>OX422216.1:41687710-42887710 GCA_949130495.1 Sambucus nigra | reverse complement strand
TTGTCTGGCGGTGCCTCCATGCTCACTGACTTAGATGGGGATGAGATGGCTCATCCCCATCAACCTGGACCGTCTCAAGAAGTTCTACCCCTAGTCCAAAGTCTCGGCGCACTACGACTCTTCTCATCTCCCTTATATTCTTAAAAAAAACTCTTCATTTCCCTCTACCCAGAACTACGTGGGCCTGATCCTCTGTAAAAACCATTTTCAAGCAAAATTAAAATTTTTAAAAATTCCCCAGAGGTACGTAGGCAGCTCATACATCTTATATGAGCACGAACCTTTCTTTTTCACAAAAGAATATTCTTTTCTTATCTCTGAGAACGACAGTCCATTCTAACATATATTTGAACAAAAGGATTATGTATGCCTTAGCAATCAGTATAGATAATTCAAAATACAAAATTCATCGAAAGGCACAATTGGATGATCAGAAACTTGTTTATTTCACTAATAAGAAATTACGGTACAAATGACATAAGAAAAGGAATGAACAACTCCCTTCCCCCTACATTCCTAAAAATGCCAAATCAAATCCCCACATCTATTCCCTATTATACAATAAACTCTCCAAGAGTCCTACTCACAGTTACCAGAGGAGCCTGCTCCATTATCATCATCTACATCCTGGGGTCCCCAAGTTTCCCCTGTCTGAAAGAGTGTCGTAAACACTCCATGGACCGATAATCCCGAACCAGTTTTGAAAAAACCACACCACCTCCTTCCATGGTGTTAAAAGAGACAAGCCACTTTTGTCCAGTCTCCATTGCCAACATCTTGATAACTACTCTCCTCCACAACCACTTCATATAATCCCCAGGGATATGCCAAACTCTCCCAACAGACTGAGACAGACGGGTCGACGGATGCCGAATCTCCTACAAAGATCCAAGTCGCATGCACAGACACTTAATCAAATCTTGTACCAGAAAGAAATTTAGTGTCCGAGGTGGCACAACCTGTGCCCAGCCAAATTGGCACAAAGTCCATCGAGGGAAGTAAAAATATATGAGACCAATTAGCCATACATACGGGTATTCTCCTAGCTCCAGAACAGGCGGCAACTGTCCCCACAAAGACACTGACTAGTACAAATTCCGAGCCCCATGCTCCACAAACCAATTCTCCCAGCTCTCAATGTCCAGGCCAACGCTGAAGAAGTAATGTGAAAAGAAGTTGGGTATAGCCAACAAAGGATATTCTGGAAGAGCCACCAGGTGGAGTCTCTTAGACAACCACATGAACAACATCACGGGGCTACCCTGCAGGATGTCAGAACGACCTTCTCGCCAAGCATCAAGGCCATTTAGGGTCTCCAACAGTATCACCGTCGTGGTATTGCGATTATATGATATCCATGAGGTAATGGCTACAAGTTGTAGGTTCACCAGCAGTTCCCCAGTCACCAACAACAATTTCGAAACCAGGCCCAGAGCAATAGCTCCAGCATAGCCAACATTATCTACTTCCTGTAAATGCACGGACTGAAACACCACCGGGAGGGAGATCATTCCTCCAGCAACCAGTGGTCTGGCTGCCGAAGGCGAAATTCGAAGAAGCCCAGCCAACAAATCTCTAGGAGAACGGGAAAATTCAGGCAGAGTCGAGAAACGCTGAGATTTATCCCTAGTATGGCAGAAAATTCCTCGTAGGTAGGACAAACTTTATCCATCCCAAAGTGGAATACATGGTCTTAGGGGTACCAAAATTGTACCACCGCCATCAGCATGCTCCACTCAATGGGATGATTACTCCACAAAGAGACTCGACACATGTTGAAAGCATCGTAGTCGACATTATAAGAGCACATTGCTTCCAAGGCTTTGAGGTAGTTTGCAAACTGAATGCTACCAGGGAGAGCCATCTTACAAGACTAAGAGATAGTAGGAAAGTAAGTAAGAATGTGAAGGTGTGATGAAAACACTCCACCCTTACCCCTTTTTATACTTGAGAACCCTCACAAGAGACATAATCCCTGCAGAAATCGGAGGGAATCCTACCCCACAAAGTACCAAAGGCTAAATAGAGTACCAATCAAAGCTTTGAATTGATGGGGCTGAACTTGACTGTCGATAGGCAGGGCAAGGTGCTTGCCGATCGGCAACCCCTATTTTTGGAAACCTTCCTTTTTCCTCTTTCGTCAAAATCATAAAATTCAATAAAAATAAACTGATATTCTCAACAGAATTTCAAAAGTCTCCCTTCCACCCTTATATAATTTCTCATTTCTTCAAAAAATCCCCAAAACATCTCTTTTTACGGTCTCAGCAGCAAAGTAAAAAGCACATGTGCATTCATTCATTCATCATTAATAAAAGGCATTGCATTGCATATATTTATTTTCTGTGTTACATCAATTTTGCAGGAAATAAAAGAAAAGAAAAAACAATGGGACTCAGCCCGAACCTACATTCTCTCTCTCTCTCTCTCTCTAAGAGCTTCCACCCCTGTGACGTGCTCTCTTTCCCCTGCGAAGAGATGATGAACCACCACTACGCAAGACAAAGTCCTCTCCGGATGAAGCCGACGACACTAAGCAAGAAGGAACAGGAACCTTGTCCCGAATATGGTCAGTCGTCTAAAATATCCAATCTCTGATGTCCCTCAGCCAAGTGGTCGACACCCGGACTTGCTGTAAAGAAAAAAAATCAAAATCAGTATCAAAGTAGAAAGGATCAAAACAAAAAAGAAAGAGGAGAACATAAAGGTATACCGCAGGATGAAGGACCTCCTCTGTCAAACCCAGCTCCTTCGAATACATCGCATGAGTACCGTGCGGCATAGGCACCACCCCTCCATCATCCAGGCGGATGTTGTATGAATGAGTGTGCAACCGCACAAAATGAACCTCCGAAGTCGCCACTACCGCAGACGTCGATAGACCATCGCCATTGTGGGAGGACCCCACTGGCCGACTCAAACCCACATGAGAGAAAGGCAAGGCATCATATACGCTGGGCACCATCAACCAGCTCATCACAAAGTCCATATAGTCATACGGCGCTACCGTATCAGTGTACAATAGGCAGGACTCACCGATCATCGCCGCGATCCTTGCATCCTCCGGCAGCAGCCGCTCCCGCCTCATAGACGTAGGAGGCTGCGCAGGTGGCACCACCACCTCCTCCTCGAAAATCTATCGAACCACTCGCTCCTTGAGATACCAAGAATGGCCAAACTCATGCGCCAGTAAATGCCTCATCTGCGCGTTCACCCCAGTTGCCCCCGTATTTTGAACGGCTGTCCCCCAAGGATAAAAAGTCACCTGAAAATCCCCAAGCAGACACGAGTCAATACAGAATCAGAATGTGCAAAAATCAAGACCTAAAAAGAAAGAGTCTTACCCTATCACTAGTCAGGCCATTCAAGACCTGACGCACTGCCTCCAGAGAGAGGGATCCCTTCGACTGCCGATTGGCCTTACGCCATCGATACAATTGACAGAAGTCTCTAATAGCCTCGTCCTTCAGAGCGATCAGTGGGGTATTACACCCAATCAGCTCATAGAACCACGTCTACCAAAGACAAGAATTCACAATCAAAAAAGAAACGCATAAGGAAAATGCAAAATAAAGAATACCTCAAGAAGATACGTGGCTCCAGTAAAAGTCTGCTGGAAGCACCAGCTGAATGCATCCAGAGAAAAATAAAGGGTCGTCAAAGTCACACTCCTCCAATCATAGAGAGGGATGTTCGAAAACATCCTCAAATACGGCAAGAACCACAAATGGACGACGTCGCCGATCGACACCACCATGAAACCTCCCAGCACCAACAAGATAAGTAATCGAGAACATCCTCAAATACGGCAAGAACCACAAATGGACGACGTCGCCGATCGACACCACCATGAAACCTCCCAGCACCAACAAGATAAGTAATCGAGCCATCTGCCTCACCTGCAGCCCATCCTCCACATCAATCACACTGCTCAACAGAATATCCTTCAGCAAGGACAATTAAATCGAATCCCCTGAAACTATCCTCCCTACTTCACCAAGTTCCACACGCACCACCTCCAGCCGTACCCGCAGAGAGTGATCCACCTCTATCTTCTCCCCATCACAATCCATCCCCAGCAGTTGCTGCACGTCTATGGGAGTCACAGTTATCTCCCCAAAGATGAAATGAAAAGTGTGGGTAGTATCCCACCATCTCTCCCCCGGAGTGCACAAGACCGCTGTTTAACGAGGCGTCTCATCTAGCGCAAACACCAACCTCCCAAAACCCACTGATGATACCACCTAATGCACCACAGGTGGAAGATGCTCCTAGATATCCTTAAGCCCCGTCGTCCCGCGAGCACACATATTCTTCAAAGAGATATCAGACTATCAAAAAGAAAAAAATCTCGTCAAAAGTCAAGAAGGAAACAAAAATCACCAATAAGAGAAGAATGCTAAAGGTCAGGTTACTTACATAACCGCCAGAGATCACCACCCTCGAGGAGAGATGATGCGACAACTCCCGTAGCAAGGTCCGCTCATCCGCCACTGGCTCGAATGCATCAAAGGAGTTCTCACTCCCCAAAGCAAGAGGTGCCCTGGCCCTTCACTCCACATTAGCCCAGTCATCAACAGTCAACCATTCCCCATGTATGATAGTGCTCACAAAGGCATCCATTTCTTAGAGATCAGAATGCTAGAACAATTTGTAGAGAAGAATCTCGGAAAGAAATAAAGCAAGATGCTGTGGAAAATGAAGGGAATTCGCCCCCTTTATATAGGATGCCAAGGTTTATGCCGATCAGCACTGACCCCGATCCTACCGATCGACACTGAATCCTTACCTTCCCGAGGCAGTCCAAAAGTTCGTGCCGCTACCGAATGGCACCCCTCAAACTATGCCGATCGGCACCCCTACAAAAACTCCCTAGAAATACCAGAAATCCCTAGAAAATCCTCAGAAAATTCCTAAAAATCCCAGGAAGGATTTAGAACATTTTCACCCAAAATTTTTTGCATTACCTCAAGCGAAACCCCTATTTCCCCAGCGAAACTCTAAAAAACCAAGTGAATCTCCTCCCGACAAAGCCCCGGAGGGTCTCTAAGGACCACCTCCTATACCGTAAAGGTCTGAAACCTCCCAAGAAATACGTACAAACCATGGACCACCTAATCGCTTCCCCAGAAGATTTTACATCATCAAATTTGGTTGTTCCCCTTGTGAGGTTTCCTAAAGATACAAAAGTCTCCCCATCTCATATCGAAATCACAAGGCACTTTCCCCCAACGGAATCAAAATTCAATTTTTATCCTCTCTTAGGTCAGAATTGACCTTAGTTATTGGATCATCAACTTTAAGCCCGCAGAATTGGCTTCGACCCGCATAATTGGTCATTTCAACTTAAGCCCGCAGAATTGGCTTTGAACTGCAGAATTGGCCATCTCAACTTAAGCCCACAGAATTGGCTTCAACCTCAAGAATTGGTCATTTCAATTTAAGACCACAAAATTGGCTTCGACTCGTAGAATTTATCATCTTAACGTAAGCCCGCAGAATTGGCTTCGACCCACAAATTCAGTCACCCTCATCTTAAGCCCGCATAATTGGTCATCTCATTCTTAAGCCCGTAGAATTGGCTTCGACCCACAGAATTTGTCATTTCAACTTTAAGCCCACAGAATTGGCTTTGACCTGCAGAATTGATCATTTCAACTTAAGCCCACAGAATTGACTTCGACCCGCAGAACTGGTCATCTCAACTTAAGCCCGCAGAATTGGCTTCGACCCACAAAATTGGTCATCTCATTCTTAAGCCCGTAGAATTGGATTCGACTCGCAGAATTGGTCATTTCAACTTTAAGCCCGCAGAATTGGTCATCTCAACTGAATCCCGCATAATTGGCTTCGACCCGCAGAATCGGTCACCCTCATCTTAAGCCCGCGGAATTGGCTTCGACCCACAGAATTGGTAATATCAACTTAAGCCCGCAGAATTAGCTTCGACCCGACAGAATTAGTCATCTCACACTTAAGCCCGCAGAATTGGCTTCGAACCGTAGAATTGGTCATCTCCACTATAAGCCCACATAATTGGCTTCGACCCACAGAATTGGTCATTTTAACTTTAAGCCCGCAGAATTGTTATCTCATTCTTAAGCCCGCAAAATTGGCTTCGACCCGCAAAATCGGTCACCCTTATCTTAAGACCGCAGAATAGTCTTCGATCATAGAATTGGTCACCCTCATCTTCAAGTCCTCAGAATCGGCTCCGACCCACATAATTGGTCATCCCCAACACCGCTTTAGGTCCTCAGAATTGATCTAAAACCTTTGATCGTCATTCAAACCATCCCTAGCACGCTCCTTAGGTCCTCAGAATCGACCTCAACCCTCTGAATCGGTCATCCTCATTCCCTTAGGTCCTCAGAATCGACCTCGACCCTTTGAATTGGCATATTCTCTCCCTTAGGTACTCAGAATCGACCTCGACCCTCTGAATCAATAATCCTCGCTCCCTTAGGTCCTCATAATCGACCTCAACCCTCTGAATCAATCATCCTCTCTCCCTTAGGTCCTTAGAATCAACCTCGACCCTCTGAATTGGTCATCCTCATTCCCTTAGCTCCTCAGAATCGACCTCGACCCTCTGAACTGGTCATCCTATTTTAAAGGCATCATGCGGTATCTATTCGACGGCTATCGTTTTTTCCAAAATCATTCGCTGAGGGGCTCTGTAGACACCTCATTTTGTTTCCCATGAACTCTCCTTAGGTCCCTAGAACCTCCCTGCATCACTACAAACCCAGGTCATACCCCGAGTACTGACCTAGAACCCATCGGGCACTCCCAGGATCCGTTTCACCAAAAATTCAAACTCTTCAGCTCGACTAAGACTGAATGAATCTTCGAAGGTCACTAAAACCCCTTTCCAACGTTTCGTCCCGTGCATGATTCTGAGTTACCATGCGGACGAACGACCCGTTTTCCCCCAAAACTTGATCTAGAGGCCACCGGACGCTCCCGGGCTCCGTTTGACCAAAGTTCACTCTTCATGTCAACCAAGACTGAATGAACCTTTGAAGGTCACTGAAATCCCTTTCCAACGGTCTGTCCCATGCGCGATTCTGACTCACGGTGCGGACGAACGATTCATTTGACTCCGAGAGGTCACCGAATGCTTTCAGGCCCCAGTTGACCAAAGTCATCTCCCCGAACCTGATCAAACTATTTGGAATGTCGAATTAATTCTCCTAAGATTTCCAACGGTCTGTCCCATGTGCGATTCGGACTTACCATGCGGATGAACGATCCGTTTGCGTCCGAATGATTCCCCGTCCAATGGATCGACGAGCGCTTTCGAGCCACATTTGACCCAAAGTTGACTCCCAAAGTTGGGATAAATCTAAAGGACTTTCAAAGGCATCTGAATTACCTTTCTAACTGTTCATCCCGTGCATGATTCGGATCAATGGTTTTCGCTCTACGGCCGATTTTTCGAAAAGGCCTGAAAGACACTGCCAAACGGCAGGTTTCAGACCCTACCTATCGGCAGGTGCCGATAGGCAGGACCAGGTCTATGCCATTTGGCAGTGACCTGGGCCTATAGAAGGAGGGCCTAACCTCAATTGTAGAGGATCCCAGATCTGATAGATATCGCCCTCAACAAATTAAGAAAACCTCTCTCGAAGTCAGCGCGATTTCCACTTCCAAATCCCTTTCCAACTTTCACTTTTCATCATCTTTTTCATCTAACTTGGTGAATTCACTACGCTCCATCATCATCCAAGTGCAAGGGATTCTTTACAACATTCAAGATCAAGCTCAAGATCTTCAAGAAGGTCCAATTTTCTCAATTCTCTCCTTAAATCCTCATAAATTCACAATAGCTTGTTTTATTACATAGCACTTTTATTTATCTCATCTCACACATCCTAATAGACTTTTTATCTAGTATTATTTTACATCTCTTATTTTTCTATAAATAAAAAACCCCAAAAAGAAAAGAAAAAGAGGGTTTGCTCATAAATTCCAAATGGGAATTCTCACACTTTTCTTACACTTTTCTCAGAACTAAAACACTTTTTCCACACACACACACACAGACATAAGAGAAGTCCTCGGTTGGATTTATGGGATAAACCCCACCCCTCATTTTTCATGCGAACTACGTGGAATTTGATGCCTTTATAGGCTACATAGGCATCTCGGGGTAAAACCCGAGACTCGAGTCCTTTTCTTACTTTCTATTTCATTTTTCCATTCTCTTTAAATTCAATTTTCTTATATTCTATATACTTGTTTTTAGTGGCGTATTATTCCACATACGTTATTGTTCCATCATAACGATCAACGTAAGGATAATCGCGTAAATCCTATTATATAATATTATTTTTATACCTTCCTATGACGACTCGCTTTATCTCTTCCATGATTCAAGTCAAGGATTCCTATCTCCACTATATATACACATGCACACATATCACGGGGAAAATAAAGTAAAATAGCAAAAATCCATGAGAGACCTTAAGGGCGGAATGGGTGCCAAACACCTTTCCATTTTGTAACTTAGACTCCGAACCCTTCTTGAATCATTTTGGTTTCGTATGTATCATTATGTCTTTGGATGTTGTCCTTCGGGATGGCTCCCCCTTTCTTTTGTATGTATTGAGTAAAATAGACTGGCGACTCTAATCTCTGTACATTTTTACACCTCAGCCAAATGACGCCGGTCCAAGCGCTCCTGAGAGGGACACGCGGGACCCGAGATTCCTCCCTCACACTCTCATCGCCCCCCCCCCCCCCCCCCCCCCCCCCGCGGTGAGGATCGGGGATGGCCACAATAACAAAAGGAAAAGATTAATCTTGGCGTGGGTAAATTAAACTACGTTAACAAAGCAAATAAAAACTATAGATTGCGTCGAATATCCCTCACCCCGAGTTAATTAGTATAAAATGGTTACATGGGTTTGCGAATTATTAATATTGAGTCTCATTTCATCAATTAATTAAATTAAGATTTGTCACACCCCTAAATTTGCATAAAAGACTAATAAGATTTGGGCGTCAACAAATATCCCAGAAATTACGCACGAAAGGTCGTAAATAAGGCTCATACATGATATACACCGTTAAATCTCCTAGGCATGATAACTACGACAACACACTTGAAATAAATACGTAAAACCCCATCACCAAAGCAAAACAACACATCAACCCTAGGTGAGTTCAATCCGACACAACCTAGACTAAATTAGCCACTAAGCATATTGAATGACATAAATTAATTAACTAATTAATTAAGCAACAACTACATAAATTAGCACTACAAATTAAACTAGGCTTGGAATAAATGGAAAAAAAGAAAATCTAGGTTACAAATCTTGAATAAAAGGGAAGATAATGAATTGTACAAGAAAAATTACGTTAATGGAGTAGTACAAATGGAGAGAGAAGCTCCACAAAAACAATCCCCAAAATCCACAAACCCTAGGTCTCCCACTAAAAAATAGAGAAAAAGCCTAAGTCCTAAATTAATTCTCCTTTTAAAAATAAACGAAGCGTTGTATTTATACTAAGTTGGAAAAAGGAAAGAAAAGAAAAAGAAATAATAAAAGAAAAGGGAAAAGTTACAATTAACTAATAATAGAAAAAGAAAAAGAAAATAAAAAATAGAAAATGGGAGGCAAAACACAAAAATTTGGTCGACCGACGTCAGGGGCGCAGTCGACCGGCCCTGCTGGGTTAGCCCACTTCGCAACTCCTTGTAGCAACAAAGGAAAAAACCCACCAAAAGCTCCAACTGCATAAATGTCAAAACCATGAAACTGTCAAAATGGGTACTCCGAAAACCCGAGCCAACTGACCCACAACTATATCCGTACGCAACGTAAGCTCCAATTTCAGACGAAAAACTCAAATTTTGGATGAAACCAAAACCTGAGCACAATCCCAGGACAAAATAAAATCAACCATGGTAGCTCGTGCAAAAGGGAAAGAGAAAAGGACATAGATGGAATCAGACAGATTATTAATATATTAATAAAATACTAATAAATAGTCTTACATTTCCTCCCCTATTAAAGGTCCATGTTTACTTCGTTCAGACTCCGATTCGATCCCCATTTGCGGCCACACAAATCTTGGCCCGAGGGCTACAACTTCCGTGAATACTTCGGGCAAAAATCCCAAAGTGTGAAATTAAGAAAATGCCCCTGAACGTGCGAATCGCAACGGAACTTTACCGAATTGCGCCCAAACTTCATACTAAGCACTTCAATACCTATAAAAGCTCAATTATACCTCAAATAACATGTTAAAATATAAAAGGGAGGTTTTATGATTAACGAGCATAAATATATACATTAAATTACTCGAGGGGGCTAAAATGACTAAGTTCGAGGGTAATGAGTGCTATGATTCGGGACGAATCACGCCCCCTAACTTAAGCATCGCTAGTCCCTAATAATGAAATTCAACGCAAGAAGAACTTTAAGAAAACCACAAAATGGGAGATATATACAAAAGAGATAAAAGGGATAAGGCCACTTTCGCGTGCGAACGATTGCATTTAGCGTATGCAATAAGCCGTTACACCCCTAAGTTAATCTAGTGGACGAGTGTTGTCTCGTGAGGGTTTTCAGGTATGAAATCCACCAACATCATATGGTTTCCTCAAAATATCCCCAATCCAACATGTGACAAGCCCAACAATACGAACAAGATTTCATACGCATTATTAGCAAACTGAACTAATTCACACAACAGTCCATATTATTAACATTATAGAATGAACTTCATTAAGTTGAAACCTTAAAAAGTGGGAGGGGATGGATCATATGGAAAGTGTGATTTGGAAAAAACTTATATAAACCAGATAAAAATTAAAGCAAGCATATATTCAATCCTCACAGGCATTTCACTCATCAAGTGAATTCACTCGAAACAGGGAGTTAACACAGGGAACATACGGGCATAAAGAGTAAATGTAAATGGAAACTAGGCCGTTCACATGTCACAAATAAAGAGCTCTATATATAAAATGAAAAATTATAATCTCAATGAAAGATATCGCTCATTATAGGAAGCGAAATGCATTTTCACAAATTATCAAAACTATTTCAACTTTTAAATTAAATGCACTCTAGGATCACATAGGACTTTTATTTGGTTGTAATATAGGTTAGGCTAGGGTACGAAACGAAGGATATATGTACGAATTCAAAGTGTTTGTAATGAAAACTTGGAATAATGGGAAGAATGCGGGAAATATCAAAAATTGTAAAATAAGTTCCATAAAAGGCATTGAATATAACAATGGGGAGAGTAAACAAAACTTATTGAACACTATACACAACATATACATCTTTATCTTTCTTTTCTTTTCTTCTTTTCCTTGCTTTTTTTTTTGTTTTTTTTTGTTTTCTTTTGTTTTCTACTTTCTCTTTTTCATTTTTTTCCACTTCTTTTCATGCTTAATTGCAAACGCAAGACACAATATCATTCAACCCCAAGCAACATTCCAAACAAAGGTAGGGAAGGTAATATATATGTCTTATAACTCCAATTTGGATTTTGGAATGGGATTTTGGGTAATGAAATGAAAGGCTAATATTTAGGCTCAAAGGGGTTGAACACTACAAGAAAAATGATCATTTATGTCAGTCAAAAACTGACATAAATGACCATTTATGTCAGTTTTAGAATTTTTCAAAACTGACATATAAAGCCCTGACATAAATGTTCGTAAAACTGACATAAATAAGATCACATTTATCTCAGTTTTTAAGAACACACATAAAAACTACGGTATTAACCATGTTTTTAATCACATTTTCACGAAAAAATGATATAAATAACATCACATTTATGTCAATTTTAGTAATTTTTATGAGAGTTTTATCAAAACTGACATAAATGTTGATATAAAAATTAAAAAAAAATCATTACACCATCAATAAACAACTATTATTTATAGTTAAATCAACCCTTGTAAATAGATAATAAATAGTCGAACAATATTCAAATAGTCCAGATTTCATCAAACAAATTCATATATAATTTGAAATATACAATATTCAATAAAGAAAATTACATTGTGGCTCAAATAAAAAAAGTCTCAATTTAAAGAAAAATGGACAGAGTCTCCTTTATTTATTGGACTATCCACCCAAAGGGTAACAACCAATCCAACAAAATGTAAAATTGAAATACAGGGCAACCTTTTAAAAATTATCCTACAAAAGGTAGTTGCGGCCATCTTTGAATCAACACTTGGCAGTGCTTGGTCCCTTTTCACTTGGTAGTATTAGGTCAATTTTCACTTCGCAGTTCTTGATCCGTTTGGTTTCACTTGGTAGTGCCTGGTTTTGCTGCTGTTGGTCTGATTTCAGTCATTGGGTTTCCGGTTCATTCTGCCCCATTTGTTATCTGGCCCGTTCTTCCCCATTTGTTATCGGGTTAATCTTGAGTCGGTAAAATTGAACAAATAAAAAAATGGGTAAAAATGGAATACACAAATTGCAGAATCCTTACCTGAGAAAAAATTAAACATATAGGTAAGCATTAGAAGATGAATACATAAACTATGTATTTAAAAGTAAAAGAGGGTAACCGAGAGTATAAATGATGGTGTTGATGGAAGCATGATCCATAAACTGTGTAATTGAAAGTTTAAACTTGAACAGGTATTGTTTAATTAACAGAGAATACACTTTGTAATTGGAGAGAGCATACATTGTTTACAATGTGTAATCAACTGGTGAACCATTAAGATTAGAATGAAGGCTACACATTGTATGGCTCAATTATAATGAAGGCTGCATAGTGTTTGCGTCATTCAAACCCTCTATGAACCTCTGCTTAGAATGAAGGTAGATATATGCCTCAAATATGAAATCAAATATGCCTATGTATATGTAAAGTGGTGCAATCAAATATACACTAAATATAAGGATACTGCAAACAATGTGGCCTTCAAATTCAGACTTCAACTTATTGAGGGGGCTCTTAAATATAAGGATAATGCTAAGAAGTTTTTTACAGGTGGAAAGAATAATGTTTTAAAGGCCCAAACACTCCAATATGCATCTAATACATGCCGAAGAATCTACTTTCAAAATAGAGTACAGATTGATGAAATGTAATTTAATGTAATGTAATGTAACCACTTCTGTATAATTAAAATATTACCAATTGGAACTTAAATTTTGTGTCGTATGATTCTTGAAGTGATTGTGGGATCAACTAAGCATTGAATCCTGGATCCCGTGACTTATTTTTTTGAATTTCCACATTGATGCTTTGCACTCTTATCTTCAACCCGTCTCACCCTTTCTTCATAGCTACATTTACAGCATTAAAAATAGAATCAGTATTGGAAGATATGGTAAAGATCTTATCGAAAGAAAGGGACAAATACCAAGCTCGACAAAATAATGACTCAACGTCGCATGCTTAATAAACATAAGTACATTTAACTGTTTAACACAAATAAAATTTTGAGCTACATTATGTTATTTAAAATAACCCAAAAATTCATGAACTTAAACATAAAAACATAATGTGTTTATGATATGTATGTGTTGTGTCAGATACACGCGACACGCGATTGATAAGTCTATTATGAACTCATTCAAATGATTTTGTACCTGTCTTCCACCATATAATGTTGGGCATATTATCTTCATGACCAAAAGATGGATGTTTTCTAGACATGTATGTTTATGCAAATTTAAAGTCCCCACGGACCCATTTGTAGCCCGGATAGGGCAGCCCTACAAACTTGGCTACCACGCAATAATAGTCATCAAGTTGCCCTTTGTAGTGTTCATGTAACATCCAACATGATACATCACAACTTTGATATTATAGACATTTAGAAAAGAAATCTTCACACTTCCTGATCATTTAGAACTTTTGGATTTGGAGTTTGAGAAGCCTTTAGAGCTAGATCTGGTAGTCCTTTTACTTTTGTTGAGCCTATAGTTAGTTATTGCCTTGGTCGTTTCTTAAAGCCCTTGGGACTTAATTTTTCTTTGGATTTCTTCTTTTTTTTTTCTTATGTTTTTAAATGTTTTACTCCAGGCTTATTGAGACGATTAGATCCATTTAAATACTACAAAAAATAAAGGAATACCTGAGATTGCGACGCCTTACACTGAAGCTTTAAAGACGGATTCTTAAAAGCTCTTAGTTACAAACTCTTCTTCTAAGCACGCAATTTAGTAAAACAACTCGACTGCTTGCAATAGTATTGACCTTTACTTGTACATATTAAATGGATGATGACAACAAATTCACATCAAAATTGTGAATAAACATTTTATAGTACACAACATTAGTTTTATATGATCTTACTCCTAGTTATTGTTCTAATTGTCTAAAAGGAAGGCATCATAATGAAGACGGAAAGTTGGAGGACATAAGGAGTATGGTAAGGCAGCTACTCCTTTGAAAACATGCTTCAAAACTAGCAACTGAATTTACAAGAAGAAGAAAAATAAGAATGTAGTCCCCAATGGATTAACTACAGTTCAAAAAGAGCTTACAAATGAATTTTTTGACTTAGAAAAAGGGGAGATTCCGGAGTCTAGCAATATGGCTATCAATCGAATAAATTCCACAAATGACGTATATGTCCTTAATCGGGAGGATCAGGAAAACTATCTTCAATTAACCAATAAAGCAATTCAAGGAGCTAATCAGTATCTAGTTGAAACTAATCAGAAACATCAACAAGTTGGTATAGGAGTGATTTATGCTAAGTGCAATAGAGTGGATCGAAGATATTTATGGGAGTTTATTGAGGATACTGCCACTATTCATGCAAACATTCCTCTCTTATTTGGAGGTGATTTCAATACAGTATGCTCTGCAGAAGAAAAGGTAGGAGGAAATCCTATTGATGTGGGAGCTACTAGTGACATAATGGACTGTATTCAAAATAGTTACCTTCAAGATATGGGATACATTGGTTGAAAATTCACCTGGGAAAAGTGTTCTAATGGAGTAATGTTGTTTGAAAGACTGGATAGAGCTCCTATAAACCATCATTGGATAACTGATTTTCCTTTATCTAAAATATCTCACAAAATTGTTTTTTGGCCCTATTAGGAGGTAAGGAATGAGGTTCACTCCTATCATTAGTCCTACTCCTGCTCGTGATTACATACAAAGATGTTTTGTCAAAAAAATGCATAACAACAAAACATGTATACCTGAAACTAGAGTAGTATGTAGGCCATGTAGTATACCTTGAGCATGGAAGAGATGGGTAGTTCTTATCTTATGAATTTCGTATGCTCTTGTGATCTCACGAGGAAGGCAGATAATGATGGACTATCTTTTTTCGGATAACTTCAGTGTCCATAAAACTGAATGCCTGCATATGCCATATTGTGACACAAAATGCAAGTCTAGGCAGTTGAGTAGTGTACATATTGCTTGTTAATTTGTTAGAGAGAAATTTAGTTTAACATGTTTTAATTTGGCACGAGAATTCAACTAACATATTTTCAAGTATCCGACACAAAGAGATATTTGATTATGTCCAAGGATATTGCTATATAATTACATAATATGTTCCTCTTATACTATTCAAGAACACTGCAATAAGACTCGATCCTTTACAATTTTCATTCCAATTATAAGAACTACCATTAAATCTGAGAAATAAGCCGAACAAATATCTGAAGGTTGTGAGCTAATTTTGCAACAATGTGCAAAATGAAAATCAGAATGCCAAATAAGATAAACCACTGAACCTTGATTTCCTGCAGGGATAAGGTATGCACGGTAGAATATAAAGAAAGAATATATAATGTTTATTCTAGAAGAAGATGGTAGTATTTGTAAATTTTGTAGAGTTTTCATCAACTAACTTAAATGCTCTCTTCAATGACCCCTATCCTGCCATGTAAGGCAGAGTAACAATCATCCACTATTATCCCCAGAAAAACCAAAGGGTTAAACTGTTTATCACTTTTATAAATTCAATTGAAAACATTAATTACATTTGGAAAACAAATTGCAGAGTTTTATTTATTTATTTCTTACAGTCTTACAAACCATGAAGTAGCATGAAAATTAACATAAATCACCACAACAAAGACAAGTTATTTGAATACTCAACCAACAGTACTCCTTGATGAATTTCCAAGTGCATGTACTACATTTTACTTTATTCAATTTTTATTTCCTTGGGACAAGACATTGTAAACCCTAAACAAGAACTTCACCTAGAGCAGACAAATTAGTCGTAAAGTTGGGAGTTGGAAACACAATTGGCAAGAAGCAACCCTCGCACAATCTGACACACAATAGGGAAAAGAATCATGAACAAAGAGCTTAACCTTCTCTAGTGATGACAATGCTGCAATATAAAATAAAATTTAGAGAAAAAAAGAACTTCAGAGTGGTATAACACAGGTATTATTGGTAGCTAGCCTTATAGATACGTTTAACTTGTGTTCTATACTATACTTCTTGCTCCCATGTACTAACAAAGTTAAGTGTGAATGAGTTAAAAGGGGACACTATAGTTAGGAACAGTAAAGAAAAAAAGTAGAAGACAGAAATAGAATTGATCGAAAGAACTAATTTCAATATAGTCAAATTAATATGATTTCTGGGCTTACGGGAAAGAGATATGAGTTCATTCCAGCATTCCTGCTCTCAGCTTCTATTATGGGTTCTGCTTTGGTGGTAGTCTGTATTTCCTGAATAAAAAAGATGACATATTATTGTAAGGAAGCACTAAAAGTATTAGGTCTTAATTGTTGAAATCTCCTTAAGAAATTTAACTTGTGATTTTATGATCCCATGTAATATCCAGAGTGAATGTTTGATGGATTCTCATGGAAAATTTGTACTTCGCGTAAGATATTTGAGAAATAGAATATGTTGGTCCAACTAGCTAGTTTAATTTTTAAAATTTATTTTGAATTTAGAAATATTGTGTTGAATAATTAACGTTAATTAATCTCATATGAGTCTTCCATTGAGGTTTGGAAGTTTAAAAACTATCATCTTTTTTAGGCTTTTAAAAACAATCTTATCTTCCACTAAGTCTTCTTTTTTCCATTTGTTTTCCTTTGCAACAATTTCCTCCAAATCTTCACATCTCTATACATGATGGTCTTCCACTTGTTAGAGTTTTTGAGATACAGTAGCTTGGAACCAATTTTTCAATTTGTGACAACGATGAACTCTTACTTCTCGTAAGTTTTGGAGGTGTAAATGAAAAGACCAACCAGGGCCATTCCATATGTGCTTTAGTGCAGGCTAGTCCATGTGAAAGGAAATTAAAGTGGATTACCACTATATTTTCATATTCCTTTGAATTTAGGCAAATTACACAGATATATCTCTTCAAGGTTAGACAAAAGATCTATGACCTTATTAGACTGCCATTCTTCGACATCTGCTGTATTGATTATGTCTTAGAAATAAGCCAACGCTAGATAGTTAGTTTTTTTCAACAGCAACTCAACACAGTTTTGCCAAAATTTAATGGATCTATGTTCATTTGTGAGCACCAAACAGTTTGGAATGGTGCCACTTTCACTATCTCTATTCACACTACAACGTTGAAAATTGAAAGTTAGGCAAAGCGAAGTCTTCTGGAATATTCTGTGTGTAAATAATGCATATTGTTAAGATGGCCAAGCGATGCCACATTTTTACTTCAGCTAAAACTTCCCCTTTGGCATTGGTATCAATAAAGTACAACTCTTCCAATTGGGACAAACATGATATTACATTGGTGCCAAGATAACAAGGCCCATAACAACTCATATCCAACAAAATTAAGAGGCATGTATGTAGCACCATCTTTCTTGTCCAATTCACATGATGGAAGTTTATGGTAGTTGTGATAGATAAACTAGGAGGGAGATATGGCATGGAATTAGAGATTTGGCTAATAATGAGTGTGATCCAATCGTCACTGGTGGTGACTTAAATATTATTATGGAGTAATCTGACAAGCTGTAACGAAATATAATTGACTAAGTGGGAGAAAATGATTTCAAATATACATTGGCTTCAGCTGGTTTTGCGGAGGTTGACTTCACAAAGAATTTTGGAAAGGCTTGACATGTATCTAAGTAATACGTTTTGGAACAATCTCTTCCAGACTACAAAAGTGGATCATTTGGTCAAACTACACTCGGATCACTCTCTATTAATAGTATCATTGGACTAAACATCACACATTCTCTGAGTTGGTGGGGCAGACTTTGAATTATACTACTGTTGTCCCTCCCATGTATAAATTTGTGCAGAAACTTAAAGCTGTTAAGTATGAGTTTCGGATGTGGAACATGGATTTCTTTAAAAATGTTTTTCAAGAAGTTAACCAAGCTAAAAATAACCTTTTCCTAGGCGAGGTAGCTTCGCAGACTAACTTTTTAGAAGCAACTTTCACATAGTGGAATAAGGCTAAGGCGTTGATGGAGAAGGAACTCATGAAAGAAGAAACTTACTTGTGTCAAAAATCAAGGGTGAAATGGATTAGTGAAGGGGATGCAAACACCAAATTCTTTCATTCTGTGGCTAAGAACAAAAAACTCAACAATATCAATTTTTAGACCAATGATAGATTCTAGCTCTTGTTCTACTGATTTGCCAGAGATAAAAGATACTAGGTGGAGTTGCATATTAGGTGAAGTTCAAAATAAAGAATAACACAATTCTTGATAACAGAACATTAAAAAAACGGTATTTTTAAAATCGAAGGATTTTTTCCTCAATGTATAAGGTCACTTTCTCACTGGAGCAATGATTCAAAAGATGTTTAGCCAATAATTTCATAGATAATGGTGACATTGAGGATGGATTCATGGAGCATGAAAAGAAATAAGTATTTTCATACATAACTTGATATCCATCAAAACATATTGTTTTCTACAGATATGATGATAGATTTCCCTTAAATAAAAGTGGGAATGGAGTAAATGACTTCCTATACTTCTAATCAATCTCTGTTTTGGTCTCTAAGAAGTTGCCAAGGGGTAATTGATGAAGTGATAATGAAATAGTACCACAAATCCTAAACTCTTCTCATCTTTTAAATATTTACGAAAATAATCTTTCATCGGTTATGTATGCATCAACACGTCAATACAAAATTTCAAGATTGAGCCTTTGTGACAAAAAGAAACAACTAAGTAAAATTACATTTTCCCAGTTGTAGCTCAAGGAAAGAATCCATAAGGAAGTGAAACAAGTCAAATACATGATGGAATTTAAGGGACTTTCTTTAATTTACTTTGGAATGACAGAGATGTTATATGATGAAATTTACCTTAATACAACTCCACGATGTGTTCAGCCTTTTACCATCGATGTTCATCGTGTTAATCCCACTAATGTAAAGAGAATTCAAAGATGTGTATTAGGAGATCGCAATAATAATGTACACATAATGCATGTCAAACAAAAGTAAAAACTATATTATACTCACGTAGTGATATAAAACTTGTCTTTGTCACTCGGTATCGTATTCAATGAATCCAACCAATAAATAGTTCTTGTGGACAAATCAACAAATCCATCTCTACAGCCAATCCTCTAATCAAAACAATTCCTTAATCAGAACATACATACGTATATGTTCAGCATGATTGTGCACGTATGTGCCTCTATGTGTGCGTGTATAGCAATAGAGAACACAATATAGAAAAGGATAGTTCACCGTGTGTAGCAATAGACAGGTAGAGATGATGAAGGCCCGGTAAAGATGGTCGCTGAGTGTCAAAGATCAACTTGATGAAGGCCTGGCAAAAAAAGATCATACTCATACTCAAAATGTGATAAATGATACTATGTAAATGTTATTTATCTCATCTGAACCTTTTGTGACATAATGTTAAATTTAAAAATGACTATTTTTCTTGTAGTGACACTAGCCAATGGAAGGAGGCACAACTCTCCCGAATTCTACGAATTGATCGTGAACTCATGGTATGATATGGGTTCCTTCAATGACTACAATCCTCACATATACAATTTCATTACACATGGTATGATATCGTATGTAATGTGTTGACTCTCACCACTCTAACAACACAATAGTCACACAACACCACCCCCACCCACCCAAACACACACACATCAAACACAAAAAGGATATACCGATAAATAAAACTAAATCTAGATACGAATGATAAACACAATGGAGATGATTTTTAAACTGTAATGCGCATCTTAGTCAATGGGAAACAAGAATGTCATCAATAGTGCATAGTAATAGCTGATAATCTTATCCCATTTAGTATCTTGATTATTTATGTATTTGATAAACTTAAATAGACATATTATGTGATTCTACAATCAACTCAACCTTAACACAAACATACCAGTGACGCAAACACATTTCCATCTCTAATATCATAGACAACAAAAGCAAAGCTTCCTTCCATATCTTATATAAACTTATCAGCTGGGTAGGGGTTCGATCATTAAGGAAACTATATTCTTATACGAAAAACATAATCACATAAATCTCCTATGATATACCATATCATCTAAACAGAGCAAGCATGTTATTTAGTATCCCCAAAAACAAATCTATTCCACAGAATAACCTTCAACATGGAGAAAAAAAAACATGATCTTACAAACTCTAACAATTTATATCAATAGAGACTAGTTTATGAATTATCTTTAATGAAGTGAGATAAGCTCAGATTGGGTTATTTATATGAATAAGTCCAGTGTGACTTTGAGTCATCAGAATTACTATTGGTCTTTGGAAACCACTCACGCATCTATACAAAATAAAACATTAGTGATTAATTTATAAATGATATAAACCAAAAGAACTATCTCATTAATAGCATATGTTTACAAATAATAGTCCCATTGTCAAAATAACGACGCTCCTCACAAAACCCACTAGTAAGATCAATTATTTATGTACAGGTGTAACAATTTATTTTCTAATGAATGAACTCACTCCCAATAACATTATCAATGTTCTTAAAAAGAGTGAAAACACATTAAACTTGGAACAAGATAATAAATCACAAAATTTCAAATCTAAATTACTCGCAAGACAAAACATTCAAATATTAAAATTTCTTAGATTTTTCTATCACCTTCAACCCCATGAAATCGACATTATTAATGTGTATGGTTATATTGGGTAATTTTATGAAACACGTAAACCACATCAGCATTTCTAAAATTTCAAAAGATTATAGAGATGTATATCACATTCCTTTCAATCAATTCATTGTCATAAATCGTAATACAATCATGCATATGGATTTTCAACATGATTTCCACAATTATATTCTCTTTGTATGAAATTGTAAATGTAGATAAAGAAAAACAAAAAATCACACAAATTGAACTATATTCATTACTAGTATCAACAAAATCAAAGAAAATTACTGGTGTAAATGCAATCTCACGTGGGCATAAAAAAATCGTACAATCTGATTTGTAGAAAATCCTACTAACTATAAAACTTCAACCCCTATTAGTGCAAATGCAAAAATATCAAAAACCAAGAAAAGTTGTGTAATAAACCATATGTATTTTGATTCCTTACCTCTGTATGCTTCTATGGAGACTGGGAGCAAAATGGTTCTTGAGTGGTGGAGGGCGGATAAACCCTAGCCTCCACTGCCGCCGGGACAACACGAGCCGCCGGGAGAAACATAATGCAATTTGAGACGAGTTCAAAAAAATGAAATCACCGATCCAAATGTCTAATCACAAAACACTGGATCACAAAACACAATAATCATTGAGTGTATGAGAATATTCAAGAATTCATATAATTTTGATAACAGACACTTTTTTGATCATATTTTTCTTCATACACATACATATATGGACCGATCTAATCATCATAGAGGTACATGTATGATGTATCCATGCATATTGTTATATAAGTCAAGACAATGAAGCAATATAATAGTTATTCCTATATGGTGCATATTATTTCATATATAAGATATACCAAAGTTAAGGAAATCAAACTTCTTCACTTCACAAATAAAAATTTCACTAAAAACATGAACTTTCATAAAGAACACTACATAATTTTATAATATAGTACCACAAACATGCACTGCCCCCTTTCCAGATGAGAATCCAATAAGGGAAATCTAACTAAGTACTAACTAATGATTAAATGGCGAAAAATCAACAATAATAAGGAGCTTTGACTTCTATCTAAAAAACCAAAATAGGTTAAAAAAATATAAATGCAAAGAGGATTCACCACTTTGACTAGTAGTTCTTCAAGCACAAACATGTCCATAAACTCAATTTTTAGAAATTAGAACCGAAAAATGAGAGAGAAGAAACCTTAAGTACCAATTATGTTTATAATAGTTTTTTTAGGAGATTGATTCATTAAACATATTGATTCAAGCCGAAAACTCTGAACAAATCAAATCACTGAAGAAATTGATTCACTGGAACAATTCGTGTAGCTTTTGGAAACCCTAGGAATTAATCTTAAGGATAAATCGTAAGAGTTCGATAAATAGTAAGAGTTGGACAAATCGTGTACCTATCGTGGAGATGGTGACTCGTCGGCGCTGGCGCCGGTGCCGCTGCCTAGAGAGGTGGAAGAGACAAGGGAAGAGAGCGAGAGAGAGGTGCTGCTAGCCGCTGATGGATTGTGGAAAAGACATGTGAGAGAGCTGACCCTTTTGTTTTGAGAAAGACTTTGATCTGGAGCCAATTCTATTGGGGGGCGGGAATGCCAAAAAAAAAGACTCCGCCTCTTTTTTTCATTTATCTCAAGTTTTTGTTAAAGTCTAAAATAACTAAAAATACAAAGGGTATATTTATATCATCTCTATATAAATATGAGATAAATAGTTTATTTTTTATCTCAATTTTACTTAAATTGAAATAAAATTTCACTTTCAAAGCTAAACTGACATAAATGTATATCATTTATGTCATTTTACATTTGTCTGACATAACGTCAATTTTCGAACTGACATAAATTATGGTTTTTCTTGTAGTGGAATAGGGAAACTTATAAGGTGAGGTCAAGGGCAGTATGGGTGATATAAAAAAGATGGCTTATGATCATTTCATAAAGTTTACGCAATTCTCGAGTTAAAACAATATATGAAAATCATGATCAAGTAATAAATTTCATAGAATGAACTTAAATAATGAACGATCAAATGAAAAAATAGTGAGATTACCGACGAAATCAACGTTTTCAAAGAGGAAAGAATATTGTATACACTCACAACTATTTCACTTTTTAAAGGAAGACAATACACCTGATAATGGGGCACTGTCACATACCTCTCATCGGTAAAAGTCAACAACATCGAGTTTCATAACAAATGCTGACGAATTCATCAATCTGAACCTCCCAAGGACTTCACTATTTTCTTATCCTCAGAATTTACCCTATCGATCATAAAATTCGCCATTCGAGTCAATTCTCCTTCTTACTCGACCTCCATCAGATCACCTAGAGTCACCTCTATAAATCTCTACCTTATCTCCGCCTGAGTCGCGAAAAGAAGATACCTCTAGTCAAAGCGTACCGAAAACCTGTTATGGGTATTGCATCTCCCATCTTGCCTCTTTCTGGACAACTTATTCTTGACAACGTTTGAGACAAGAACAACTCTGTGACAACGCCGTTCAAGTGAGAACATCTTGAAGAAGAAAATAGACGTAGTGAACACGACAATCCTAATAGTAGGGCTCTACATCAAGAACGCTAACAGAAGAACGCAGAAAACCCACACAGATCCTAAAGACACTAGAACTTGAGGCTCTGATACCATCTGTGACACCCCACTTAATATAATAACGGGTGGCCAGCCCTATACTACATTTAATCAGGAATCTTTGATGGATCATTCTCAGCATGTACTGACGACACAAAAATAAATTAGGCTAACTACCCAAAACTATAAAAAGAGGATGTAAAAAAATTTAATAAAACATACAATGAATGACAAAC
Source organism: Sambucus nigra (assembly GCA_949130495.1). Lineage (NCBI taxonomy): Eukaryota > Viridiplantae > Streptophyta > Magnoliopsida > Dipsacales > Adoxaceae > Sambucus > Sambucus nigra. Next base: position 42,863,805 of record OX422216.1, on the reverse strand, counting down.
CAACCATATAAAGCTACTAGAAGGGGTAGTATGCACACAAGTACCATGATAAAATAAAATGCTAGAATTAAAATGAAATGAGTACACAAAAGGAAATATACCCGAATAAGCTATCGGGTCACATACAGTACAATAACCGTAAGGAAGAAATATAAAATGCTACATATAACCCTTGGGTATGAACCCGAAGAACAAAATGAATCCTATCTAGATTTTCAAAGAAGTAGGAAGTGACTATAAACTAAATCCAGCAACAGTCTTCATCTGTTACAGCTCCCAAGACACTGGATAGGAAACCATCCGGAATCCATACGGTGGGACACCTATAGAAACAGTATATATATATATATATATATATATATATATATATATATATATCAAAAGAGAAAAAAATAAATGAGTCGGAGCCCGATGTGTAGAAATATTTCCAACAAGTGTATTAACCGTGCATAATAAATAAAAATGCAATATTTCATAATTAAAGTGGAGTCGCACTCTCGTGAAACCCCAAACTCACCTCTCATCTACAGCGCGCGCCTATTCGTGTTTCGAAACCTTAGTTAAGCTACCCGACACAATTTAAGGGTAAACTACCAAACAGTACGCATGGCCCTTCCCCGCTTGCCCTGCCATCCGAACATAACCCATAAATCATTTCCAATCTTAAACACACATAAATATATACTCACATATACGTCGTTCCTAGGCTTTATTCATTCTAGATATTATCACAAAACCACATATTAGTCTAAGCAGGTCACACATTATCTTAGATTTCTTAATAAGGAAATTATTCTCTAAACAACATACATTCGAGTATTAAAGACAAAACTTCTCTCCACTCTCAACATTGCACTACGTTTCGTGCATGAGGCATCTCACAAAGCGAAATCCAAACAAGGACCTTCCCGATGCACTACTCCTTGACAATATTGATCGTAGGGATCCATTATGTCTTCTACACAAATCCTACTACTAAAACTACTAAATTATTGAGTGCTATAACTAAGAATATAATTAGAATATCTATCTAACTCCTTGAGGTCGATATAACCGCAATTGTATCTAAGGGTGATCTTTTTACCCTGATAACTAGTACCCCGAAATCTCCGAGGATGTACATACTAGAGAATTTATAATACCTTCACCTAATGAATATATATCTATATACTCTAAATATATATATAAGCAATCATTCATTCCTATAACCACGTATACATAACGCACATGATGTACACTTTTAAATACAAATAATATAAACGGTTATAGGATACAAAAATAATGCACCATGCTATCATCTTCCAGGAATTACTCACTTTCTCCCGGGGTTACCACATATCGGACTATTATCACACCGCCATGGTAACAAAATCAATCATAATGAATGGGAAGCGGTCATAGCTCCAAATCGAAAAGCGAGAATGAATCATACCCAAGACTTCTCACCCGTAAAATAAAATCACACAAATAATAAGAGACGACTATGACCTGGGGACTATACGCACCCTGCTCCTCAAGCCAGGGGCCTCACCCACATCTCGCAACCTCCCATGATAGCATGCGTCGAGTATGCTCACACAATAAGTGTATATATCATTCACACTATATATACATGCATATGATCACCTCATATATACAAACCCTCACATACTGTATATACATACACGCCATATACACACACATATATACATCTCTATATATACATCTACCTATACATGCTATCTCTCGTCCTTATATATGAAATAAATAAATTCTGCTAAAGGTGTATATAGTTCTCATTATACTATCCCTCAATCCAAGCGTATTATCTTAATTCGTTGTATAAATACGATCCCTACCTTGATGCATATTCATCCATTTCCCTTATGATAAGAATGGTATTCTAATATATACAACATTAATGTTACTAACTCAAAATTTAAGGTATGTAACAATCACTATGCATCCCATCGATATCCAAATGCACTCTGAGATATCTAATAATAACCCAGACTATAGGTATTGACATGACTAATAGTCCGCAAACCTCAAGCTTAATCCTAAATTCACTTCCTTACAATCCTTCACTTGCAACTCATTCATCCATCATACTTATTTTGTGAGTAATCTCCCAATATGTCCAACCTTAAGGATACTATCTCGAAATTTAACATACCAATCATTCTATAAATATCATAGTCCTTATGGATATAATTATAAACATAACCTAATAGTGGGTAACCTACTAGCTTCATCCTAATTCAATTAGAACCCCATAATGCCTCGGAATATCTATCCTTAATTACGCATCAATGCGTCACAACTATCTCGGATATCAGTACATATTTCTACGATTTATAACAAACTCATAATAGCCCACTACAATTATATTAAGATACTCTGCCTATTTTTCTGTCCCATAATCATTTCCTTACTAAGAGAGGCATAATACTCTCATAATCCATTTCTAACATAAGTACGAATGTCCCTAATCATCCTAAGTCTCAAATCCTTTAATATTATAACATAACCCAAAAGAAAAGGGGTAAAAGAAAATCCCATTCTTGGGCTTAAAACAGAGGACCGGTCGACCGACCCTTGACCCCCAATCGACCGCGATTCTAAATTTTTCCTTACTAAGAAAGCAGTAGGTTTTTCCCTTGAGGCGCGGTCGACCGGCCCCCTGGCCGCGGTCGACTGGCCATACCAGATATCTCGACTATTTCCCTTTTTTTGAACTATCCCTAACTCTCCAAACACACAAAATATCAACATCTAACTCCCAATCTTTAACTCAATCATAATCCTAACCTTGAAACTCATCAAATGAATTTACCAAACTAATTATACAACCTCAAAACCATACATAAACATCAAATGAAAGTTAAAATACTCAAAATCTAGGTTTAAACATATAACCCCAAATCCAATTCTTTTGTCCACAAGTTATGAAATAAAATACACAAATGAATTATTTAGCACGATTAAACACTTGCCTCAAAGTTGTGGAGGTTGAATCTGCCTTGAAGCCACTAATTTCGACCGGAATTACCAAGCTCCCAACTTTCTCTCCTCTCTCCTCTCTCCTCTCTCTCTCTCTCTCTCTCTCTCTCTCTCTCTCTCTCTCTCTTGGGTTTCTCTCCCTCTCTCTCTTAATCTCAAGAATGATATTTTAATCTCCCAAGGGATTTATAAGCCTAATAACCCAGATACCCTACTTTAAGTTATAATATACTCTTTAAATGACTCGTTTACTCCAATTCGAGTCAAACTAACTTAATTTATTATGGAACCCAAGGACAGTCATTTTGACTATCTCGACCCATCCGGAATCAACCGTACCCTCAGAATCGTCACCCGAACTACTTTATAACATCCTCTAGTTTTGACCTCAATCGTCAAATTTAAAATTCTTCAATTTAAGTGAATTTTATTTCCCCCAAAAATATAATTTCTCTGTCCCAAAATCATGGGGTGTTACATATACGTCCTTTCACATATTTGACACATAAGGGAATCTACCGTTGGTGTCTATTCGTACTCTATCGGCATGTTCGGAGGAAATCTCTTATTCCTAAGAGGACAACACAAAACACACATATACATTTGGGGGCGGTCCCTACGCAGGACGCCTATATTCCACCCATACCCAGCGGTAATACAAGAACGGTCAGTGCCAACACCTACCTCTAGTGGGTGGAGCCTCCACGTAGTACCTAATTGGCCTACACATCGTGAAGGCCACCTATGCTGACATGTGGTACGCGGTCCGAACGCGTGAACCCCCAATTCGATAGGACAGTCCACGAATACTGGTATATTCATATAATTACATAGTAGTACGTATTATTATCCCTACAATATGTATAGGTAATTATTCTATAATTACGTTAATAGTTAAAATTTAAAATTTACCACACTACGTATTTTATTAATAATTTATTATCTAATAAATTTTTAACTTCACCTCATAAAATAATTACTGTACTAATTAGTCAATTGTAATTATTATAATTCTTATAATTATTATTAATTCCAACATGGGTATAACATTATCCCACAAAGTTAATAGACCCATACATCCAAATTTCTTTCTATACCCTATTCCCACTTACTCTACACCAAGTGAGGTAAGTGGAGTAATCTAATCAAAGACCAAGGCTATAACAAGAAGGAAGGAGGAGAGAGGAAATTCTCACGTCGTTCAAACAACTGGGCTCCTCTTCGTGCGACATAGGCACGTCGCTCGAACAACACGTGTCGTCATTTGAGCGATGCTACGTCTTCCTCCTTTCTCCGTCTCTTATTCACAGTGCGTTCAGTTAATATTTCTAAACCCAGAATTTCGTTCTCAACACATAATTTCATACACATATATAATTAGATTCCAAGTTCAAAATCAACCCAACATCTGCATGCTTTCAACACAATTTCACGAATGTTTCCCAAACTTACACCCATTATATATTTCGTAGAAATGGAGTAATTGCCATGGAATCTTCATAAGTTTCATCCCATAGTTTGACACAAATATCCTCTACATGGGTTATTCATTTATCCTCAATTTATTTTCAAAACATAAGGTAATCTTACCTCAATGTTTAGATTTTTGATAGCTAATTTCTGGAAATAAATTCTACATGTGAATCATTCCTCTACATGTGTATATTATCATCAAATAAATTACATAATAAGTCCTAATTTCCAGAAATCTAAGGGGTATAGTCATATGCATCAAGAAATATATTGTAGGACATAAGTTATTCAAGAAATTCTTGCCTTTAATTATGTAGAGGAGAAAGCTCTTGATTCCTCCCTTGAAGCTCTTGATTCCTCCCCTAAGCCCAACTTTTGGACCCTCAAACGAGCCCGAAACCAAAATCTAATTGGTCCAAAAGTTACCCAACTTATACATATATGACCTGAGACTATTTTTAAAGGCTTAAATCATTTAAACGAGTCCTTATGAGTCCTGAAATATGCTCTGAATAATTTATGTCAATAGTATATATTTTTATCATGTAAAAAAAAGGGCAAACCCAGTGCACGAGGCTCCCGTCACTGCGGGGTACTGGGGGGGGGGGGGGGGGGGGGGCTAGATGTACGCAGCCTTACCACTGCTTGCATAGAGATGCTGTTTCCGTGAATCGAACCCGTGACCTCAGGTCACAGCGGGGGCAACCTTACCGTTGCGCCCGGGTTCACCCCTTATTTATTTTTATCATGTGTCGCACATTAATTTGGTAATTATCCTACATTACATTTACGTGTCATTCACATGCATATTAAATTTGTCACACACAACTATAATTAAATAGCAATTTCATTTGCGCAAATTTTAAGAAGCAATATTTAATTATTTATATTAGAGAGAAATATGGGTATTACATAATGTTGATCAGATTTGGTATGTCATAGAATTCATGATAGAGATTTAGAGAGTGATGAGAAGCTTTACTGCATGAAAGTGAATGTTATACTTTTTGAACTTGGTGTATCTCTATCACATGTCAAATAATAGTTTCTTTAACTACTTTGTAATGATTTATGAAAGAATGGTCGTTTTGAAGAGAGAGAGAGAGAGAGAGAGAGAGAGAGAGAGATAGAGGCCAAGGATTGCTCATCGGAGACCTCAAGTTTTTGTTGTCTCGTGCATTTGTTCATCGACAACAATTTCTTGGCGATAGCAGATAAAATGTTTCTTTTTTAGTGCCAACCAAATTCAAGTGTGATCAATGGAATAGTGGTAACTAAATCACAAAATTCTTAGTGAATTAAGAACAGATAGTAACAAAATTGTTTAAAATAAATAATGAGATTGTATTAATATCTTCAAACCCTTTTTTCTCTCACACCCTTTCATCTTGAAAGAAGAATTGTCTCTCTTTACATTTGTGTCAATATGTATGAACAACTTCTCAAAAAATGCAACTCATTCTATTAATACATTTTTTTTAATTTCCTCTATAAGAGGTATACTCAAATGTTTAACAATTAGATAAATCCATATCCATTTATATCATATCATCCACTGAAGTTCTCATTAGTTGTATTTTTTTTTTTGAGTGAGGAGTTCTATATAGGCTTAAGGCTTTGGACCACCTCTTGAGAACTAAAGTTCCAAATCAAGAAATTCTAAAACTTGAAATTTATATGTAGTCAGGTTATTAGCATATGTGTTGAGTTATTTTGAGAGACAGTGCATATGGGTTTGAATTATTGTGTGATTGAGAAATTCAAAAAAACTACTGTACTCAAACGTTTTACTAGTAAACTGATCTATTCTTAGCTTAAGAGGTTTGGAACTATGAGTAAATTGAGGGCACCACTCTTGTTTTTTACTCGTGGGAAATGATAACAATAACACTATGGAGTAACTCGACCTATATTTAGGGTTCAAAACACGATGGTCTTAAAACCTAGAGATTTCAAATTCAAATCCACTATTAAGGAATATGTGAAGAAACCCTAAGACAACAACCATGGTAAATTATGAGATAATAAAAATAAACATACAAAGAGAGGGAGGGAGAAAGTGTGTGTGTGTGGGTGGGGGGGGGATAATCCATTACCTTTTACGGTGAGTTAAAATACCATAAGGGAGTTGCAATTGGTGGCGAGAATACTTGACTATGGATGTGATGTGGGTAACACATCAAGATAAACCATAATCTGAGGTAAAAAAATACCAGTTTTTAAGTTTCGATCTACCCAAATTAGATGGAGGACAAATTCCAATACTCATATTAGTTGGACAAACACCAATACTCATATTAGTAGCTTAAACAAAGTGAAAGAACCCATCGGTAAATGATGGGTTTGATTATGAATATGTAGAAGACGGTTGAAGTCCATCCACCCATCCCTTCATAGCGTGTAAGACAAAATTAGACACATGATTTATTAACTACAAGTATTAGACAAAAAAATGGTTCACAAAGCAAATGAAAACATAAATCGGTTAGTGCAATTTTCCCAAAAGAATATGAGACCTGATGTTACATAGAACATAGAAATGAAGCTCAAGGAACTTGTAAAATTTTAAAAGAAACCCAACAACTCCACACCGAAACATGAATCATGTCTTTTAATGTATAAAACAAAGAAAAAAAAACAAAAGCACCTGTAAGTAAGCGGTGGGTTGAGTCTAAAGTTTTTTTATAGTTTTGAACTCTTTATCTCAGTTGAAATACATACATCCACCCCCTCATTGCCTCTAAGACAGTATATGTTAGAATACAGTTAATTTACTTTTTTTTTGTAACAAGTAACAATTAATAAATTACTGTTGGGCCTTGTATAGTGGATAAAGGATGGGAATGTAACCCGAAAAGTCTAATGTATTAGGGGTATGAAACTAATAATATAATATGAACAAAAAAATAAGAATTTAATATTAGTTGAACATTCTAACTTTTACCTCTATTACTCACATCCATCGCAGAGAATTATAAATACGAACCTATATGAGAGTCGATATCCATGAAATTTATGTTTTCTAAACCTTTTAATTTTGGAAAGGTATTGATATTTTCTAGTAGAATATCCTCTCGTAGAACTAATTTTGTTACGAAAGCTGAAATAGAAATCCACCAAATACATTACAAATAAATAAAGATTGAAATAATGAGCCTCATAAACACATAATCATATACAATTAATTTTTGGAGGAACAAAACCAATAATTTAATAACCTGCAAATGTGTGGTGTCTCATGCCTAAAGTGACTCATCGTCTATTGAAGTACGTTGACCACTAAAATTTTATAGTGTAGCAACATGGCAATAACCCCATTCCTAAATTATATACATAATGAAAATTCAAGACTCATAGACTAAAGCACCATGCATAATTAAAGATGGCACTATGAGAACATAAGTACATAATCAATTTTTTTGGGGACACCCTGTCCTCCCTCTCGATGTACTATTATTTTTCTAAATAAAATCCCGTTTATTATAAATAAAAAAATAAAGACTAAGGAAGGCATGTAAGAAACTAAGCCCATACCTCTTTCAGGGCATATTGCAATTAAATGCAAGTCAAAGAAGAAACAAGAACCCATTAATCTCTTTTGGATCTCCAACAATGCCTAGGTTGAAAATGAAGTGTGGGTGAGAACGGAGAAATGAGAATAACAAATTCGTATCGTATAATGATAGTAATAAAAATTTGTTTCACTCGAGATCTCATCATTGTATAAAAAAATACCATATAGTTAATTTCCCAATTGCATGAAGTAGGAATATCCGCCCACTTTCCTCATCATCTTCATGATTAATATCAGATTTTCGCCTATCATATTCCTCATCACCATCGTAAGTTGTGCTTTTCTATAATTGAAACAAAGAAGTTAAAGACTAAATTAGGATCTTATGTGATACTTTCGATGTTAATAGTAACAATCTAAAATACTAGTAGTGTGTGGTCACCTACTTCTTGTTTTAAGCCTTCATTAGCTTTTCATGATCAACCTTCCTTTTTGTTGCTTTGGCATCATATGGAGATTTTTCCTATCAAATAAAAATGGATCACATAAATTAGTGATAGCACTTTAATTGTCCTTTCTTCACCAAAGACAACATACATACTTTGCAGAAGGACCTTAGTCAGCAAATAAATGCTAGCAGAATGTCACTTGTATTTTAATAGACTAGTGCATATTCTCAATGTAACACCCCGTAATTTTGAGGATTTAGTATTTAATTATTTTTAGGAGATATAAAAATATTTAAATTGGATAAACTTAAATTTATGATATGGAGAATTTATTTGAGTGGGAAGAATTATTTTTAATTCACGATTTTAAGTTAAATTGTTCGAAATAATGTGTGTCGCATTTTGAGGTCGAAATTTGGAAATATTCTAAAGTATTTCGGATGAAAATTCTGAGTGCGCAGTTGAGTCCGGATGGGTTGAGATAGTCAGAAAAGAGTACTCGGGGTTAGTAATCGGGTCTCGGAGCATTTTTGGGCATAGTCGGGCCCACATGGGGTGATTCGAGCCATTTTAATTTGGCCCATGTGGCAAAAAATGGGATTAGGGGTTTTAAACCTAATTGGGGAAGTGTTGAACGGAAGTTAACACAACTCTAAACCTAGGGCTTGAGATGAAATTTGGGAAAGCAAATCAAGAGCCAATTGGGGGTCTTTTGGAGTCAAATTAAGGGACAAAAGTGAGTGTTCGTCGCTAACCATTCTCTAAACCAACGTTTCAGACTCTACGAACAATTACAGACAAGTGGTTAACTATTGTGATTCTTAAACTAGGTGATAACCAATTCATATTAGAGTATGTGTCTACGAAAATTCATTTTCGATGTGTAACCATAATAAAAATTGGTTTTTTCTGAATTTAGAGTAGTTGATAGATTTAATTACTCAATGGATGTTATGTTATGATTTGGGACTATTAAGATTGAATCGTAGGGTGGATTATAGTGTGTATTAGTGATTAAATTGACAGAAAATGACGAGGTCGGAATCGGTAAAAATGAGACCCAGTTGAAAAATCCAAATTGGATATACCCAGAATTTTATATAAATTTGATGATGAATTAAGGTCTCTAGGATGTTTAGACCCTTTCAGTAGGTGGAGATAATTTTGGTTATGATTTGGTAAGGGTTTGGGAAGGAACAAAAATCTTGAGGGTTCATAAATGGCTGAAACAGCAAGTCGGAGAAGATGGATACCGGTTCGATCGATTGATCGAGCCAAGGGATCGATCGATCGATGGTCCCAGATTTTTGGCAGTTCGGCCAATTTCATATAAGGGGAAATTAATTTAAGATTTAATTTCTATGAATTGTTTAGAGATAAATAATTATGAAGCTCACATTCCTAACAATTATAGGGAAAAGTAATTGGAGTTATGCAGGATTTACGTGAGTCACTTTATGGATAAATTTGGGGAATTAGATTCCAAATTAATTATATACGAATTGAGTGAGCAAGTTCATGCATATTGGTTGACCGACGCTAAGTTATTAAATTTATTATGGAGATAGAAAATTAATTCGTAGCCGGAATATAGACTCGGGAAATATTAAGTTATGGGCCAAGTGAGCGAGTTCGGGTATGTTGGTTGAGCGACATAAGGTAATAGATTAATTAATGTGTAAATTAATTAAACTAGATTCGAATCATAGACTCGGTCAATATGTTATATTAATTAATGTGTAAAGTATTTATATTAGAGTCGGACCATAGACTCGGGAGAAATATTATATTAATTGATGTGTGAATTAAATAAATTAGAGTTGGACCATAGACTCAGGAAGATGATAAATTAATAAGTGAGAAAATTAATTAAATTGAGTCGGGACAGAGACTCGGGAATGTTCAGGCTAGTGTTATGGGTTTTGAGTACACGGTAAAGCCGGGGTTTATATTATGTATATATACGGTATAGTGATAGTATATATATATATATATATATATATATATACATACATACATACATGTGTGCGCTATTTAATATCACTAACTAGATATTTATTTAACTTATATCCTCTAATGCTATCAAGGGAGGTTGTGAGATGTGGGTGAATCCCCTAGCTTGAGGAGTAGGGTGAGTATATCCCCAGGTCATAGCGTCTGGTATATGGGTGAGGGGCTTATTTAAATTTCAGGGAAGGAATATGACCTCCTCCACTACGTTTATATTTTTGGACCGGGTTGTTGAGCGATTCCAACTTAGGTAACTTGGTTATGTGAGCACACATAGTGAGATAGCACTTTAGAGGGAATCATCCGGTAAGGGTATACTCGGAGGGATGGATATACATATGAATTCTACGTGGATGTTTTAGTAAAAGTACGTATATAATGAGATGTAATATTATATGCGGGTCATAACACAATGTGTAATGTACTTACTTTAGATAACTTGTGTCACGGGTATATGATATTATTTAAATAGGAATAAATTAAGTTAATTTGTGAGATAACTTATAGCCAATGAATAATGATACTCGGGTTAGAGTAGTATGGCAAGGGGAGATTATACCAGGACTAGTTGGACGGGGTAGTACAACAAGGTGGGATTAAGGTAACCGTTAGGTGTGCACATTAGTGGAGGGATGAGTATGTCCTCAAGGGAGTGCGACATTAACTTAAATATGAAGCACATTCATGCATTTTAAATTACCGCAGTTAATTCACTTGCTAAATATTTTCAAAATATTTTGGGTTCTAACCCTTGCTATAAAACTATTTTTCAAAACCTTTTAGGTGTCTAACCGCAGGGACGCCAGACTTGATATTCTATTTCAGGGACACGGAGCTGCGTCATATGTGGATGCTAGCAGGAGCTTGGATTATACGCATCGTTCATTCTTTCCTAGAGTAGGAATCATCTATCAGTTTCAGTTTACTTAGGGCATGTCGCCCAGACTTTTCTGTTGCTGTTTTCAGATTCATTTATTCGGTTATTGTATGATTGCAATTGAACTTTTTACTTTGGTGGCCGATGGTTTATTCGGCAAGTGGTTTAAATTAATTATTCAGTTGATTTAATTCAGTTGTGTGAATGGTTTATATTTATTTATGCATGTACTTTTTTGTTTAATTAAAAAGCTAAAATTTGGCACCAGCTTTTTGGAATACTAGGTGGTAAGTAATTTTTAAAAAGGTTTTCGATAGTGATGCTAAGGATGAACCAACTGGGATTCCTGTTTTAATTTGTTATAGGACTGATCACTCGGTATTTTATTAGGCGGGGTGTCAACACCCCGTAATTGTGAAGATTTAGTAATTAATTATTTTCGGGAGATATAAAAATATTTAAATCGGAGAAACCTAAATTTATGATTTGCAGAATTTATTTGAGTGGGAAGAAATATTTAGAATTGGCGACTTTAAGTTAAATTGTTCGAATTAATGTGTGTCGCATTTTGAGATCGAAATTTGGAAATATTATATTTCGGATGACAATTCTGAGTGTGTAGTTCAGTTCGTATGGGCCGAGATAGTCAGAAAAGAGTACTCGGGGGTAGTAATCGGGTCTCGGGGCATAGCCGGGCCCACATGGGGTGATTTGGGCAATTTTAATTTGACCCATGTGGCCAAAAACGGGATTAGGGGTTTGAAACCTAATTGGGAAACTGTTGAACGAAAGTTAATACAACTCTAAACCTAGGGCTTGAGAGGGGATTTAGGGAAGCAAATCAAGAGCCAATTGGGGGTCTTTTGGAGTGAAATTAAGGGACAAAACTGAGTGTTTGTCGCCAACCATTCTCTACACCAACGGATCAGACACTACGAACAATTCCAGGAAAGTGGTTAACTGTTGTGATTCCTAAAATAGGTGATAACCAATTCATATTATAGTATGTGTATATGAAAATTCATTTTGGATGTGTAACCATAATTAAAATTGAGTTTTTCTGAATTTAGAGTTGTGGACAGATTTAATTACTCAATGGATGTTATGTTATGATTTGGGACTGTTAAGATTGAATCGTAGGGTGGATTATAGTGTGTATTAGTGATTAAATTGACTGAAAATGAAGATGTCGAAATCAGTAAAAACGAGACCCGGTTGAAAAACCCAAATCGGATATACCCAGAATTTTATATAAATTTGATGATGAGTTAAGGTCTCTAGGATATTTCGACCCTTTTCTTATGTGGATATAATGTTGGTTGTGATTGGGTAAGGGTTTTGGAAGGAACAAAAAACTTGGGGCATCATCAAGGGCTGAAACAGCAAGTCGGAGAAGATGCATACCTGTTCGATCGATCGATCGACCCAGAGGATCGATTGATCGATGGTCCCAAATTTTTGGCAGTTCGGCCAGTTTTATATATAAGGGGAAATTAATTTAAGATTTAGTTTTCATGCATTGTTTAGTGATCAATAAGTATGAAGCTCATATTCCTAACAATTATAGGGAAAAATAATAGGAGTTAGGGAGGATTTATGCGAGGCACTTTATGGATAAATTTGGGGAATTAAATTCCAAATTAATTATATATGGATTGAGTGAGCAAGTCCAAGCATATTGGTTGAGCAACGCTAAGGTATTAAATTAATTATGAAGATAAACAAATTAATTTGGAGTCGGAATATAGAGTCGTGAAATATTAAGTTATGGGCCAAGTGAGCGAGTCCGGGTAAGTTAGTTGAGCGACATAAGGTTATAGATTAATTAATGTTTAAATTAATTAAACTAGAGTCGAATCATAGACTCGGGCAAATATTATATTAATTAATGTGGAAAGTATATATATTAGAGTCGGACCATAGACTCGGGAGAAATATTATATTAATTGATGTGTGAATTAAATAAGTTAGAGTCGAACCATAGACTCCGGACGATGATAAATTAATAAGTGAAAAAATTAATTAAGTTGAGTCGGGCCAGAGACTCGGGAAAGTTCTGGCTAGTGCTATGGGTTTTGAGTACACGTTAAAGCCGGGGTTTATAGTATGTATATATACGGTGTAGTGATAGTGTATATATATATATATGTGTGTGTGTGTGTGTGTGTGTGTATTATGTGTGCTATTAAATATCAGTGACTAGATATTCATTTAATTTATATCCTCTAATGCTATCAAGGGAGGTTACGCGTTGTGGGTAAATCTCCTAGCTTGAGGAGTAGGGTGAGTATATCCCCAGGTCGTAGTGTCCAGTATATAGGTGAGGAGCTTATCTGACTTTCAGGGAAGGAATATGACCGCCTCCACTACGTTTATATTTTTGGACCAAGTTGGTGAGTGATTCCAACTTGGGTAAATAGGTTATGTGAACACACCTAGTGAGATAACACTTTAGAGGGAATCATCCGGTAGGGGTACTCGGAGGGATGGATATACATATGAATTATGTATGGATGTTTTAGTAAAAGTTTGTATCTAATGAGATGTAATATTATATGCGGGTCATAATACAGTGTGTAATGTACTTACTTTATATAACTTGTGTCACGGGTGTATGATATTATTTAAAAAGGAATAAATTAAGTTAATTGGTGAGATAGCTTACAACCCATGAATAATGATACTCGGGTTAGAGTAGTATGGCAAGGGGAGATTATACCAGGACTATTTAGACGGGGTAGTAAAACTAGGTGGTGTTATGGTAACCGTTAGGTGTTCACATTAGTGGAGGGGTGAGGATGTCCTCAAGGGAGTTCGACGCTAACTTTAATATGAAGGGCATTCATGCATTTTAAATTATTCCAGTTAATTCACTTGCTAAATATTTTCAAAATGTTTTGGGATCTAACCCTTGCTATAAAACTATTTTTCAAAACCTTTTAGGTTTCCATCCACAGGGACGCTAGACTTGATATTCTGTTCCAGGGACATGGAGCTGCGATATATGTGGATGCTAGCAAGAGATTGTATTAGACGCATCGTTCATTTTTTCCTAGAGTAAGAATCATCTATCAGTTTCAGTTTACATAGGGCATGTCGCCCAGACTTTTCAGTTGCTATTTTTATATTCATTTATTCGGTTATTGTATGATTGTAATTGAAATTTTTACTTTGGTGGCCGATGGTTTATTCGGTAAGTGGTTTAAATTAATTATTCATTTGATTTAATTCAGTTGTGTGAATGGTTTATATTTATTTCCTCATGTACTATTTTGTTTAATTAAAAAGTTAAAATTTGGCACCATCTTGTTGGAATACTAGGAGGTTAGTATGTTTCAAAAAAAATTTCGACAGTGATGCTAAGGATGAACCAACGGGGATTCCTGTTTTAATTTGATATAGGACTGATCACCCGGTATTTTATTAGGCGGGGTGTCACACTCAACTTCACAAATTAGTGTTTCCAAATCTATAAATCCTTCTAATAGTTCATTATAAATCTTCTAAATTTTATGCAATACCAAAAGACATAAAATAATACCTCATTTTTGTTGCATAAATAAAAACATAGAGTATAACCCTAATTCATTCAAGGTAAATTCTTGTACTATAGGATACGACTAGACTACTTACAGCGGGAGATATGGATTTCAACTTCTCTCCACCAACATTACCAACCTTTAAGTGAAACATATAAAGAGAATATTAATGTATTCCTCATAAATCAAATTGTAATAATGGAAAATACACAATAAAGAAATGAAGGAAAATGCCCATGAATTACTCAGAGCAAAGACTCCCTCCACATTAGGATTTTCTTTCTTGAATATTTTACTAAATTCTTCACTGTTACAACATTGATTTAATTATAGGCAATCTTCGTAAAAAATATAGGCAAAATGTTTGGTACATACAGGAATATAAAGAAAGCACCTGGAGGCGTCTTATGTGATGGACTATCAAAAGAAGAAAAAAAGCATTATCAAAGGTGTTGCATCACCTTTGATAGTTGTTTGGTACATACATGAATAAAAATAAGGAACTATCAAAGGTGATGCATCACATTTTATAATCCCGTTATTCATTTTGTTTTTCCTAATGTTTTACTTTTTCGGTGGTTTTGGCAGAAAAATAAACATGTGGTAATAGTTATCAAGTAGTAGAACATCACATACTCTAATCAACATCATCAATATACTATCACCTACAATAATTAAGACACATAACCCTATTACACGAGATGGTTTTAACTTATATAGTCTTACTAAGGGAAAAGACTGCACTACCATTATAACTAAAATATATATAGAAATTTGCTTATATAGTGTAAGAAAAATATTAAAGCAAAAAGGTTAGTCATGAAATGATAAGTATAAAATAGATGTTCTGGCACTTGCAAAGACGTAGCTTCAATAAAAACTATAAGTTGGTTCAGAAATAGAAAACCAGTCTACAAAATCATCGAGCATGAGATTTGAAGATGATAATAATAGATACTTAAAAGAGAAGTTGAAATCATGAAAAATTTCCATCACCTCAACTTAACAAACAAAAATTTCCCAGTATAGCTTCATATTACATTTAAACCTTTAATTTGATCACAAATTCCTTCAGTGGCTCAAAACTAATAAACCATTCTATAAAATAACTGAGAAATTGTACCTCTCAAAATCCCATCCGGTAGAATATATAAGAAGATGAAGATCTACAAAAATAATGGAATTCATCCATTCATGTTAACATAAATAGAAACGTAATTGAATAAAATTAATAAATTTAGGGTTTAGTAATGATTATGAAACACTGGGTATCTTAATTATACCATTAGCAAGTGAGAAAATTAAAAGTCAATATATTTTGATGCCTGGTACTGCAAATACTTCAAAACAGAATTCAAATCATGTGTGGGCTGTAAAGGAGAACCCAAAAGATGCGGAGATATTCAAACTTAGAAGCATGTGATTCTCCAAGAGAGATTTCTACATATTTCTCATCAGGAATGATATCAAATGACTTGCATATTTCCACATTTGCTACTCACGTCATATGACAGAGCCAACATAGTTTCATCACAGCTTAATAACTAATTGATTGTAGTTATATGTATGTACCAACTTAGATTTAATAATGATGAATGTTTAAAAATATGTTAATTCAGTCTATCAACATTGATTGCTTAAATCAAGTTTGAAGAACCAAGAATTACACAAATTAACTTACAATCAAAACAACCATTAGTTTCTCATAAAACGGTAAGTAACTAATAGTAAATATAATTTATCAAATTAGCACAAAAATTTTGGTCCAATGATTTTTTTTGTCTTTCCAGAACAAATATAATTTGTTAATCATCAAAGGTTTGAGCCAAATCCAATTTTTTTAAAGCAACAGCATAGTCTCATATAAATGGACTAAAATATATAGACAAGTAGCCATAAGTAAGATTCTAAGTCCATATGGACTAATACAATTTATCCAGGATGCTTCTACATAACAAATACATGTAAATGAGATAAAATAAAAACTACAAGGGAAAAAGTCCAATATGATCCAAGTTATTTCATTAGAACCTATACATACACCCAAACTAACATGATCTCCAAAAGAAAAAGTATAGTCACGGTACAAAAGAAGTAAGACAAAGCTTTAAGCTTCTTAAATGCATTTAGTCAAATGCTCAGTGGACGAATTAATAATTCACCCAATTAACATATATATCACCCATCTCACCAAAAAATTCTTATAAGCTTCAAAAAGTTCAATCAAAAGAAGCATAAAGAGCTTTAATAACTCAAATGTTAACTAAAATTGGACACAAACGGAATAAAACGGTTACATGTAATGAAAGAAAGAGAATAAGTATGAAGTAAGAATATATACGTATTGTTAACAAAATGATTGGGGAAAGAAACAAAGTCAATAGGTATGTTTAATTTGGGTTTTTCTTTTCACAAAATTATTAATTTGTTATAAACCCCATTTTATTTTTTATCTACAAATTGAAATAACACACCTAAACAATTAGAATCAACACTTTCATATAGATACAAAAATAACAAAAACAAATAACACACACATATGGAGAGAGGGGAATAAAATTACTTACGTGTTGGATCTTGCGTTGGATCTTAACGAGAAGATTATTCTCAAATGTTGAACCCTATAATGTAAAATATAAATTAGCCACACACAAAACGTATTTGCAAAATCATAAGATAAACACAAAAGGTCGCCTAGTGGGAGAATTAGAGATATTGTTGGGGAGAGAGTTCGCCAGCGGGGAGAAGTAGAGGGAGGGTGGATGACAGTGGGTTTGCTTGAGTTGGTTGGGATTTGGCGGGAATAATCCTGCCCGACCTTCCTTTGTCTTCTATTTATTATTTATTATTTTAATGATTTTTGTAACATGTACCAAATATATTATAAATATCTTTTTTTCTATTTATAATGAATTTTCACCGTTACAAATTTATAACGGACAAAATCTGTTACAAATAAAAAAAGAATTCCATTACAATTTTCTTATTTTGGTGCAGTGGCGTGTGTATTTGAGTTATAAAACATGAGAGAGAGAACCGATTTTTGTGGTCACGGTGGTTTAGGTTCTCTCTATCTCTCTCTCTCTCTCTCTCTCTCTCTCTCTCTCTCACTCACACACACACACACACCCACACCCACACCCACACACCCACACCCACACACACACATACATATATATATATATATATATATATATATATATACATAAGAGAGGTTGGACCGCTGCTGGGTGTCGGGTAGGATAGTTGGCTCTCTACTTGGGTTGGTTGGGCATGGGGTCTGAGTTAAGTGGGTGGTTGGTTAGAGGGTATGGTGAGGAGAGTGTGTTTGTACCTGATGCTTGTAGTAGCATGTGCATTGTGTGGGTTTGATGGTTTCTTTGGATTAGAGGGGGAGTGGGGTTGTGTGGTGCGTGCATGTGTATAATATATAATTTTTCTGTTTTAGTCCCATTTCTAAAGTTTTGTTAGTCTCCTATCCCATGTTTTTTTTTAAATTGTTTTAAGTTCCATAACCGTCTAAAACTTCTCTCAACTTCCATGTAAACTCTCTTAACCACTCATGTATCTTTTTGTAGAGAATGACAAGTTTAAAAATATAGGATCAACAACGAAAAAATAATGACATGGGATTAAACACACATATATTCAAAAAAGTAGGACTAAAAACCTGTAATCCCTATAATATATTGGGGGAGCTGGGGGTGTTGTGTGTGTATATATAGTATATATGTATATGTATACATACCCACATACATACATACATACATACATACATACATACATACATACATACATACATGTATACATATATATTACTAATAAACATACCCACATACATACATATATGTATACATATATATTAGTAATGACACAAAATATATAAACTCACACATACATATAATATATTATATAGTAAATACACACATTGTACTAATAATAACAATAATAATAATAACAAACAGAAAAACAAAAATACACATATTGTAACACCATATGTATAGCTAAATGATACATAAATTTATATTTACATAAAATATGACACATATACATGTTTATATATATATATATACATATATATATATATATATATACATATATATATATATATATATATATATAATAAAGTAGGAAACTTGTATATGTCATAAGCTTCAACTATGAGCTCACAAGATTAATTTTGTTTAAACTTTCTATTTTGCCCTTAAAATATTTGAGTTCTTCCTCTTTTAACCCACTCTAATTTATTTATTTCTTTTCTTGAAATTTCAAAACAAGGTTAAAAGAGTAAATTGCTACCATTCTCCAACACCTCCCTCATTTTCCCTACTTTTACAATACACGCCTTTATATGTCTCTCTTAGATTAAAACAATCCTCACTTTCGCAAACTTAAGTTTAAATGTAATGGTTTCAATGAGGCCACGTTAGAATGCAAATTTGCAAAAATATATCTCGCCGCTCTGACAGTATTGCAACCACGTTTTCTCCCACCCATCACAAAAATATGTCACTTTTTACTTAAAAAAAGGGTTTACGATGCTCGATGAAAATGGCAAGATTAAATGGGGGAATGCTGTTTGAGACACTCAATCCCTTCGATCCTCTCAAACGTCTCATCCTTTACTCTCTCTTACACACCTATTCCCATCACCACTCCATCAAAACCCAGAGGCTCTTAAACACTCAACCACCCGTTAGAATAACTTCAAGGGTATTAGATTTGAATGCTTTTAAAAGGGTATTACAAAAGAGAACTACTCTCCTTAATCCTCACGATTATTACTCACCTCGGGATCCCAACAAAATATTTATGATGGACGCAACTTCTGTTGATCCAATAGAGAAGCTCTCCAATATCTTCTCCAAATCTATAAAAGAGCTTGGGACTCCTCAACCCAACCAGGTTTATACTCATGCATACATACAATGTAAGATAATTTTATAATTCATGATGTAAAATTTTTTATTTGTAAGTTTTTGTTTTTATGTGGCAGATTCAGTTAGCAAAGATGATGTTGGAGTTGTAAGTCTGCTAGGGTTTGAGGTGGAATTAAGAAGCAAAAAGCTACGGTTATGGTTTGATCTATTCTTATGTACTAAGAGAAGACTTTTTTTTAGGATTTTTACGGTTTAGGTTTGATTCTTTTGGGTTTTACTGAACTATTTTAACATTTAGGATTATGGAGTTCAGGTTTTGAATGTCGGTTTTCAATTTGGGGCTCTAACGTTTTAATTCTTCTTTGTTTCCAAATGTTTTAATTCTTTGGTTTTAGTTACTTAAAAACCAACAAACTCAAGGTCCGGAATCTGGCCCCAAATCAAAGAACTTGAAAATGGTCTGTTCATGTCACCTGTTTTGTTTAACATTTTGTTTTTTGGGTATATACTCTGTTACCAACCATGAATACACTCACTTATTGCAAGTTATATTGAAACAAACTCAAGGTCCGGAAACTGGCCCCAAATCTAAAAACTTTAAAATGGTTTGCTCATGTCACCTACTTTGTTTAACATTAAAAAAATTGTTTTTGGGTATATACTCTGTTATCATGAATACACTCACTTATTGCAAGTTATATTGAAACAAACTCAAGGTCCGGAATCTGGCCCCAAATCTAAGAACATGAAAATGGTTTGTTCATGTCACCTGCTTTGTTTAACATTCAAAAAATTCTCTCTTACCATGAATACACTCACTTATTGCAAGTTATATTAAAACAAACTCAAGGTCCGAAATCTGGCCCAGAATCTAAGAACTTGAAAATGGTTTCTTAATGTCACCCGCTTTGTTTAACAATGAAAAATTTGTTTTTGGGTATATACTATGTTACCATGAATACACTCACTTATTGCAGGGTATATTAAGGTATATTGAAGAATCTGAGGCTAATGATGCAGGTAAAAGAAGATTAAGATCTTTCTTTCTCCATTTGTATTGATTTGGTGCTCAAGACACCAAAAGTGTATGTTTCATTGACCTATTATATTAAAAAAAATCTAACTTTTATAACTGTTCTTTTTTTTAGTTGACAAAATTAATATAAATTACTCATTTTGTTTCTATTTGCAATTTTGTATCTACAAAATAAATATAGATTATTCAGGTTGTTGGAGAAGGAGTAGGTTGTTGTTTTTGTTTCCAAGTAATTCCTTTTACGTTTTTGCCCCTTTTAGTTTTTTTTTATTTCTATTATTACTGAATGTATGCTATCTTTATGTTTTTCAATCATTTTTTTAAATTGCCTCTTAAAATGATAGCGAACCGTTTTATGGTTCAAATCAAGTACTTTTTAAATTCCTAATATTTTTTAGATTTTCAATTTTTGGCTTCAATTGTCCATTCTCGGTGCAGTTAACGAGGCTATGGGTCTCCACCAAATCAAATCGTTATGAAAACTCCTTAAGTGTACTGTTCCACATTTGATGTACTTTTTGTGATTTAAAAATTGATTTTTATAATGCCTGTTACAATATGAATGCTACAAATGTGTCGAGGCTTTAAAAGTGGTTCACTAATCCTACAGATGTGTCTATGCTTTAAAAATAATGAGAGATATGACATTTGGGTTGTCAAGTCTTATTAAATCATCACTACCTTTATAGCATGTGCAAAAGGTTTGGGAAATAATCCACTTTTTTTAAAGTCTTCACATGCACAATAGGTTTTTACAATTAATTTTTTTTTTATTGTTTGATAAATAGTTTTTATTTTAACAAATACTTTTTCACTAAAAAATTGCTCTTATTTTTTTTTAAAAAAATGGAAGAGAATTCATTTTTGCATAAAAAAGTTTGTAATTATTTTTTGATAAATTTTTTACAAAATTTAAAAACTATTTAATAAAAATTGCTTCTAACCTTTAAAATGTTTTTAAGAAATCAATAAATTTTCTAACCTTCTAACATCTTATACATAAAAAATGTTTGTCCTTTTTTAAACTTTTGAGAACTATAAACCATTTTTTAAACCTTTTTTTATATATTATGTACAGTTTTATATCATGTGCGTCAAATTATTGCGAATGAGATTAATTAATTGATTTTCCAATTCTATATTTGTGTGATGTTTCACCAGTGAGTTCCATTAATTGTATGTAATCTACCTGAATTGGGTGAGCAATTCTAGAAGCTAAACTCCATAACTATACATATTCGAATTTTCGGTAAGATGCCAAGTTAACGCATACTCTAGGGGCAACATAACCCTCGGTGCCTAAAACCCGGGTTGAAATCTGTCCACATAACTTTGTTAGATCCAAGTTTTTGCCAATAATAAATTAGAACATTTAGCATAGAATTTTTTGTTCAACAGAATGTTGGTTCTTAAAATCTGAGTCATCGGTGGCCTGGCATATTCATGGTTGATTTCTCACATTGTTCTTAATAATCTTGGTTATCTCACCAATTTATTATTGTTGTTGGACTATTTAAAATTGTCAAACAATAAAAAATTGCTTAAAATTTTTAAATTGTTTCCAATTTTGTTTTGAAAAAAAACAACGTGACATAATTATACTAGATTAAAAAATTGCTCAATTTTTTTAAACTAATAGGTAGGTACCTTAGGTTATTTAAAAAATTATTTTTCTGTTGCGAACTAAGAGATATTGTCCTATCATCTACATACACTTTCGAAAATTAACGTTGTGACTTTTGAAAATTTTTATCGTTTTGCAATTGTGTAGTTTGCAAATTTTTGGCGTCCCTTCAGGCACGGGCATATATATATATATATATATATATATATATATATAGAGAGAGAGAGAGAGAGAGAGAGAGAGAGAGAGAGAATAATAATAACATAACACACACATACACACATAGCATATGGGAGATGGAAATGGTTGGGGAATAGGGGATTCGCCAAGGATGAGTTTTATTGGGAACTTGCTGTCTTCGGTCACATAAAATTATGACTTTGACATACTGACCGCAATTTCCTGAAATTAATACATTTGAAATGCCAACTATATATTAACCTACAAAATAATCAAGGTATTTATATAGTTTAGTCGCTGGTAAAAAAAAAAAATTGGACTTTAAAGCCAAGATAATAATTTTTTAAACACCTAGGACCCCCAAATACTCATTTACCCGATACTCTCTTATTTTTAAGGTCCGCACTCCCCCCCCCCCCCCCCCCCTCCCGGTCTGTAATGGGGCTCCGACAGTGGGGTTAGGGGGAGAGGGTAGATGGGGAGGTTTTGCAAAGATTAATTTAAGGAAGTAGGTAATGAATTTATATGTCCTTCAATGTCTAAAAATTGTTTGAGTGTGGCGTAGTGTCTAAAAATTATTTGTCAACAACTAAATTGTAGAAACCCCAATAAACTATTATAAAAAAAAGGCCAACGTGAAATAATAATTAAAATGAGTCTATTTGGGGTATAAATATAACACTCTTTGGTTCTTATCATGCCCAAACCCATAATAGTGGTAACACTCTCAGTCCTTGTGCCCCTTTGACATGGACCTAGTGGTGGCAATTCGTATTTTTAGGCCATGTAATTGGCCAACACAACACGATAAGTTTATTTTGGATATGAACACAACTTCATGTTTTTTATTAAATACGCACACAACCCGAGTAGAACACGGCACGATATGACTAACACGTCTCTAAACTTTACACTAAATTAAACATACATAGACACAAAAATCCAAATAAAACATGATATTATGATCGGACACGATAATAAGACTCATAATTTTCACACGAACGCAACATGACGCGATTTGGTGTAAAAAATATCCAACACGAATACGACACGAACACAAAATATCATGTCAATTTTGCATCAATTTTGTGTCATTTCTCTTAGGGTTTTTGTGTCATTTCTAAAATTTCCAGCGCTACTTAGACCTGAAGCTCATCGAACCTCAATTCTTGGTCTTCCTCGAACTTCTAAGCTTATGGCATCATCACCACCCTCAACCAATTTTTGCTTATTTTCAATGGAGAGAAGGGTTGATGTGACCTCATCCAAAATGACATTTTTTTCGTATATCATCATAATCACCTAATGATTGTGCCTCTCGGGAAGAGTATCCAACAAAATTGCAACCTTGTCTTCGTCCTCCATATTCACCTCCATGTTTAATCGTTCCATGAAAAGCTTATTAAACTCATCGAGGTGGTCTTGCAACGAATTACTCAAACTCGTAAAAAATCATTAGAACTCCTTTTTAAAATTAATCCAATTAGTCAAAGACTTCCGAAAAATAGAGGTTCTGAAGATTTACCCAAATTACCTAAGAAAAAGTCTCTATCAAAACAATTTTTTTTATCTCCTTGCACAAAAACAGTTGAATTGTATAACTATACTCCCTATCGTTCTTTTTGCACTCATCATCATTCATACCATTTTCTTTTATTTCTAAGTCTTGGATCAAGACTTCCATGACAAGGATTCCCATAGGCAAAAATTAATCTTTTCATCAACATAGCACTTTATCTTGGAAGTTATAATAAAATATTATAGTTTGTAGCCTAGGCTTTTATAATAATTTGTTGTGAGGAGACACGTTGTTTTGGACTAGGGCTCTGTGACCGACAGACTAATCACAACAAAATAAGAAAATCCAAGAAAAATATAAAAGTGATATAAGACCACCAAATTTACGTGGTTCACCAATATTACTACCTCCACAAGCGATACACTAAATAAAAGAAGATTACAAATGGAAAGACTTTTTGTTTCTTCATTACACAAAAAATAATCCCTCTTCTCATAATAAATAACCCTCACACATATATTTAAAGAGTTTCAAAAATATTAAACGCACCATAAAAGATTCCTAAATTCTATCCAAATTTTCAAGAAAAGAATACTAAAAATTTAGTTCCCAAAACAATTAATTTTACAAAGAGAGTGAACCCTTATTTTTCACGCACAATGTTCTTACATATATTAATCCTTCTACTGAACACTTATTTATAAATAAGGAACATTTGTGTCCGTATCGAGTATAGGTAGACTTTTGTTGAGGATCATTCAAACTTTTCTTGAAAGTATTATATGGATAACTACATCAATATAGTTCCTAGTACTCGAGTATTGGCTGGAAGCAATTTCTCTATACCCTTCGTGAACAATAAGAAGTTCTAGTTCAAGTAAGGTGGCAACCTAAGAAATGATGTTGAACACTTTTGGTAGAAAACAAATGGCTTAAAGTATTATTAACTTACTTCCACGTCAATTTCACGAGACTTGGAAACCAAGTTTAACAGTTCGCCCAATAAAGGAGCAATTCATGTCCATGTTGAATTTACCAAGTTGTAACCCATATAAACATAACCTAGTTTGAACAGAACACATTTATGTTGAATGCCACCTATTCGGTTTGATAATACCTTTACACAATGCTTAATATTTCTATTAAATACAAACATCAATCCTTGCCTTCCGCAAGCAAAACATGACACCACGCAATAAAGAATTAGAGCTAATATTTCTACATACACTAGTTTTCTCCAATCGACAATGTTGTTTTGTAAATGTCAATTAAGAATGATGAACTATTATACAACATTCTTTGGGTACATTGACTCTCTAACATACGCTAATGAGAAATCATACTTTTATGTGGTCCGTTCGTAATGCCAACACAAACCCAATATTTTATAATTTAACATGCAAAATAGCTGAAAGACTAGGGAACGCTAAACCAAATCCCATGCAGCTCAAGGCATGAAAAAACATATTGAACCAGGGAAACTAATGCATTCAACAACATAAAAAATAGAAGGTAATTATTGGATCATTCAAGTGGTAATTGATGGAGTAATTAGGTGTATATATTTTGAAGCTTTATTTTTTGTCTTATGCAATTTTATATTATTAACAACACCATATAAACTTGAAGCATTTTTTCTTCCCATTAAATAAACACGAAAATATTTTTGTTTTAAAATATAAAAAAATAAAAAGATTTCTTTCATGGCATGATTTTTCTAGTGAACATGTCAAACCATATATGCTCCACATCATCACGTCAACTTTAGGATACTCAATATCCCTTAAATATTTGAACAAATTGCAGCCACATGGGCAACTCTTGGCCAAGACTCACATTTTGAATTTAAAATATATTTACCACTTGTACTCTACATATCATATGATTTCATGCGAATTAATATAGAATATGAAAGTTATTTCTTATATTATCACTGTGTTTACATGGTATCAGATCTTATCTAGCCAACGCTGTGATACTTTTTTCTCCTATTCCCAACTCCATGGCTAGCTCCTCATCTTCTCTCCCAAGCCTCAATCATGCATATCATTATTTTAACATCAGACTTAGAAACTCCAATTACTTGCTCTAGAAAACACAAATGACATCATTTTTAAGTAGCCAGAACCTTATGCGATTTTTGAAGGGTACTTATCCCCATCCACCCTCCATGATTTCCACAGAAGACGAACAAACCATTAATCCAAAAGACGAAGCATGGAAATTGAAAGACAAAATGATTATGATCATGATCATGCTCATTTCCTCTTTTATTGACGAAACTCTACCTCTCATGTTGGGTTAGAAACATCCCATCAAATATAGACTCCTCTTGAGATTGCTCT
Source organism: Sambucus nigra (assembly GCA_949130495.1). Taxonomy (NCBI): domain Eukaryota; kingdom Viridiplantae; phylum Streptophyta; class Magnoliopsida; order Dipsacales; family Adoxaceae; genus Sambucus; species Sambucus nigra. The sequence goes on along the minus strand of OX422216.1, from coordinate 42,837,377 downwards.
TGCTTCTCCATCCCCTACCCGTATCCTTAACATTCATCTCTAACTTCATAATTTAAAACAATCTGATTTTCCTTCTGTTGCAACCTTTTTGACATCGTGCAAAATCGCTTTCGAATGAACTAGCACTTGTGGGTCCAACTCAGGTTGGCGGAATTTAATATCTACATATTCAAGAGTCTTGACTCAAAATTCAGAAATCCTGTCACTACCCTATCCGTTCATCCCATGCCGATATCCTTATCCGAACTCCATTCCCTTCTTATTAGTCATGAATTTATTCATGTTGATTCAATCCTTTCTCTCACCCTGCAAGACTCACCCGATGGAGCCTCTAATACCTCACCCTGCTGCCCATTACTCTCAACATGGTGGCTCCTCCTTTTGATCACCCCTTGGTCCACTACACTAAAAATGGAAAATTGTCAATGAAGGTCCAGAGCCATGACCAGGTGGTCATGGTCCAAAACCGTGACTCCTTCCAAAATACTGTGACTAGATGAAAGGGTGAATATATTTAGGACATGGTCACGGTCAGTAGCGGTGACCAGAGTGGTCATGGTGAAGAACTGTGGCTCGATGTAACCCCTTTAAGCGCCAAACTTCCCGCCATTATGGCACCATGGTCGTTCGGACCGTGAACATGGCAATGACTGCTCAAACCGATACTTCTCCAATAACTCTCCAAGCTCCTCTTCTTTTACAAATCGCAGTAAATGTCAAATTTACCATGGATTTAATCAGAGTGCTTCCAATTGTCACTTTCTCTACACACCAGCATCTTCCTACGCAACATTATACACACGACCTTCTTCCTACACCTTCACCACCCTTGTCTCAGTGGTATCCCGACACTGGTGCCACGGTACATCTCCCTCTCTCTCTCTCTCTCTCTCTCTATATATATATATATATATATATATATATATATGTGTGTGTGTGTGTGTGTGAAAAATGTTGGGTTTTTAAAAATTGGGTATAATGTTGTGTAAATCTGAAGTTGAGATTAAAATTGGGTATAAATCTTAAATTGGGCATAATGTTGTTTAAATTTGAAATTGAAATATTAAATTGGGTATTATGTTTTGTAAATCTTAAACTCGAAATGAAATTGTGTATAAGATTTTGTAAATCTGAAACTGAAATATGAAATTTGGCATACTGTCATGTAATTTTTGTACATTTGTTTTTTATTTATGCGCAATTGGGTATATTGAAATATAAAATCATATATATCATTGGGATAAGAAAATTATCTCATGTTGTTGGTGTAATTTTATATTGTAGCATAATTTCGCATGTTTGGATATTTCATACGCATTGGAATTATATATATATTTATATATCTACTGTATTGCTCTTGTGTGGACCAGTCCGCATTTTAAAAGTGCGGACCGACATGCGTCACCTGGCGGTGAGCCCATATAATAGAGAGAGTGCCTATAATTTCTAGGCTAACCGCTAGGTGACACATGTTCGGTCCGCACTCTTAAAATGCGAACTAGTCCGCACAAGAGCAGTAGTGTATATATATATATATATATATATATATATATATATATATATATATATATATATATATATATATATATATTTGTGTGTGTGTGTGTAAGTTAACACAATCGCATGTATGTTATACACAGACTTACACTTGCACAAATTAATACTAAAACTAAAAAGGAAATGGTTAGTGATAAAATGAACATATAAATACATGAACTCCTATACATACATGAAGTTCCTTATATACTCACATAAGCACACATACCCCCCACCCACTCACCCACCCCACACACGTACATAGTTTTATGCAATCACGGACACATATATACACACACAACTTCACACATATATACATATATACACACACTTATACATATATACTCACATTCGCACATATATATATACATATGCGCGCGCACACACACACACACACACACAAATATATATATATATATATATATATATATATATATATATATATATATATATATATATAAGACAATTGCACATATATTTACACACACTTACACTCGCGCAAATCAATACTAAAACAAAAACGAAAATTATTCGTGATAAATTGAATATATAAATATATGAATTTATGTACATGAATGAAGTCCCTAATACACACACACACACACACACACACACACACAGATATATATATACACAAATTACATGTTTAGAATATATTAATTTGGTAACATTTTAGACTGAATAATATGTCTAGAATATAGCTGGAATGCTAGTGTTGCTAGCTAAGAGTGTGGGATATTATGAGGGGATTACAATTAATTCCCTACATTGTCCAGACTAGCCTTATTTATTAATCAACTGTCCTACATCCGTAAGTTACCTTGTGTTTATTTATATCCTCCCTCATTTTACTAGATTGGTTCTTATCCCCTGTTATGGGCCGATTACTCAAAGATCATGGTCGCCACGTGTTTGATCACGTGACTAATAACTTTTGTTCCTTCATTTTCCCCCAAGTTGGGGTGTGATCAGTTGAACACATTTATCGGCCTCTCCTCGATTTGTTGGGTTAATATTCATCCAATCTAGACTGATCATCCCGACATTCTAACTTATTTTTCTGCCACGTGTCTTATCAATTTTGGCGCTCTTTTGATTACCGTTCATTTCGGAGGCACATAAAGTAATCATTGCTTTTGAGACTTGAGTATGTGTCTGTCACATCGTTTGATGTGTCCAGTGTCATCATTAGAAGTAATGATGAGGCGTGAACATGTGCTGCAGTTTCGAAGACGTTGTGATAGCTGATGAGAAGATGTTCCTTCAGGAATAGTATAAGGGGTTTCCCCCTTATACTTTTTCATTTCCATAAGTTTTTCAATGTAACTTTGCTCTCACTTATCTCTAACTTCCACTGTTAATCTTATTTATCTTCTCTATTTTATATATCCTCCTCATTTTTTCGCCATGTCTAGGCACTTCAGAAAATATGAGGTTTCTTTGGCCAATAAATTTTAGGAGTTTCGTAGTCAATACGAGATTCATGGTAATGTTGATTTGAAGGTTCCCCTGAGGAGGACATTATTAATCATCCTCATGTGGAAGTCACCTTCCAAACAATGGAAATACTTAAAGGGCGAGTTCATTTTCCCCTCCCCTCATTACTGGTGAGAGTACTTCGTTACTATGGAATACTTCCCACCCTAGAAAATGGTAGATTTTACCATATTGTAATGGGAGTAGTGGTCATTAATCAAATTTTTGGAACCAACCTTGGTCTTGAGGAGATTAAGTACTGTTACGACCTAAGGTCTTCCCCGGGCACCGGACTTTACCACTTCTAGGTCAGGGATAAGGCCCAAAATTTTGTCATCTACTTGCCCAGATCCCAAAAATACATAGACAAGAATGTAATTATGGTGTGGGGGGAATTTATGGTGAAGGCTATATTGGTCTTGGGGTACCTTCCACAAGGAAACTCCTGGTAATTCGTTTGCCAGTAGTTTACTTTAAATTTTTTTGTTTCTCGTTATTATTAACCGATCTAGTTTTTTGTATGCAGATTGATTCCTCAATACTAAGCACTCGGATTACAAAGTGAATCTTAGAGACTTGGAGAAAGTTTGGAAGCGACCAACCCTAACATGAATTTTTCCACATTGGAGAGCACCATACGTTCTCTTAACTTACCCACTCACCTACCAATCCATTTCCAACTTCACCGCTATCCCGGTTGGCATCCCAATTGATATGAAAAATATTGCACCCCTTCTGCGGCCCCTTTGATAAGCATGCACAAAAGACGTTCTGCCGCAGCCTTACATTTACATGCTATAGGGTGTGGACTTACATACCGCGGACTTACATGCTACAGGGTGCGGCCCCATCTTGTTCGCTTAACTATATGTATACCTCTCCATTCAAAGCAATAATACAACACCTACATCTATAAATAGAGGTCCACACCTCGAGATTAGGGGATCCTGGCTCGGGTTCACTTCTAGCACTGATACCTAGTTTGGAGATCACTACACGCTCTACACCTATCAGTCTAGCTTGGGGGATTCCCATCGGCATCACGATCATCTCTTAGACACTCTCATCTACATTGTATGCCTATTACGACATTCTAAACCTATACTACAATACATATAATGAGAGTGTGGCACCAAAGTGGATGTTGGATCATTTTAATAGCCGAGCCACTATATATCTTGCCTTTTATCTCTCTTTATTTGCTCTATCTATTTATTATGTATTTTAAACTTGACTTGCTGGTACGAGAACGACAAGTGGATGATTTCTCGTATCATTAATTTGGCACCGTTTGTGGGAAACGAGGTATTCGAATCTTGTTTCTCTATATTTTCGGCTATTAAACAACTTATTTTATTCATGGGGATCATTTGGATCATAATCTCATGGGTGGATTTCGGTTATTGAACTCGTATTTTGTATACACACCCTTAAATGGGTATCACATTTATTCAGATCTGTCCATGGGTCACCTTTTTATAACCCTAGATTTATTTCTACAATACCCCAATGATGTTACCTCACTAAGATAACACTAAAAAGTGCAAAGGGCAATAGCCTCGCCAAGGTGGGTAGCTAGGGATGAGATCTATTTGCTCGTTTGCTACTTTCTCAACCTATGATCTAGGGTTTCCCACCATGGTTGTGCCTTATTGTGCACCAAGAGGTTGTTCTTCCCGGGATAGACCCTAATAGGTATGTTCTCCACATGTTTCGTGTGAAAAACTTAGTTTTTGGGTTCTAATTTTGGGATTTCTCCATTCTGCCCAAGATGGGATGCGGCCTGGTAGTTTAACTAACCTTTTGCCACGGCCCCTACTAGTGCATCTTGTTTACAGCAGATTCCAATCACTGGGGAGTGGAGTTAAGTGACCTCAAGTTAAACCTTGGTGAATTCAACTCAAAGGCAATGGCAGTGCACATAAATGCCTTACTGGTCCCGACCTCAGCAGTAAAATCATGCAGCGATGCAAACGCTGCATCCTAACTTTATATTTGGTTCATCCTACATTTTCTAATTACTCACTTATGCTAGTTCTGTCTCAGAGTATATATATATATTTTAAAGACTAACAAAGAAGAAAATGGAGGGAGAGTCCAGCCAAAGCACAAAAATGAAGAATGAGATTGCTTAGATGTACAACCACCTCAATCATATGTATGACAGTCATGCCTCATTCTAGAATCAGGTCAACTTCTTGTCCAAGAGGGTTCTTATGCTAGAGGCCGCGGCACCCAAAGTTGATGTCCAATCCCTTATGGCCACGGCCACAGAATCTACTGTCCTAGGTGCTGCAGCACTAAACCTAAAGAGGAAGAGGGTTAAGAAGGCAGAAGAAGACTTTGAGGTCTACACCCCTTTGATTTGAATAATTGAAGACATCTTAGAGCTCATCAAGGGAGACAAGTTGCTAAAGTGGTCGGATAAGCTAAAGTCTGCTCCACAAAAAAGGGATCGGGCCAAGTGGTGCAAATTCCATACAGACCATGGCCACGACATTGACGCATGCCGCTTCTTGAAGAATGAGATTGAAAGGATTGTGAGGGAGGGGATGCAAAGAAATTCCTAAAGAATGCTTAAAGGATGTAGCCTTTACCAAACAGGCCACATGCTTAACTCCTCTTTAGTCTATATTTTCTGTTAAACCTAAAGTGTTGATTTTACACACAAGCATTGTATTTGATTACAAACTTAACACACACACACACACACACACACACACACACACACACACACACACACATATATATATATATATATATATATATATGAAATTAGGCTTACTTTGTATTGTCCTAACAAAATCGTATCTATATATGAAGAACAAATTTAGCCATGTTTTATCTCTTGATTTCCCATTTATAATAATCTTATGAATGACCTTCATCTTGAACAAATTTCAAGGGAAGGATGGCCAGTTATCTTGGAATATTATTTATTTCAGGAATGACCCAAGGTCCCAAAATGCCAACTTGGCAACCTTATTTGTCTTACAACGCCACTCATGGTGCAAGGCTATGTTCTTAAATTCATAAGGCCAACCATCCTTCAGTATACGCTACTATCAGCTTCAAGGGCTCAAATTTCCCCTTCTTAACTTTCGAGATGCTTCAATTAGCAAGACATGGCTTGATGTATATATCCAAACATAGCCTAGGGAGGATTAAAAATGATTCGTACATTAGCTTGGGGAAGCTTCATAATACCTAGCCCGAGGAAGCCTTATAATAACCGACAGGAGCCAAAGACTTAATTGTCTACGAATAATCCTATATTTGAAGGGGTCGAAGACTTAATTGTCAATGGATAATCCTATATTTGAAGGCGCTGAAGACTTAATTGTCTGCGGATAATCCTATTATAGCCTGAGAATTCTTTATATATATCCAAATATAGCTTGGGGAAGCTTTATAATACCTAGCCTGGGGAGGCTTGATAATAGCCTAATCAAAGTGACTAGAAGGAGCTATGGAGCCCAATCAAAGAAACTAAAAGGAGCTATAGATCCCAATCAAAGTGACTAAGAGAACATACGAAAGTGGTTTTGTGATAAAGAGACTAAAGGAAGGCCACGAAAGACAATTAAAGAGACTAAAGGATGCTGTGACACTGACATCACGACACATAATAAAGCTATAGAAAGAAGTTTGCCTCAGCCCAGCATGCTATCATCAATTTCTTGGCAAGGGCCTAAAAGGTGCCGCAGCCCTATCAATATGGCCACAACCATCAAGGGGTCCATTCATTTATTTAGAATATGCAGTAGAGAAAAAGGGTGGACATTATTAGTATTGCTAAAATTTCACGGATGGGTTGCAAACCAACCGCAGCCTCAATATTGCAACATCACGACTTCGAAAAAGGATGGAAAAATTAAAGAAGTTAAGCCGCAGCCCCAAAGTGATTTTTCTATGGCACCGAATCTTAGGGGATGATAACCTCATACGGAGTGGAAAATTTGAAATCTTAAAGGCAAAATACAACAGGTTTTGAAAAGTCAAAGGAAAAGTACAACAGGTCGCAGCCTATTTAGAGGAACCATTGATCAAGTGATAACGCAACCTTATGTCCACATTCACAGTTATTGAAGTATTTTTGTAAGATCATTAACGTAATCAACAATTCAAATATATAAGTAGCATTCATGCAAATATCATAGCAGACAATAAAGGAGTAAGCAAAGGAGCAGTTAAGACACACAGATAGATCAAAGGTCATAGCCTTGGTAAAAAATAGAGAAATGTTAATTTGTACAGACATGTGGATGCAACCTAAAACAAAGTTCAAATGTTTATGGGCCGCAACCCACTGTACATCACAAAAGGAAAAATTCCTAGGTTTAAGACCTAACATCATCCTCAACATATCCTTCTTCTCCTTTTGCGGCCATCTCATTTTCTTCATCATTAGCCACAACCTCTTCCATCAGCTTCTTCTCTCTCATGTACCGCAACCCTCATCTCAGCCACGCAGGCACTATGTTTTGCATCACCAACACTCCCGGACATACCTGGTCCTTAAAATATGGGAAGTTTTTGGCCACCCTATATCTTAACTCTTGATAGCTTCGGATGTATGCCTTGTTATTAGTGAGGAAGAAGTCTCTTGATTTTTTATAGGCTTCCACGACAACTTTTATAGCCTATTAGAGGGTTATGGAGTGTGAGTCCTCCATCTTCTTGATGGCCGCGATGTGATCAGTCTCCAGTTGGGCAAATTTTTCTTGGAGCTCCTTCAACTGGGATTCAAGGCTAGACGCAAGTTTAGTAGCCTCCCCAGCCTTTGATTGTTCAGTTACCAAAGAGGCTGTGATGGTTATCAGTTTTCCCTCTACATCCTCCCTAGCCTTGAGAGCATCATCAAGGTCCATTTGAGCTTCTTGAAGTTTCATGGCAGTAGATGCTTTGTCAGCCTCAAAGCAAGACTTCTTGGCATTCTCTAAATCTGTCAAATGGACCCTCTTCACGTCTTCCTTTAATTTGTAGAGACCCTCATACTTTAGCTTTTGGGACACCACAATGTTCGCGTCCTGAAAAGAAATTGAAGGTTAGAAAGAAAATAAAGTACTAAAGGAAAGTAATGAAAAGGTAAATTTGCACTTACCCTCAGCACGCTGTGGAGAGCATATTATTCAAGATGCTCATGGTCTTCCTACATTAGATGGTCTAGGTCCATGTTGTCAGGAACCCTCCGCATCATATGTACTACCCTTGCAGTTGTGTCCCAGGATAACTGAGGATTTGGTCTCGTTAATTGGGGCTGTGGAAGGCCACCAGGGCCAACATAGGCACATATTTGGGGAGGTGCCAGGTTGGCATTAACAACCATTATTCTTGGAGGAGGGGGTGAATTTGAAGTGTTTGTTTATGAGGTTTCATGACCACGCTGCAACTCAGTCCTAGACATCAAGCCTGTCACAACCATTTGACTACTGATGCCATCATAAAATTGGCCTTCAGGCCTTTCTTGAGGAGCAAACTCCTCAACCTGAATTATGGGCGCGACATGATCTATTTTATTACTTGCAGGGGTGAGACACGACGCTTGGACTTGGCCCTTTTCCTCTACTTCTACATGGCTACATTAGTGAGGGCAGTAGCTTCCTCATCCATTTCGGCCAATTGAGCTACTAAGAGCTCCCTATCTATCTCATCACCTGAAGAAGAAATGAAGCAAAGTCAAAATTTGAAGGTCTAACAATATATTGTCGCAGAATTAATAGAGTAGGGGATTATTATCGTTCATGTCATTCACACTTGGCAGAGATTTATTGGTGAAGTAACCTCCCTAAAAAATTGAGGCTGAAGTCACAAGGGTGCTAAAATTTTTGTCATTAGCACTTATTGTCGCATCCCGTCTTATCCTACTCTCCAGTCGCTCATTAAAGGGTAAATTGTCAAGAGCTGCATAGAAAGTTCAATATTAGTAGAAAAGAAAAGACAGGAATATGGCAAATACAAACTGTGAAAATAGGACGCGACATGTTCACAAAAGGCTGTAGCCTTATTTACCTAGCTTGGAGGGACGTCCCCACTACCACGGCATCCTAAAGGATTTATCCCTCTCAGTCTCATCTGGGTGGATCTCTCACCCTTCTCTAGTTATATAAAAATACTTACCCTTCCAATTTTTGACACTGGTGGGCCTCCCAGTATAAAGGGTTTCATCATTACTGCAGATGGTAAAGTAATATTACCATGCAAATTTTACAGAATTCTCCTTATGTAAAAATAAAAAAACTATGTGGGAGTTATGTCTCTCCTAAATTTATTCTTCCATATCACTATCGATGCAAGAATTTCCCTCCAGCCATTTGGATCTTGTTGGGCCGGGGCTAGCTTCACTTCCTGAAAAATTCTCCTAATTGGGACTGGAACAGGTAGCCGCAACCCATATACAAATATGTAGAGGGGGAAGCAGACCCCATCATCAGCAAGTGACGTGCAAGGACTTTGTTCTGCGGTGGGTGCTGAGCAAATTACATTCTTTGGGAACTCAAATGCCTCAGTAACTTGGTCAACCCATTCATGAGTCATGGTGATGCGGACATTTAAGGCTGCAGGTAGTCTCTCTACTCTGTTGGATGGGCCAGCAGGCGCATCCCTAGCCTCAGAAGGCTCAATTGCCGCAGCATCAAGGTCCATAGGGTTGGTGCTTGAGTGGGTTTTCTCTTCCATTACCACAATCTCTTTCCTACAAGTGGTTTTCGCGGAGTCAGAATCTAAAGTGATTCAATTTGGGTAATCTTTGAGCATGCAAGCCCTAAATTTCTTTAAAGGACGCACAAAAGGGAGTTCAAGAGGAGAAACTCCAAAATGTTTGTACCAGAAATCCTTCAAAAATTCATTAGGATTCCAACTCATATGACTGCAGCAAGACTTGAAAAGAAAAAAGTTTGATGTTAGGTGCCGCAGCCTATATGGTGAGATGGGCCTCTTAGAGGCCACAAAAGGAACAATGTAATAACAAGTTTGGAAGCCAAATAAAAGTTTCAAAAATTTTAGCTAACTACACTAAGTGTTGGGCTTTCGAATCCTATGGAATATAACTGTTACCGCGGCACGTTATTTTGGGGAAGCAGACATTAGGTATGTCTAGATATGCCGCAGTCCTTTAGTTCAATGGTAAAAGTCCATGGCAACTAGCCGAAGGCTAAACTCTAAGGACAAAAGGGTGTTTATCATTCAAGTATTGATATGAGGCCGCAGCAAAATATCACAAGAATGCTACCTGCCACGACCAAACTCTTAAACAGTTTGACAACAAAGATGGTCTATTCTAAAGATCAAAGCCCTAGAATTTGAAAGATTCTGCTCAGGAACATCAAGAACAGAATGGTACGTTTTCAACAAATGAGACTCTAAAGCAAGTAAATTTGATCCTACGCAAGTACATGGAATTCAAAAGCCCTAAAAATCGAAGCCAACCCAGTTACATATACAATAAATTTGATCCTACACAAGGCAAAAAAGTTACATTTATTGAGTCAACATCGATTTAGCAATTTATTTCATCAATTGAAGATTGATTCAATTTAGCAGCAAAATGAGTTCATTTCAACATAAATTTAGCAGATCAACTAGTAATTCAATTCGTGATTAGTTAGTTAATATGATTGAGTAAAAAGTTGGATTCGAATAGTCATAGAGTTGGAGTTTAGCAGTATTGTTTATTTATAAGTAGAAATACGAAAGAACAATCATTAAGAAGAGCCAAGAAGAACAGTTAAGAGGAAGTTTTGATTTGTTACCTGGAAGCTAGCGAGAGAGGAAGATTTGGGTGTTGCTCAGCCTTGAACTACCAGTTGCTCAGCCACCAGATACCACAAGACACCACCTAAGGCTCGCTGGAAAACTCAAAAGATGGAATGGAAAGGTTTTAATATCGATATTCTCTCAGAGAATTGGAAAAGTAACGAAGGCCACCACTAGTTACCATTTATATAACAGGCCATGGGAAGATGAAGCGCCACATTTGAATTTTTTGGCAACTTGAGAAGAGAAGACCTGATTACTCAGCCGCAGCCCCAATCGCTATCTCTTGGCACTATGACTTGGGGGCTTATTAATATTGAAAATATTGCACCCCTGACGTGGAACCTTTGAGAAGCATGCACAGAAGATGTTATGTCACAGCCTTACATTTACATGATACAAGGTGCGGCCCCAGCTTGTTCGCTTAACTGGCCGCATCCCTCTCCATTCAAAACAACAACACAAAACCTACATCTATAAATAGAGGTACACACCTCGAGATTAGGGGATCCTGGCCCAGGTTCACTTCTAGCACTCATACCTAGTTCGGAGATCACTACGCTCTCTAAACCTCTCGGACTAGCTTGGGGGCTATCCACCAGCATCACGATCATCTCTCCAACACTACCGTAATCATCACCGACATGTATTCTCTTCTCTCATTTACATTGTACGCCTATTACGGCATTGCAAACCTGTACTACAATACATATAATGAGAGTGTGGCACCAAAGTGGATGTAGGCTCATTTTAATAGCCAAACCACTCTATATCTTGTCTTTTATCTCTCTTTACTTGATCTATTTGTTTATTACTTATTTCACACTTGACTTGCTGGTATGAGAACAACAAGTTGATGATTTATCGTATCATCACTAATATTTCAGGTCGTCAAGATGATTGCCCGTGAAGACCCAACCCTTACCAATTCCCGTGTAATCTCACCCAAATCTAATGAGGAGGAAGAAGAAGAGTAAGGGGAAGAGGAATAAAAAGAGGAAGACGGAGAAAATAAAAGGGAAGAAGATTTAGGATCATTCCTGGAGGATCTTGATCCTCTTTTTTTCCTACGAGGCGAGTATATCCGGTCATCCTTGGGAGGAAGCCGAGGTTGAAGGCGATTTTTTCTTCGAAGACTTCAACTTTCCCCCTATCCCCACTTCACCAAAAGATACGAGTAGCCGAAACTAGGAGGCCGATCAACTGGTAGAGACTCGGGATAATATGAATAAATAATCCCATTTTCTCATGTAAAGGTTGTCTAGACATGATCGCCGAAGATGGGGCTTGCTTGTGAATTTATATCATTCTCAGCATCGGCTGTAATAAAAACCTTTATATTTTTAATCCATGTTTGAATTTAAAACTGAATTAAATTACTGAACATGGAATAGTAATAGATCCAACATCCACATCCAAAAATAAAATCCAATATGAACATAAATGCCTGAACTGACTAAAATAAAATAAACTCTGGGCTTATGCCCATATAATAATCCAAAATAAAAGACTGAAAGGAAGTAGTCGTTGTGCAAATATAACTGGAAGTCTAATATTTTGTTAGTCCTGTAGTCCTTATCTACATAAACCTGGGGAGGAAACATTTATAATTTGGGTCAGCGCCTTAGAGTATGGAAGAATTAACTTTCTAAAATTGAAATGCAAGGTTACAATTAATTTAAATACGTGTCTCCCATCGACACTCGCATTCGATAATTTTATCACCTCTCACCTAGGTTCAATATTAATCGTATCCTATCCCCAGAACCCAAATGCAATATAGATAATAAGAGAATTATAAACATGTGAGGCCACTAGCATAAATCGTTTATTGTACATATCATTATCTACACCCTTGTACCTATTTCCGAAGTACTCTAGTCATATTACTTACAAAAGTGTCATAACCATCACGTATGGATACTACGTAGTATTGGGTCTAAAATATATTGTCCACATCATTAAACTTAGATAATTATCTTCATTTAATTCACATGGTTATATATGTATAAGTCCCTACACACACACACACACACACACACACACACATATATATATATATATATACATGGCGTCTATCATTTGTGTCTCGTTCATGCTCAATCAGTAAGTCTGAAGGAGTCCCTTATCCAAATCGGACATCGCAAAACACACAAAAATGGGTCAATCCCTATTGAGCACAACATTGCACATCCCATACCCAACAGTGAGTATGGATACCAACATCTACACCTATCTCTCATAAGTGGCGTTGGTTCGTAGTACCTAAGTAATTACCTACACAATTCCTAGTCCACTTGTACCTGCGTGTGCTACGATTCTGAACGCACGTAACCCCAACTCATAGGACCGTCGTTCAACATAGGTATGTTTACACTAGAAATTATATACATATCTTTATCACTTAATATATATAGGCAATTACTCTATAATTACCCCATGTTATATCGTTGATTTGCCCATCAATAATTTTCCACTTAATTAACCATTCCGTTAATTATAGATTTCCCCATTTTATATAGTCATTCAACATTCCTGAATTTATATAGTTTAATTAGTTAATCACCATCCATTCCAATTCATCTCGTAAACTCACATATTCCAGTATCCTAGTTCCTATCTTCGGCTAAACCAATAGGTGTATATTATCCTCCCTATTTTACTAGAAATTCCCATCTAACCCAATGGATATATTTTAAATTTACTAATTTTCTAGAAGTATTAAATTATCCTTATGTAACACCTAGATTTAACTGGACCCCGAACGATTAGCCTAAAACACAAAAATACCAACCTGGGGTGAGCAGGGCAACCGAACAAGCTCACCCTCAAGGCCGAACTGGTTCGCTCCTGGGTTAGGTGAAAGCGGGGCTGCAACTATTTTGCATAAAATTTCCACAATTTTCTTCGTAAACCGTTATTCATCATCGAAAAGTTACCCCAACATCACGTATGATCATTAACTGGTTTTATATCATCTACCAAAATTTTTTACATGAGAACAACAATTAATTCATAATCAATTTATAAGAATACAATTTTCTGCAAAAACTATAAAGTGAGTGATTCCTAGTTTTCAATATCCATATCTTTTTCATAAATTTTGTCAAGAAACAGTCTTTCTCATGGGTATACATTAAATCTACATTATCACATCATAATAGGACAAGATCCATCTCTAAACCAATATTATTATTACTTTTTCTACATTTTCTAATCAATATCTCCATTCTATAATTTTCTAATCATCAAAGTAAGATCATGTACATGCATTAGTGAAACCTATTACATATCATCAATTATAAATTAAATTCAGAAATCTACGTGGAAAACTACACAATTTAAATTAAGAAAGAACTTGGAAATAGATTTAAGCAAGAAAATTATTACCTTGGGATGAAGGTGGAAGTTCCTCTTCTTGAATCTCCAATTTCCTCCTTCTTTTTGACCTTGGTATCTCCGCTCTATGGGTGGGAATGCTAGGGTTCTCTTAGATGAGTGAAATGAGTTTATTAATCTTCTTAATTCACTTATAAACTCCCTAATCCCGAGTTAGGCTTTTATCCTCACTTTTGGGCCTCCAAATGAGCCCAAATCTCTAACTATAGAATGGGCAAATAGCCTCCCAACTAATACACCTACAACCGAGACCATTTTTAAAGGTCTGAAACACCTAAACGAGTTCTCAGAATATCCTGTAATGAGACCGAATTATTTTTACTCGGCATATCCATTTTTATTATGTTAAAACAACACGTAAACATAAGTAAATTACTATATCATTTTTTTTAAGAGTGAAATCATCTTGCCTAAATGAGTCCAATAATTATGTAATCATGAATACGCATTTATTATCAATTTAAATTTTACCTGTTTAATTTAAATCCCGACGATTTAATTTATTCCAAATTATTAAATTAATTTCTGTCACAATATTTTATTTTGAAAACGCAGGGTATTACATTCTTCACCCCCACTAACAACCGAATTCCGTCTTCAGAATTCACTGAGGCTTAACATCCCATTTTAATCCGCACAATTATCATAAGTTTGTACTCAAGTAGTCCATACTCATATTCCATGAGATAAAATAAAAGGATCATCTACACTCACCATAATATGACTAGAATGCCCTTACATCACATATTACATGCACACACGCAGAAACATCAAATATAGTTGACAACTATTCATCCAACCTTAACCATACATACCATGTATGTCTATGAAGAAAAGTATATTCATATAACATACTGATCGTGACTCAATACGTTTAGATATTTTCCAACTTATTCCACTAGTGGTGTAAACATTTCTAACTGCTATCATCAATGTACTCCTTACCACTGCTAGCCTTAACTCATATAATATATGTCTCCCGATGCGTTATACCTCCACACATGAAAAATGTAGTAGCAAAACATCCTAGAACCCAACATCTCTCAACTCCTAACATTTGCCAATTTACTGTGTGGGACGTCTCAAAAGTGAAATCCAAATAAGGAACCCTCCCGAGACACTACTACATAGCTTAGTCAGTCATTGAGATCTGTCGGTCCAAGACTAAAAGAAAGAAAAGAAAAAAAAATATGCTAACTTCATATATTTCAACTTGTGCCCATTGCAACAAAAGGACACTTCCAAGGGATACACTAAATCCCGATAAATTTATTGATTCGATAATACTAACAACATCAAGTTCCTTTTTATAAATACGATAAGACATCCTTTGTCCATTCTTAAGTCTAGTAGAGTGCTTAATTACTTCCAAGCCTCAAGAGACCTACATATTCCAATAAAAGGCTGCGACCGCCAATTTTGAATGATGATGTCATCATATGACACTATTTATGACTATACACATCCTCATGTGCCCAAGGCTATCACTAGGCATAAAGTTCCCAAAGTAACCAGTTATATTTACAATACGAATACTTCTCCTTTTACATTTCCTCACCTATGAAAATACATCTGTCTCCAGATAACCCATTGCATTTCTTTATCCCTCAAAGTATGCCACCATTAGCATCTAGTCTACGTTCGTACCCCGAGTCGAATATTCATTGCATCTTAGATTTCAAGAAATACATCAGTAACCAATACTAAAATTTTCACATTATTGTGCCTACTCTCGCTAAGGCAACACTCCCCGATAATGAGGATCCCGCAACTAAAGTCTTACTGGTTATATAAACTCACACTATATAAGGTTTATAACTCACTATCGAACACCTACTTTTACATAAACTTCACCCATCATCGGTGCATTGACAAACACACGACTATGATGGACTAGTCACATCGTCCCTCTGCCAATTTTGTAATTGAGTCATCCTTCCTCACGTTTCGAAATCACACGGTGATCTTACTCCTAGGTCCAACAACTCGCACCTCATTTTCACCAAAATCACGAACGGGTTTAATTAACACATTACTACTTGTACAATCTGAGGTTAACAGTAATTTGATATTCTTAAATCGGAATCTATCCACCCTAAAATCTTTCCTCAAAATCCTCACAATCGCCTCAATACACTATAAAAAACTGCCTTTTGAGAAGGTGCTCCAGCTGTCTCAAAACTTCCTCTGTACATATCAAAAGCCTTTTGTGACTCCATTTGAGACGGCAAAGGGGCATCATATTAGACCCCGTTTTAAAAACTTTTTGAGATGGCAGCAGCCGTCTCAAAAAAAAAATTGAGACGGGAAATACGCCGTCTCAAAAGGTCATTGCTTATAGGAACCTTTTGAGACGACAAAAAAGGTGTATTTTACAGTTATTTTTAGAGCCGGTATATGTCGTCTCAAAAGGTCCCCGCTTATGGAATCCTTTTGAGGCGGCAAAGAAGCCGTCATTAATAATTTTTGCGCCAAAATTAAAATTTCATCCATTCCATAATATGCTCAATATACTTTTAAAAAAAAAACTCTTAAAAATAATATATGACATATTTGACGTCCCATTTTAACAAATATAACACATAATTTTCCATTCAATTAAAATTAAAGTTCATACAAAGATAAAATAGACTATTTCGGCATTGTTCCGACCAAACAAAATATCTCAACAAAATTCCACTTATCTCATTAGAATAAATACATAAAAACTCATATATTCCTAACATAAAATAATGTGAGCAAAGTAAACTCGCAATCTTGAAGCATACGACCTCCATCAAAACGACTTCAATGGCTTGCCTTGTCCACAAAAGATTTCGACCTGCAATAAAATTTATTTAGTGTCAATTACCTTAAACAAAAAATTAATGTTTTTTAATAGTTCCTATTGATGACAATCTTTAAAAACCTTATCAAATTTGTATATTTTCATATTATTTACTTTTAAAAACACTTAATATTTTTTTAAACTTCGAAAGAGTCTCCATTGTTTATTCATGAAAACCAACTAGTTTAAACATAAAAATTAACTAAAAACAACGACAGAAATAGCCACAACATTATAAACAACTAAGGGCGGAATAGCCACAATATATATCATACCTAACACTCCATCACATACATATATAAAAAAAACGATGCGTTATTACCTTGTCGGTATAGGTCGTTGACGTCTCTGACTGGGGTGCCACTAGGGTCGTTGGTTAGGGTTGCAACACCTCACTCGGGTGGGATGTTGATATACGCAACTCTAAATCATCTTCCACTAGTGTTATGAATGGTTATTTCTCAAGTGATCTTTCCTCGACAAGTCTATTGGGTTTATTTCTCACTCGTCTCATTAGAAAAAATACATAAAACCCCATCTAAAACATAAAATGATGTCCGCAAAGTAAACTCGTGATCTTGAATCATACGATCTCCAACAAAATGACATCAATGATTCACCTAGTCCGGAAAAAGGTTTCCACCTACAAATAAGATTTATTTAGTATCAATTACCTTAAACAAATGTCAAAAAGATAAACATCAATTTATAATAAAAATTAAATAAGGCTATAATGATTTTAACATTAGGCTATAATAACATTAGGTATGGGGTTTTACACAATAGCAAAGAAATGTTCGGGAATAAAACACTTGAATGCACAACATTTAAATACTAAAGACCTGTTGGGGGATAAAATTAAATGAGTTAGTGACTAGTTTGGAATTAATTTATAAGATATCTATGGCTCTCAAGCTTACTACACAAAAATGAAGTTTACCTATGTCTATATCTTCCATATACACATAATTGCTAACATGAATAGTTCAAGAGTTTTTTTGTTTGGGGGGGGGGGGGGGGGAGGGGGGAAAGTTTACCCTTAAATATAGCTCCAAATCACGTGCTGGGCAGCACCGTATGTCCACCAAAGTGCAGATGCTGGAGATTGAGTCACGATTGTTCATGTAAAGCCTCTATACATACCACATAACCCTTCGACCTTTATGACTTTATGCACATCAAATGGACCATTGAAAAATGTTATCCTAGAGAGCCTTTGAACCATTAGTATTTAGCACATCTGGCAATGCACATAATACAATGTTATAGATATTATTATGAAAGTTGTATCCAAAAAATTATATCAAAGTTGATAAGAAGAAAATGAAGTTCAGTTTCTTTTTTTGGAACAAAACAAGTGTTTTTGTCATTTTTCATTTAGCTTATGCTTATTATAAGGATACTTATTACAAAAAGCGGTATGATTTTCATATTCTTAGTCTCATTTTTTTAGAATCGCACGCATACTAAATGCCAAAATAGTTACGAATAGCCCTAGGTTTTTTAGGATAATTATTTTTGTGGAAATCATACCATACCGATGATTATTTTTTTCATTTGTGCGGTGATGAAGGATTGGAAGGATAAGGGGGATTCCTTGGAGACCCAACATGTATAGAAGCATTTTCTTGATCTCCACTTGTTCCATCAATCTAAGCAACACAACGACATTTTAAAAAAATCAGAAAGAAGTACTTAAATTGAAATTAAGAACAGGTAGTTAATATACAATATACAATGAAATTGAGAAATTAAGATTATAAGGAAAGGTCCATAATATTATACATAATACACAATGAAATTAATAACATGTAGTTAAATTGAACATTAAATTGAACATGTGTTTGATATTCTATGAGTTGAGGTGTTGAGTAGATGAGCAAAGAACAGAAGATAAAAAAAATAGAAATTTATACATGAGCAGGTGGCTAGTATCCACAGAAGATCAAAGAACATAGCAGATTAAATGTTCAGTAAATTTTTTGGTATAAAAAATGACCTGGACAGAGAAGATTACAAGATAAAAAAAAAGATAATCAATCTTCAAAGAATGAGTTACAAGAAAAGTAAATGAAATAATGACCCACACACTTTCTTTAATCAACAAGGAAAGGGAATGCAAATAATCAACATGTATTTTTTCTTTAACATGCAAATAATGATTAACAAGAAAAGGAACTACCAGACACAATTGATCTTAGCAAGCAAAGAATATCTTAGTGTAAATGGAGGATTCCACATACAAAGTTCATCAACTTTTCTATCACTCAAATTTCACCTAAATAGAAGATTCCATATAAACAAATTTAAGAAAATCCAATTGATACCAAAATGAGATTGAAGCTTATGATGCTATATTAAAAGATATGGTCAATGAAACAAATGGCCACAAACCAAATATTCAAAAACAAAAAGGATCTCCCAACCTAACTTCAAATTTCACATATCCCAGGAAGGATGTTAAACCCCACAAGATGAACTTCCATGGACTACGAAAAGAAATAAAAAGTAATGGTGATCAGAAGAACAAATACCTGATTTGTCTTCGCACGTAGTTGAGCAGATGGATCAGCACGAGTAAGTGGTTCCATGGTGTTGAGATCGTCGCCTGAGAGAGAGGAGAGAAGATGGAAAAGATTAAAAAAATAAAAATAAAAAGCATGCAGTGTTGGAAAGTAGAGGTCGTCGCTTATCTTTTCATCATGAAAATTGATCTTCGCTCAAGACCATGCCTTTGAATAGATGACTTATATTTATATTGGAAAGGTTAAATTCAAAATAATGTCAAAAATATAAAAGAGATCATATGATAACATTACATACATCGATGAACAAACTAACAAATAAATCACTACGCTGCTGGCACTATATAAACTAATGTTGGATGTAGTAAACCTATCTGAGCAGTGAAGAGGGCAGCTTCAATTATATGAAATCTCGTCTTTTCCAACATGTCCCGATTAATGTTGGTATCAGGGAGGGGAAAGTGAGGAGTAGTCGCAACGTCGGCTTCAATGGTCGTTGTCAACTTTCCTTATGAAGGCCCCTATGAGCTCAACTTGAGCACTACACAAAACAAAGTTTTGGAGGGTCGAAGAATTATTAGCAAAAGCTTTAGTTTAAATGGAAAAACGAAGGTGAAGGAAGCATGGACCCCACCCACCCCTACATATGAACTATAGACATTGAATCAGTGTTGTGAAGTTGACCGTAGTCTATACACAAGATTTATCTTACAGTCAACGACAACACACAAAGAACCACACTCAAAATAAAAACAAAAGAGACGCTCTCGAAATACTCTATAGATTAGTCAATGTTGTGGTGACAATTCTGATACTAAAAGGAGTGATGTGCCAAATGCACACGAGATATAGACTATATTTTACTACAAAACCATGTAACCAAGGTCATTTGAAACAAAGACTTTTACAATTCATGCTACATAGAAGCACTAATGAAAATGAATAAAAAGTAGAGTAAATATCACCTCAACATTTTAAAAAGTCCATCCATCGAATTCTCAATTCCAATATCTGAAAACCTGAAAATATTGAACCAAATAAATATGTTACACGCACCAATCTTACATCACTGAATTGAGATATAATATATATGTCGACACTAAATAAATAAGACAAAAAAAATAGTCATGCTTAAATAACTAAAACACTAAAGCTAACCAGACACTAACCATGTCACGAATGTTCAAGGGGTAATTGTTTTAACAAATCAAACATATTGGTATCTCAAAGAAAAATATTATTATATATGAAGAAGTGCCCATAAGCTGGTGTTCTTGTAATTCAAGCTAGACTCGTACCCCTACAATATATTTGCAAGGCCTAGATAAATAGAGAGAGCCGAGGACAACTATTTAGAAATAACGACATTTTTTAGTATTCCTTCACATCCAATGTTGCTAGTATCAAGTGTTGTAATGAACCAAGTTGGGGTCGAAACAATACAGAATCCTCTCCCGTAGAAATTACCTGATGCATGTAACTGCCGGCAGAGAGAATTTGAAGACACCGATTAGCTTGTGTATGTTTAGAATTTGTTCTCAATGGTAAGCAACAACATTTTACTTCATAATAATCTGAGATACACTTAATCTTCAATCCCATTCAAAAAATTACAAAATCTAATATCTACATACATTATTATATGCACTAATATGAACTCAAATTAATACAAAACACAGTTTGTCGGTCCCAAGAAGCCCAAAACACATGTTATGAGCAACACATGCGTGTTATGCCAATATAAAAATTAATCAGCATTCTTCAAAAGTCATAACCTTGGTTTATTAGAAGAAGCTATCAAGTGGAAGAATTAAACTTAATTCATCTAGGAGCTCTGATTCATCTGATAGCATGGGAATATTTGTAGTGTTAAGAGATGACAAAGGAAGCATGATTTGTGCATCCAAAAATTCTAAAACATGTGGTTCAAATATTCAAGCTCAGATATTAGCTTTAAAGGTAGGTCTTATTCATTGCATTGAAAATGACTTAGGCAATATAGATGTTGAAATTGACTCAATCATGCTTCTTGAAATCATCTCATCCAAATCTAAAGTAATACCATGGAATATTAGAGTCATCATAAGGGAAGTTCAACATATCCTCCATAGGATTACTTTTCATCTTTATCATTGTACTACATAAGTTAACAATGTGGGAGTCCTTGTTTTAAAATAAAGGGCATTTCATAAATCTTTAACTAGATATCATAATATAGATGAGCTTCTAGGAATAATCAAGGAAACAATTAGACTAGATTCTAAGAATAATCAAGGGAGAAATTAGAATAATCAAGGGATCTTTCGAGAATAATTAAGGGAGCGATGCAATTAGACTTAAAAAGAAGTTCTACTCAAAGTTTGGAGTTTTGATTTTATGCTGGTTAGAGTTTTTCAACTCTAATATGAATGTTACAACGAATAATGCATATTGAACCTATAACATTCATATTAAAGTTCATATTCAACTGGAATATGCATATTATAGTGTATATTTTAACTGTAATATGCATATAACAGTGTATAATGCAAATTACCCTTGTAATATGCATACCACATTGCATATTTTAACTATAATATTACAGTGTATACATTCCATTTTAAAAGCATTCCATTATCCCGTATTCGCATTATTAAATATGAGGCGTAAATGCTCCCGAAATGTAAATATTGGCAATTTACAAACCAACTAGATTTCAATCCCGTGCGAAGCGTGGGTGAGATATAGTTCTTGTTTACAAAATATACTAAGAATACAACAATATAATTGAATAAAAAGTGAATTTTTTATAATTATTTAAATATCTTTGTTAAAATAATAAAATCAAGACCCATAGAGTGTAAGGTATTTTTTTCTACCCTTCATAGATACAACTAAAAACAAACAGACATAACATTTAGGTGTTTTTTTACTTCATTAAATATCATGAAGTTTTAATGTTGAATTTTCAGGCCTTCGGGTATAATACAAATGCATATAATAAAATTAATTTCCTAAGTTTCCTTAATAGTGATGAAGTTAAATATGAAGAATTTTGAATGGATGTAACCAACCCTTTCGGTTCAAAACATTTTTTGTCTTAAAGAAATACAATACTTATCGATGCTATAAAATATGTAGTAGAAACAATATTTATGAAAGGCTGACAGGGGTATAATCACTTCTTAACTAAAATATATGATATCTATTTCAACACAATTCTTACATATTTATAAATACACTTTAAGCCCCACTAAATAAATCATTGTTGTTTCTAATCATCACTTAATAATTTATACAAAAAAATCATAATAATAATACAGAGTCATTTATCAAAAGTATAAAGAAACTACATTTCACATCACTTATAAATAGTTTTAGTTTTTGTTAAAAGCTATTATCAGTATCATTTGTGGATGTGAATTGATATTCCTGCACATGCACATTGCATATGTTGTTTCAGATAATTATTAAAGAGCTCAAAAGAAACCACAGTTCATTAAGTTAAGCCTCATTAGAAGATGACATTTTGTCATAACATTATCCCCAAATGGTAGGATAAGACGTGGAGTGTAGGATCCATGATGAGAAATAAACTCAAGATCATACAAGTTATACGCTCCGAGTTTGAAACTGTGAAGGATTTTTATCCTATGTAACCTAGGGAAGAGATAATTGTTCTTTGCAAGGGCATGTACATTTTATTGAATCGACACTTTCAAACCCCAACTTTTGGGTTTCGATGCTCCTTCCTACAAATTTTTACCTCATTAATTTCAAACCTAAGATTTGTGTTCTGACATGCCTATCTCGTCATCATCAACACTGCAAACAATGACTCCAAATACCCCTCATTCCACCCAATTGAAATAAAATGATATATTAAATTTTAGTACGGGGATGATTGAATTAGGAGAAATCATTTATGACTAAGTTTTTTTTATCACTGCACACTGCTCGATTATGAATGTGCAGTTTTTGTTGTTGAGATTATTCCTGGATAAGAGAGGGAGTTGATGTATATCGGTAACCAAGGGTTATACCACACTATAAAGGATTCCAAGGGTCATTATCCTGACTCCATCTATGAAGAGTCAACCATAATTTCTTTAATCAGTGGCAGAGGGAGTAGAGTTACCGATACATTAGAATTGTTCTCCCCATTTCAATAGAGTACAAATATTGAGCTTTATGACTTATTTTAATGGTTTAGTATACATACTCCATCAGTGTGTTTATAAAAGTTATTGGTTATAAGTGTTTATAGTGTATATATATACTTCACTATTTGATGTGATGTGATGTGTTGTTATAAATTGTAGTGCGATACTAGCACAAATGTATACACGACTAGACATTATAGTCTAGCTTAGATTCCATCCTTAGTTAGGTCCATAGTTTGACATTGATCTTTTAAGTAACATTTAATAACAAGTGTTCTAATTTTCACTCTATAATTTTCAAAAAACTCTATATATGTTTGTAAATTGATATTATTTATGTTAGATCCCAATTCCATTTCCCGTTAACAAGACTTGTACATAATTCTCATCGGATTGCATGTCATTGAGAGTATAGGTTGACAAATGGTTCATAATATATAAAAAACAATTGAAACTAAGTTATTTACTTGATACAAGTTAATATATGGCCCTTAGTGTCCACCTTATCCCTAAGGGACAAATTGGACGCTCTTAATCGTAAGTCTACGCTTGTTAATCCACGTATCCCAACTTACTCCCACTGACACTAGAACTTGTACAAGGGCATAAGTATCATGTTTCACCTTGATGAATAGCATAAGTACATCACTATCCCATGATATGATCCTATAACCCAATGACTTGAGTCATCCCAAGTATATGTCAGACGACCCTTCTTGTATTGAGATGTATGCCCCACATGCACCTATTGGCAATAATCGATGGGGGATACAAGTGTCAACTAGCATGCCCTAACTAATTAAGAATTTTAATTGTATAATGTGTATGGATATGTGATTTGGTTGGGAAGATCAGGTTAAAAGGGCGATGGATATGGGATAACAAGAAAAATTGTAGGAATGTTAGCAATAATTGTATTCCAAGTGTTATGTTGAAACATTCAGATCAAATAGTGTAGATACGTGATTGTTGTGCCCCTAATACTCCATAAGGGTGCCCACTAAGGATCTCCCTCTATAAGACCTTTATTGTTCGACTTTTTTTAAATGACAAATCAGTTCGACATGCCACGTGACATGTTAGAGGAGTGACGTACAGATTTCGTGTTCGTAAGAGTGTCCGACACGAGTACATCACCTCCGATGAAGTGTCCATGCTTCATAGGACCCCAACGCTTAGTTATTTGAATGTTAAGATTTACCATTTGATAAGATTTACCATTTTTTTTATGTTAAGATTTACCATGTGGGTATTAATTTAGTCCATCACATATACCACATATTAAATCCTAATCGAATAGTAAATGAAAGTAATGGCATAACGTCCTTCCATAGGACATGAATTGAATAAGAAATATAAACAAGCATATCAATAATCTAACTAAACTTGACACAAAATAATAAAAAAATATTTTGATATGTTAATCTAAAAATATACTATAACAACTAATTGAAAATTCAGTGTTCAATTGTATCACTGATAACAGTAGAAAACCGAGGCACAAATGTATAAAGATATACGCCGGTCATTATGCTCGGCTCCCAGTGCTATGCAAAAACCTAGACTATTGACTACACTCTTTTAAAGGAGTACAATGGCCAGTCCGGGTATCGAAATCCACATAGACTAGTTGTTAGAATTATATTGATTTAATACTTATCAATAGAAGTGTAAAAGATATTTAGTTAACGAAAGGAAAAAATAATAGTAGGCATGTGTTTAAACAAAGATTAAACAACAGCAGAATAAAATCTATAGGTTGCGATTACTATCCATGACCTCGGATTAATGCCTACAAATGGTTACATGGGAACATGAATTTATCAAGATTAAATGTCATTTCAACAATCAATTAAATCTAGAGTTGTCACCCCCTAAATTTTGATAAAAGCCTAATATAATTTTGGCGTAAACAAATACCTCGAAATTACACATGTAAGGTCGTAAATACGGAGCATACATGATATACCCCGTTAAATCTCCTAGGTGCAATAACACGAACAACCCAACCGAATTAAATACGTAAAATCCATCACCATAGCAAAGCAACCTATTGAAACCAAGGTGAGCTCAATCAATCACAACCTAAATTAAGCTAGCTAGAAAGCATAATGAAACTAAGTTAAAACAACTAATTAACAGAAGAAAACAAGAAATAAATTAACTACAACAAATTATCTAGGCATGGAAATAAATAATAAAGCAAGAAAATAAAGGAATAAAGCTTAAATACAAGAAGGAAGAAGATGAATAGTAACCCCTTACAAAAATGGGTCAACACCCAAAAAGAAATGGAGGAAAGGGGAAAGCTCCACAAAAATCCCCAAATGCTTCTAACCCTAAGAACTAAACTAAAATAAAGAGATAAAAAGATATTTCCTAAACAAAACAATTCTTGCTTATATACTAAGTGGGGAAGTAATAAAAAATAAAAAATAAGAAAAAGGAAAATAGAGTCTCTGCCAAAAGCAGGACCCGATCGACTGCGGCTAGGGCCGATCGACCGCGGGTCAGAAAACTACCCCCACTATTTGCTTCGCAGGACAAAAACAGAATAACCGGTCAACCGAGGGTCAGGTTCGTTCGACCGCGTGTCAGCTCCAAATGCATGACCTGCTTAAAATTAAGGCCAGGACCTCATTGTCATTTATTTAATTTTATATTTTGAAAGCTTCCTTATATTTCTTCCCCCGCTTAATGGCTCGTAACATCTTCATTAGGACTCAGACTTGTGCACCATTTATGACCACACGACGCTTATTCAGAGAGATCCAAGTTTCATGAAGACTTTGGGAAAAAAACCCAAAATGTGAAATGACCGATTTTCCCCTGAACGTGTGATAGTCAATGGAATTTTAACAGAATGCAACCAAACTTCATACTAAGCATCGTAATACCTGCAAAAACTCAATAATACCTCATATAACATGACATATAAAACATAGGTTTTCTGGTTATCGAGCATAATTATAGGATTTTAAGTACTCGAGGGGGCTAAAATGCATAAGTATAGAGGGTATATATGTGCAATATTCTGGATGAATCACCCCCCCCCCCCAACTTACACATTGCTAGTCCCTATCAATGAAATTTAAATCAAGAAGAACTATAAGAAAACCACAATATAGGAGATATATACAATAGAGAGAAAAGCCACTTTCACCGGCGAACGATTGCATTTAGCATATGCAATAAGTCGTTACACCCGTGGGATACCCTAGTGGACTAGTGTCATCTCGTGAGGGTTTTTAGAGATGAAACTCACAAACATCCAAGTTTCCTCAAAAATATAACCAACCACATGTGACAAGCCCAACAATAACGAAAAATATTTCAAACACGTTATTACCATAGTGAACGAATTCACTCAAAAGTCCGTAGTTATTAACATTATAGAACAAACTTCATAGAATTGAAACCTTAAAAGTGGGAGGGGAGTGAGCACATGAAAAATATGATTTGGTAAAAAAACTTATATAAACTGGATAATAAACATTAAAGCGTGCATATAAGGCAATCCTCACCGGGCATTACGCTCAACAAATGAAATCACTATGAAAGGGAGGTAATACACAGGACATGGGGGCATAAAGAGTAAATGGAAATGGAAACTACGCCATGCACATGTAATCAATGAAGAACACTATATAAAAATGAAAAATGTAATCTCAATTAAAGACACCGCCATTAACGGAGGCGAAATGTATTTTCATAAATTGTCAAAACTATTTAAACTTTGAAATTGAATTCACCCTAGGATGACATAGGACTTTATCGGGTTGTAATATAGGTTTTGGGCTTAAGGTTATGAAACGAAGGGTAAATATATACAGATTCAAGGGTGTTTGGAATATAAAACTCAAGATAATGGAAAAATGTGGGCAATACAAAATTGGAAAATAAAAAGTCCATAAAAAGCATTAAATATGAAATTGGAGAGCAAACAAAGGTTATTGACCACTATATACAATATGTACAAACTTTCTCTTTCTTTTCTTTTCTTCTTTTTCTCACTTTTTTGTTTGTTTTCTTTCTTCTCTTATCTTATCTTCTCTTCTTTTTGTTTTCTTTTTCACTTCTTTCTTTCCTTAACTTTTTCACTCACACATGCTTACCACATAACACAAACATCATTCAATCCCAAGTATCATTCCAAATAAAAGTATGGAAGTTGATGTATTTGGTTTATAACTCCAATGTGGAGTTCGTTATGGGGTTTTGGGTAATGAAATGAAAGGCTATATTAAGGCTCAAAGGGGTTGATAAGGGAAAACATTTAAGGTGAGGTGAAGAACAATATGGGTGATATAACAAAGATGGCCTATGATTATTTCCTAAAGTTTATGCAATTCTCGAGTCAAAACAAACTTTAAAAAGCATGATCAAGTAACAGATTTCAAGATATAAACTCAATTAATGAATGATAAATGAAAGAAAAGTGAGATTACCAGCAACTGTAACGTTTTCAAAGAGGAAAGCGATGTCTGTAACACTCACAAACGAAGAAAATCCCAAAGCTCACTAGGTGTAAGTACAGTGCAATAAAAAATTATCGGGTTATAAAAATATTAAACCAAATCATTAAACAAGAAAAATGCATGCGCTAAAGGATTAAAATTTAAGTTATGAAGTTTTTCATAATGTGAATAATTGAGGACCAACGTCTAAAAACTTCTAAAATCAGGAACAGGCATCATTGATTTGTGTATTGGATCAGGCATTTATTAAAATTTATCATTGGAAACAAAGGAAAAATGGCCAACAAAGGAGACAAATGAAAGAAAATATTTTTGAAATGTTTGATTTTTACAAGAAAAGTATGTTTAGAAATAACATATAATCAAAATCATGGACTAAGAAAAACAATGGATAGAATATCCCACACCCCTTAACTAAAAACCTTGCATTGTCTTCAATGTGAATTAAGAACCAAGTTCAAGCGAGGAAAAGAGTGATATTACCCAAAATGGAGTGATCTCTGGAGCGTAAAAGTCCAATCATTCTACAAAACATTTTAGCACCAAGAATAACAAAAAGAAGGAATAAAACTTTGATTAATTACACTACACAATAAGTAAAAAGAAAAAAAATCTAATATGTACACCCTAAAATTTTAATTTCCAAATAACTATACACTAGAAGTTAAAATTTTTGAGGGTCCGCCCAAATTAGGATATGACTCTGAGGAACAATCAGTGTACACTCATTTTCATGCATACGCTCCAAAAAAAAGGAATTTCGTTCGAACAACGGAAGGCATGTGAAAGGAGAAAGAAATCAAGCATCACCAAATAAAAAATTTGGAGTGATGAAGGGGGATTTGGATAAAACGGGTGACAAAAACACATGGGGGAAAAAATTCCTCCGAAAGGTTTTGCAATTGAATGGTAGGTGGTGCACATGGAAGAAAAGATGCCTTCACGAAAAGCAACTCGATCAAGTACTCCTCATCAGTGAAAGGGTTTAAAGTTGTAAGGTTTTGAACCGATTCATCGGGTACTGGTATCGGTTTGACAATATAGAATAAAGATGAGGAGGAAATAAATTCAAACTCAAGAGATGAGTTATCATCGCTTGAAGATTGAATTTGGAAGGAAATAGGGTCATTTTTAATGAAACATTCTTCTTTGTGAATCAAGGAAGAAACCATTTCATTGAAAATGGATACTATGTCCATTTCTTCTTTGTTTTCATTCTCTATTGTGCCATGGGCCAAGTGAGAGATGGTTTATTCCAAAGTAGGGAAAAATTTCTCATTTGGTTCAAAACATTCATCGACTTCAATAGTCTCGAAAGAAAAATCATTGTCGAATTCAAATAATAAATCCAACTCTTGTTCCCAACAATGAGTTTCTTCTCGATAATGGTTTTCAAGTTTCTCATTTTCAAGAATGCGCAAGCCCTCGCTCAAAGTCATAGGCGGAGGCGTGGATTCTTGCAAATGAGAACTTTGAAAACTATCCTCGAAACTACAATCAAAATCATTATTATATGAATTTTGAAAGCTAATGCATTTAGTTTCAAGATTCTTATTATAAGGATTTTGTGGCCCAACATCGGAATGATCATTCCCAAAATTTCCATAAT
This sequence comes from Sambucus nigra, assembly GCA_949130495.1. NCBI lineage: Eukaryota > Viridiplantae > Streptophyta > Magnoliopsida > Dipsacales > Adoxaceae > Sambucus > Sambucus nigra. Next base: position 42,807,630 of record OX422216.1, on the reverse strand, counting down.
CCATTGCTTGACTTTTGTAATACTCACCCAAATACATTTTAGATGTTTCAACTTTCCCATCATGTGAGTATTCACCAAAAGTCATAGGTTTACGGGGATTTTGAAAATTATCACTATGATTACCGAAAGAATTAGAATAAAACATGCTTACCCCAAAAAAAGCTCAAGAAGGAAAAATCCACAAAGTGATGTGTGTCCAAAAAATTCAAGCGTTTCTTGGCCCTTAAATGTTAATTCCTAAAAAAATAATTAACAAAGAATATAAATAGAAAGAAAATACTACAAAATACTTAATCAATCAAATTTTAAAACAAACAAGTCCCCGACAACGGCGCCATTTTGATAACATGAGAAAATCTCAGCGCAAGTGTATAAAGATATGCGCCGGTCGTTATGCTCGGCTCCCATCGCTATGCAAAAACCTAGACTATTGACTACACTTTTTTAAGGGACTATAGAGGCCAGTCTGGGTATCAAAATCCACAAAGTCTAGTTGTTAGAATTATATTGATTTAATACTTCTCAATAAAAGGGTAAAAGATAAATTATTAACAAAAAAAAAGAAGAAGATAATACCAGGCTAGTGTTTAAACTAAGATTAAATAAAAGCGGAATAAAAACTATAGGTTGCGATTAATATCCCTCACGTCGGCTTAATGCGTATAAATGGTTACATGGGAACATGAATTTAGTAAGGTTAAATAACATTTCAACAATCAATTAAATCTAGAGTTGTCACACCCTAAATTTTCATAAAATCCTAGTAGGATTTTGGCGTCAATAAATAGCCCAAACTTTACATACGCAAGGTCGTAAATATGAAGCATACATGATATACCCCATTAAATCTCCTAGGAGTAATAACACAAATAACCTAATCGAATTAAATACATAAAACCCATCACCATAGCAAAGCAACCCATTGAAATTAAGGGGAGTTCAATCAATCACAACCTAAATTAAGCTAGCTAGAAAACATAATGAAACTAAGTTAAAATAAGAAATTAACAAAAGCAAAGAAGAAAAAAATTAACTATAATAACTTATTTATCGATGGAAATATGTAATAAAGCAAGAAAATAAAGGAATAAAGCTTAAATACAAGAAGGAAGAAGATGAAAAGTAACCACTTAAAAAAATGGGTGAAAACCCAACAAGAAATGGAGGAGAGGGGAAAGATCCACAAAAATCCCCAAATGCTTCTAACCCAAGGAAGTAAACTAAAAAGAAAGAGATAAAAAGATATTTTCAAACAAAAAAAGTCTTGCTTATATACAAAGTGGGGAAATAATAAAAAAAAGCAAAAACAAAATAAGAAAATGGAAAAGAGAGTCTCGGCCAAAAGCAGGACCCGGTCGACCGAGGCTTGGGCCCATCGACCGAGGGTCAGGGCCGATCGGCCGTGTGTCAGATTTAAAGGCGCGACTTGCTTAAAATTAAGGCTAGGACCTGATTGTCATTTATTTAATTGTTATATTTTGAAAGCTTCCTTATATTTCTTCTCCTGCTTAAAGACACATAACATCTTCGTTAGGACTCAGATTCATGCACCGTTCACGGCCACACGAAGCTTATTCAGAGAGCTCCCATTTTCGTGAAGACTTTTGGGCAAAAATGCCAAAGTGTGAAATGATTAATTTTCCCTTGAACGTGCGATGGTCGATGGAATTTTATCGGATTGCAATCAAACTTCACACTAAGCACTATAATACCTACAAAAACTCAATAATACATCTCATAACATGTTAACATATAAAGCAAAGGTTGTCTTGTTATCGAGAATAATTATAGGAATTAAAGTACTTGAGAGGGATAAAATGCATAAGTATAAAAGGTATATATGTGCAATATTCAGAACGAATCACTCACCCTTAACCTCTAATTACCACTACAAATCAACAAAAATAATTAGAAATTGCACCCAACACTGGTCTATATGTAGCTCGAGTAATAAAAAACACATATGATGCAATATACGACTTACCTAGGGCTATGGCGAGGTTGGTTACTAGGGTGGCGAGGCTAGGGATAGGGGTGCCTGGAGTGGATAGGGCGAGAGAACTAGGGCTAGTGTGTTCCAGTGAAGAAGAAGAGAAGAATGGGGTGGAGGGTTGATTTTGTGTCTTTTTACTTTCTCTTTTTTTTTTTTTTAATTTTCTTAGGCTTAGAAGAAGCGGGAAGCCAAAATCTTACAAGGGGAGAGGAAATAATCTCAGGTCGTCTCATAAAGTATATCTTTTAAGATGACTAATAAATTATAGTCTATTTAGATAATACTTTTTAGAGGGGGAATACAAGTTTTCCTAACAATTGTAGTTTTTAAGATAGTTAATTTTAGCCATCTCAAAAGGTTAGTTTTAGAGACCCAAATTTTAACCGTCTCAAGAGGTTTCATCTTAAAAAGTAATTTTTTTTATTGATACGTCGCTCTCTCTTAAGCCCGCTAAATTTTATAACATCATCATATAAATCCCTAGTTTCTATCGCCATATATTTTACCATATTTAGACCCATGATATTAAAATTCCCATAATAGTTCTCATAGTTATGGTGAACATTACTGTTCAACTAATCATTCTACACTCGCCCATTAACTCTAAATGGTTCAAAATTTCATGCAAGCCCTATAAATGTACTATCGATCAATTCATAGCACAACACCAAAATGGGTTATTAGTAACACACTTTTTTTAGGATTACTAACACTACTAGAACATTAGTGTGGGTAACATTCTTTTATAGTTAGTAATAATTCGTAAGTGTTACTAATATATATTTAGTATATTAAAAATTAAAGGAAAAAAAAACTAAAACGAAAGACGCGCTTACCCTAACTTCTCAAATCGACCTGCTAAAAAAACCTCTCTGCTGCGGACCTTCTCTCACCCTCTATCAGACCTTCCGTCAAATCGACCTTCTCTGAAAAAAGCCTCACCTTCTCTCTAAAAAAACCTCTTCCACTGCTAGAAAATCCTCCCAATGGCGATTTGAAACCTTCTCAGGCCGTTGTTCGTCCTTCTTCTCAGACCGTTGGAACCCTTTCCTCTGTCATTCGTCCCCTATCATTCGCAATTTTGAAACCTTCTATGGTAATTATATGGTTTGATTCGTAATTAGATTATTCTATCTACTATATCATGGGTTGATTTGTAACTTTGAAACCCTAGTTTTCCAAAACTAGGGTTGTTTTTCATTTAAGGTTGTTTTTTTCTATTTTGTATTCTCTTTTCAGTTCATAATACTTGTATTTTGTATATAATTTTCAATTTTGTTTATTTTGGAGCAAAATGTAGAAGTAGGTTTGAAATTGACACAGTACAAGTCATAGTTGAGGTTTTAATTATGGCTTAAATAGAGATTCTTAGTCACCATGTTTACAAGAGGAATTCCATTAAAAAACTTGTGAATCTTAGCAATAGTATATAATGTTAATTATTTTTACTTCTAATCCGTCTACTATTTAAAAGTAGCTCAACTGTTTGAAGCTTATATGTCATATTACCTCAACAATCCTCCCTCTAGGTAGCATTGGTCAAAATCTTTTTCGTTTTTCTTCGACAGAGCAAATAGTATTCTGAAATGATTATTAAGATGCATTTTCTTCCCTTGAAAATCTATAACTCTTTTGACTTGTGCATGTTATATGGATTGAGAACATGTAAGTGCCTAAATTGAATTGGCAAGATAATATTAACGTTGGTATCATCAATTCATACTTCGCGTTCTCTGCAAAGCTTTCGAACACTCGTATGGAGGTTGAAACAAACTTTCCCCAGAAGAGCAAATACTTTTAAGATGGTTGTGGACCCAACAGGTATGCTACAAGGTGTTTATTTTATTAAATAAGACCATACTTATCACAATCACTAAGTCTTAGTGTAGCATAGCCCATTTATAATACACTCTGCATTGATATTTTTTATCATGTTACCAAATTTGGTAAGTAGTTTATCTCTTAAAATAATATAACTATGAGCTAAAAAGGAGAAAACGGTAGAAAGAAAAGGTGTGTATGGTAAACAAAGATTCTCTTCAAAGGTATTATAGCTGGGATAACTGCACACTGGTGAGTAAACATTTCTAATGTTATTCGCCTCCATTCTCTATAAAGACTATGAGGGAGATTAAATGTTGATAAAAGACTTTCATTACTACAGTAGTGATATGTACACATAAATAAGAAGTGTACTTATTCTACTTGAGTGATTCCCACCTTTGTATGGAATGTCAGACGTTACCCCACTAAGACGTGAAAACTTGACAGTGAGGGAAATATATCGAGTAAGAATTATGATATGCGTCACAAAAAATATTATCCAAACCTCCTCAAAAATCGTGATTTAATGCATTGCCTTATGTTTGTGTAGTGCTAGAAACTCGAGAGGTTGAAGCCGTTGTGGAAAATGTTCTTCTACTTCCAACCCATCGATGTTAAGGTCTCTCTCTCTCTCTCTCTCTATATATATATATATATATATATATATATATATATATATATATATATATATATATATAGTGCATTTGTATTAGCTGTGTGATTTTTACTTGCAATGATTTTTGGTTTGATCTAATGCCTTTGTGTAAATTTGGGATATAGAATTAATGGTGATGATGAGTGTGATGTTTCTTCGAGCATATTGATTCTTACTTATTTGTTGATGTTCCCTTTTTTGCTTGTTATTTATATAATTAAGAATTTGTCATAATTACGGTCTCATAGAATGACAATGTGTCTATGTGTTGTGTTACTTATCTATTTTGGTATTGCACATTAGAGAACTATGGTTATTATATGATAGAGCTTCTACTATGCTGCTTACTTATTGTACATTAGATAACATTATTACTGTGTAACCTTTGCTCTGTTGTTTACTTAGTGTTAGATTTTTGAAACTAAGCTTTTCTATTGATCTAGACACAAATATTTTGTTCAATTTTTGCTCTCTTGTTTACTTAGTATGGACAAGGAATCGGTATGAATGAAAGATACGTCTTCTAAACACTCTTTTATTCAACTAATGCATGGAAAATGTTTATTAAACTTTTTCTCTCTTCATCACACCTTTATCTCTCTTCATCTCTTCTTCACACCATGAACAAAAACAAAACATGGCCACTGCAGTCAGTGCTGCAGTCTCTCTCCCATCTTCCACATCTTCTCCCCTTCAAACCAGAACCTCCATCATCTCACCTGAAAGAATCAACTTCATCAAGGTTTATATGGGCATGATTATTATTATTATTATTATTATTATTATTATTATTATTATTATTATTATTATTATTATTATTATTATTATTATTATTATTATTATTATTATTATTATTATTATTAAAAGTAATTACTTGGGGTTGTGATATAGATTTTTGGTTATGCAGGTTCCATTGTACTACAAAAATGTATCTGTTAATGAGAAATTGGGATCCATCGGAGCCAAGGTCACAATAGAGGCTCCAGTCAAGGTTGAGAAAATCTCCAAGAAGCAAGATGTAGGTGTGATTGTCAACAAGTTCGAGCCCAAGAATCCTTACACTGGTAGGTGCCTTGCAACACCAAGATCACTGGTGATGATGCTCTTAGAGAAACTTGGCACATGGTTTTCAGCACTGAGGCTATAATGGCCTTTTACCCTTTTGTCTTCTTTTATTTTTTAAAATATCATTTTTTTAAAAGTTATTTTGGAATTGATTTGTTGATTTGGGGTGATCAGGAGAAGTACCCTACAGAGAAGGTCAATCAATTGGGGTAATTCCTGATGGTATTGACAAGAATGGGAAGCCTCACAAGCTGAGGTTGTACTCAATTGCTAGCAGTGCCCTTGGTGACTTTGGGGACTCCAAAACTGTAAGCTTTTAATTGAAAATTATATTTGGTATTGCAGTTTTATTTTGGACATATTATCTTCACTGGATTATGAATTTATAGATTGCATATGTTAAAAATAGTTTATATCATCTAACAAAACGGGTCATTTGTATCAAAATTTTATCACACACTTAAAATTGATAATAAATTTTGAGGAATTTCTTTATGTGGTAATTATTTCAATTGCATGTTTTATGGTAGAACCTTTTCAATTTGAGGTGATAAGTTCTACTTACTCTGTTGCATGTTTTATGATAGCACCTTTTCAATTGCATGTTTTATGGTAGCACCTTTTCAATCATAAGAAGCCATATTATTTCAATGGCATGTTTTATGTATAAGAATTTACATTTTATCCAAACTTAAATTTGGATTGACCCACAGGGCATTCGAGTGCATGCAGTTCCAGGACTAGTTGCAGATTATGAATAGGTTTTTAATGATTATTTTGTTAGCATTCTGCACGTGTTCTTGCTATTTGTGAGAACATGAGTTTTTTCTTGCGAGAAGAGACAAAAGTTGGGGTTTAAAATTGCTGCATCTGGCATCTGTCAGGCTTAAGAAGCAACAGATTGTCTCTCTCGACACTCAAGGACTCGACTATTATCTGTGGTCCTATTAGTATTTTACATATTTATTTCTTTTTCCTCAATGGTTGTTCTTTTTGGTTTATTATAATTCCTTTGTATATCTCTTCATACAAGCTGGTGTACATTTTATGGTACATTTGTATTTTAAACCTGTAACTTCTACAAAGAGGCAAATTCCATTTAAAGCTCAAGTCCACATTGTATTTTGCTTCTTCTGAGCCATAACCAGTGATTTGTATTTTAAACCTGTAGCTTCTACAAAGAGGCAAATTCCAACCATATGGACGTAAATAGTCTACATTTGGGGGACATAAAGTGTGTGATAACAAATGATTCCATTTTAATTATATCACACGTGAATGTACCAACCCAGCCTAAGAATGGATTCATATAAAATTATTGGATTCCGTTAGAAAAAAATTAATGACAAATTACTTTTTTTAAACATTCTTTGTTAAAAAAATTCATCTGAAATAGTGCATACACAGTATCCTTATTATTTGAGTAATACTTCTTTGACTCTTGATGAGGACTCGAAGTATGGGCTTCCGCTGGCATGAATGATATAATCTTATTTTTAAATATCCTTATGATGCAGTTCAATGATAGAACAAGACCCCACACACAAATCAATGCGCTATTTGCATTATTCCCCTATGTTGAGTGCTATCAAAGGTCTATAGAATTACTCATTATTTAGTTTCTAGTCGGTGAAATTTATTTTTGGGGCTAGTGATGCAGGTCACATTTTAAAATATGCAAGCATTGGGGATTTCATTGAGTATAAAGTTCCAAGTTTGAAGCATTTCTTGAGTAAAGGAAGTGATAATTAAGAATATAAAGTAGAGTCTCTAGTAGCTCTTTCAAAAGCCATGCGATTTCTTCAAAGCTTTGCCTACATATTCAACAACCATTTTCAGTATTGCAATTTCCCCAAGATACATCTCTGACTTGGTACTCATATGAAGACCAATAATATAGCATCTTCTTATGCTCTTCAGACTCATTCAACTGGCCCATGTGTAAAACAGATGAAACTGCTCGCTGTAGTCCGTGACGTAGTAGGTAGTTGCCGTGCAAGTTTTGTGTAGAATCTGCAAAAGACAAAAGACGTTTCTCTGGTTGTGTTCCCCATCGATAGAGATGTCTTCTTCCTCTTCATTTAATGTCTGGTCGGGACAGAAGCCAGGGCCTATGTACTCTGGTAGCCATGGAGGAGCCGCGGGATGGTTACGCGGTGATGTCGTGTTCCCCATGATCGTATATACTTATTGTTAGAGGCGATTCACATTCTCCACCATTTCTTTGACGAATTGGTTCCTTGACTATCTGACTGGCTGATCAATCTTTTTTGTCTCTGACATAACTCTCGTTTTTGCAATAGTCTCACTTAGTATTCAATACACACCGACTGAAAATACACAAATACTAAAAGCTTACTCAGCTCTAATTCCATCTGATGTGAATAATCGGAAGTGATTTAGCAAATCAATGCAAGAGATGCACAAAGCCAAAAGATATAATAATTAATCAATGAATAACTAATGAGCAAAAAACCTATTATTTATAGACTCTTGAGGAGTCCTAGTTAACATAGACTTTAATAAGTAAAAGAAGAGGTAAGTAGCTAATTAATTAAGAAAAAATAAAATAAACTAAAACTCCAATCTCTGATCCAAAGCATGCCCCCCTCTCTTTCTCTCTCTCTCATGTGCCTTGCGTCATACGTGAGGCTGAGTAAAAGCTTTATGATAGAGGGTTAAGTGACAAACATGTAATGTTTAAGGGAGTTATTGTAAGACTCTATTTTATTCTTTCCTCTAAACTCTTAAAAATTCAAGTTGGTATCAATAGATCAATTTTGTATTGCAACCACTACATGTTGAGAGTTTTTCATTTAGTACATTTTAACTCCTGTGTTATATATGCTATTGATTTGTTTAGTCTATGAACATTAATCATATGCAAGTTATTCTCACTAATAATTTTTTTCGCGTCCTTTTCCACTATTATTAATCTAATATCTCCTACGAGCTACAAAATAGAAGGTTTCATTGGTTAGAATATAAATCTCATATTAAAAAATCAAAATGTTCCATCATAGTATAGATTATGTTATTATATCATATTATTTCATGGTCAAATTACTCCAAACCACCTAATATAATTTGTCCACATATTTAGCTCAGTCATGCAGACACGAGGGCGCTTGTTGATAATTTTAAATCCTACAAAGTCTTGAACCATAGTATGTAATATCCCGGGGCCTCTCCACTCATCCAATTGGTTTTTTGATTCCCCGTCTTAAATAATCATCATCATGATCCATGGTTTCAATTTCCTCCCTTATATGCTCTTTTTTTTCCATGAAAAATAACTGTATAGGATTGTGGCATACTCGCAAGCCCTTCCGTTCCTGGGCCTCCACCAAAACTACAAACAGATCTATCTACACTGGAAACATTTCGTGTTAGGGCTTTTAGCTTGTTGTCCATTGCTGGGGTATCTGGAATTTAAGTATATATTATTCATAATTTTCATCCTCTATCACCATGAAATTTATAAATTGCCCCCTTCTCTCTCTCTCCTTACCTACCTTTAGATTATATATATATATATATCTGTGTGTGTGTGTGTGTGTGTGTGTGTGTCTTTATCCTCTATTAGCATAGAATTTGTACAATTCATCAGAATTTGGTTCACTCTACAGGTGAGCATACCACTAGGGATGTACGATAATCTTCTCATGGCAGTTTCTTTATTGGCAAAACATGGCTCTATTGGGTTCCTACTAAACATGTTGAGACCCTGTACAACACCCTAAAGGAGCAGGTTGAAATTGCTGAGATACTCAGTTACTGAATTCAGTTTCAGCAGTGATATATGGCTGTAAGTTCCATTTTCTAATTCATAATATCATCTTTCACAATTAGGTGAGGTTTTCAACTTTCACAGTTAGGTGAGGTTTTAACTAATAGAATGTAGTCCAGATTCTTTTATCTAATATGATGTGGTCCAGGTTCGTGATTTCGGTAAGGTATTTGGACCTCATCCAAATACTCTTATTCATTGAATGATCGGATTCAAAATGCTCCCATTCACCAATGGACTTTTTCGTATATCAAGAAACTATGTGGACTTCACTCAATTAATAATGTTTACAAGGGACCTTTCTCTAACTTTCTATTTTTTTTTCTAATATATCCATTATTCCATATTTAGACTTAAATAGAGTTTTAATTTTATTTTGACTTTCCCAAGTATCCGTGAGTGGGATGTTGAAATTTTATTTTTGGACACTGGGCTCTCTTTTAGTTTAATACCTTAATTTGAGAATTTGTACTTTGGTCTCACTCTTTCTATGGACTGTTTTTGTGTATGGACATTTATATATCTATACACACACACACACACATATATATATATGTACATAATCATCATCCAATGTATAACTAATTATGTCTTCAGTACATTGAATAATAACAATACTGATTAATCAGTATTGCTAAACAAAGGCAGAAACCTAAAGAAATCAATCCAAACAAAATCTCATTCCTCTCATTTCTCAACAACTTCAGAAATCTCCTAACTGAATTAATCGGTATTTTTCTTATTATAACTTCTAGTTCCTTTCAATTATAGTTTAATTTGAAAAGATCTTGATGTTCTAATATTGATTATCACCTGCTCAGATGCTTTCTTCCTCTGATAACTGCTCTTATTTTTTTGTTTGAAGGAAGAATGATGTCTCATTTTATATCGAGAGAATTTCTGAGAACAGATTCAGAAAACGAGGTTACTTATTCTTTCCTAATAGATATATAAATATAAATAAAACTCAAGATAGCTTTAGCGTTCCTTTAAAATTCATCCTGTAAGAAATTGATAATTGGACGTTAAGAATTAAGGGTCGGGGTTGTTGACCCTGAAGCTCTTATGACTCTCTTGAACAAAGGATCAAAAGGAATAGAGCTGTTCTTTTTATGGAATGAAGGACCTGACTTGGATAGATCTTCAGAACCTGTGTTGTATTTGCTAATTTTGACTTTGAGAACATGTGCCTCCTTTTTTTTCTTTAATTTTTTCTCTATCCAACTTGCAAAATATATGAGTTCTTCCATCATAGGCACTGACATGTTAATTGATTCATTACCAGGGGAGTAATCTTTATAGTAGGGGTGGCCGTGGGCCGGGCCTGGGCAGGCCCGGTCGGGCTCGGGCCGGGCTTGAAAAATTAAGTGCTATCCCAAGCCCGCTCGGGCCCAGATCGGGCCTTATTATGTAATCCCAAGCCCGCCCAGATTTGAAAGATCTTTACCCAGGCCCGCCCAATCGGGCCTTGTTATGTTAATTAAAAGATTTTTTTAAAAATTAAAATACCTATTTTTTTATTTAAAGACCAATTTTTTTAATTAAAAATCTGTTTTAAACTCCATGTATTACAAAGTCCATATATAAAGTTTTCCACTCTACATGAAAAGACTTGGTATACGTTTTTATATTTATAAAAGTTTCCCCCCCCCATATATATATATTTTTTTTTTCGGGCCTCGGGCCGGGCCGGGCCGGGCCTCATCGGGCTTAAGAACTTATGCCCAAGCCCGCTCGAAAAAAATCGGGCCTATAAAATTTTGCCAAGCCCGCTCTGCGGGCCTATTCACCTTACCCAAGCCCTATTTTTTTATTGGGCGGGCTGGGCGGGCCTCGGGCCTATGGCCACCCCTACTTTATAGTAAGCCTGGTGTTTGTTGATTTTAGGCTGGTCTGTGGATTTTGGGGATAAGTTACTGTACTTAATGATGGTCAATTACTCATTTCACATATCACAGATATGAATCTTGTCCATTTGATTTTGGCTTTTGTTCCTAGGTTGCTGATTCTTAAAAATTATAACTTATCCATAGTTACTGATTCTTCAAAATTATAACTTCTCCAAACAATTTCACAATCAGTTAAAAATCTCTATAGTTAAGAATCTCCACAACCAATTTACCATAATAGCTTGTTTGTATTTAACTTTTTTTTAATGCCTTTGTGATAATGTCTTAAGTAAGAGTTCAAAATCATATAGCTAAGTTTTTTGCTTGATGATAGAAAATGACAAAGAAGATTCTAATTTTTTTTCATATTTTCCATCTAATTTCTTGCACGCCTAATATGCATATCTGTAATAGTTCACAGCTGAAACAAAGATATCATATGCAAGTTCACAATTAAAACAAGAATCAAACCTTTTGTAACCTTCAACCTATTCACTTCACATATAACCAGCCTATTACTCTTCCACAACATTCACCAATTCATACTCCACTAGAGATAGGTTGTTATCCTCTTTCACTATAAAATTTATTTGTTTTCTGACCTCGACATGCCCCCATTTGTTAACTGCTAGCCTCATTGACCCCCTTAAACATGTCAATTTTATCGTTTAGAAGAATAATAGTGGCATCCCCTTAAACATCTCCCTTATGAATCATCTTCACATTTATATCCCTGAGGTATATGCTGAATTATTTAGTTTCTTGACCAGTCGTAATGATTTGCAAATAATCAGTTATGATTGATTTTTGTTGTCTGATTTTCATGGGTCTCAGCTATTTCCAGACCTGAATAAGATTGTGTTCTTGGATGATGATGTTGTAGTACAACGTGACTTGTCATTTCTATGGGAGTTGGACCTCAATGATAAAGTTGTTGGTGCAGTTTTCAATGTTTCAGAGGTAGGAATTTCTCTCATCAATTCAATCTTCGGTTTGGGAATCGGTTGTTTGGTCTCTTGTTAACGAATCAATGAGAGAAGCAATGCCAGTTTCATTAAAACAGAGGAAAAGTGGCGAGGAGTTGGCAATCATAGCGTGTTCTGATGATATGCTTATTATATATATGTTTTTTACAATGTTTGTGAAATTAATTTTACTGTTGGACCGCGTGTTAAATTAATTTCACAGCGTGTTAAATTAATTTTGAATGACCAAATGTTGATATTATAACTAATATGATAATTTTATTTTATTTGATAGAATGTCAGTTTTGGATCCTCATCAAGCTTCTAGCGTTGCGGGTTGCGGCATTGATGACGATGATAACATAACGAACTTCTTTTTTTATATTTCATTTGATTGGTTATAATATAAAAATATCTCATTTGTGGATGATTGTATTGGGATGTTATATTAGATGATTTTATTAAAATAGTGTAACTTTCGGGACGATTGTATTATGATGTTTCATTTGTTTGGTTTAACTTTCTCTTGTAAATAAAGAGTGGAGGCTTATATAAATGTAAATGTTGAATATAATACCCTTGTTTTTGTGGACTATTTTTGTATATGTTCTTAGGATTTAAATAGTCTGATAAGAATAATTGAATTTGTTTAAATTCAGGATGCTGGATCTTGAATAATTTTTTTTTTAAATATGTATTAATATTAGTAACAGAACTTTACCGTTACTAATTCAGCATTTTACCGTTACTACTAGTAACAGAATTTTACCGTTACTATTAGTAACATAATTTTTTGTTACTAATTCTGAATTTTCTGTTACTATTAGTAATAGAATTTTCCGTTACTAATTATGAATTTTACCGTTACTATTAGTAACAGAATTTTCTGTTACTAGCTTCGTGCCCCACGCCTTTTTTCTAATGGAAAAATTGTGTTACTAATGGCGTGTTTTGGTGTAGCGTAGGATAATATTGCACTGTGACGTCTGTTATGCAAATAGGTATATCACAAACCTAAGGCTTCCCAAGGTCAATCCCCATCCCCCTACACACAAAACAATATAGGTGCCTGCCCCTCAACTTACGGATGAATTAACGTAATGTGTTTGTCTAAACTAAGTCTACCATCCTCGATACACTAACAATGTAGTAGTAATAACTGAAAACTATGAACTAGTGCTAAATTAAGTATGCATTACATAATAAAAAATAGGGAACATACCATCCACTATCTATGTTGGCGCTGGTGCTTCTCCCGGTACGACGTGATATACACGTCCATATTGCGGCTGGTGTCCCTGAGGTGTAGCTAGTATCACTGGTAAGGCTGGAACTACTGTCACTAGGGGGGTAAACAATGTCTGACGCTACCTTGAGGTGTCTGGTGTCCTCATTATCCCTTTAGCTCCTGTGTTGCCCAATTTCCTTGAGGGCACTTCTTGGCAAAATATCTTTTCTCACAACAAATATAACAATATCCCTGGAACTAATGCCTATTTAGCTGTTGCCCTTGTTGGTCTTTCCCCTGCTACCATTGGCCCTGGTGGTCTCTCTACTATTAGCCATGTTTGCCCTGGCCATATTGGCCTTGTCTATTCTGATCATCGGAACCTCTAGATCTATTCTTCTATCAGTAGACTGTGGAACCCTAAACTGTTGGGTCCCCAGGATGTTACTCACATTCGTCTTACCCTTCTGGTTCAACATCTCAGAGTTCTATCTCTTATTTCCCCTATTTTTCTAGAATGACCTATGATCCTGGAAATGTAATAAAGTCACGTTCACCATCCAATTATATGTGGTGATGGCTGAATTCCCCAGTAACGACTGCCTGATGTGCCAGGTTATCCTTATAGACACCCCATCTTGGGACCACCCTAAGAACCTTATTAGGTTCATATCACTCATCCATCCACCATAAACTCTAAGTCATACTTTAAAAAACTGATTTGGAGTCCATCAGGCGCTCTCGGTCCCCGTTTGACTCCGATCAACTCTTCAGCTTGAGCGAGAGCTTAATGAATCTTCGAAGAGTCTATAATTACCTTTCTAATGGTCCATCCCGTGCGTGAACCGTCCTTACAGTTCGGAGAAACGATCCTTTTTCCTCTAAAAACATATTATCTAGTGACCAACGGGCGCTTCTGGGCACCGTTTGACCTCAGTCAACTCTCGCACCTGGTCTATCCTGTGCACGATTTGGACTTACAGTTTTCATTTTATGACCAGTTTTATGGAAAACTTGTTCGGGATTTCCATATGGCACCTTAGGGCCCTACCTATGGGCAGTGTGCCTGAGGTGTTATGCTGATCGGCAGTTCCAGGACCATGATAATCGACAGCCCCTTTGGACCTATAATTAAAGGTCATGACCTCACTTTGAGATGCACCCCTGAACACCCCTATCATCAATTCAGAGAACATTCTCTCGAATTTAGAGTTGTTCCCTTACTAAAAAAAACCTTCTTCCACATTCCATTTCACCACTTTCTTACCTTACTTGATAAATTCCCCCACCTCTCTATACCACTTTCATACCATTAAAAGATCAGCATATATACATCCAAGATCAACATCAAGAGTTCATAAGGACATATAATTCTCCATTATTTTCTCTAATTTTAGCATCATTTTCTTTATGTCTACTTTAGCATTTTGTTTCATTACATCATATATATTAATCTCAAGACTTTATTATTAGTATTTGCACATACTCTACTTTCATACAAAACTTCCAAAAAATAAGAAAAAGAGGTTTTATCTATAAATTTCAAAAGGGGGATTCTCACTTCACACTCTCCCTCTTAAAACACATTTTTCTCTACACACACGCACAAGATAAATCCCCCATTTGGATTTATGGATTGAACCCCACCCTATGCTATCTTTGAACTATGTGAACGTTGATGCCCCTTGGGCTACGTAAGCGTCTTGGGTTAATCAAGAGATTCGAGTCCTCCCTTATATACGTTGATATGTTTACCTCTTATCATATATATATATATACATATGAGTTCATATTCTTACATGCTTTTGTTTCATCTAATATACACATTCGATCGTCTATAGCGACTTCTGATTCGACAAATACTTATATCATATTTTGAATTATTATTTTCGGGAACACTCATAAGGATGAATTCACTTCGTCCTTTTTCATGATGCGAGTTGAATGATTATATTCTTCACCCATATTATGCACATGAGCACACACTTAATGGAGTCTAACAGAAGAATATTAACACATGCCCGTGAGGTACCGAAAGGGTGGGATGGGTGCCTAACACCTTCCCATTCCGTAACTTAGTCCCCGAACCTTCGAACTACGTGGTTTCGCAAGCATTAGTATTGTCCTTGATGTCATTCTCTTAAGGAACAACATTTATTTTACATGTTTTGTGCAAAATAGGTTGATGACTCTATCTCTACACATTATCCCCAACATTGATGACAGTTGAGATCCCCAAGAAAGGGAGAAAACCCCGCGTGCACGCCAAAGGGAATTCGAAAAGGGAGGCCTCGGGATGGCCAGAGTGGAGACTTCGTTGGGGAAGGGCATTTTAAGAAGACTATACTCTATTTCTACAAGGGTGTTATTCTTTTCTATATGTGTGCATATTCTCCTACCTGTATGTTCTTTTTACTCCTCTAGTTACCTTTTTTATATATTTACCTCATGCTTATATCTATCATGCTTCCTTCCCATGTATATATCACTTTTCACTCACTTACACACTTCGCACACTTGTATATATCCTCCATGTTCACTTCACACACTTACACTTAGTTTCACTTCTACACATATGTTCCACACACCACTTAGATTATCCATGCTAATCTTCATTAGAGCACACCCTCACTTCTCTCACTTGAATATATCACCATGGTCACTTACACATCTCACACACCACTTGTAGTTGATCCATTTATAGGCTCACTACCACACACATTAACTTGTATATACTCACATGTACATCGCTATTCTTAGTATAGTCTTCATTCTCCATGCTAGATTTACTTTTCATGAAACTTGTATCGTCTCCCTCATTAGTGTAGTAATCCATTTACTCATCATGCAAATAAAAACATACAAAATTTGTCTCTCCATAATATACTAATGAAAACTCATGCCTTTTTTAATACTATATCACCAAGAGCATGGAAATATTGACAAAAAATTTATCCCGTACTGGGGGGTCACTTTGTGATGAGTGTCGGCTTTACTAGGGCATAGTTAACCTAAGTGATATGAATCTCACCTTTTATTGGCCTCGTAAATTTGACGTATATCGAATGGTTATCCCCGTATCGTACCTCTTGACCAAACTCATGACGATAGGTATGTAGTAGGGAACTTGTTCATGTACATCGAGTATATCAAATTTCCTCTCACACGTATCATCTCCATGAGTTATATCATAAGGCAGTTAATGTACACTCAAGTATATAAAATGGCTTGTCCACGCTTATCGATGGATTATTGCCTTTATAAGAAGAGGTATATCATGGAAGTCATATGAAAGGGGGTAACCCTTCCACTAAACCAACAAGTTCATAAACCTCATATAGGCGTCAAACTTACGACGCTCATATTTAGTTCGTCGGTTACCATGCGAAAATCTACCGAAATTCTGGGTCGACATACCACCCGAATGTTTGCATTATTTTGCCTTTTTTTCAAAATAGGACCCTAACCTTGATCTTGAAAACAAGTCAAACCGTGTCTTATATATTTTCAAACCCTATTTTCGGAGGCTCGGGTCCTGTCCGTCAATTTTCTTGCATTTAGGCAAAACTTAATAAAAGTGAAAACCTAATAATAATAATAATAACATTGAGATTCCTCTCCTTTTTTGCTCCTCTTTCCAAAACCAAAAATACCAAAAACATTTTTCTACTTTTCTCAAAAATACCAAAAAAAATTCTCCTTCCTTCTTTCAAAAAATAAATTCTCCCTCTCAGGTCGATCGCGTACCTGATTCTAACCTGACTACCTATTCGAGTCGGTCTTCTATTAAACCACCCTGAAGCTCCGTCACTTATCCTGATACTTCGATCGAATTTGGGATCTACCACCACGATCTCTTCATGGAGAACATCAACTAAGCACCAAATGTTCAGCCAGATCTTATGGTCGTCCTAGCCTAATTAAGGGCCAAGGCTGACAACCTTAAAATCGAGGTCCACAAAATGCAGAGACACTTACCTAGATTCTCAAATAACCCAAGGTCCTCTTTCCTCGTGCTATTGGTCCACCAGTTCTCGAACCTGTTTGGGTCCTAAAAAAGTACCAACATGTCATGCGGGCCCCACCTGCCATTGGGCTTCCACCTGCTTAACTCTCGATTCCAAATATTGACCATCCAGGGATTAATCTTCCAATACCAGTGGATTCCAAAGAAGATGAACTAAATAAGGTCAAGGAAGACCTCAAACTGCAATAAAAGTAGTTCGACCAAGTCAAGATATCCAGGAACTACGTGGACTACGCCCATATATCTCATTATACCAAAGCTAAACTGCTAAAGAAGTTCAAGATGCCAGACATTGAGAAGTTTGGGGGAAACGGTGATCCAACCGTGCAACTTTGAAGCTATCACCGATCCATGACCCTTCTTGGTGCATCCGAAGAAATAATGGCCCAAATTTATTTGCATACCTTAGAATAAAGTTCCCTCTGATGGTTCTTATCTCTTGAAGAATCCAGAATCTGCAATTGGGAAGATATGGCCTGAAAATTCAAGTCTCGGTACACGTACAATGAAGAGTTAGAAGTCACCCACCAAGACATAGAGCTGCTCAAACAGAATCCTGGGAAATCAGTCAGTAGCTATATCGAAAAGGTGGAGAAAGAAAACTTCCACCGTGACCAATAGGCCCTCCGAGGAGGAACAAGTCAGCATTGTGAAGCAAAACTTCTTACCTCATATCCGAGGATCCATGGGAGAATAGTATTAACTGCACTTCTGAGCCCTCCGAGAGGCTGGTGTGGAAATCGATGAAGGTGTCACCACGGAGGAATCTAAATTGAAGAAGGTGACTAGATAGTTCACCCCTAAATGTATGAGAAGCCTGTTAGTGTTACAGTCTCAACCATCAATAATATTTCCCATCCCGCTACCTCTTGGGCACAAGAAAGTCACCCCAATACTTACAAGAAAGAGTATACCGAGCTCTATACTCCTCTATCAAAAGTTTACTAGGCCCTTGTAACACCTCGAGTTTTTATTAATTAATTTAATAGATCAATTGGAAAATTCGGGAAAAAAAAATTTGAATTTTATGATTTTTATTGCTTAAAAATGTTGGTTATGATTTTAGAAGAATAAAACTTCAAGCGAAATTGAAATCTGAATTAAAATGGATTTTATGTGAATTTTTAAAGTTATCCCTTATAAATATTTTTAAGCCGAACTGTCAAAATAACTGGTCGATCGATCAATCGACTCCAGGGGTCAATCGATCGACCCCAACAGTTTTCGTGTGCTGCAATTCTTTTGACGAGTTTTGTTGTTTTAAATCTTTTTAACTCTTTTATATAAATGTCATTTCGGGGCTAATTTTTAAAAACTTATGTTTTGCCAACCTTAGAGCAGCAGACTCTTTCTTTGTTCAACATCTTCTACCTCAAAACCCTAGCCACCATTAAAATTACTTTTCAAGCTCAGTTTTGATCCACCAAATTCTACCTCATCTTCTACCTCAACACTATCCCAAGTTTGTTCAAGACGAATTTTTTATCCATTTTTCGAGAGGAACTCATATATCTAATAAGATTTTTGTCAAACTAATCACAGGCATGTTTACCATATTCTTTTCCTTTAGTGTTATGTGTCATGATTGTAGCCTCCACTAAACACATGTTTTCTAAAATAAGTTATGAATAGAATTATTAAAGAGATAAATTTTGGGACTGTTTTGTATGAAATTTTAATGTTACCTAATACTTATAACTTTGTTGTTCTTTGGGTTGTGTTGGTGTGGTCGGTTGAGTTATGGGCGTATGCATGTAGAGGAGCCCTTAGAAAGTAAATTTTGATATTTTATGTGAGAACCCTAGATTAAATTAATTATTCGTGTTGGAAAATAATACCTATGATAGGACTTGCACGTAGCTATTATTCTGAAAATTACAATATTTATGTGTCCTTGATCTCCACTATTTAGATTAAAATTATTTAATTGGGAATTTAGTGTTGTTACGATTGTTGTTATAAATTGTTCATTGTGCCACTTCATGGAAGTATTATAATTTTGGTATCTCGGGGACGTTGGGTATTATAGGTAATTGATTTTCACACCTTGTTATAGTACACTTGTTAGGTATGAGACTAGTAAGTGGGCCTTAATTGCAATTTATGCTAATTAGGTATGGATCAGATGACGAACTTGATAAGTGGACGTGTATCTTGGTAAATTATAATTGTGGTTCATTTAATGAAATTTAACATTTTTGGGAAGGTGGGTTAATTAAAATAATATTCGTGTGGCTTGTATAGAAACCTTGCGGGTAGTTAGTAATTTATTCATGACGATTAATAATCTCGTAATTAAAATATTCTATTATTATGGTCGATATATATAGCACTATTGTCTGGGTTCAGGGACCCTAATTGAGAAGAATAGCCAGTTTTCATGCTCGGGGCTTTAGCTCTGACACATGCATTAACTAATCTTTTTCAGAATTTATTTGGGAGTTGTTGCATAGGATTCATTGGAGATATTTTGGAGGAGCAATTGGATTTATTTTTATTTCTTTATTAGTTAGATTTCTCTTTCCATTCCGTCGTATTATTTGTGAGACTATTTTTGAGATTATTGGGCCTTTCGATTCCAAAGTTATTTTAAGATTTCAGTTGGATTTATTTATTTAAATTATTGAGATATTCGGAGATCACATGTGAAGGATTTTGATCGCACTTTGGTGTTTTATCTGTTGGATGTCATTCATATTTGGGTTTGATTGAAATGATTTATCTTGTGGATTAAAATTTTTATGTCTCATCTCTGTCACATGCTAAGGATGATATTTAATTTACTCGCACCCGGCTTAGTTTTGGTGGTGGCCAACGCTAGAATTTAGCGGGGTGTGACAACCCTGTTAAGACGAAGTGTCATCAAACCATTGGAACCTCGTCCATTACCAAATCCACTCCCAAGAAACATCTAGCTCGATGCCCGTTGTGACTTCCACCAATCCGTACAACATACCACCAACCAAGTCTTCCACCTCAGAAATGTCATCCAAGGCCTAATTGACCAGGGTATCATTGGCCCACCAGCTATCTTAAACCTAAATCAACTCAAAACCAACTTCCAACACATATAAATGCCATATTCATAGAAAGTGACCCACAGTTTTACCCATTTACTCAAATCATGCCTAACAAATCACCCATCATCCCCACAGTCTCACCTAAACCTCTCAAGGTTTCCCCATGTTTGATCTTATAACCTACACTCTTCGTTAATCAATCTTTATTACCCTTTACAAAGGACTTAATTGTAGTCCGTACGCGGTCTGAGGTGGAATCATGGAGATACCTATTGTGTTGAACAAACTCTTAGAATTTAGGCTAAAATTGCCCACCAAGATGTTCGTAGACTATAAAAAATTCAGCGACTTGTTTATGGAAGCTCGTAATTGGGATCGAGAATCATATGAATGTGTAGTGCCTATTAAAGAAGTCAGTCTAGATGATGTGGTATAGACCATGGCCGATAAGTTTTACCAGACGAAGGAAATCTACAGGATCTCTGAGTTTCTCACTACCTTGGAACTTCAGGGACGATTCGTCCCTTCACCCGTGCACTTCCTCACTAAATGAGAAAACATATATGATGCAGTCGTTAAGTTTGTCGAGTGTACTAATTATTCTTGGCAAGCAGACATAGTCACCACTGGATGGGGGGATGACTTTGATAGTTCAGAAGAGGAATCGAATAATGAAGAAGTCAATCCATTTGAGGAATTATTGGGGGAAATCAACAAAGTGTCCATTCATCCTGAGATAGATGAAGCCGCGGGGGTTCTTATTCTTCCCTACCTTGGTTAACCACATGACCCGATCAGAGTTGTACTAAAAGGACTCGATTCCTCATACATCCAAAATAGACAAATGAAATGGTTTGGACGAAGAGCTCCAAATGCCAAAACTCGCCATTAAGGACTGATAATTCCTCGATTATCTCAATAATAACAAATCTAGTCTTAACTTATGGGTACTCTTCATGTCCTCTCAACTCTATAGAAATGCGTTGATGTAACTCCTCACCGGACCCATAGTTTTTCCCTCTACTACTCCTGAAGAATCCATGAATATGGTTGGATCCTTGACCTCTTACAAACTCATCTCCGTTTCTCAAGAGAAAATACCAAAGTTCGGCCCTGATCACAATTATACTCTCAACATCTCTGTCTAAGTCTTGGGAAAGATAGTCCCACTATCACTTGTCGACAATGGATCTGCTCTCAATATTTGTCCACTCAGAACCTTTAACTACTTGGGACTAAAAGTCAATAATCACACTCCTACATCTGTCGTCGTGTGCGCCTATGAGAATACTCATCGAGAAGTAGTGGGTTCCATAAAACTCACACGAAGGACTGGTCCTATCAATCCTCTCATAGAGTTCTAGGTCATCGACATACATGCTTGCTTCAACCAACTCCTTGGTCGCCCTTGGCTCCACAGCATCCGAGGAGTATCGTCTTTTCTCCATCAGAAATAAATGTTCTTTGCTAAAGGTTATGTTATCACCATTTCAGGGGATACCGACATCACAAACAATGCAAGTACTAGCAACTCAGTATTGGAAATTCAGCATGGGACTAATGACATGCTCCTCTCCGGTTTCAGAATTAATTTGTTCCCTATCCCAACAGGGGATAAATTCAAAGATCGAGTTTGTCCAGAGCACAACCCTTATGAAAATGTCAATGTGATTCAAATTTTTAAGAACATGCACTCCATTCTTGGAATGGGGCTAGGGATACGCCAACAAGGAATTCTTGAGCCCATAGTACCGAAAGAGGCCTTTTCTCATGTGGTCTGGGTTACTAACCTTCACCGAATGAACCCAAAGCACTCCGTAGATCGAGACTAAAAAGAAGCTTGGAGAATGAAAAGACTATTCTAGGAGACTCTTTGAACATAAGGGTTATCAAGGAGGGTGAAGACTTCCCATTATGTGGATTCCCTAAACCGTGGTACGACCATATTGACAAGAAGATGAAATCTGGGTTGAAAATCTTCTTTCAAGACAGTTACTCTTGGACCGAAGACTATAAACATGAATTGAAATCTCTCACCTAACAAACCATGTTAATTACCTAAAACTCTGAGGAAAGTTACTTCAAGAATCCTTCGACTTATAGACACTAGGGATGAATATCTGCACAATCTACTCAGATGTTGTGATGTCGGACCCGTCCACTCAAATCATGACTGCTGACATACCTCTTCTCAATTGGAATGCCATACATGTCCAGCCTGCTGAGATTCAACCCAACTCGACTATTTACCCTATTCAAGTCACTTCACATGTTCCTATTTTTCCTTTTCGTGATATGAATGTAACCGAAACCTCTTTTGGCAAGGTTCTCAGTGCTGTTTTTCCTACAAATATAATAAATGAGGATTTTAAGTATCTTGTTGTGCCTTAAATTAATTGTCTTGATTGTAATCAAACCTTTGATGATGATGATTTTGCAAATGAACAATTCTTAATTGATCTTAAGAAGGAAAATAACAAACAACATAATCACACTCAAATTAATGATGATGAGACTACTGTTATTAATCTCGATTCTAGTGGCCACCAGCGCCAGATTAGGATATGGTCCACCATTAACGAGCATGAGAGTGCACAATTTGAAGAACTACTCGAAGAATTCATGGACGTTTTTGCATGGTCCAATGGTGGCCTGCCCGATATTGACACAAAAATAGCTCAGCATGAGATCTCAACATTCGTCAAATGCAAGTCGGTAAAACATAAGCTAATAAACTTCGTACCGAATGGTCTCTCAAAGTCAAAGAGGAAGTTATCAAACAATAAAACGTGTGTTTCATTCGCATGGTCGAATACCCAACATGGCTCGCCAACATCGTCCACATGTCGATGTCGGGAGGAAAAGTCTGCATGTGCATTGACTATCGGGATTTGAATAAAGCATCCCCAAAAGAAGATTACCCATTACCAAACAACGACATGATCGTGCACAATACGGCCAACCATGACCTCAAGTCATTTTTTGACAGATTTTTCGGTTATAACCAGATCAAGATGCACCTTGGCCACCAAGAGAAAACTGCCTTCATTACCCCATGGGGAACCTTTTGCTACACCATTATGTCGTTTGGACACAAGAATGATGGGGATACCAACCAAAGGGCTTCCACAACCATCCTGCACGACCTTATTCATAAGGAGGTCAAAGTCTATGTGGTCGACATGATCATTAAGTTTAAGACTCGAGAAGGTCATATTCAGGCCCTCCGAAAGTTCTTCGAGTGGCTGCGACAATATCAGATGCGGAATTATAATAATAATAATAATAATAATAATAATAATAATAATAATAATAATAATAATAATAATAATAATAATAATAATAATAATAATAATAATAATAATAATAATAATAATAATAATAATAATCGTTATTTGGATCACTACTTAAATTTATGTAATTGATACAATAACAACAAAATTCATAAATTTATGTCTTATAGAGTTATTTGGATCTAGGCACCCATTAATTATAATCGTTTAGGAATAAATTCCCAAAAATTAAATAACCACTGACCCCTAATTTTTTTTAAATTTTGGTAATGGACTCCTTGAATATTAGTTATGAGGTGAGTTACTAAACTACCCCTAAAAACATTGAAAAAATAGAGAGAAAGGAAATACATGTCAACAAAAAGAGTAACATGTACTTATCGAAAAAAGGCCTTTACCGAATTTACCTAATATGTTTAAGATTATTGTACCATGGTGTGGCCCAGACCACGATACGATATCTTTGAAACATTTACAGTAAATTGGGTATAGACTTTTTCGACAAGTGTCGTTTTTCTAACAAAAAATGTCTTTTTTCATACTTCAAACATTAAGGCCATCCAGATTTCATAGTCCCCTCTCTCTCTCTCTCTCTCTCTCTCTCTCTCTCTATATATATATATATATATATATATATATATATATATACACACACACACACACATAGTACTGCTCTTGTGCGGACTGTCCCACATTTTATCAGTGTGAACTGGACACGTGTCATCTAACGGTGAGCCCAGAAATTATCGGCTAAATTATAGGCTCTCTCTCTCTTTTCTGGGTTCACCGTCAGAAATTATGAGAATATATATATATAATTTATGGGCTCACCGCCAGATGACACATGTCCAGTCCGCACTGCTAAAATGCGAGACAATCTGCACAAGAGCAATACTATATATATAAACTATGTCTGTCCTTCAAACTTTAAACATTAAAGCCATCCAGGTTCATAGTTCTCTCTCTCTCTCTCTCTCTCTCTCTCTCTCTCTCTCTCTCTATCTCTCTCTCTCTCTCTCTCTCCTATATATATATAATCCTATTATTTTCCAAAAACATTTTACCCTCATTTTGTCAAGAAAAAAAAAATCGTACACGACCCCCCTCTCTAAGTATATTTATTTATCCATTTTTTAAAAATTGAGTATATTACTTTATTTTTTTCTTAGCATGAAG
Organism: Sambucus nigra; assembly: GCA_949130495.1. Lineage (NCBI taxonomy): Eukaryota > Viridiplantae > Streptophyta > Magnoliopsida > Dipsacales > Adoxaceae > Sambucus > Sambucus nigra. Next base: position 42,782,705 of record OX422216.1, on the reverse strand, counting down.
ATCTAAACTAAATATGAGAAACGTTTTGATAAATAGATAAATAAAAATAATATTATACTAAAAAAATTTACATATGAATCCTCAATTTCAAACGAGAATATAAAACAAACAAAATATGTCAAAAATATCTTCTTTATACTTAATATTTCGTTTTTCAAGAAAATAAATTTATTTATAAATAAATAGGAGAAAAAGCATCTCCTAGAGGCTTTTACAAGCTCTAATGAAAATTCTAATAAAATTACGAAAATTTATGATGTCTTGAACGATAAGTAGAAGCCCTTAAATTATATTTAAGAACCCATTTTTCCTCAGCAGTTAACGATGGAAAATGAACCACTTTAGAATTTTTAGCTTCGCCCTTTTGTTTATTGCAATCGACCACATCTTGACTGAGAATTGTTGAGTCTTCAAAGCTGGCTAAAATATCAAATGAGTTACTGACTTGCTCGTTGACCATTTGGTATTAAATTTTCCCACATTTTTTCCTAATCAAATCTTCAATTAATTCACGAGCTTCGGCTGATTTAGCACTCATATCTAAATCATATTTTGGAATGTCGACATATAAATTTATTCCAAGACTATTATCAACCTCTCCTACCCACAATTAATCCTTTATATTTGATATGCGCTCTAGATGAGGCATTTCATCTTCAGAAAATGACTCAGCAGTCTCATTAGTAGCGTTATCCACCCAAGAAAAAATATTCTTTTTTTATCTGATACCATTTTTTTTTTATTATGTTCACACATTTCCTTTTTCCTATTTTGTTCCAATTTTTCAAAATTCTCCACTGTTTGGTTCATAAGTTCTAATATAATTAGAGATCCCACAATTTTTGCAAAACTAATGCCGGTTGGAGATCCCTTAATTTTTGGAGATCCCATAATTTTTCTGATGCAGGCTGTCACGTGGCACGAGTCCTACTTGCAATTATCCGCTTTAGTTGCTTCAATATTTAAACGGATTTCGGCCATAAGCTTTTCACTGTTGACTTCTTCCATACTCTATGTATTTATGTAGGTGAGTTTTTAAGATATTATATTCAATGAATTTTTTTGTAAGCAGTTGAATCATTATGTTTAACTTAAAACGATGTTGTATGTAATATGTTTAACTGAATACATAGTGTGTTCAAATATAAACTCTTGATTTTCAGGAGCGGATCCAGAAACATTTGTTAAGGTGGGCGAAGGGTCCAACAAAATAACTATAATAGCAAAAACCATTCAACTAGTATAAGAAAAAATATTATACGAAAACGGTGTTCAAAGTTTAATCAGAATAACACCACAAGAGGGGTTGTTATCATCTACATATAACTTATCGAAAAAAACTATAATAGTTAAAACCATTAAACTAGCTCCTTACCAATGTCATGGGGATATACTTTAACTACTCTTTCGTGCATAACTTAACACTCCAATAATTTTTGGGTTACTAATTAAGCCGAGAAATCTATTGAAGTTATAACACAAGTACTAGAGAAGGGACAAAAATGGAGCAAGTTGAACACAAAGGAACATACAACAATGTCTGGCTTGGATGGTTTGGCCAAATGATTTCCCCACCTATTTTTAGGCATCCACCTCCTCAATGGATGGTGGAGATAAAAATACATGAGTAGTCTGGATTAATTCTCCCGAATGGTCCCACATCCTTGTATGAACATTTTAGAACATTACATACTTTTTTATAATTCTTGATTATTCCATTCATTACAAGTAAACTCCAGATTATTCTAAAAAATCCTACAGTATTTCATAACATATTACACAATAGTAGATAATAAACTAGGAAAATCTAGAATGTTATGGAGAATTATGGTGTAGGTGTGGAGCCTTTAAGGAAGAAAATGTAGAAAATACATGGTACGTGACATCAAGATCATAATCATCTTCATCACTCGTAGGGGAGAAACTGTCGAGACATTTATTTTATAGTACCTACGCATAACTAAAAGAAAATAATGAAAGATAATAAACCTAAACATGTAAGGATACAAATTTCCAATTGAGTCCATATATAGTTTTGGCTTAATTCTGGAAAAAAATATTTATTCATAGGATTGTATTTAATTGTAATATTCTCAAGCCTATGAAGAGTTTGTTGAAGACGTAGCAGCAAAGACTATAAAGCTTCAACGTCATGTTGGTTTATGTGCCTCGTTTCTATGTCATCAATCATTGTTCCATGCTCCCAAGGTATGAATGCATATATATATATATATATATATATGAGCTTGGAACAAGTTTAATATGGGTGTCAGGTTTTATTAAAACTGCGTTTTGTTTTCAGAAGGAATTAATTAAAACTTTAAAAGGAAGTTTATAAAGTTTCTGGGCTAAAAAGTATTTTTTTCAATCTTTCTATCTGTTCGTTCGAAGTGTCGTTCAAACGAGATTTTCGTTCGAACCACAATTCGTTCGAACGAGACTGCCAATGAGTTCCCAAGAGAGGCCACTAAAATGACGTTCGATATGTCGTTCGAACGAACCTGATGTTCGAACGAGATTTCTAACGAGATTTCTCATGGGTCTACACTGAAACCTCGTTCGAAGGTCGTTAGATGGTCGTTCGAATGAGACTTCGTTGTAACAAACATCTCGTTCGAATGAGATTCCAGCGGGAACAGTTTTCTGGCAGTTTTGAGTAGTTTTCTCCCACTTCCCCACTTGTTTCTTAACTAACATTTTTCAGACTTTATTATGTGGGGGAATCACTTTTGTTTACTGAACTTTTTCATACCTTTCCATCTCTAAGAGAGAATTTGAGAGCAAAATAGTTTTAGAAAAAGTTCATGTTTCAAAGTGTCATCTTTTCAATAGAAAAACAATATACACTTTCGTTTCACCCATATTAGTTTATTCCAAGTTCTCATATACATATATCTTGCTTGGATTTTGGCACCGGTTTTCTCTACACCGAATTGAAGAGAAGTTTTGGGTTTTCTTCTACATCCCTCAAAGAAAGAAGAAGAGTTTTGTTGCGGCATTACCCACTTGGAGAAAGGCTCCTTGTTCGGGTGACGGTGACCATAGAAAGTCCGATCGGTGGGTTCCGAGACCACGGTGGAGCTCCGTGGTTATCCTCTAGGCAGAGGTTGTTACAAGAAGACACGTCAGGGCTTGAGAGGGATCGAGTCGAGTGTAGTAAGTCTTCTATCTTGTAATTGTAAAAATTTCCATACTTAGTGGATTTGTGGCTAGGGCTGTCCGAGGTTGTTTTCCCGTCTTGAGTTTTTTCCTCGTACATCGCGGCGTAGTGGTTTGTTGTTTCTATTTTATCTTTCGCAATCACCTAGAACACATGCTTAGGTAAAGAAGATAAAATTGGTTTTAATCACTACTTAATTGATTATTGGGTAAAGTTTGTTTAATTCAAGTAATTTGTTAAAATTGGTTTAGCCTAATTTGTTTAAAAGAAAAATATGACTTAGGCAAATTCTAGGACTTGGATTAATTAATTGGTTTATGTTTAAGTGAAAATGTTTTAATGGATTAATTTAATTTCACTTGGTTTAATTTTAATTTGTTTAAGAAAATTAAAATTTGTTTTGTTGAACCTTCACAACGCTTCCGCATATCTTACTAAAAGGAAATACATTTTATAAGAATTTTAAATTTGGGGCCCATCGGGCGTTTTCAAATTCGTATCAGAGCCAAAGCGATAAATTATTTCGTTAAAGATCTTTTAACTATTTTTGGCTAAAATGGACTTTTCCCTATTTTCAAAATTTCCTATTTTCGATGGTTCTTACTACGCGTATTGGAAAGCGCGAATGAGATCGGCACTTCAGTCTATCGATGAGAGAGTTTGGTTATCGGTAGTTAATTGGTGGTCTCCACCAACTCATTTAGTTGAAAATGAACGTGTTCCCAAACCCGTCGATAGATGGACTGAAAATGAGTTTAAACTTTCAAATTTTAATTCCCGAGGTTTAAATGCCTTGTTTAGTGCGGTAACACCGGAAGAATTCAAACGTATAATGATGTGTGAAACCGCTAAAGAAGCTTGGGATATTTTACAATTAACTCATGAAGGAACAAGTGTCGTTAAGGCTTTTAAACTCCAAAACCTCACCACTCAATTTGAAACCATCAAAATGAACGATATTGAAAATTTTGATGAATTTTATTCTAGACTTTATGATATTGTTAATTCATCTTTTAAATTGGGAGAGAAAATACCCGACAACCGAGTTGTAAAGAAAATTTTAAGGTCCCTTCCCGATAGATTTATTCCAAAATTGACTGTTTTAAATTCTTTACCAACTTTAGCCTCTACAAAATTAGAAGAGCTTGTAGGTGATTTAAAAACCTATGAACTAGACATGTTTTCCTCTAAAACTGAAAAGAAAATTGAAAAGGGCGTTGCTTTAAAAGCCCGTAAAGAGGAAAAACAAGTAGTAGAGAGCGAGAGTGACAGTGACTCGGAAGACATGGCTTTGTTTGCTCGAAAATTTAGAAAATTTCTTAAATTTAACAAAGATAAATTTAAAAATGATATTAAGAAATTTGAAACTTCAAAATATGACAAAGTCGAAAGGATCCCTAAATCTTCTAAAGAAAATTTAAATAGGGACGAGTCAAGTAGGTGTTTTGGTTGTGAAGGGTATAGCCATAGGGCTTCTGAATGCCCCACTAAACTAAGGAAAGATGATAAGCGACCCATCTCATATAATGTGACCCTTAGTGATAGTGATGAGGAAGAGGGACCCGATTCCCCCATTAAGCCCAACTTTGTGGCTTTTATGGCTAGTCATGTGAGCACCGACAATGAATCTTCTCATGAAGATTTTCAAACACATGACACTTTTGTGGTCAAAATTTTTGAATCTCCTATTTTTTATGGTAGTGAGTGTGAAAATGAAGAGGTTGATGTGAGTGAACTTAAAAATGCTTTTCAAGAATTATTTGATGAATCTATTAAATTAAAGAAAGCTAATTTGAAGTTAGAAGATAGTTTAAAAGAACGTGTCAAGGTCGTTGATGAAAGTTCTTTAATAGAAGACCTTAGGACACGTGAGAGAGATCTTCGAGAGAAGAGATAGCCTTAAGGGTTTAACGAAACCTTGAACAAGGAGCTTCTCCCTTTTGAAGAGCGAAATATTTTACTAGAGTCTAACATTTTAGAATTACAAAATAAACTAAAAGACTCCAGTAATGTCAAATTTGATTTGGAGTGTCGTTCGAAAAAACTTGATAAAATCTTAGGAAATGTCCAAATTAAAAATGACATTTGTTGTTTAGGCTTCAATACTTGTAATGAATCTACTAATAAAGCCAAAACCAATGTTTTAGGAGAATCTACTAGGAATGACTTTAGAGATCACTCCTTAGGTACTCATTTTCGACGTGTTTTTACTTGTACACATTGTGGTCGAAAAGGGCATCTTAGGAAATTTTGTTATGATCTTAAACGAATTTCTAGAATTACCCAACGTAAAGTAATCAAGGTAGTTAAAATACCTACACCCCAAAAGAGTAATTCTTCATTAATTTTGGTTAGGAAATCCAACTTGGTTGCCTTACAAAATTGGGTTTTTGATTCTCATTTACTATCACATGCCTCCTCTCTTCCTAAATCTAAAGGATGAATGTGTTAGTCATTTACATACGTTAGCTTTTGAATTTCATGATATATCATTATGCTAATTGTATTCTTGTTTAATCATTTTCTAGTCATTGCTTAATCTTACATCTCATGCTAGAATTATGATTTTTGTTTATCTTTTGTATATATTTATTTCATTTTATTTGCATTAAATGAGAAAATACAAAAAGATTTTTGTTTATCATTTGTGTTTTATTTGTTTCATTTGAGCATAATGAAAAATACAAATGATTTTTGTTTATACTTTTGAGTATATATATTTATTTTTGGTTAAAATGTTAAAAAAAAAACTCAAAGAGATTTTTTTTGTGTGTGTATTTTAGTTTAACACACTTTATGTGGCATATACTTGTGTTTGAATCCCATCTTTAACGCTCTCACGTGGATAGAACTTTTGGTTTAGATTGTCAATCCTTAAAATGTTCTTTACCATGTTTTATATGGAGTAGTTGGAATTTGTGTTGATTAAATGGATTTTATATTTATATGCCTCTTTTCACACATGCACGAGCTCTTTTGAAATTTTAATGTCACATGTTATATTTGAGCTTTGTGAGGTGTTCTCCTTCCAATCTAGTCATCTACATACTTATGACCTAGTAGGACTAGTGCATGTCAAAATCCGTTACAGGTGAGATTTGTGAGATAAATAATTGTGTATATAATTGTGCATGGGGAAGGGCTCCGAAAGGATGAATTAAATACTTTGCGATAGTAAGCCACCGTTTAAATGGTTCTAAAAGAAATACATGATCCAAAGGCCTAAAAAATAGAATATTTGGCATTAAAAATAAAAATAATTGCCCAGGCCTATGTTTGTTTGATATATTCATTCAAAATTAAAAGAATATATATGCTTAATGAGGGAGAATTGGATGGTATATCAACAGTTTGCACAATGTCCGTTTATCCTAGTTGTCTTTAATGTCATGACTCTATTTGGTTTGTAGAATCATCAACGTGCTAGGCTTGTATGCATTGTGTATGTTTGTTCATTGAGTTCAATCTTTATTGTCACGTGAGGTTATATTTAAATGTGATAAATTTTGCAATCAAATGAGAACTCCGTGAACGTTTATTAAGTGTTTGGGTCTAAATTTAATTGTTGCTAGTTCACACCCCTACACTTCTGTTTCCATATGACACATCGTTGCCATACAAGTGTGCTAATATTATTGTTTTTTTATCATGTGTGTGTTTATATCTATATATATATATATATGCAAGTGCTTTATTGGTATATTTCTAGTATATATAAATATATATATGATATTTGTTTGTCTCTGCCTTGATTTCTAGTCCACCTATGCTAATACTTTAGTTTTGGTATCTATCTTGGATTAGTTATGCTTTTCTTGCCCATATGCTTCCATGTCTTATCGCTTTAAGCTTCAACATGCTTTCATATTAGTTTTTTATCCTTTGCCTATTCCTGAACAAAAAGGGGGAGAATGATATGGGGAGTATTTATTTTAATCTTATCTAAGTTTAGGAGATTTAACTTAGGGGGAGTAGCTAAGTTCTTGGGTTGATCGCAATTGATAAAGGGAGAATTAATTGTGGGGGAGTATTTATTTTAATTAATTGCATTAAATACTTTGATATTCCCTATGCATTTGATGAGTTTGCTTAACTGTGCAGGAAATCTTCTAATGAGGAAACTTTCAATGGCAAAACATTTGATCCTTGGGTTGAGTCAAGTTTGGGTGGGTTATGTTTTGAGTCTAGTAGAGTTTGACGACCCTTTAGAATTTTTGTTTGGTTTTTGTCCCGGAATAGCCAAAGGGGGAGATTTGTAACGACACAAATTTCTAATTAAGTCCATATATAGTTTTGGCTCAATTCCGGACAAAATCATTTATTCATAGGATTGTATTTAATTGTAATATTCTCAAGCCTATGAAGAGTTTGTTGAAGGCTTAGCGACAAAGAGTATAAAGCTTCAACATCATGCCGGTTTATATGCCTCGTTTCTACGTCATCAATCATTGTTCCATGCTCCCAAGGTATGAATGCATATATATATATATATATATATATATATATATATATATATATATATATTGTAATACACCGTATTTCTGAATATTCCAAATATTCCATTTAATTAGATTGGAGAATTAAATGAGAAAATATCGGCTTGATTTAAATTACGTAAGAGTAGTAATTTAAAGAGTTTTATTTAAAATTGTAATTATGGTATATATTGCATCATTTTATTTACTTAGTGCGAGTGGTAAATAGTTACTTAACGCGTATAGACCGCGTTGGGGTGAGAACGAGTAATATTTTTTAAGTGACTCAAATGATAATTTAGAGGCCACCAAAGAGTCCGGAAGGGTCAAATTAGTCAAAATAGTATACCCGAGGGTACTAGTTGAGTCCCGGGGTAATTTTGGACTAAACCGAGACCGTTCGGGGGCATTTTAGTCTTTTAACATAAGAGGGTATGGAGACCTACGAAATTGAGAGTTTTATATCAGCCGTATGATAGATGAATTAGGGTTAGAACACCCATTACAACACCAATACCATTAGAGAGAAGAGAGGCACAACTTTCTAAAGCTAAAAGAAGATTTGGGAAGGATTCAAAGGGATTCCTACCATCAACTTGTTGGGGAAGAAGGATTGAAGGATGAAGATCATCAATCATCAACAAGAACCACGAAATCAGACCCTACTGATCATAAGGCAAGTTGTTTATTGAAAATTATAAAGTTATAATACCCATGTGTAGGGTTTTTGAATAGTTTTGTTTAAATCAATATTTTGATTGGAGAAAGATGATATTTATGCATGTTGGGATAGGAATCGCATGTAGAATGATTTAAACTATGTAGAGAATTAATATTCAGATTAGACTTGATGATTTTTGGAATAAAAATCTGGATTTTGAATGATAATATGGGAAGAACACCATAACTAGGGTTTCAAGAAATTCTGGGTTTTAATTCATTAATTCTTTAAAGTAATTGGAGTTTTGATGTATTTGACACGTTAGAAACTGTCCTAGTATATGTGGAAATATGTTAGGATCATTGGGTTAAATTTTGGTGGACTATAATGGAGTTTGAAGATTGGTTAATAGAGGAAAACTCTTAACGAAGAAGAAGACTGTGTCTGCCCCTGTTCGATCGATCGATCGATCTCGGACTGTCGATCGATCGACTATGTCGATCGATCGAACCCAGCCGTCGATCGATCGACGAAAGCTGTTTTCCGAAAATTTTGTGTTTAATCCTTCGTTGAGTTCGTGAATGAATGAGTATTCTAGGATTTACATTATACTTATTTGGGAGTAAGAATAAGACCAGTAGGTATATTGTTGAGTCCCAATAAGGCCATTGGGTGTAGGGCTTGGATTACGGACCGAGGAGAATAATCCGATTTAGTAGAGTATCGGGGACTTCGGAAATTGAGTTACGGGGCGAAGTAAATTCAATTTAAGTAATAGACCAGTAGGGTAAGAAATAACTACTGAAATTATATGTAAGGGGTAACTAGGACCCTTAGAGTTGTGTGAATACTCAAATAAATACGATTAATGAGATAAATCATAAAGCGAATATTATACGGTAGATATATGAGATTTAAAATATTACGTACGTATATGATTAATAGGTCGTGCGTGTACCTACTGAATTATGTGATCTTTTAGGTAGGGAGATTATACCTAAATTAATTATGTTAGGGTCGATGAGACATTCCGAACTAACATAAAGTCATTATGTGTTTGGGGTCGATGAGAAATGCCGAACCAAACTTTGAACTGGGGTCGCGATGAGAGAGTCCCGAACCAGAATATGTGTATATATATATACTTTTAAAAATAATTGGGGTCGATGGATCATTCCGAACCAATTCTTACTTGGGGTCGATGAATCATTCCGAACCAAGAGTCCTTTACGTGTATAAAAAGGGCAAAATAGTAATGACTGATATTTAGTATATATTATGTGTGAAATATATATACTTGACGATATTTTACTTCCGTGTATTAGTAGATCGATATATAGTATGTATTTAAAGAAACATACGGAAATGGTAAGTTAAGTAGTGAAACTTAAATACGAAATGCACCTTTAGATAGAGAAAATCTATTTAGTAATTCAAGTAGTGAAACTTAATTACATAAATGGGAAAGTTAACAATTGTGAGAACTATAGTAATTTTAGTAGTGAAACTAAATGAGAAGTCTTGAGAAATAACATAGAGTAAATGTTACTTGGGAATTATTTAACATACGCGAGATGTTAGTAAAACGGTTGTACTGTATGGGCGGTACTGGAACTTGGGTACAGATAAGATCAGTTCACTACTTTGGTTTTAGTTAGCTTGAGAAGTATGGCTAGATAAACTAAGTGTAGAACGTTAGGTGTGCACAAAAGATGAGGGGTGAGTTCACTCAAGAGAGTGTACGAGAACCTAACATATGTAATCAATAACCGCATTTTATATTGTGATAAACGCTTGCTAAATATTTTCAAAATGTTTTGAGTACTAACTCTTGCCATAAAATATTTTTTAAAACCTTTTAGGTGTCCAGCCACAGGGACGCCATATGTGATGATTCCATTCCTGACTCGGAGCTGTAGTACATAGGATGCTTACAGGATTTGACTAGACGATATCTCTCATTCAGATCTACCACAGGATCTCGCACTCTTCTATGTATGGACTTGTTGTCCGGTATTAGTCTCAGATGGTAGATTCAGACTAGTGGTTATTCTATTGATTGTTTGGGATTTTTTTTAGCCGATGGTTTATTCGGTAATACTTTTGTTCTGTTGTACTTTTACTTTGTTGTTTGTATTACAGTACATGATTATTTATACTTTTTTCCATTTGGTTGATTTATCTGTTTTAAAGAAAGATAAAATTTGGCACCGGTCTAATTTTACTTAGGGGATTAGTAATTAAAAAGTTTTCGACAGTGATGCTAAGAATGAACCATTTGAGAAACCTGTTTTAATTTAATGAAGGCCTGATCACCCGATGTTTAATTAGGCGGGGTGTCACAGATGGTATCAGAGCATCAGGTTCTAGTGTCCATAGGATCTGTACGGCTTACTACGTTTTCAGCTTATCGTTTGATTGATATAGAGCCCTATCTTAGGATGATTGTACTCCTCTACGTACGTAGTTTACGTTCTCCTGCTATTTGGTAGACGTAGTGTTATGTATACGAGTCCGATTGGGCACGGTACGTCGAATATGGTGGTAGGACCGGCATTGGCGTTAGAAGGACTACAGGAGGGAGGAGGGAGGCATAAAGCATGGGGTGTTCGAAGATGGAAATCATAGGAGAGATGACCGTGGTCGAGGTCACTCCTAGCGTGTAATGGAAGTAAATGCTGCAAGGGTTGTTGAGGCATAGCAGGCATTTTCCAAGTGTCGCGACGGCAAGAGGGATGCTAGTCTAGACCGCCCAAGGCAGTGATAGTGGGAGTAGGTCTGAAGAAAATTTGATGAGAACGTGCCGTAAATGTGATAAAACGGCGACTGTGCATGTTAACCAATGTAAGTAGTATGTCTAGAGGTTTTGGCATTTAGGACTGACTAGAAATACTCAGAAGTGAAAATTTGAGTAAATTTTCAGGCAACGTGGTGGGGATACCAGTCACTATATTCGGACCGAGGATCCGTATATATAAATAGAAGAACTTTACGTATAGTTTAACCGCAAAGTTCTCCAATGATAATTCGGAAGCGTAGTGAATGGGAATATATGAACCCCCACGTGAAAGCCTGGTAGAGGCCAATCGTGAGAGAGAAATTATCCGTTGAAGGGAACTTGTATCGATGAGATGGGTACCAGGGAAAAGAGCCCTTGAGAGAATAGACCCTCAAGTTATGATTCGCAATTTTGGTAAAACTCTTCTTGGACGACTTATGTATATGAAGGCAGTATGGTACTTCTTACAAGGTTGGGGTAAATGCTCCTAGGGGCGAAGTTAAGAGAGTTTAAAGATTTAGTCAAAGAGTAAGACTGAATGTAATGGGGCTGGTGCAAGCTATAAGTGGAAACCCACTAGAGGATTTAATGATAAGATCCTAAGTCGGAGCTGTTAAGCCCCATAGTGCGTTCCTCTTGGTCGCAGAACTAAGGGAACCAGGATGATAGTGCGCAGAATCGAGGCTACCAAGTCCGAGAGGAGGGAGACCCCAAAACGGTCAGGGTGGCCTGGAGTAAGGGGATTTTTGTAAAGATGTCTAGTGTGGCTGGTAGAGACACGCCTTCTAATTTAGCTTGAAGTTATTTGAAGAAATAATAACTCGAATAAGTTTTGCATTCTGGAGAGGACAAGCGTGTTATGTCCGGAAACCATCTAAATCACCAGAGTGATGGTTAAGGAAGTATATGAGTTTTAGCCTCGAGTGAATGGGGTATATGACGACTCCTCACCTGAAAAAGGGTCGAGTTGTCATTATTCATCAAAATGTGAGAGACTTCGTAGATTATGAACATCTCTTAGTAATTGATTTCGGTGTGTGGGAACCTAAATGATGTGAGTCAATGTTTGTCGTATGACTGCTGAGCGGAGAGATCGAGCTCACTGTTGTAGTTAGTGCTAAAGACTTAGTGATAGTATAAGCGCGGTGCCACTTGACTCCGTTAGAAATATTGGAGTATGGTTGCACATATTGTCGAGGAATCTAATTTGAGTATCTTTACTATGTGTTGTTCCGACAATGCTCAGTAAGAATACAGGGGGAGAAGTCCCTTGTTTAAGTTCGGTTGCGAAAGGGAATACGACTGAATTTTTGCACGTCAGGAGAAGTGGCATTGTTAGATGCTAGGGCATCAGTGGAGCCGGTAGTGTTGAGGAGAAACACTGAAAGGCTTACCTCACCATGAAGGGATAAGTGGGACTTTGTGGGCAAGGATTTTATTTTTGGCCTATAGGATATTGAGAATACCCACAAGATTGTAGTCACGTCGTGTAGACTAGGCAGGAGTTGAAGAAAAGCATGATACGGGTGCGACATTTGCAATGTTTTTACAAATGTGCACGGAGAAAAGGGTGTATGGGCGCCCTAGTCAATTGGATTCCTTAGACATCCGAGATAGAGGGATGCGGAATATTTCTGTACGACGGTGGGGAAAATAGGAGACAAGTCGTATCGATGAAATGGGTTGAACGTCATGGGAGATTGACGATAATCCAAGATTATATGTGCTGAGAGATCCAGCACACCCTATGGGATGAAAGTCAGTGGGAAACCGTTAAAAGGTTATCTCTTGATATGGGAGACCTAACTGTGGTGAAGAAGTAGCGCAAGGTGCTACTTGACTGAGTGTTGTGAGTGACTTACGAGTTACTAAAATGTTGATTCTTATAAAGTAACCAACCCAAAAAGGTGCGCCAATTGCGAAGAGTGCACAGATTGTAAAGCATAATAAACCCATAGAGTAAGGGGAATAGAGTACCACTTGAGGAAAGATGACGTAAGTGGGAAGAGATGTGGGGGAGAGACATAGTGAGATTGCCTCGAGACACACCTCTAGTTAATAGAGCGAGATGGACTCGAAATGAGCAACTGGAATATGGTAGTGAACCTGCAATTCCAATGATGGAATGAGGAGACAGACTTATAAATTATTGATGGATTGTGAACATCATAATTAAGCCAACATTTCGTTGGGGGTAGCAAAATGGGGTGACCGGGATGGATTAGTATGTAGTTGAAAAGGGAGAGTGTACGGTGCCGTTCTACATGATTGTGAATCAGGATGAAATCCTAAAATTCCACCTTGTGAGAGAAGGTCAGGAAGGAATAGAGATAAAGTTTTATTTTGAGTACGTAGTACTACCTACGACTCAATGTTAGTGAGAAAGAATGATGATACACCCTTATGATAGTGAAATTTTGGAGAAGCCCACTGATCAATTCATAGGTTGAATGTATGCCTATAAGAGCATATTTATAGGTAGAGTGAGTGCCTATATGAACTGTGCATAAGGATTAGGTTCGTGGGTTCCGATTACAAACAATACATGTACTTTGGGTGTGGTTCGAGGAGACATTTTGAACTTTTAGTCCTTAACGCGTGGTATGAGGACATTCTATTGGAGTGTGACATTTTAAGGTATATGAAATGTGAAATATATGGCTCACAAATTGTCTACTCATGTGCAATGAGATATATATACATATATTGGTGCTCGAGATGTGATCCCGAGACAAGTAATTAATAACTATTGGTGATCGAGGTGGAATTCCGAGCCAATAACCCCAAAAGTGTTATAGAAGGGGGGGTGATTATAAAATAAGTGTTGGTAGTATATGTTATGTGTAAGATATATATACCTATTGATTTTTCCTACTTATGTGCGATAGTAAGTGTGCTTAATCTCTATATTGGGGTCGATGATATTCCAGACCAATACAGGGGGGATCGATTTGGGGTCGATAATTTACCGAACCAAATCGATGATAAATATTGGGATCGACGGTAGGTCTGAACCGACATGTGCATTACATTTACCTTGGGGACGAGGAATTCCCGGACCAATGTAAATGATAGGATTATTGGGGCCGATGATTTTTGCCGGACCAATTTTCCTTAAAAGTATATATTGTATGTGAAATATATACCTCATAATATTCTACTTATGAGTGATAGTAGACACTTAGATGTTATATAGAGATATACATCAAATGGGTAAATTAAGTAGGGAGAAACTTAATTTCAAGAATTAACGTTGGATTGGGAAAATCGATGAGAAATTAAGTAGTGGGACTTAATTATGATATATGCGGCATGGGTAACAGGCGATAAGAAACTATAATGAAATGGTCATGTGCGTGGGACGACCGTTAGGATGTTATGATTTGGTATTGGGTATTAGAAGGTGCAATTATATTTAAAGCCCTTAGCCTTAATACCAGCCTTATCCTAATTTCGAGGACAAAATTCCTTTGCAAGGGGGGGAGTATGTAATACCCCGTATTTCTGAATATTCCAAATATTCCATTTAATTAGATTGGAGAATTAAATGAGAAAATATAGGCTTGATTTAAATTACGTAAGAGTAGTAATTTAAAGAGTTTTATTTAAAATTTTAATTATGGTATATATTGCATCATTTTATTTACTTAGTGCGAGTGGTAAATAGTTACTTAACGCGTATAGACCGCGTTGGGGTGAGAACGAGTAATATTTTTTTAAGTGACTCAAATGATAATTTAGAGGCCACCAAAGAGTCCAGAAGGGTCAAATTAGTCAAAATAGTATACCCGGGGGTACTAGTTGAGTCCCGGGGTAATTTTGGGCTAAACCGAGACCGTTCGGGGGCATTTTAGTCTTTTAACATAAGTGGGTATGGAGACCTACGAAATTGAGAGTTTTATATCAGCCGTATGATAGATGAATTAGGGTTAGAACACCCATGACAACACCAATACCAACAGAGAGAAGAGAGGCTAAATCAAAAAGAAGATTTGGGAAGGATTCAAAGGGATTCCTACCATCAACTTGTTGGGGAAGAAGGATTGAAGGATGAAGATCATCAATCATCAACAAGAACCAAGAAATCAGACCCTGCTGATCATAAGGCAAGTTGTTTATTGCAAATTATAAAGTTATAATACCCATGTGTAGGGTTTTTGAATAGTTTTGTTTAAATCAATATTTTGATTGGAGAAAGATGATATTTATGCATGTTGGGATAGGAATCGCATGTAGAATGATTTAAACTATGTAGAGAATTAATATTCAGATTAGACTTGATGATTTTCAAAATAAAAATATGGATTTTGAATGATAATATGGGAAGAACACCATAACTAGGGTTTCAAGAAATTCTGGGTTTTAATTCATTAATTCTTTAAAGTAATTGGAGTTTTGATGTATTTGACACGTTAGAAACTGTCCTAGTATATGTGGAAATATGTTAGGATCATTGGGTTAAAGTTTGGTGGACTATAATAGAGTTTGAAGATTTGTTAATGGAGGAAAACTCTTAACGAAGAAGAAGACTGCGTCTGCCCCTGTTCGATCGATCGATCGATCTCGGACTGTCGATCGATCGAACCCAGCCGTCGATCGATCGACGAAAGCTATTTTCCAAAAATTTTGTGTTTAATCCTTCGTTGAGTTCGGGAATGAATGAGTATTCTAGTATATACATTATACTTATTTAGGAGTAAGAATAAGACCAGTAGGTATATTGTTGAGGTCCAATAAGGCCATTGGGTGTAGGGCTTGGATTACGGACCGAGGAGAATAATCCGATTTAGTAGAGTATCGGGAACTTCGGAAATTGAGTTACGGGGCGAAGTAAATTCAATTTAAGTAATAGACAAGTAGGGTAAGAAATAACTACTGAAATTATATGTAAGGGGTAACTAGGACCCTTAGAGTTGTGTGAATACTCAAATAAATACGATTAATGAGATAAATCGTAAAGCGAATATTATACGGTAGATATATGAGATTTAAAATATTACGTACGTATATGATTAATAGGTCGGGCGTGTACCTACTGAATTATGTGATCTTTTAGGTAGGGAGATTATACCTAAATTAATTATGTTAGGGTCGATGAGACATTCTGATCTAACATAAAGTTATTATGTGTTTGGGGTCGATGAGAAATGCCGAACCAAACTTTGAACTGGGGTCGCGATGAGAGAGTCCCGAACCAGAATATGTGTGTATATATATATTTTTAAAAATAATTGCGGTCGATGGATCATTCCGAACCAATTCTTACTTGGGGTCGATTAATCATTCCGAACCAAGAGTCCTTTACGTGTATAAAAAGGGCAAAATAGTAATAACTGATATTTAGTATATATTATGTGTGAAATATATATACTTGATGATATTTTACTTCCGTGTATTAGTAGATCGATATATAGTATGTATTTAAAGATACATACTGAAATGGTAAGTTAAGTAGTGAAACTTAAATACGAAATGCACCTTTAGATAGAGAAAATCTATTTAGTAATTCAAGTAGTGAAACTTAATTATATAAGTGGGAAAGTTAACAATTGTGAGAACTGTTGTAATTTTAGAAGTGAAACTAAATGAGAAGTGTTGAGAAATAACATAGATTAAATGTTACTTGGGAATAATTTAACATACGTGAGATGTTAGTAAAACGGTTGTACTGTATGGGCGGTACTGGAACTTGGGTACAGATAAGTTCAGTTCACTACTTTGGTTTTAGTTAGCTTGAGAAGTATGGCTAGATAAACTAAGTGTAGAACGTTAG
Source organism: Sambucus nigra (assembly GCA_949130495.1). Classification (NCBI taxonomy): domain Eukaryota; kingdom Viridiplantae; phylum Streptophyta; class Magnoliopsida; order Dipsacales; family Adoxaceae; genus Sambucus; species Sambucus nigra. The sequence continues at coordinate 42,765,857 of OX422216.1, read as the reverse complement.
GTGTGCACAAAAGATGAGGGGTGAGTTCACTCAAGCGAGTGTACGAGAACCTAACATGTGTAATCAATAACCGCATTTTATATTGTGAGAAACGCTTGCTAAATATTTTCAAAATGTTTTGAGTACTAACTTTTGCCATAAAATATTTTTTAAAACCTTTTAGGTGTCCAGCCACATGGACGCCATGTGTGATGATTCCATTCCAGACTCGGAGCTGTAGTATAGTGGATTCTTACAGGATTTGACTAGACGATATCTCTCATTCAGATTTAGCACAGGATCTCGCACTCTTCTATGTATGGACTTGTTGTCCGATATTAGTCTCAGATGTTAGATTCAGACTAGTGGTTATTCTATTGATTGTTTGGGATTTTTTTTAGCCGATGGTTTATTCGGTAATACTTTTGTTCTGTTGTACTTTTACTTTGTTGTTTGAATTACAGTACATGATTATTTGTACTTTGTTCCGTTTGGTTGATTTATCTGTTTTAAAGAAAGATAAAATTTGGCACCGGTCTAATTTTACTTAGGGGATTAGTAATTAAAAAGTTTTCGACGGTGATGCTAAGAATGAACCATTTGAGAAACCTGTTTTAATATAATGAAGGCCTGATCACCCGATGTTTAATTAGGCGGGGTGTCACATATATATATATATATATATATATATATATATATATATATATATATATATGTATGTATGTATAGGATCTTGGAACAAGTTTAATATGGGTGTTAGGTTTTATCAAAATGGCGTTTTGTTTTCAGAAAGAATTAATTAAAACTTTAAAAGGAAGTTTATAAAGTTTTTGGGCTAAAATGTAATTTTTTCAATCTTTCTGTCTGTTTGTTCGAAGTGTCGTTCGAACGAGATTTTCATTCGAACCAGAAGTCCTTCAAACGACACTGCCAACGAGTTCCCAAAAGAGGCCACTGGAATGTCGTTCGATATGTCATTCGAACAAACCTGATGTTCGAATGAGATTTCTCATGGGCCTACACTGGAACTTTGTTCGAATGTCATTAGATGGTCGTTCGAATGAGACTTCGTTTGAACGAACATCTCTTTCGAACGAGATTCCAGCGGGAACAATTTTCTGGCAGTTTTGAGCAGTTTTCTCCCACTTCCCCACGTGTCTCTTAACTAACATTTTTCAGACTTTATTATGTGCGGGAATCACTTTTGTTTACTTAACTTTTTCATACCTTTCCATCTCTAAGAGAGAATTTGAGAGAAAAATAGTTTTAGAAAACATTTATGTTTCAAAGTATCATCTTTTCAATAGAAAAACAATATACACTTTCGTTTCACCCATATTAGTTTACTCCAAGTTCTCATATACATATATCTTGCTTGGAGTTTGGCACCAGTTTTCTCTACACCGAATTGAAGAGAAGTTTTGGGTTTTCTTCTACATCCGTCAAAGAAAGAAGAAGAGTTTTGTTGCGGGATTACCCACTTGGAGAAAGGCTCCTCGTTCGAGTGACGGTGACCATAGAAAGTCCGATCGGTGGGTTTCGAGACCGCGGTGGAGATCCGTGGTTATCCGCTAGGCAGAGGTTGTTACAAGAAGACGCATCGTGGCTTGAGAGGGATCGAGTTGAGTGTAGTAAGTCTTCTGTCTTGTAATTGTAAAAATTTCCGTACTTAGTGGATTTGTGGCTAGGGCTATCCGAGGTTGTTTTCCCGTCTTTGGTTTTTTCCTCGTACATCGCGGTGTTGTGGTTTGTTGTTTCTATTTTATCTTTCGCAATCACCTAAAATGCATGTTTAGGTAAAGAAGATAAAATTAGTTTTAATCACTACTTAATTAATTTGGTGTTTAATTGATTATTGGGTAAAGTTTATTTAATTAAAGTAATTTGTAAAAATTGGTTTAGCCTAATTTTTTTAAATTAAAATTATGTGTAGACACCCCATTCTGTTACCCCCTAACTCACCTTAGGTCTCTAGTACCTCCACTCATCACCGCAGACCCAGGTCATGTCCCGAGCACTGACTTGAAAGCCATCGGGCACTCCCCAACTCAGTTTGACACAAAAGTCAAACTCTTCATCTCGACCGAGACTAAATGAATCTTCTAAAGGAACTGAATACCCCATCCAACGATCCACCACGTGTGCGATTCCGACTTACCATGCGGACGAACGGTCCATTTGCGTCTGAAACCTGACCTAGAGGCCACCGGGCGCTCCCGGGCTCTATTTGACCCAAAAATCAAACTCTTCGTCTCGACCGAGGCTGAATGAATCTTCGAAGGGCACTGAATCCCCTTTCCAACGGGTCATCTCGTGCTCAATTCTGATGTTTCATGCGGACGAACAATCCGTTTGACTTCGAGAAGCCATCGAGCGCTTCTCGGGCCCGATTGACCAAAGTCAACTCTCTAAACCGGGTCAAACTCTTTGGAATGTCGAAGTACATCTCCTAAACTTTCCAATGGTATTCCCCGTGTGCGATTCGGACTTACCATGCGGACGAGCGATCCGTTTGCGTCTGCACGATTCCACGTCCAATGGACCGACAAACGCTTCCGAGCCATATTTGACCCAAAGTCAACTCCCAAACCTAGGAGCGGTCCCAAGGACTTTCTAAGGTCTCTGAATTACCTTTCCAACGGTATGCCCCGTGCACAATTCTGACCAACCTTTTCCCTCGGAGGCCAATTTTCCGAAAAAGCCTGAAGCACACTGCCAAATGGCAGGTCCCAAACCCTGCCGATAGGTAGTGCCATCGCAATGCCGATCGACAGTCCCCTGGGGCTATAAAAGGAGGTCTTCACCTCATTTGCAAGGGGAGCCCAGATCTGATAAAAATCCCTCCTAACGAATCCCAGAAACCTCTCTCGAAGGCAGCGTGATTTCAACTTCCAAATCCTCTTTTTACTCCCACTTTTCATCATCCCTTTCATCAAATTTGGTGAATTAAACACTCTCCATCATCATTCAAAGTGCAAGGGCCACTCTCCAACATTCAAGATCAAGCTCAAGATCTTCAAGAAGGTCCAACTTTCTCAAACTCTATCCTAAATTCTCTTGAATTCTCAATAACTTGTTTTCTTACTTAGCACTTTTATTATCTCATCTCACACATCCTAATATACTTTTTATTTAGTATTATTGCACATCTCCTATTTTCATATAAATAAAACCCAAAAAAATAAGAAAAAGAGGGTTTGCTCATAAATTCCAAATAAGGATTCTCACGCTTTTTTCACACTTTTCTCACAACTAAAACACTTTCCGTACACACGCACACACATTTACAAATAAGAGACTTCTCTATTTGGATTTGTGGGATAAACCCCACCCCTCGTTTTGTATGCAAACTACGTGGACTTTGATGCCTTTATAGGCTACGTAGGCGTCTCGAGGTAAAACCCGAGACTCGAGTCCTTTTCTCACTTTTTCTCTTACTTTCTATCTTCTCTTTATCTCATTTTTTTTATTATATTCTATATACTTGTTCTTAGTAACTTATTACCCCATATGCGTTATCGTTCCCTTATAACGATCAACGTAGGGGTAATCTCGTAAATCTTACCTTGTAACATTAACCTCATATTCCCACGGATGACTCGCTTTATCTTTTCCATGATACGAGTCGAGGATTCCTACCTCCATTCTATATACACACATGCACACATATCATGGGGGGAAATATAAAGGAAAATAGCAAATATTCATGAGAGACCGAAAGGGCGGAATGGGTGCCTAACACCTTCCCATTTCGTAACTAAGCCTTCGAACTCTTCTCGAATCATTTTGGTTTCGCACGCACCAGTATGTATTTGTATTCCATCCTTCGGGGTGGCTCCCCCTTTCTTTTGTCTGTTTTGAGTAAAATAGACTGGGGACTCTGTATCTCTCTACATTTTAACACCTCACAAATCGACGCCGTGCGAAGCGCTTTCTCGAGAGGGGACGCGCGAGAACCCGAAGGATCCTTTCCCTCCGCGGCGGGATCGGGGATGGCCACTGTGGTGACTCCGCTGGGGATTATGTGTATTTTGAGGGATTGACTCTATTTACATGAATTCTATATTTTCTTATGTTTACCCCCTTATCTTCATGTTCCTCCTTTCTCACATGTATCCCATGATTACGCTTATGTTCACACACTTGTAGAAAATTCTCCATGTACACTCCGCACCACGTGCACCTAGGATCACATGTATATCCCCATGTTGCACGCATCACCCATCCATACTTGGTGTAACTTTTGGGGTACTTTTACTTTATTCCCTGTTTCGAATAATCAAGAAAGGAATTATGTTAATAAGATACTAATAAGAGAATCATGCATGATTCACATGATATCAACAAAGAGCATTGCTATTGACCAAATTTTACCCAGTAACTGGAGGGTCACTTCGTGATGGGCGCTGGTCCAAAAAGTCACAGTTAGCCTAAGCGATATGACTCTCACCTTCCATTGGCCAAGTACCTTTGACGTATATCGAACGGTTCCCCCGCATCGTACCTCTTGACCGAAGTCATGACGAGAGGTATATCGCAGGGAATTCGTTCACGTACGCCGAGTATATCGAATTCGCTCTCACACGTGCCATCCCCATGAGGTATATGGTGAAGCAATTCACGTACACTCAGGTATATCAAATGTCTTGTCCACATGTACCGATTGCCCGCAAGAGCAAGACGTATATCGGGAAGTAAAGCCAAAGGGGGGAACCCATGATGATTCACCCAACTAACTGCATACCCGCATATAGGTGTCAAACCTAGGATACGCTTTTAGATTGCCGATTTCAACCCGGAACTCTGTCGAAATTTCGGGTCGTCCTGTCGCACAATTTTAGTGCATTTTTTAAAACGGGACCCTGTCCGCGAGCCTGGTTACCAGTCCAAACGTAGCTTTGAATATATTAAGACCCCCACTTTTCCAGGCTCCGGTCCCGTCCGGCATTGCATTTAGGAGAATTAAATACAAGTGAAAACATAATAATCATAATAATCATGCCGAGTTTCATCTCCAAAAACATTTATCCCTTCTTTATTATAAATCCAAAAACATTTCTCCCTTCTTTATCAAAAATCCAAAAACATTATTTCCCTTTTTTATCAAAAATCCAAAAATAGTTTCTTCCCTTTTTCTCAAAAATAAATCTCATCCTACGCCTTCTCAGGTTGATTGCAAGCCCTTGGACTGGCTCCCTATTGGCTTCGGTCTTCAGTCAAATCACCCCAGAGTTTCATCCTCTCCTCTACTACTTCTGAGTCCATAATCCATCTGTCTTCTATGGAGAATGCAGATCAAGCACCAATCATACAACCGGATCTACCGACACTCCTAGCTCAGCTCATGGCCAAGATTGACAACCTCCAAGCTGAGGTCCGAGAAATACAACGAAACCAAGTTCCTATTACTCAAGAGATCGAGGCCCTGTTCCCTCATGCTATGGGTCCACCCGAGCCTATCTGGGTCCCGAAAGAATATCACCACACTCCACGTGCCCCTCCGGCTAATGGGCCGCCTCCTGCCCAGCTTTTGATGCCAAACATTACCCAGCCTGTGGCTAACCTGCCTATGGTCATTGATCCAAAAGAGGAGGAGTTGAACAAAGTCAAAGAATATCTTAAGATGCTCACTAAAAGGTTCGACCAAGTCCGAATCTATGGTAATTACATGGACTACACCCATATGTCTCCTTATCCTGAAGCAAGGTTACCCGAGAAGTTCAAGATGCTAAACATCGAGAAATTCAGATGGATTGGACCCCCGATTGTCCATCTTCACAGTTATCACCATTCCATGACTCTCCTAGGGGCTTCCGAAGAAGTAATGTCCCAACCCAACTATTTCAACATACTTTGAAGGATAGCGCTCTCCGATGGTTTTTGTCTCTCGAAGAGTCCAGAATCCGTAGCTGGGAGGATGTAGCCTGAGAGTTATTATCGCAGTACAAATACAATGAAGAGCTTGAGGTCACCCACCGTGATTTAGAGCTACTCAAATAAAACTCTGGAGAATCAGTCAGTAACTTCATAGACCGATGGAGGGAAAAAGTAGCTACCATGACCAATCGTCCATCTGAGGAAGAACAAGTCAACATAGTGAAGAAGAATTTCTTACCCCATGTCCGAGAAACCACGGTAGGACAGTGCTACCCCCACTTTCGAGGTCTCAGAGAGGTTAGAGTGGAAATCGAGGAAGGTCTTGCCAAAACAGAAGTTGAACTGAAAAAGGTGTCCGGATAGTTCACCCCCAGAAAATATGACAAGCCTGTCAGTGCCGCAATATCAACCATCAACAACATCTCTCAACCAACCACATCATGGGCACCAGAAAGTCTCCCTGCCCCCATCCGAAGGGAATACACTGAGCTTCATGCTCCTCTCTCCAAAGTTTACCAAACCTTGTTAATCCGAAACCTCATTAAGCCTTTGGATCCACAGCCATTGCTAAATCCACTCCCAATAAATTTCAAGACCGATGCTCATTGCACCTTTCACCAAACAGCTGGCCATACCACCGACCAATTCTTCCACCTTCGAAACATAATCCAAGATCTCATTGATCGGGGTACCATTGCCCCACCAGCCAATCCTAAACCAAACACTACTCATAACCCCGTCCCAAATCACACCAATGCCATCTTCTTGGAAGAAAACCTAGATTTCGATCCCTCAACTCAAATCACACCCATATACTCTCCTAAACCTCTTAAAATTTGCCCATATTTCCTCCTACACCCTACTAGCCTCACTGATCAGGCACTGTCACTCCTTACTAGAGCATGCATTGCTGTCCGTACCCATTCTAAAGATGGAAGTATGGAATTATCAGAGGTCTAAAATCAACTCCTAGAGTTCGGGATGAAATTTCCCTCACAGATGAATATCGATTGCCAGAGGTTCAGTGCACTATTTTTGGAAGCGAGGAAATGGTCCCGAGAATCATATAGTTGGGTGGTACCTACCGACGAAGTTAGCTTAGATGATGTTGTCCAGACTTTGGCAGAATTATTCTGGTAAACCAACAGCATTTGCAGTATCACCGGGTTACTTGACACTTTTAAGCTACAAGGGCGTTTGGTCCCTTCAATCACACATATCCCCACATAATGGGAGAACTTGTATGAAGAAGCCTTTGAAGTTATGGAATGCATCGACTTTACAGGGAAAGACAAAATTGTTTCCACCAGATGGGGGAAAGAATTCGAAGATTCAAATGAAGAGAAAGCTTCCGGAAGAGAAGGCCCAATAGTCGACATATGTGGGATGATCTCATTTGAAGAAGTCCTCGGATAAATAAATAGGGTGGCAGAGCAACCTGAGATCGATGAAGAAACGGGATTCATGTTTTTCTCTTCTTCAGTAAATCACATGACCAGATCTAGGAGACATTACCAAGTTCCAAGCTCGTTACCAGTAAATGACAAGGGGAAGGGCGTTGAAAACCTTCATATGCCAGAAATGACCATCGAGGAGAGCAAGATCCTTGATCAACTGAAGAAAACTCAAGCTAACATCACTCTATGGGGGTTTTTCATGTCTTCCCAGCTACACAGAAATGCTTTAATCAAGGTACTCACTGGACCTATAGTTCCTCCCTCTACCACACTAGAAGAAGCGATAAATTTGGTCGGATCCTTGACCTCCACCCGAATGCTGTCCTTTTCTGAAGAAGAAATCCCCAAAATTGGGCCAAACCACAATCACGCACTCAACATCTCCGTCGAAGTTATGGGGAAGGTTGTACCGCTCTCTCTCGTTGATAATGGATCCGCTTTGAATGTATGCCCGCTCAGAACCTTCGGATGATTGGGGCTCAAGGAAAGTGACCTCTCTCCAACCTCCACTGTCGTGCATGCCTACGATAATACCCATCGGGAGGTGATGGGATCCATAAAACTTGCAATAGGGGTTGGACCTATAAACCCCGTCGTCGAATTCCAAGTCATAGACATCCCGGCTTGTTTTAACCTGTTGCTCGGACGCCCCTGGCTCCACAAGATCAAAGGTGTGTCTTCCTCACTCCATCAAAAATTAAAGTTGTTCGTCGACGGGTGTGTCATCACCATTTTGGGCGACTACAAAAATATCGAGGGTGCAAGCACCAGCATACCAATTCTCGAGATACAGTACTGGTTAAATAATATTCTCCTATCAGGATTTTGAGTTGAGGAATCGCTACTCCCAGTAGGGGACAGTTTCATAGAAAGGGTCTGTCCAGAATATGACCCTCATGGCAATGTCAATGTGATTCATGTGTTCAGAAACATGCACTTCATGCCCGGACTGGGGCTAGGGCGAAGGCAGCAGGGGATACTTGAGCCCATCGAACCGAAGAAAGCTTTCCCTACTTGTGGCTTAGGGTATCAACCATTAGAACAAGAGCTCAGAATGATCCCTAGACTCGATCAAAGAGAGGGTTAGATTGCGTTCGAACTATCTCAAGAGACTCCTTGAATGGACGATTTATCAAAGAGGGCGAAGACTTCCCCTTTTGTGGCTTTCCAGAACCGTGGTATGACCATACAGATAAGAAGATGAAGCCTGGAATGGAAATCTTTTTCCAAGACAACTACTCATGGGCCGAAAGTTCCCCACACTGCGTACCATCCCTCATCAAAGATACCAAAGAAACTGATGAAAGTGACTCCGAAGATTCCTTTAACTTACAGACACTGGGGCTGGCACTCTGCATGGTTCACTCAGGCACTGCATCACTGGACCCCTCTCATCTGATAAAGGCTGCTGATACACCTCTCCTCAACTAGAATGCTACGAGAGTTCTACCTCTTGAAATCTCCCCTAACCCCAATGTTTACCCTATTTCTTCTTCTACTGTCTATCCTGGCTCAAATGTAATCGAGACCTCTTTTGATGAGGTTCTCAATGCTGTTTTTCCTATCAATGAAATAAACAAAATTTTTGAGTATCTTGCTGTGCTTTACATTAATTGTTCAGATTCTAATCAAACTTTTGATGATGATGATTTTGTAAATGAACAATTCTTAACTGATTTAAATAAGGTTAATAACAAACAACATAATCGCGCTCAAGTTAATGAAGAAGAGACTGTTGTTATTAATCTCAGTTCTAGTAGCCAACTGCGTGAGATTAGGATAGGGGCCACCCTCGACGAGCATAAGCATGCACAACTCGAAGAACTGCTGAAGGAGTTCGTGGATGTCTTCGCATGATCGTATGATGATATGCCTGGCATCGATCCTGAAATAGCTCAGCACGAGATCCCCACTCTCCCAGATTACAAGCCGGTTAAACAAAAATTGAGAAAACTTTGCACCGAATGGTCACTCAAGGTCAAGGAAGAGGTGGTCAGACATATAAACGTGGGCTTCATTCGTGTGATCGAATATCCCACATGGCTATCCAACATTGTACCTGTACCAAAATCAGGAGGAAAGGTTCGAATGTGTGTGGATTACCGATATTTAAACAAAGCATCCCCAAAGTATGATTATCCGTTACCCAATATCGACATGATCGTGGACAATATATCCAGTCATGCTCTCAAGTCATTCATCGACGGGTTCGCCGGATTCAACCAAATCAAGATGCACCCTGACCGCCAAGAGAAAACCGCATTCATCACCCCATGGGGAACCTTTTGCTACACTTTTGTGCCATTTGGTCTCAAGAATGCTGGGGCTACCTACCAAAGGGCCGCTACAACCATCATGCACGATCTGACTCACAAAGAGGTCGAGGTTTATGTGGATGATATGATTATCAAGTCCAAAACTAGAGAAGGTCATGTTCCCGCTCTTCGAAAGTTCCTCGAACGACTACGACAGTATCAGATGAGACTTAATCCATATAAGTGTGTCTTTAGCGTTACAAAGGGAAAACTCTTAGGATTTATGGTCAGTGAAAAGGGGATAGAAGTAGATCCTACAACGCTGAAGGCCATACTTGAGATGCCGCCACCCCAAACAGAGAAATAAGTTTGAGGTTTTCTTGGGAAATTATAATATATCAGCCGGTTCATCAGCCAACTAACCTCCATCTATGAACCAATCTTCAAGCTCCTCCGAAAGGATTCAACCAAGGTTTGGAACGAGGACTGCCAAGAAGATTTTGATCGAATCAAACAATATCTGACCCAACCTCCAGTTCTCATGCCACCATAGCCTGGTCTCCCTTTGCTCCTATACCTAACCATAACCGACACTGCAGACGGGGCTTTACTAGCCCAGTACCTTGAGGATTCCCGCAAGGAAGGAGCCATCTATTATGCCAGTCACAAATTGGTCGGGTACGAGGTCAACTACGCTACTTTGGAAAAATCATGTGTCGCGCTTGTTTGGGTCACCCAAAAGTTGCGACACTACATGCTCACCTTCCCCATTAAACTTGTATCCCGGATGGATCCCATCAAATACCTGCTTGAGAAATCTGCCTTATCTAGCCAAATGGCCGGATGGTTGATACTCCTAACCAAGTTCGATATCGTGTACGTTACACAGAAAGCCGTTAAAGGAAGAGCCATATCTGACTACCCTGTAGAAGAAACAGATGTCTCGATCTACGAATTCCCAGATGAAAATATTCTATGCACTGCCCAAGACAGCCTTCGATGGAAAATGTTCTTCGATGGCGCTGCAAACAAAAAGGGATATGGCATTTGGATACTTATGGTCGCCTCAGATGACTCCCACACTCCCATCGCCATAAAATTGGATTTCCCTTGCACCAATAACATGACGGAATACGAGGCATGCACAGTGGGCCTCGAGGTCGCTCTCAAGAAGGGTATTCAATACCTTGATGTATATGTGGATTCTGCCCTCATCATCGATCAAGTAATCAGAAAGTGGAAAGTCAAGGACAAAAATCTCCAACCTTTTCATGGCCAATTAGAAGAGTTAGCCTCCCAATTCCGAGATATCACCTTCCATTACCTACCCCAATCAAAGAATAACCTGGCCGATGCTCTCGCTACCTTGGCCTCCATGGTCGACATGCCCGAGGGAATAACAATGACCCCCTTCCTAGTTCAAAAGTAAGACAAACCGACCCATTGCTACCATATTGAGCTTGTCTCCACCGAAGACCCCGAATTAGCCGATTGATGGTACTATGATATCTGATGCCTTCTCAGGTACGGTAGGTATCCCGAGGGTTCCAATAAGAATGACTGAGCTACCCTCCGAAGGCTGGCCGCCCAGTACATCATATGTCATAAAGCACTACTCAAGAGGAATTTCGATGGAACTCATTTGCACTGTATCGCAGGGGCTGACATTGAAAAGATAATGCAAAAAATCCACAACGGGCAATGCAGGCCCCACATGAATGGTCACATGCTTGCCAAGAAGATCATTAGACAGGGCTACTACTAGACCACCATGGCCCAGGATTGTACCGCTTATGTTCGGAGATGCCCTAAATGCAAATAGTTCTCCAATATTCAACACTTGCCCCCGCGAGAATTATACAACATGACTTTTCCCTGTCTGTTCTCCACCTGGGGTATCGACATCATAGGGAAGGTTACACAAAAGGCATCAAATGGGCATGAGTTCATCCTATTTGCCATCGATTACTTCACTAAATGGGTTGAAGCTGAGTCATACGCAGTGTTGAACGCCAAGAAAGTGGCCAAATTCATCAAGAAGAATATCATCTGCCGGTATGGGGTCCCGCATGAGCTAGTGTCAGATAACGGGTTACACTTCGAGGCAGAAGTCACAGAAGTATTCAACGAGTATGGGATTCAGAGACACAAATCTTCTCCCTAACAACCTCAGACCAATGGTGCAATTGAGGCTGCCAATAAAAACCTCAAAGCCATCATCTGCAAGATGACCGAAAGTTGTAGGGATTGGGCCGACCGGATCTCATACGCCCTCTAGGGCTATCTAACCTCAATCTGAACCTTTACTGGGGCTACCCCTTACTCTCTGGTCTACGACATGGAATCTTTCCTACATGTGGAGATGGAAATACCCTTGCTACGCGTCATGCTCGAAAGCAAGGTTAGTGAAGAAGACTAGTGCCAAAGCCGTCTTGACCAGCTGACCCTCCTGGACGAAAGAAGATTAAAAGCTCTTTATCACATACAAGGGTACCATCGCCGAACAGCGCATTCATTGAACAAGAGATTCAAGGACCGCGGTGTCCGGGAGGGGGATTTAGCCCTCAAAGAGATAATCGAACCCATCTGGGACCCCAGAGGGAAATTCAAGCCCAATTGGAGCGGCCCTTAAATTGTGAAGCAAATCTTGTCTGGCGGTGCTGACATGCTCACTGACCTAGATGGGGAAGAGATGGCTCATCCAGTCAACCTGGACCATCTCAAGAAATTCTATCCCTAGTCCGAAATCTCGATGCACTACGACTCTTCTCATCCCCCTTCTATTCTAAAAAATAAACTCTTCGTTTCCCTCTACCCAGAACTACGTGGGCCTGATCCTCTATAAAAACTATTTTAAAACTTTTCAAAAAATCTCAGAGGTACGTAGGCAGCTCATACTCCTCACATGAGTGAGGACCTTTTCTTTTTCACAAAATACTATTCTTTTCTAACCTCCGAGAACGACGATTTCATTCTAAACATCTACTTGAACAAGAGGATTATGTATGCCTTAGCGATCGGTATAGATAATTCAAAATACAAAATTCATCGAAAGGCACAGCTGGATGATCAGAAACTTGTTTATTTCATTAATAAGAAATTACAGTACAGATTACATAAAAAAAGGAACGGATAACTCCCTTCCCCCTGTTACCATAAAAGCCAAATAAAATCCCCCACATCTGTTACACAAATAAACTCCCCAGGAGTCCTACCCACAGCTACCAAAAGAGCCTGCACCCTCATCATCTACATCCTGAGGACCTCAAGTTTCCCCTTCCTGAATGGAGTGCAACAAACATTCCATGGATCGATGAGCCTTAACCATCTTCAAAAAGACCACAACACCGCCTTCCATGGAGTTAGATAAATAAACCACCTTTGACCAGTCTCTACTGCCAACATCTTGCTGACTACTTTCCTCCACAACCACTTCATATAATCTTTGGGGACATGGCAAACCTTCCCGACAGACTGAGAGGGACGGGTCGACGGACGCCGATTTTCCCACAGAGATCCAAGGAACAGACACAGGCGCTCAGTCAAATCTTCTACCGGAAAGAAATTAGAGGTCCGAGGGGGCACAATCTGCGCCCAGCTAAACTGGCGCAAAAGCCGCCAAGGGAAATAGAAAAAGGCATCTCTGAGACCAACCGGCCGCACATATGAATACTCTCCTACCTCCAGAACTGGCTGCAATTGTCCCCACCAAGGCACTGACCAATACAGCCCACGATCCCCATACTCCACAAACCAATTCTCCCAGTTTTCAACATGCAGGCCAATGCGGATGAAGTAACGTGAAAAGAAGTTGGGTACAGCCGACAAGGGATACTCTGGACGAGTCGCCAAGAGGAATCTTTCAGACAACAACATGAACAGCATCACAGGGCTACCCCTTAAAAAGTCAGAACGACCTTCTCTCCAGGCATCCAGGCCATTTAGAGTCTCTGTCAATATCACTGCCGCAGGATTGCGATGGTATGACATCCATGAAGTAATGGCTGCAAGTTGAGGGTCCACTTGAACCTCCCCAGTCACCAACATTAATTTTAAAACTAGGCCCAGAACCACGGCTCCAGCATAGCTAGCATCACCTACTTCTCGCAAATGCACGGACTGCAACACCGCTGGGAGGGAGATCATTCCTCCAGTAACTAATGACCTGGCCGCCGAAGGCGAGATATGAAGAAGCCCGGCCAACAAACCCCTAGGAGAGCGGGAAAATTCGGGGAAAGCCGCAACAACACGGGGATTCACACCCAGTATGGCAGAAAATTCCTCGTATGTAGGACAAACTTCTTCCAACCCAAAGCAGAATACATGGTCGTCGGGGTACCAGAATTGTACTGCCGCCATCAGCATGTTCCACTCAATAGGTCGATTGCGCCACAAGGAGACTAGACGCATGTTGAAAGCATCGTAGTCAACATTATAAGAGCACATTCCTTCCAAGTCTTCGAGGTAATTAGCAAACTCAATGCTACCAGGGAGAGCCATCTTGCGAGGCTAAAAGATAGTAAGCAAGTGGATAAGAAGGCAAAGGTGTGATGAGAACACTCCACCCTTCTCCCTTTTTACACTTAAAAATCCTCACAACGGACATAATCCCTGCAGAAATCGGAAGGAATCCTACCCCACAAGGTACCAAAGGCTGAAGGAGGTACCAATCAAAGCTTTCAACTTATGCAACTGGACTGAACTGTCGATAGGCAGGTCAGGGTGCTTGCCAATCGGCAACCCCCCCCCCCCCCCCATTATGGGAAATTTCCCTTTTTCCTCTTTTTGCCAAATCAGAAAACTCAAATAAACATAAATTGACATTCTCAACAGAATTTCAAAATCCCTTTTCCTCCTTATATAATTTCCCTTTTTAAAAAAATTAAAAGCTTTCCTTCACAAATTTCCAAAAATATTCCCTTTTTTAGGGTCTCAGCAGCAAATTAAAGAGCGCATGCATTCATTCATCATTAAAATAAAAGATAGTCAAAAAACTACATTGCATTGCATATATCGGTTTTCTGTGTTACATCTAGGGGTGTTCAAAAAAACCGCCCGACCCGAAAACCGAACCGAACCGGCCCGAACCGAACCGAAACCGCCGGTTTTTTTTAGCCCGGTTCGGCCTACGGTTTACGGATATAAAAAACCGACCATGTCGGTTCGGTTGTCGGTTTATACGTGGGAAAAACCGACTCAAACCGAACCGACCCAAACCAATATATATATTAAAAAAAAACTAAATAACTTATATTTTTATATCCAAAAACCATTACCCACCTTTAAAAACCGACCCAAACTGAAAACCGCCCTTAAAAAAACCGGCCCAAATATGAAACCGTCGAAAACCGACCCGAAACCGAACCGAACCGAAACCGACGTGAACCGAAACCGACGGGTTTTTTCATAGTCGGTTCGGTTTCGGTCTGGCCTTTTCCAAAACCGAACCGATCAGTTCGGTTTGAACTATGGTCCAAAACCGACCCGAACCGACCCGTGAACACCCCTAGTTACATCATTTTGCAGGAAATAGAAAGAAAAGCCAAAAAACAACGGGACTCAGCCCGAACCCACATTCTCTCTCTCTCTCTCTCTCTCTCTCTCTCTCTCTCTCTCTCTCAAGAGCTTCCACCCCTACGACGCGCTCTCTTTCCCCTATGGCGAGATGACGCACCCCCACTACCCGAGCCAGAGTCTTCCCCGAACGAAGCTGATGGCACCAAGAAAGAAGGAATAGGGACAACATCCCGAATGTGGGCAGTCGCCGATGATATCCAGTCTCTGATGTCTTTCAGCCAAGTGGTTGACACTCGGATTTGCTGCAAGGAAAATACGAAATCAATATCAAGCAAAGGAAATAAAAAAGAGGAAAAGGACCGAAATGTTTACCGCAGGACGAAGGACCTTCTCTATCAAATCTAGCTCCTCTGGATCCATCGCAAGAGGACGGTGCAGCATCGGCACTATCCCTCCATCATCCCACCGGATATTGTACGAAGGAGTGTGCAACCGCACAAAAGGAACCTCTGAGGTCGCCGCCGCCACTGGTGCTGACGGACCACCACCACTATGGGAAGACCCCACCGCCCAACTCGAACTCGCAGGAGGGAAAGGCAAGGTGTCATGTATGCTGGGCGCCATGAACCAGCTCATCACAAAGTTCATATAGTCATACGGTGCAGCCGTATCAGTGTACAATGCATAGGACTCGTTGATCATCGTCGCGATCCTCTCATCCTCCAACAGCTCTCGCTCCCGCCTCATAGATGTGGGAGGCAGCGCAGGTGGCACCACCACCTCCTCCCCGACGATCTGGCGAACCACCTTCTCCCCGAGATACCAGGAATGTCTGAACTCATATGCCAACAAACGCCTCATCTGCGCAGTCACCCTAGTCATCCCCGTATCCTGAATGGCTGTCCCCCAAGGATATAAGGTCACCTGAAAATCCCCAAGCAGGCATGAGTTAATACAAGATCATAAGGTGCAAAAATCAAGACTAAAAATAAAAGGACCTTACCCGACCACTGGTCAGGTCATTCAAGACCTAACGCACCGCCTCCAGGGAGAGAGATCCCTTTGACTGCCGGTTGGCCTTACACAATCGATACAGTCGGCAGAAGTCCCCAATAGTATCGTCCTTCAAATAAATCAGCGGAGTGTTTTACCCAATCACCTCATAGAACCACGTTCGAATTCACAAGCAAAAAGAGACGCATAAGAAAAATGCGAATGCATGAAAGGAAAATGTGAATGCATGAAATGAAAATACGCAAAGTAAAGAATACCTCAAGGAGATACATGGCTCCAGTAAAAGTCTACCGGCAGCACCGGCTGAATGCATCTAAAAAAGAGTAAAGGGTGGCCAAGGTCAGACTCCCCCAATCATAGAAAGGGATGTTCGAAAACATCCTCAAGTATGGCAAGAACCACAAATGGACGACATCGCCACTCGACGCCGCCATGAAACCTCCCAGCACCAACAAGATGAACAACAGGGACATCTGCCTCACTTGCAGCTCGTGTTCCACATCAATCACCCTACTCAGCAAAATATCCTTCAGTAGGGACAGTCAGATAGAATCTCCAGAAACTATCCTCCTCACATCACCAAGTGCCACATGCACCGCCTCCGGCCTCACCCGCAAGGAGTGATCCACCTCTATCTGCTCCCCGTCACAATCCAGCCCCAGCAGTTGCTGCACATCTATGAGAGTCACAGTCATCTCCCCAAAGCCAAAATGGAAAGTGTGGGTAGTGTCCCACCACCTCCCCCCCAAAGCGCACAAGACCACTGTCGAACGAGGCGTCTCAACCAGTGCATCCACCAACCTCCCAAAACCCGCTGATGATACCATCCAACACACCACGGGTGGAAGATGCTCCCTAACATCCTTAAGCCCCGTCGTCCCACGGGCACGCATGTTCTTCAAAGAGATATCAGACTGGCAAAAAGAAAATCTCATCAAAAGTCAAGAAAGAAAGAAAAATCACCCAAAAAGAGAGGAATGCCAAAGGTCAAGTTACTTACATAACCTCCAGGAATCACTCTCGAAGAGCGATGACGCGATGACTCCCGGAGCAAGGTCCGCTCGTCCGCAACCGACTCAAATGCATCGAAAGCATTCTCGTTCACCAAAGCAAGGAGCATCCTGTCCCTCCAATCCACACTCACCCAGTCATTAACGGTCAACCACTCCCGGTGGAGTGCGGTGCTCACAAAGGCGGCCATTTCTTGAAGATCGAAACGTTAGAACAATTTGCAGAGAGAAATCACAGAAAGAGAGAAGGCAAGAAGCTATGAAAAATGAAGGGGATTCGCCCCCTTTATATAGGATGCCAAGTGCCATGCCGATCGGCACCTCCCCCTTCCATACCGATCGGCACTGACTCCTCATCTTCCCGAGGCAGTCCAAAAGTCTGTGCCACTGCCGAATGGCACCCTTCAGTCTATGCCGACCGGCACCCCCTTGAAATTTCGTACAAAAATCCCCAGAAAATACAAGAAAGCCCCGAAAAATCCTCAGAAAATTCCTAAAAATGCTCGGAGGGATTTAGAACGTTTTCGTCAAGAAAATTTCACACTCCCTCGGGCGAAACCTCTTTTTCCCCAACGGAACCCTCAAAATGAACTCTCGAGCAATGCGCCCTGACCACCTAATCATCTCCTCAGCAGAGTTTACAACCTCAAACCGGTTATCTCCCCAATAATCATCTCCTCCAAGGACACAAAGCCTCCCTAGCCATCGGCTACCCAGTGCGAAGCAATATCACATGGTATTTTCCCCAGCGAATTTCAGAAGAATCACTCACCCCAGGCGATCTTTCCCAAAGGACGATCCAAATCTTCCCCAATGGAACCTCAAATCCAATTCTTATCCCCAGCGGAACCTTAAATCCCCAGCGGAACCCCAAATCCAATTCTTCCCCCCAGTGGAACTCTTTTCCCAAGGTAATGCAATCACTTTTGGGTCAGAATTGACCCCGGTCTTGGATCCTCACCTGAGTTAGGTCAGAATTGGCCTCGGTCCTCGGTCGTCGCCAATCTTTGGTCAGAATTGACCCCGGTCTTGGATCATCACCTGAGTTAGATCAGAATTGACCTCGGTCCTCGGTCGTCACCACTCTAGGGTCTGAATTGACCCCGGTATTGGATCCTCACCTGAGTTAGGTCAGAATTGACCTCGGTGCTCGGTCGTCACCACTCTTGGGTCAGAATTGACCCTGGTCTTGGATCTTCAGCTGAGTTAGGTCAGAATTGGCCTCGGTCCTCGGTCGTCACCACTCTTGAGTCAGAATTGACCCCGGTCTTGGATCGTCACCTGAGTTAGGTTAGAATTCACCTCGGTCCTCAGTCGTCACCACTCTTGGGTCAGAATTGACCCCGATCATGGATTGTCACCTGAGTTAGGTTAGAATTGACCTCGGTCCTCGGTCGTCACCACTCTTGGGTCAGAATTGACCCCGATCTTGGATCGTCACCTGAGTTAGATCAGAATTGGCCTCGGTCCTCGGTCGTCACCACTCTTGGGTCAGAATTGACCCCAGTCTTGGATCGTCACCTGAGTTAGGTCAGAATTGACCTCGGTCCTTGGTCGTCACCACTCTTGGGTCAGAATTGACCCCGGTCTTGGATCGTCACCTGAATTAGGTCAGAATTGGCCTCGGTCCTCGGTCGTCACCACTCTTGGTTTAGAATTGACCCTGGTCTTGGATCATCACCTGAATTAGGTCAAAATTGACCTCGGTCCTCAGTCGTCGCCACTTTTGGGTAAGAATTGACCCCGGTCTTGGATCGTCACCTGAGTGAGGTCAGAATTAGCCTCGGTCCTCAGTCGTCATCACTCTTGGGTCAGAATTGACCCCAGTCTTGGATCATCACCTGAGTTAGTTCAGGATTGACCTCGGTCCTCGGTCGTCACCACTCTTGGGTCAGAATTGACCCCGATCTTGGATCGTCACCTGAGTTAGGTCAGAATTGACTCGGTCCTCGGTCATCACCACTCTTGGGTCAGAATTGACCTTGGTCTTAGATCGTCACCTGAGTTAGGTCAAAATTGACCTCGGTCCTTGGTCGTCACCACTCTTAGGTCCTCAAAACTAACCTCGACCCTCTGAATTGGTCATCCTCGCTTCCTTAGGTCCCCAGAACTGACCTCGACCCTCAAAATTGGTCACCCTCGCTCCTTAGGTCCTCCAAATCGACCTCGACCTTCTGAATCGGCCATCCTCGCTTCCTTAGGTCCTCAGAATCGACCTCGACCCTCTGAAACGGTCATACTCCCTCAAAAGCATCATGTGGTGTCTATTCGACGGCCATCATTTGTTCCAAACTCGCCCGTCGAGGGGCTCTGTAGACACCCCATTCTGTTACCCCTAACTCACCTTAGGTCCTTAGTACCTCCACTCATCACCGCAGACCCAGGTCATGTCCCGAGCACTGACCTGAAAGCCATCGGGCACTCCCCGGCTCAGTTTGACCCAAAAGTCAAACTCTTCATCTCGATCGAGACTAAATGAATCCTCGAAGGGCACTAAATACCCTTTCCAATGGTCTACCCCGTGCGCGATTCCGACTTACCATGCGGACAACGGTCTGTTTGCGTCTGAAACCTAACCGAGAGGCCACCGGGCGCTCCCGGGTTCTATTTGAATCAAAAGTCAAACTCTTCATCTCGATTGAGGCTGAATGAATCTTCGAAGGGAACTGAATCCCCTTTCCAACGGTTCATCCCGTGCGCAATTCCGACATTCCATGCGGATAAATGATCTGTTTGACTCCGGGAAGCCACCGAGCACTTCCCGGGCCCGGTTAACCAAAGTCAACTCTCCACACCGGGCCAAACTCTTTGGAATTTTGAAGTACATCTCCTAACCTTTCCAATGGTATGCCCCGTGCGCGATTCGGACTTACCATGCGGACGAACGATCCGTTTACGTCCGCACGATTCCCCGTCCAATGGACCGACAAATGCTTCCGAGCCATATTTGACCCAAAGTAAACTCCCAAACCCGATAGAGGTCCAAAGTACTTTCAAAGGTCTCTAAATTACCTTTCCAGTGGTATGCCCCGTGCACGATTCTGACTAACGGTTTGCCCTCGGTGGCCCATTTTCCGAAAAAGCCTGAAGCACACTGCCAAATGGCAGGTCCCAGACCCTACCTATCGGCACCTGCCGATAGGTAGTGCCATGGCAATTCCGATCGGCAGTCCCCTGGGGCTATAAAAGGAGGTCTTCACCTCATTTGCAAGGGGATCCCAAATCTGATAAAAATCCCTCCCAACGAATCCCAAAAACCTCTCTCGAAGGCAGCGTGATTTCAACTTCCAAATCCTCGTTTTACTCCCACTTTTCATCATCCCTTTCATCAAATTTGGTGAAATAAACACTCTCCATCATCATTCAAAGTGCAAGGTCCACTCTCCAACATTCAAGATCAAGCTCAAGATCTTCAAGAAGGTCCAACTTTCTCAAACTCTATCCTAAATTCTCTTGAATTCCCAATAACTTGTTTTCTTACTTAGCACTTTTATTATATCATCTCACACATCCTAATATACTTTTTATTTAGTATTATTGCACATCTCCTATTTTCATATAAATAAAACCCAAAAAAATAAGAAAAAGAGGGTTTGCTCATAAATTTCAAATAGGGATTCTCACGTTTTTTTCACACTTTTCTCACAACTAACACACTTTCCGTACACACGCACACACATTTACAAATAAGAGACTTCTCTACTTGGATTTGTGGGATAAACCCCACCCCTCGTTTTGTATGCGAACTACGTGAACTTTGATTCCTTTATAGGCTACGTAGGCGTCTCGGGGTAAAACCCGAGACTCGAGTCCTTTTCTCACTTTTTCTCTTACTTTATATCTTCTCTTTATCTCATTTTTTTATTATATTCTATATAGTTGTTCTTAGTAACGTATTACCCCATATGCGTTATCGTTCCCTTATAACGATCAACGTAGGGGTAATCGCGTAAATCTTACCTTGTAACATTAACCTCATATTCCTACGGATGACTCGCTTTATCTTTTCCATGATACGAGTCGAGGATTCCTACCTCCATTCTATATACACACATGCACACATATCACGGGGGGAAATATAAAGGAAAATAAGAAATATTAATGAGAGACCGAAAGGGCGGAATGGGTGTCTAACACCTTCCCATTTCGTAACTAAGCCTCTGAACCCTTCTCGAATCATTTTGGTTTCACACGCACTAGTATGTCTTTGGATGCCATCCTTCGGGGTGGCTCCCCCTTTCTTTTGTCTATTTTGAGTAAAATAGACTGGCGACTCTGAATCTCTCTATATTTAAACACCTCACAAATCGACCCCGACTGAAGCGCTCTCTCGAGAGGGGACGCACGGGACCTGAAGGATCCTTTCCCTCCGCGGCGGGGATCAGGGATGGCCACAATATGACTTAGGCAAATTCTAGGACTTGGATTAATTAATTGGTTTATGTTTAAGTGAAAATGTTTTAATGGATTAATTTAATTTCACTTGGTTTAATTTTAATTTGTTTAAGAAAATTAAAATTTGTTTTGTTGAGCCTTCACAACGCTTTCGCATATCTTACTAAAAGTAAATACATTTTTATAAGAATTTGAAATTGGGGGCCTATCGGGCGTTTTCAAAACATTTAATAAATTAGCATTTAAAATAACCCTATTGTTTAATATTAATATTTTATAAAATCTAAATTTGAAATTTTGGCATTTAACAAATCCTAACATTTTACAAACCTTTGTATTAAAAATAAATTCACACATTTTTAACATTCATTTTCAAAACTTATAACATATCAAAAGCAAGTTGTGATTTTAACATACAGGCAAACAATTAATCAAAACTAAACTAACCTTGGGCATGATCTAGGAAAATCAATACTCTACCTATCTCTTTAGTCGCATGAGCAAGATCAAGAGAAAGTAGGAGTTGAAGTTAAGTTGTTCGGTCATTCAACAGTGGGTTCTCTCAATATCTCTACAAGCTTCTTTTATTTGTTTTGGTGTTAGACATTTTGGGAGAGTTATGGGTGGTGAACTGATAGATACGGTGCATATACCATGCTATCCATATCTATATACGTATCCTTATCCGCTTGGATAGAAAAATAATTGTTTGTATCTGTGTCCTCTCGGATTCTCGGGGTTCGGATATTATCCGAATCCGTTCACATTGTTTATCCATCTTAATTAATGCTATTTTTTAAATTAACTAAAATTCATATTGAATAAAAATTAGACGATCAAAGTCCAAGATAATTTTGCTATAACTAACTAAAAAGTGATAATATAAACTCTTCAGAGAATGTTTGAAATCAAGTACTAACCTTAAATGTTCATGTAGGGGGCTTGGAGGTAATCTATCAATTATAGAGAGCTTCCCCAATTAATAGAAGAGACTCAAGAGAAGGAAGCAGCATGAAGACATCGAGCTAGCTTAGAGAGGCAGCTCGGTGGGGCAGCTCATAAAGGAATCTCAGTGATACAACTTAGTGAGTAAACTGATCGAGATAGCTCATTTTCATCTTCCGTTCTTACTTATTCAAATTGCATCTGTTAAATACATTTGTTTTAATCTTGTAATGATTGTAATATAAAGTGTGAGGTCAAACGGTACTCGCAAGAGACCAAGACTGGCAGGGCTTGGGAGAGCTTACATGCTTATTGAATGACCTCGTCTTGGAAACTTTAGAGGGATTTGATTTGGAGGATTAATAAGTGAGGCAGCGTTAAGGCTTATCTTGACCATCTTAGATACACGTGGTAAAACACTGAGAGACCTTTCATTGTGGAATCTTGTGCGGAGTAGCCTTGAGTTCCATCGTATATTGAGTTTTGAGCCAACCAGTCCTCTATTGAATGTCACATATACTATAGATGATGTCATTAGCCATCTAAACATTGGCCAATCCATAGTTGAGTAAACCACTGTGGTATTGGGGTTATTAGACAGTTTGGGTAGTCACCTCTGTTGTGATAGTCCTCTGACGCACAGTGATTGGGCAAAAGGCATGTCTTGAGATTTAATGTTCAAGACGTAGGGATGACTAGCCCATCATGTATTTAATGTTTGTGACGTAAAGTATGAGGGGATGTCTTTCACAGTTGGGAAGGACTGAGGCGTCTCAAAAATGGTGTGGGGCTATTTAATGGCCTCAACTACCTCTGAGAAAGGGGGTTACTTCTAGAGAATTTATTGCTAGATAGAGAATATATCAGGGAGGAGTTATTGCAAACTAGAGGGTTTACTCACCCGTCATTGTCATTTATTGTGAATCTTTTAATGACTAACCAGAGATTCTTCATAGTTTGTTGGTGTGTTGGCTGCCTGCAAGGTGTATCTATGGTGCTTACTTCTCTCTCCCTTTGAATGAGTTACTTCGGAGTTTCCATTATTATTGTTTGAGTTATACATGAGAGATTTGTGAGTTCAATCTTAGTTGTTATTAAATTGTGTTTGTATGTTTATCATGTGATCATCAAGAGTATTCGGGTTAAGTGTTATCACTATACCTATAGGGTTTACACCTCTATTTATACTTGAACAAACCTTTTACAACTCTTATTCATGAATAATGTTTTCTTTTCCTCTTATTGAATAATCTATATCTCCTCAACATGCATTTCTCCTTTGTTAAAAAAGGAAGACACACATCAAAATTCTTAACTTTATGCACCTACGCTACTTTGTGGTCACCAATAAACATGTAATTGAATTTTTTCAAAGTATTGTTATGATTGGCAGTGGGCAACCTAACATGTAACTGGATTTTTTCTTTCCTCTTTCAATTGGAAAAACCCATCTATAAAAAATGCATCACAACCACCCACATGCTCCTTACTAACCACATTAAAAAGATAACAACAAAAATAATATGCGACCTCTTTGTGGACACTATATTCTAACCAAGTTGGGTGTTCATCAAACCAAGAAAGATTAAATCGCCTAAACCCTCATTGATCTCTTTGAAGAAATTTATGATCACGAGGTTTACAAGACGAGGCATTTTTTTGAAATACCTAAGCATAACTAGAAGAAAATAAATAAAAGCAAGATCAGAGTTTTACATCAAAAAAATAACAAAGCAAAGTGAGATTTAAACATACAAATAATTAAATTAAAGCAAAATCAGATTTTTACCCAAAAAAACAAAACAATAGTTCAGATTTTTACACCAAAAAAATAAATAAAAGCAAGATCAGATTTTTACCCAAAAAAATCAAAGCAAGATTTTAACATACAAAACAATTAAATCAAAGCAACCAAGTTCAAACTGTTACACACGAAAAAAAAATCAAGTTCAGATTTTTATACAAAAATAAAATAAAATAAAATAAAGGCAATATGAGATTTTTACAAAAAAATATATAAAGCAAACTAAAATTTTAACATACAAATAATGAAATCAAAGCAAGTCCACATTTTTACACTAAAAAAGCAAAACAAGTTCATATATTTACACCAAAAAAATATAAGAGTTTTACACTAAAAAAATAAAGCAAACTGAAATTTTAACATATAAAAAATTAATTTAAACTAAATTAACCTTAGACAAGAACACCACACTACTCTCTCTTAAGGTACCAATTTTGTGATTCTTTCAATCTTTGTCTACAAATGTTAATTTATCTTAATTTTTATTAATTATTATTTATGGATAGGAGTAATAGTAGTAGTATTAGAGCTAAAACTAGTTAATAGATTTTTGATAAGGTAGGCATTTACCTCTTTACCCTACAAAATTTTTACATATTGCTAATTTAATTTATAAATTTGCGGTTGAAGTTTTTTTTACCCAAAAGACAAGGTGGGCAGCTGCCCACCATGTGTTCTTCTTGCCTCCGCCCATGTTGATTTTATAATGGCTTGGATTGTTTCAACTCTTAATTGTAGAGTGGTAACAGGACTCTAAAGGAGTCCAATCCCAATCTACAAAGTTTATCCAATTCCTTCTCGGAAAAGAAAACAAAGTTCAACACAAACACTTACATATCTCGCCTATAAATTATATACATCATCTACTCGTTTGGGATCAAGCAAAAAGGCGCCTACAATACCCTATACAATTCTTACTCAACCCAATATATCGATACTATTTTTTGCAAGCTTTTGAAAGAGAAAGATGGTGAAGCAAATGGGTGGTGTTGCAATTGATCTCAAGAGAATGGATGAACAGTTGGATCGACTATGGAGAATTCAGAAAAGTGAGGTACAAAAGGTTAAAGAAGAATGGGAAATCGACCCAAGTAAGCTGATAATAAAAGAAACAGTGATTGGTCGACGCAGTTTTAGAACTGTTCATAGAGGTGTTTATGACGGCAAAAATGTGGCTGTAAAGGTGCTTCGGTATGGAACACAGAGGAACGATTTCATGCACGAAGTTTCAGTTTGGAAGAAGCTTGATCATCCTAATGTCACCAAGCTAATCGGAGCAACAATGGGCAAGTGTGCGAGTGATTGTTTAGTTGTCGTTGAATATGTTCCTAGGGGTACTCTGAAATCTTATCTCATAAGGAACCGGGTAAAGAAGTTGCCCTTAAGTGATGTCATTCAATTTGCACTTGATCTTGCAAGAGGGTTGAGTTATCTACAATCTCAAAAGAATGTTCATAGAGATGTAAAGACAGATAATCTCCTTCTTGACAAGAACCGCACGGTAAAGATCACCGACTTCGGGGTTTCCCGATTTGAGGCTTCAAACTATGGCGAGATGACAGGTGATATTGGGACTTTTGGTTACATGGCTCCAGAGGTTGTAGCTAGGGGCTCTTTTTTTATTGTTTTAGTTTGTCTTGGCCACTGTTCAATTCCTAATCAAACTGATGTATCTCAAATCTCATTGAACAAAAACATTTGCATGGCTTTAAATTTGCAGAGCAAATTCTTTAATTGATATAATAAAATTCGGAATGATCTTTTGAAGTTTTAATACAATTAAAACTGATGCAAACCGTTATACAACGCAACTAGTGAAGCTACTTAGATTTTTAAGTTGTTTATGAAACCCTATCATTGAGCAGTTTTTTTTCAAACAAAATAAATAAATTTTTCGACTTAATTTAATTGGCCATGTTTGTTTATATTTTTCTACAAAAATGTACATCTGGAAGACGTGCATGAGGTTTTTAATCCTTTTTTTTTCTTATAAATCATGGGAAATAGATAGAAAATTGTAGGAATTTTTCTAGTATTAATGCATTACCATCTTCAATAACAAATTTGTTGTTCAGTAATTGTGAAAGAAGACTCCTTGAATTTTATTATATTTTATATCTTGACTGATTAAAGTGTTTATTGTATAAGAAAAATCTAATATTTTTTTTAATAACATAACAAAATAAAATGTAATAGATACTGTAAAAAAAATCTGCTATTTATTCTCAGGCATTTTATAATTAATATCTTCAAATTTATAAAATATAAAGGCAGGTAATTATGTAACTCGTCAATCATCATTCGAGAATATTTTCTTCGAGAATTTGAGATCCGTTCGCACTCGGATAACTTGTCAGCTTGTAAGTTCATCAATTACAGTTACTTATATTTTGAATCTGCATATCATATGTGTTTATATCTTCATTCGCATTTCACCAAATAGCTAGTTAACACCATATTAAATTGCTACATTTAGAAAGCAAACTAATGCAACAAGTACATTTTGATTATTTATATATGCAATACAATCTTGGGCTCCATAGCAACTCAATAATCCATATTTAACCCTTAAAGTCATAACTGAAATGGCATTATTATTAGTTCAACAAACTATTATTTAATAATATTTCTTTTCCATAATTTTGAAAATATTAGAAAATGTAACTATTTGATCAAACAATTATTTAAAACAATATTTCACATTAACACCAAGTTAACAAAGAATGAAACTAATTTCATGTCTTAAAATAAATATTATTTAATCAAACTATTATTTAAAATAAAATATCACATTAGCATTAAGTAACACAGGATGAAACTGATTTCATTTCTAAAAATAAATATAGTCAACAGGTATCATGAGGGTAAATTAATTTGAAGAAAATAGTTCCCCACACATAGGGACAAAATTTGATCTACTTGAGAAAGAGTTATGCTATATTCGGTAAGTAATCGTAACGAAGTTTGTTTTTCTTGAAACATATGTAATAAAAAGTTAAAGAATAACAAAAAATGAAATAAAAAATAACTATAACAAGAAATATCCAACCTCCCTCCGAGCCCATTTTTTAGGATGTTGAAATGGGGAAGGGTGCCAAAGAAGAAGAAAGGGGGAGGAAGGGAATTTTCAAGAGGGTGCTAAGGAAGAAGATGATCCGACCGACCCGAATTATGATGTTGATTTCGATGAGAACGCATTTAATACAACGGTCATTAATAGTCATATGGATCAACTCGAGGCCCGTCTTGATGGGTTTATCTCCGAGTATAGGGTCGATCGTTGCAACTTCCTGAGAGATACCCAGATGACGATGCAGCTTCAAACCAATTTGTAACGCATGAGCATGGGTCCTAGTGCCCAAATGCCCGACTATTGCCGAGACCTATATGCTCGTGCCCGGATTCCCCCGACCCCTCCCATTAGCTCGTGGATGTGTTTTTATTATTCACTTATTCATTTTGTATAGTTATATCTTTTAATGGAACTATGTAGTCTCTCTCTCTTATTAATGTAATGCTAATTTGAATTTCTTAGTGTCTATTGCATTTTAATATTATTTTTGTTTCATTTTCGCACTATTTCTTGTCCTATTTAGATTTTAGCCATTTTGATTGAGGTCAAGGCAAATGTCTAAGTTAGGGAGGTTCAAGTGCATCTATCAAACTTCACATATTTTAAAATGTCCAAAAAAATTGAAAAAAATCAAAAACTCCAAAAAAAATTGAAATTTTCAAAAAAGTTTAAAGTATTTTTTTTCAAAAAAAATAAAAGTTAGAATTTAAAATATTCAAAAGTATCACTAAATTTTTGTTTGAAGTCTCAATTTGTAAAACCCCTTTGCACTATGCCGAAATTGGCCAAAAACGGATATTGAGCAAAAATTGAAGACGTAACGAATAAGTACGGAGATTTTAACCCGATGAGATTTTTAAGCCTACCGTTATTTTCGAGTAATTAAATCAATCTGAGTTAAAATAAACTCAAAAGTTATCCAATGATAAAAAGTCGTTGATGATCTCCAAATCTTTGTTTCATCGGTTACGAAAAACGAGTGGAAATGTTATTTTGAGAACGCGCTAAAAATGTCTCAAAAATTAAAATAAATCTCGAGACGCACATGGTAATGTGATTAGTAATTCGAGCACAAGAAATTAGGCCATCGTTTGTTAACCCAAAAAATATTAACCATAAAAAGTCATGAAAAATATCCTTTTGAAAGCCAACTTGAACCTAAAAATGCTATCCCTTTTTGTTTGTTAACCGCAAAAACCCAAATTAGCCCAGAGGTTTGAAAGTCAGAAAAATCATAAATAAAAACGTGCAAATAAAACAAAAAACTATTATCTTTGGAGTTTCTTGAAGTTTCATTTAGAGTTTCTTGCAGTTTCATAAACTGTTATCTTTCACCAACAATGAGCACTCCTTAAAAATGCTAGCTGCTAGTTATGAGAAAATTGTTGGCGAAAACAAACAACAATTGTAAACAAGAATAAAATATGAATCTCGAGATTTTATTAATGCAAAGAAAAAACAAAAGTATCCCCCTTTAAATAGTAGAAAAAACAACATAAATAAAAAATAGCAGAACACGATTGTGTAGGGATGCCTTTTTCTTTATAATACATTTCTGTAGCACTATTTTTTTAATTACAGGGACTTGTGAATTATTCCGTTTCTTAATATTGTTTTACTTAGTAGCTGTTTTTCATCCTTTTTTTAGGTTTTGTGGTCTAGCTCTTTAGCGATGCCACAAACTGCTAATCGAATGATTAAAATATTGAAGCAGTATCAGAAATGCTTTATATTAAATCACATAACTATTTATTTATCTCACACATAAAAATAAAACTTATAATAAATATTAATCATTTATCTCGCTAATTAATATTTATAAAAATTCAATTTAATTTCTCCAATTAAATTAGTAATATTAGTCACATGAAAATTAGATAATAATAGTCACGTGAAAATTAGATAATAATAGAAGTACGTACGGGATATAATGCTAGATGTAAAAGGCAGTTGCATAATTTGTTTGACCAATTATTATATAAACTCTTTATTGTTATGTGTTTGATAACAATAATAATTTTCAGAAAAAATGAAAAATGTGGGTTTTAACCCCCCCGAGCAGAATTTTGACCCTTTTAATATAAATGGGTCATGACGGATTAAATGGGATTATATTTAAAGGTTTCGAGGTTTTAAAAAAATCCGTCTCGGAGGACGATTCCAAATTAATTTATTTCCTCGCGAGGCGTATTAGGATTTAAACAACCCTATACCGACCCGTTGCCATCCCTGCTCGTTAGAAATGCCTAATGTAGGTTTGATACGTGTGTAAAAGATTCCCATAGATAGCGGTGAGGTGATTTGCCATGGGAAGCTAGTGCTAGTGGGATGACATAAGACTTGGCGATGGGATCTGGTTGGCGACCCTGACTTGATGGGGTTAGGATTGGATTGAACTGTAATGACATGCCTTGCTTGTACAAAATAAGCCTATTAGTTATCACATTAAAACATTTGTTTTAATGTTGTAATGATTGTAATATAAAGTGTGAGGTCAAAAGGTACTCGCAAAAGATCAGGACTGACAGAACTTGGGAGAGCTTACACGCTCTATTGAATGACCTCGTCTTGGGAACTTTAGAGGGATTTGGTTTAGAGGATTAATAAGTGAGGCAGCGTTAAGGCTTATCTTGACCATCTTAGATACACTTGCTAAAACACCGAGAGACCTTTCACTGTGGAATCTTGTGCGGAGTAACCTTGAGTTCCATCATATATTGAGTTTTGAGACAACCAGTCCTCTATTGAATGTCACATCTACTGTAGGCGATGTCATTAGCCATCTAAACACTATCTAATCCGTAGTTGAGTAAACCATTGTGGTATTGGGGTTGTTAGATAGTTTGGGTAGCCACCTCTGTTGTGATAGTCCTCTGACACACAGTGGTTGGGTAAAAGGCATGTCTTGAGATTGAATGTTTATGAAGTAGGGATGACAGGCCCATCATGTATTTAATATTTGTGACGTAAAGTATGAGGGGATGTCTTTCACAGTTATGAAGGACTGAGGCGTCTAAAAAATGGTGTGGGTCTATTTAATGGCCGCAACTACCTCTGAGAAAGGGGGTTCCTTCTAGAGAATTTATTGCTAGAGAGAGAATATATCAGGGAGGAGTTATTGCAAACTAGAGGGTTTACTCACCCGTCGTTGTCATTTATTGTGAATCTTTTAATGACTAACTAGAGATTCTTCAGAGTTTGTTGGTGTGTTGGATGCGTGCAAGGTGTATCTATGGTGCTTACTTCTCTCTCCCTTTGAATGAGTTACTTTGGAGTTTTCTTTATTATTGTTTGAGTTATACATGAGAGATTTGTGAGTTCAATCTGAGTTGTTATTAAATTGTGTTTGTATGTTTATCATGTGATCATCAAGAGTATTCGAGTTAAGTGTTATCACTATACCTATAGGGGTTACACCTCTATTTATACTTGAACAACCCTTTTACAACTCTTATTCATGAATAATATTCTCTTTTCCTCTTATTAAATAATCCATATCTCCTCAACATGCATTTCTCATTTGTTAAAAAGGGAAGATACACATCAAAATTCTTAACTTTATGCACCTATGTTACTTTGTGGTCACCAATAAACATGTAATTGGATTTTTTCAGAGCATTGTTATGAGTGGCAGTGGGCAACCTAACATGTAATTGGATTTCTTCTTTCCTCTTCCAATTGGAAAACCCATCTATAAAAAATGCATCACAACCACCCACGTGCTCCTTACCAATCACATTAAAAAGATAACAACAAAAACAATATGCGACCTCTTTGTGGACACTATCTTCTAACCAAGTTGGATGTTCATCAAACCAAGAAAGATTAAATCGCCTTAACCCTCATTGATCTCTTTGAAGAAATTTATGATCACAAGGTTTACAAGACGAGGCATTTTTTTGAAATACCTAAGCATAACTAGAAGAAAATAAATAAAAGCAAGATCAGATTTTTACATCAAAAAAATAACAAAGCAAAGTGAGATATAAACATACAAATAATTAAATTAAAGCAAAATCAGATTTTTACCCAAAAAACCAAACAATAGTTCAGATTTTTACACCAAAGAAATAAATAAAAGCAAGATCAGATTTTTACCCAAAAAAATCAAACCAAGACTTTAACATACAAAACAATCAAATCAAAGCAACCAAGTTCAAATTTTTACACACGAAAATAATCATGTTCAGATTTATATACAAAAACAAAATAAAATAAAGGCACGATGAGATTTTTACAAAAAAATATATAAAGCAAACTCAAATTTTAACATACAAATAATGAAATCAAAGCAAGCCCATATTTTTACACTAAAAAAACAAAACAAGTTGATATATTTACACCAAAAAAATATCAGAGTTTTACACTAAAAAAACAAAGCAAACTGAAATTTTAACATATAAAAATTTAATTCAAACTAAATTAAACTTGGACAAAAACACCACATTACTCTCTCTTTAGGTATCAATTTTTCGATTCTTTTAATCTCTGTCTACAAATGTTAATTTAGCTTAATTTTTATTAATTATTATTTATGAATAGGAGTAATAGTAGTAGTAGTAGTAGAGCTAAAACTAGCTAATAAATTTTTGGTAAGGCAGGCATTTACCTCTTTACCCTACAAAACTTTTACATATTACTAATTTAATTTACAAATTTGGGGTTGACTTTTTTTCTCCCCCAAAAAACAAGGTGGGCAGCTGCCCGCCATGTGTTCTTGCCTCCGCCCATGTTCATTTTATAATGGCTTGGATTGTTTGAACTCTTAATTGTAGAGTGGTAACAGGACTCTAAAGGAGTCCAATCCCAATCTACAAAGTTTATCCAATTCCTTCTCGGAAAAGAAAACATAGTTCAACACAAACACTTACATATCTCGCCTATAAATTATATTCATCATCCACTCGTTAGGGATCAAGCAAAAAGCTGCCTACAAAACCCTATACAGTTCTTACTCAACCCAATATATCGATACTTTTTTTTGCAAGCTTTTGAAAGAGAAAGATGGTGAAGCAAATAGGTGGTGTTGCAATTGATCTCAAGAGAATGGATGAACAGTTGGATCGGCTATGGAGCATGCAGAAAAGTGAGGGACAAAAGGTTAAAGAAGAATGGGAAATCGACCCAAGTAAGCTGATAGTAAAAGAAACAGTGATTGGTCGAGGCACTTTTAGTACTGTTCATGGAGGTGTTTATGACGGCAAAAACGTGGCAGTTAAGGTGCTTCAGTATGGAACACAGAGGAATGATTTCATGCACGAAGTTTCAGTTTGGAAGAAGCTTGATCATCCTAATGTCACCAAGCTAATCGGAGCAACAATGGGCAATGGTGGGAGTGATTGTTTACTTGTGGTTGAATATGTTCCCGGAGGTACTCTGAAATCTTATCTCATGAGGAACCGGGTAAAGAAGTTGCCCTTACGTGATGTCATTCAATTTGCACTTGATCTTGCAAGAGGGTTGAGTTATCTACATTCTCAAAAGATTGTTCATAGAGATGTAAAGACAGATAATCTCCTTCTCGACAAGAACCGTACGGTAAAGATCACCGACTTTGGAGTTTCACGATTTGAGGCTTCAAACTATGGCGAGATGACAGGTGATATTGGGACTTTTGGTTACATGGCTCCTGAGGTTCTAGCTGGGGGGCCGTATGATAAGAAATGCGATGTCTACAGTTTTGGAATCTGCTTGTGGGAGATTTATTGTTGTGCCATTCCGTATTCTAACGTTCGCTCTTTTGATCAATCCTCAGCTGCTGTTTATAAGAAGTTGAGGCCCAAGATACCCAGAAGTTGCCCAAAATCTGTGGCTGATGTGATGAAGCGCTGTTGGGACAAAGGCCCCAATAATAGACCTGAGATGAATGAAGTTGTGCGTTTATTAGAAGCCATTGACATCTCTAAAGCTGAAGGGACGATCCAGTCTCATCAGCCATGGGGCTGCTGCTTTCCATTTTTAGCCTAAGACCACTTTTAGTGCAACTGGCTGTTTCATTTGTGTTTAGCATATTCATTTGTAAGACTCTAAGCGTTGCTATGGAAGTTGTTCTTAGCTTTTGTGTATGTTTTTTAGTATTAATGCATTACCATCTTCATTAACAAATTTATTGTTCATTAACTGTGAAAGAAGACTCCTTGAATTTTATTAACATTTCAAATTCAAATTATATTTTATATCATGACTGTTTGAAGTGTTTATTGTATAAGAAAAATCTAATTATTTTTTTAATAAGATAACAAAATTAAATGTAATAGATACTGTAAAAAAAACATTCTGCTATTTATTCTCGGGCATTTTATAATTAATTTCATCAAATTTATAAAATATAAAGGCACGTAATTACATAACTCATCCATCACCGATGGAGAATATTTTCTTCGAGAATTTGAGATTCTTTCGCACTCAGATAACTTGTCAGCTTGTAAGTTCGTCAGTTACTGTTACTTATATTTTGAATGTATTAACAACTAGAAGAAAAAAATGCATGAGATACTTAGAAGTTTTGAGACTATAAATGAAATTGGAAATATAGCAATTCTTCACAACTTAATTTTCCAATCAATCATAAACATCACTACATTATGATATTCAAAGTGAAAAATGAGATGTAATGGATTAATGAAGAAATTGGTATTGATTTCAGTTTAAGAAAGTCGTGAATTATGTATTACTTGTGTGGAGAGTTCATTTCCAGATTGAGCGCCGTTGAAGCTTTTGATAGATAAGTCCTTTGTTGAGCTGAGTTTCGCGGCCGGAAAGAGATGAATTATTATTCGATAATTATAATATTTGTGTCTAGTGAGAAAAATGTAACACAAGTCTGCATATTTGTTTTGTTTGCTTTCCAACATCTCACACATATCATGCAATTTATTATACTTGTTTTTAAAATGGTCCAAATTTTGAAGGCTAAACTAAGTAAAATCCCCTTTAGTATTCATATTTTTAGACACTGAAAAATGGTTTTGTTGTTGATAGGAAATGAAAAGGAAATTACATCCACATAAATCTTTCATTGAGACAAAGAGCAAATATCTCATAAATATGTCCTTCAAACAAATGAGAAAAATGAAATAGATGCAACTAGTTAGAAATCTTTCATTGAATAAAATAATATGAAAAAAGAAAGGAAAATGAAATAGAAGCACAAACTAAACAAGAGAAACTAGGAATAGACGAAGATTAACCCCGTGCGATGCAAATCTTTCTCGGATGATTATCCGAATGGAGAGCTATAGTTTTTGCAGTAACCCGTAAAAGAAGGATCATCCAATCACTCAATGAAAGCATTAATAGTAATTTGAAACAAAGAGTAAAAATGAGGGCCGTTTCTACTTACAGGAATGTTTTCCCCAAATCCACCACTTTATTTATAAAATGTGAGTGATAAGTGCATATCATATGTGTTTATATCTTCATTGGCATTTCACCAAATATCTACTTTACACTGTGTTAAATTGATAAATTTAAAAAGCAAACTAATGCAACATGCACATTTTGATTCTTGATATACGCAATATAAGCTTGGGCTCCAGGGCAACTCAATAATCCATACTTAGCAGTTGAAGTCATAACTAAAATGGCATTATTATCCATTGATCAAACTATTATTTAACAATAGTTATTTTGCATAATTTTGAAAATATTAGGAAATGTAACTATTTGATCAAACTATTATTTAAAACAAAATTTCACATTAACATCAAGTTAACAAAGAATGAAACTGATTTCATGTCTTAAAATAAATGTTATTTTTCCTTAGCCTAAGACCACTTTTAGTGCAATGGCCTATAGAAGTTGTTAATGTTATTTAAAATAAATGTTTCATTTGTGTTTAGCATATTGATCTGTAAGACTAAGCATTGCTATAGAAGTTGTTCTTAGCTTTTGTGTATGTTTTTTAGTATTAATGCATTACCATCTTCATTAAGAAATTTATTGTTCATTAACTGTGAAAGAAGACTCCTTGAATTTTATTAACATTTCAAATTCAAATTATATTTTATATCTTGACTGATTAAAGTGTTTATTGTATAAGAAAAATCTAATATTTTTTTTAATAAGATTACAAAAAAAAAATGAAATAGATACTGTAAAAAAAAATCAGCTATTTATTCTCTGGCATTTTATAATCAATATCTTCAAATTTATAAAATATCAAGGCAGGTAATTACGTAACTCATCAGTCATCGCTCGAGAATATTTTCTTCGAGAATTTGAGATCCGTTCGCACTCAGATAACTTGTCAGCTTGTATGTTCATCAATTACAGTTACTTATATTTTGAATGTATTAACAATTGGAAGAAAAAAATGTATGAGATACTTAGGAGTTTTGAGACTAAAAATGAAATTGGAAATATAGCAATTCTTAGCAGCTTGATTTCGCAATGAAGAATAAGCATCACAAAATGAAATTGTCTACACTTTTGCAATCTGCTTGTGGGAGATTTATTGTTGTGCCATTCTTTATTCTAACGTACGCTCTTTTGATCAATCCTCGGTTGCTGTTTACAAAAAGTTGAGGCCCAAGATACCCAGAAGCTGCCCAAAATCTGTGGCTAATGTGATGAAGTTTCGTACTTGGGAATTGGTAGGTTACGTAAATTTCTTTCATTTGTGTTTAGCATATTCATCTAAACATTGCTATAGAAGACGTTCGAGCTAACCAATTCTTTAAAAGTTAACAAATTGATTAATTAGCTGTTGTTTATGTTTTTTAATAGTTTATCAAAATGTATATATATATATCTAAAAATTTAACTGGAAAAAATTCAGATCTTAAGATTAATTTAATTTTGAATGGTAAATAAATTGATTACTCAAATTGTTATCTTCAATCGGATTACAAAATTCCAACTCATATCAGACTCTTTTTGTATTGTTTTAGTTTGTCTTGACCACTGTTCAATTCCTAATCAAACTAACTTATCTCAAATCTCATTGACCAAAAACATTTGCATGGCTTTAAATTTATAGAGCAAATTCTTTGTTGATATAATAAAATTCGAAATGATCTTTGAACTTTTAATACAATTAAAACAGATGCAAACTGTGATAGAATGCAACTAGTGAAGCTACTTAGAATTTTAAGTTATTTACGAAACCCTATCATTGAGCAGGTTTTTTTAAAACAAAATAATTAAATTTTTCGAGTTAATTTAATTGTCCATGTTTGTTTATTTTTTTCTAATAAAATGTACATAAGTAAGATGTGCATGAGTTTTTTTAATCCTATTTTCTTAATAGATAGAAAATTGTAGGAACTTTTTTAGTATTAATGCATTACCATCTTCATTAACAAATTTGTTGTTCATTAATTGTGAAAGAAGACTCCTTGAATTTTATTAACATTTCAAATTATATTTTATATCTCAACTGATTAAAGTTTTTAGTGTATAAGAAAAATCTAATATTTTTTTTAATAAGATAACAAAATAAAATGTAATAGATACTGTAAAAAAGCATTCTGCTATTTATTCTCGGGCATTTTATAATTAATGTCTTCAAATTTATAAAATATAAAGGCAGGTAATTACGCAGCGCATCAATCATCGCTCGAGAATATTTTCTTCAAGAATTTGAGATCCGTTCGCGCTCAGATAACTTGTCATCTTGTAAGTTCATTAGTTACAGTTACATATATTTTGAATCTATTAACAACTGGAAGAAAAAAAAATTGTATGAGATACTTAGAAGTTTTTAGACTAAAAATGAAATTGGAAATATAGCAATTCTTAGCAACTTGATTTCGCAATCAAGAATAAACATCACTACATTATGATATTCAAACGCGAAAATGAGAAGTAGTATATTAATGTAGAAATTGGTATTGATTTTAGTTTAAGAAAGTCATGAATTATGTATTAGTTGTTTGGAGAGTTAATTTCCGGATTGAGCGTCGTCGAAGCTTTTGATTGCTAAGGCCTTTGTTGAACTGAGTTTCGCGGCTGGAAAGAGATGAATTATTGTTAAATAATTAAAATATTTGAGTGTAAAGAGAAAATGTAACACAATTCTGCATATTTGTTTTTTTTTTGCTCTCCAACATCTCGCACACATCATGCTGTTTATTATATTTGTGTTCAAAATGCTCCAAAATTTGAAGGCTAGACTAAGTAAAATCCCCTTAGGTTTTCATGTTTTTAGACACTAAAAAATGTTTTTGTTGTTGATAAGAAATGAAAAGGAAATTACATCGACATAAATCTTTCATTGAGACAAACGGAAAATATCTCATAAATATGTCCGTCAAACAAAGGAGAAAAATGAAATAGATACAACTAGTTAGAAACCTTTCATTGAATAAAATAGTATGAAAAAAGAAAGAAAAATGAAATAGATTCACAAAGTAAATAAGGGAAGCTAGGAATATGTGACAACCCGCCTAATAAAATACCGGGCTCACTCCTATATTAAATTAAAACAGGAGTCGCATATGAATCATTCTCAGCATCACTGTCGAAAACCAATTTTAATTACTAATAACCTATTAGGCTGGTGTCAAAAATTTACTTAACTACTCTTTTTAAATAACTACACAATATAAACATTCACACAGTTCATATAAATGAAACTGAAATGAAATAAAATAACCTAACACTCAGTTCAAATATGATACAACCAAATCGAATGCGGCACTAAAAGGCGGTAAAAGAATAAATAAATACAATTGGGATTTCGGCCCGAGAGTAACTACAATGCTTCCTATCTAGATTGCAAGAATAGAAGCGTCTAAATCAAACCGGCATGCATCCACAGCTGTTGCAGCAGACGTCTGACTCGAAGGAAATATCATCCAGGCGTCCCTGTGTTTGGACACCTATATATATATATATATATATATATATAGCATGAGAGGAAAATATAGAAACTGGTCAGAGCCCGAGGTGTGAAAATATTTAGCAAGTGCATAAATGCTTTATTTTTAAAAATGTGTTTTATCTCATATTTAAATTGGTATCGCACTCCTATGAGATACCCCTCACCTCTCTTCTAATAGTGCACACATAGTGTATCCCGCTAAACCTCCTAGTCAAGCTATGCTGCCTAACTACTCCATCACCCCTAACTCTAAAAAATTCTAAACAACCCAAGTACTAACGGCTCAACTTCTCCCTAGTCTCAACGCTATGCCATATTCGTGCATGGGGTGTCTCGCAAAGCGAAATCCAAACAAGGAATCCCCCCCCCCCCCTCCCGATACACTACTACTTGGAAAGGTCGATCGTCGAGATGCATTACACCCCCAGCACACGAAAGATATATTTATATATGTATACACATAGAATTATATTCATTTTCATGCTCCTCTTTAACTTTCATACTCACTTTTAAATACGTATCATGTTAAACTTCCGGATATATCTCCCGGAATGAGAATTAATCCTTTTTCATTTAATAATCATTTTATCTCTTTACATTCATAGAGATATAATATCTTGTTCTCATACATAAGTAATGTACTATCACACAAGTAAAATAACCATCCTAACGAGCTATAACTCGAGGATGCGGTCTCATAGTGCCGATCCAAAATCCGGATTTTCTCACTAAACCACAGTACCAAGCCAGACTCCATCAATGGACATGGTAAACAAATACACAACGGTGGAGGCGGTCATGTTCTCCCTGCAAGTGGAGTTACACACCTCTCACTCGAACGCAGGACGATAATGACCTGGGGACTATACTCTCCCTACTCCTCGAGCCAGGGGATTCACCCACATCGCGCAACCTCCCTGGATCGCACTAGAGAAAATATATACTATGGCTGTTCCAACCCTATACCAAAGGAAAGCTCGTTGAAACCATCCTCTAAATACACATATACCAATCGCACACAAATACATATGTATTTATATCATACAATATATATACTTTAATCACATAGTATATATATACTATATATTGTTCCTCGAATATATATATATATATATATATATATATATATATATATATATATATATATATATATATATATATATATATATATATATATATAGCCATAATTGCCAAGCACATAATAATATTTAAGCATTCTCTCTCTTAAATATTACTCACACCTTAATCACTATTTAAGGACTTGTACATAACCCCGAATGTACAAATTCATACTAATAATAGCATTTAAGTAATCGCACACTCACGATATTCAACCCAAAGGTATTCCCACACTTGATAATTAACTTGTACCTTATTCGCGTTTAAGGATTTACACACATCTAATCCCTAAAGATATAAATCCCTAGAAATCGCGTCCGAGGATTTATTTAGATGTATTCAGCTCACATATATTCCAATACATAAATACATATTCTCGAAGGTAGCAAAACTCTCTCTCTCTCAATTTTTGTTCGTTTCGAATGTTTACTAGGTCCGTTCCCCAGATTATGCCCTACACCAATCCATGGTCTTCTCTTTCATCTAAAGGTTTACTTACCCTAAAAACCATCATTTAGGAGTCCCGATATCATAACTAGGATCCCCCATATGAAACCCCAAATTGTAATTTAACTCCCCATAGTCTTAAGGGAAGAAAACGGAAGAATCTGAACAAAGCGAATCGATTCGCCCTAATTGCGAATCGGTTAGGCCCCCAATCCGAATCCATTCGGAAAGTGTTCCGCAAGCAGGTCCTTAAAGGAAAATCGATTCGGTATAAATCCGAATAGATTCGGCCGAAGGCAGCTTAACAGATTCCCTTAGGCGAATCGATTCGGCCTAGACCCGAATCGATTCGGCCAGTTCGAGGGCCACTGTTTGGGCGATTTTTCAATCTCCACAATACCCAAATATCAACCCAACTCCATTTTTAATAGTTTCTAATCTCAACCAACAACCCTATTAACATCCTAACACTGATTTACATCTAATTCTTCCATAAATTTGTGGTATTGAACCACTTTTGTTAGGTTTTTGGCCTTAAGACCATAAAAACCCTAGCTTTGACATTTCTTCCATCTCAACTCGATTTTACACTCCATTAATATGGTTTTAACACTAGAAATAATTAAGGGTTTACATTACATCAATATGTAAACTCATATCCAAATTTTCCCAAATTTATTTTAAGGGTTCTAACCCAAAATCATATATATACCAACTATAATATGAGATCTATATGCTAAGTGAAATAAAAGCAAGTAAACACTTGCCTGGAGGATGAAATTCGACGACCTCGAGTCGAATCCCACGGAGTTTGGCCGGAATCTTCCTTTTCTCCCTTCCTTTCTTCTCTCTCTCTCTCTCTCTTTCTTCCTTATTTTCTCTTTTATTTCCCTTTCTCTTTCTCTCTTGAGCCTTATAAAAGAGAAATAAGGGTTTGTCCCTTATAAACCCAAAAATGACTCGTTTACTCAATTACGAGTCCCTCCTAGCCCAAAATTCCCAGAACCCAATTACTACCTCCGGATACTCTATTCTGACTATCTCGACCTTTTCGAAACCAAATGCGCAATCGAAATTTCCATTTGAGGTACTTGGCCGCAAATCATCATATTAACCCAACACTACAAAATGCAGTTTCTCCCATTAAAATTTCGTTCTTTGTTGTTTTTCCCAATAACGACATATAATAGAATACTTCGAATCAT
Organism: Sambucus nigra; assembly: GCA_949130495.1. NCBI lineage: Eukaryota > Viridiplantae > Streptophyta > Magnoliopsida > Dipsacales > Adoxaceae > Sambucus > Sambucus nigra. The sequence continues at coordinate 42,724,935 of OX422216.1, read as the reverse complement.
TTACGTAATCCTAAAAGTAATTATAACATCCATCAAAAATCATTACATCCTTGAAAACTTCAAAAACTACTGTTCACAATAATTTCTTAAATTTCCAAATCGCATTTAATTATTACATTTAATTTCCCATAAAAGTGCGGGTTATTACATACTTCCCTCCCTTACAATGGAATTTCATTCTCGAAATTCAGATATTACCGATACTACCTACTCTAACCTAGGATCGTGAATCACTCCACATCCTAATACCTCAAAGTGGAATGGTGCTACCCAATGGCTCTCAACTGTTCTCTCATTCAACACTCAGATCTAACTAAGTTTATACGATACTATACGGCTACCACATCGTAAAGTGACTCTAATAGTGTCACATCGCACCCCTCATTTCTAGTGCCCCACAAAGAAGGACGAGCCTACAGTCGCCGATCTAATGTCCAACACGATTATAAACATTCGCTCGTCTACATCTGGATATCTTATTTTCCTCAAAAATAAATTTCTCTAACGCTCGACCTCTTGTCAGTGTCCTTTCTTATCTTGAGCATGCTATCTCTTATTGCCCTAAACAATTTGATTATCGCCTACCTCTCACGACGTTCCATGCAACACACTCCAAATCCATTCGTGACTATCCCATGGCATAAACTTCAACTTTATATACTACACCCCTTCTATTTCAGGCGGTAGGCAAAACCAATTTATCAATGTGCCTAAACACCTTTCCTTGATGTAATACTCATACATGGGTCTTCCCAACCCGCAAAATCCCATTCTTTTCAAGGTTAACTAACCAATCTTCTTGTGGTTAACTCAAAATTATCTCCTTACATCGGTGCCACTAACCCTATTGACTTAAGATTTTAATAATTCTACGATTAATGTGTTTCCAACACACGTAAAGCTGGTACTATCCAAAGTATCCCTAGTGCCCAAGGCCTCTCCCAACTTCCGACATTTGCTTGGTTTCGTGCGTGGGACATCTCACGAAGCGAAATCCAGACAAGAAACCCTCCCGTTACACTACTTCCTCGCATCGTCGGTCATTGAGATATAACGGCCTAAGTCACACCAGTGGGACATCCTAAATATTACCTCACTAACCTACCCACGTACATCTACCACTCCATCCTAAGATTTTGGCACAAGAAGTCTAATTAATCACGGTGCCTACTCCATTCAAACATGTTATGAACCTCACACCCAAAATATACTATCTTCGAATTTGCCTTCTCATCAAGACCCAGATACAAGACTTAAATCAACTTTCCTTTACCTTGTCTCACCCTCATACTACGGTGAGAAAACCAGTTTAGTGTTTTTCCATAGAACTTATATCTCTATGCATACCATCATCACACGATCCTCAGTCTATGATGTTTCACCCACACTATATGACTTATTCACGAAATTAACATTCTTGTATCCTATAACATCTCTCCACTCCCGACATCGTTAAGGTTCATACGTGGAGCGTTTCGCAAGCGAAATCCAAACAAGGAACCCCTCCAATACACTACTACTTAACTTTGTCGATCGTGGAGGTCCGTTAACTCCAAATATGCAACTGGGATAACCCTATCCCCTCTTTCAACAGAATGTGGTCTGGACTCCTTTCTCTATCCAGGAGCCACACCACTAAGCGCTCGCACTACACTCAGTCCTTGCGCAATCAATAATGAGCTTAAACTCGTACACTACACCAAAATGGGCAAATTGTCACCTTTCAGCCGGCCAGCCTTGTCAAGGTCATTGACCGTGAAAAAAAAAACGCGTTTTATGTCACGGTCATTGACCTTGACACGACCGTGACTACTAATTGTCACGGTCATTGACCGTGACAAGCCCGTGATAAATTTAATTGTCACGGTCTTGTCACGGTCATTGACCGTGACAATTCTTGTCACGGTCAATGACCTTGACACGACCGTGACAATTTTTCCAGCAAAAACCCTTTCCCCCTTCTTTTTTCCTTCCCACCGTTCCCTCCCTCTCTCTCTCTCTCTCTCTCGACGCTGCTCTCTCTCTCTCTCTCTTTCTCTCTACTTTCAGGTCCAATTTCTCTCTCTCTCTCTCTTCCATTTATATATATATTTGTGTGTATATTTATGTGTGTATGTGTATATATATATATGTGTGTATGTGTGTGCGTGTGTGGGGGATGGGGCGGGGTGGGGGAGGGGGGCAGGGGGTGAGGTGGGGTGCGGTGTGTGTGTGTGTGTGTGGTGGTGTGTTTTGGGGGAGAGGGTGGTGGAAGGGGCAGGGGGTGGGGTGGGGTGTGTGTGTGTGTGTGGTGGTGTGTGGTGGGGGAGGGGGTGGTGGAGGGGGCAGGGGGTGGGGTGGAGTGGGGTGCGGTGTGTGTGTGTGTGTGGTGGTGTGTTTTGGGGGAGGGGGTGGTAGAGGGGGGGGAGGGGGTGGTGGAGGGGGGTAGGGGGTGGGGTGGGGTGGGGTGTGTGTGTGTGTGTGGTGGTGTGTGGTGGGGGAGGGGGTGGTGGAGGGGGCCAGGGGGTGGGGTGGGGTGGGGTGTGTGTGTGTGGTGTTGTATTTAAAGGAAATAAAAGCATGAATTAAGCATTTTTAACACTAATATGCAAGTTGAATCAATAAACACGCAAACAATTATACACCCTAGCAAGAACACATAAACACCATAAATCACTAATGAAAAAACAAAAGGATGATTCATACCTATAAGTTATTAGATGGATATTTGAAATTCTTTGGGGGGAGAAATAAGGTTTTGTAATGCTAGAACTTAAGGAAGTCCCGAGATTTTGGGGAGAGTATGGGAGAAACGTTGTAAAAATGATGGGGAGGGGTAACTTAAGAGAGTCAAATTTAATGACTTAAAGGCGCAAGTCGATTCGATTCAAATTCGAATCATTTCACTTTGTCCCATCTTTCTTACTTCCTTGGTTTGAATCAATTCGAAAAAGGCCCAAATATATTCGGCACCTGTTAGATTTGGCACTGCTTTTTATTTTGGTAAAAATGGGAGGATTCATGGGATTTTGGGTTTGACCTACTCTATAATGCTTGTAACTGACCCAAAATCAATTCCCATTACAAATTTTTAACCCTAATGAATGTTTGTGGTTGTTCGGCATAAAAAGCAGGCCTTGGAAAACCAAAACAACTCCATAAATGGGGACTTTCCTCACGATGTCCGGCAAAAAATTGAACTTCACCCATCACAATCGAAGAAATAATTGTGAAAGAAATTTAATATCCATAACCCTAGGGATTAAGAATCTATGAACTTTTTGCAAACGATATGAGATTTCCCATGTTTAATCAAGAACATCCTTAGACTTGTAGGGGGTGGGGTGGGTGGGGTGTGTGTGTGTGTGTGGTGGTGTGTGGTGGGGGAGGGGGTGGTGGAGGGGGGCAGGGGGTGGGGTGGGGTGGGGTGGGGTGTGTGTGTGTGTGTGTGGTGGTGTGTGGTGGGGGAGGGATAATTCACGGGCTTTAGCTAAACTAGGGTTTTATAGAGTTTCGCTCCTACTACTTGGGCAATGACTATACTAGGGACCAAAGATAAATAAATAAACTGGATTCAATGTAAATACTAGGAAATCCCAATTTATAACCGTCTAATTTATATCCTTTATTTATTTAATCACGATTCATTCCACTAAATAATCATGATTGCACTCAAATTTAATTATTTATAAATCACTCGAAAGAATGTGTTCTTATTATTAAAGTTGATTACGGTATATTATGATTCCCCACGTTATGTTTTCGATACCCTCTTGGTTAAATAAATTTTCTACTAACCGATTTTAATGAATATCTGATCAATTCCTTGATTCTAAAACTTAATTCTATAGGATTATAAAATAGTTCATCGGTCGGGTAAACAAAACATATAAGTCTATCAAGGGGTATCACAATCCAAATTATTTCTTGGACGTGAATTCCTCCAAATTATGATCTCATACCTATTCACACAATGATTGACCAACTTGCGAGGATCTATTGTTCTAACATATAATTGAACTTCACCCATCGCAATCGAAGAAATAATTGTGAAAGAAATTTAATATCCATAACCCTAGGGATTAAGAATCTATGAACTTTTTGCAAACGATATGAGATTTCCCATGTTTAATCAAGAACATCCTTAGACTTGTAGGGGGTGGGGTGGGGTGGGGTGTGTGTGTGTGTGTGGTGGTGTGTGGTGGGGGAGGGGGTGGTGGAGGGGGGCAGGGGGTGGGGTGTGTGTGTGTGTGTGTGTGATGTTCAATTTAGTTGGTGCACAAACTAACGGTCAAAGTAATAGTATATAATTCCAACATTTCAAACTACTTGAACATCACAAATGGATACGAACTTAAAATATAAATTGAGATAACCTTAGAATCTAATTAGGGTAAAAATATAATGGAATCAACTAACATATATGTAGGGGTGGGGTGGGTAGGGGTGGGGGTGGGGTGTGTGTGTGTGTGTGTGTGCGTAGGTGCGTAGGTGTGCGTGTGTGTGTGGCGGTGGGTGGGGGTGGGGGTGGGGCACCCATTTAATAACTCTTTAAATATTTGGAAAAAACATAATATTACAAAATTGAAACGAAATGGTATTGACGGAACTTACACATACGTTATAATATAGATGGAACATTTTTTTATCTGTACTATTAATTCAGTTAATTCAATTAGGTAAAACGAAATGTGTACTATTAACATTTTTTTTTATCTGTACTAATAACATTTTTTTTACAGCAAAAATGTCTCCTTCAGATGTTAAGGCGAAGATGATGATGCTGTTTATGATGATGTCGTCTGGGTTCAGTGGTAGCGGAGGCGACGAGGGCTCCTCTGCCGCTAGGCTCCCCAAATATGGAAAATTTGGGATTACCGTCGAAAACAAGTCGGAGCTTTTAGCGAGATCCCTCGAGCTGCTAAAGACGGTCATCGGCCCGGGGTTTATGAGTTGGAAGGAGGTGCCGTATGAGCTCAAGTTAGCTGTTTGGGCGGCACTACATGTAATATTTATATGAATATTTCAATTTATATTTATATTTATATTTATTCGCAACTAACATTGTATTTGTTGGACAGGAACAATTCAACTTGGATCCAAAGCTACGTGATTCCGTCTTGGAGCAGTTGAGGGAGCAACACAAGACGTGGAAGAAAAATATGCGGACACGGTACTTTGGAAAAACACGAGAGTCCATTTTACAATGGCGCGGATCCGTCCCGCCCAAGGAGCCGATCTCATTGGCCCAATGGCAAAAGTTCATTGACAATGAGATCGAGGATTGACAATTGGCATCTCGCCAATCGGAGAGGGAAAATCGGGCTAAAAAGACGGACGTGCACTACTCCGGCCGGACCTCTTACGCTGAGGTGGAGCATAGGATGCAGGTAAGATTTAATTTATCTATAACTACAGAAATATATTATTGGATATTATTTTACTTTACGGGGCCGATACTAATTTTACTTTACTCTATTTTATTTCAGGGGGTAGGGAGTGGGCCAGGGGGTAAGCCACATAGGCTCGATACTTATGTGGCTCTTAGGACGAAGAAGGGGAAGGACAAGGAGGTGTCCCCAAGCATCGCGGACACGATTGTAAGTAATCCGACAGTTTAATTATTGTTAATTACGTTATAATTTTTTAGTTTACTTATTTTACTAATCATGTGCTTTTTGTCGTTTCAGGCAAAGCTTAAGGAAGTGCATGAGTCGCAGTCTGATGCCGACAAGGCATCTTTGTCCACAGACGCACTCAGCCAAGTGCTTGGCTCTGATCGCAAAGGGAGGACAAGGGGAGTGAGCTCGCGGGTGGCCAAATCTAGGATCATCGGATTGGAGACGAGCGACACCGGGTTGTCTCGAACGGTGGATTCACACGACGCGAAGCTGTCCCGTTTGGAGGCGACGGTCCAAGATATGTACGCATTCATGAAGCGTACGTTGGGTGGAGACCGTAAAGGGAAAGGGAAAGGGAAGGAGAAGGCGGTGGAGGAGGAGGTGCGGGAGGACGAGGCGCAGGATGACGAGGATGTGGACCTCGCTGCTTCATCACCGACACGTTCGTACTTCGACGATCCACTTCCCTATTTGACGCCCTCCAACAGACCATTGTCGACAATTGGTTGGCCGAGCGTGTTCATATTGGACGTATTTGATGGCCAGCGGATAGGGCGGGGTTTGAGGGACCCGAATATCGTCGAGGGTGGAATAGTCCATGGACGTGTGCTTCAAGAGATGGAGTCCAGGGTGCTCGTCACGCATGTCATACCCGGGAAGGAGAACTCCCTATTGTGGTTGCGCGAACAATGCGGCACGACGTATATTAGTGGGTGCGTCAATTCGTATGTCGTGTGGCCTACTCACCTCCTCAGTTTTATCCAAGACATGTAGTAACATTATTTTTAAGTTTGTCCATTTTAATTAAATTTGGATTATATCGTCATGTATATTGTTTTTACTTTGAATATTTGGATTATATCGTCATGAATATATATTTGCATTATCTTTAGTTTGTGTTGGATATATGATGTTTGTAACAGGTACAACGTTGCTATAACAGGTACAAATATACTGCTGGGCAGTGGCGGTGGCCATACTGCCCAGCAGATTTTTTTTAAATTCTGCCCAGAATTGTCACGGTCATTGACCGTGACAAGTCCGCGACAAAAGTTGTCACGGACGTGTCACGGTCAATGACTGTGACAATTGGGGTCACGGTTATGTCACGGTTTAGAACCGTGACAAACGTGTCACGGTCATTGACCTTGACACGACCGTGACACAAAACGCGAGTTTTTTGTCAAGGTTAATGACCGTGACACGACCGTGACAAAAAAAGTTGTCTCGCCTCGAAATGTCACGGTCATTGACCTTGACAAGGTGAATTTGTCGAGGTCAATGACCTTGACAAATGGGCAGATTTGGTGTAGTGGTAGCTCAACAAATAAATCATGCGTGCCTTAAATCACATCTATAAGGTTGCCACGAACTCAAATCATTATAATGAAACATCTGCTCATCGAAGTTCCATTTACCCATAATAATAAAGGCGAACTCAATCTGTATCCAGGTGAGATATCGCAACAACAACCTGTTCCACCCTGGAACCGCGGACACGATAGTCTTTCCATCATTTGCCTGCTATTGCTCCGAACAACGAAGAATATAACATACTCAAAATAATATCCTACTCGTATATCACTCATACAACGAGTAGTACAAGCAAGATATATATATTCAAAATATCAACACCCGCTTTTATAGAGAATGAAAGAAAAATATAACTCCGCTACCGCGAAAAACACATAGGCCTACATTATACAATATTACTAATAGCGTTCCCAAAAAGCTCAATTTACACACACGAGTCTAGGGCTAATGAAATATAATGACTTTATCTAGTCACATCAAATATACCTCCTCCATCTGAGGGAAAACTCATACTAATAACTTCTCCAATCTTCCTAACTGCTCCGATTGGTTCCCTGACCTAATACACTTGTCTTAAAATGAACCAAAATTACTCTTATCGATTCCCTATTTGGGCACCCTACTCTTGTCCCTTAACTTCTTCATTAAAAGGAAACTCCATTATCGGCTTCAAGATCCCTACTTTAATGAATTCCCCATGTAGATGTCCACCAATGGGGTCCATGAACACACACATTCTCTGCAAGTGTTAGCAACACATCACCAGTGAGCCTATCGTCGTTCTGAAGGATTCTCCCTTCACTGTACTTTCACTATTCGGCACAAAGTTCACTTATCCCTATCACTCTTTATTCACTGCTGGCACCCGACTGATTCCTTATGTGAATAATTCAAAAACTGCTTTCCCTCCATGTATGGTGACCATCATTTTCACCATATCAACATCGCTCCTACGAGTGAAAATTTTTCCTCAATTTTTAACATCTAGGTGTATCCATACCCTGCTCTAAGCCAAAGCTTCTGAGCCTTCTACTTCTACTGAGTAAGGCTACACTAACTTTGTATGACTTGACTTCAACATATAGTCCTTGTCAAAGACCTTTTCAAACTTTTTCCCCAACTTAACTTCACGGGGTAATTCAAATCAACATCCCTCTCTATACTATAACGGTACGTAACGGAATATAACTACTATAATTTAGGAGGCGTTGCAACAATCCTTAGCAAATGCCACAAGGAGAGTGACCTCTACTGCGGTCCCAGTTTCTGACTTTAAAAAACTGTTCCAGCTAAGCCCCACCTCCTGCTGCCTTCATCACGGCCTTCCTTAGTCTCCCTTCCTCGATCAGCACGGGAACCTCCAACAAGCGCGCAAAAGATTTACTATAATCCTATGTCATAGCAGGAGAACAAAATCTCTCTAGAGGAATCAACAATCCTAATCATGAGGCTCTATATCAAATCGAGATCAATGCTGAAAGCGTAGTACGTCCGCACAGATTCCTAAAGACACTAGAACCTGATCCTCTGATATCATTTGTGACAACCCGCTAAATAAAATACCGGGTGATCACTCCTATATTAAATTAAAACAGGCGTCGCACATGGATCATTCTCAGCATCACTTTCGAAAACCAATTTTAATTACTAATAACCTATTAAGCTGGCGTCAAAAATTTACTTAACTACTCTGTTTAAACAACTACGCAATATAAACATTCACACAGTTTATATAAATGAAATTGAAATGAAATAAAATAACCAAACACTCGGTTCAAATATGATACAACCAAATCGAATTCAATTGGGCTTTCGGCCCCAGAGTAACTACAATGCTTCCTATCTAGATTGTAAGAATAGAAGCGTTTAAATCAAACCTGCATGCATCCACAACTGCTGCAGCAGACGTATGACTCGAAGGAAATGTCATCTAGGCGTCCTTGTGTCTGGACACCTATATATATATATATATATATATATATATATATATATATATATATATATATAATAAAGTAGAAAACTTATGTATGTCATAAGCTTAATTGATGATGTCATCTATATGAGTTGTTTTTACAATATCTCTTTTATCCTTGAAAATTTTAAATTCCCCCTCTTTTGACACACTCTAATTTGTTTCCCCCTTCTTTTTAAAATTCAAAATTGAGGGTAAAATAGTATTATAACATTTTGAGTTCATTATCTTCTCTAAACTCCCCATGATCACTTTTATCTACCTTTACCTTTTCACACATAATCTTCTCTCATTTCTCACTAGAACCCCAAGGCCACCTCTTCCCCCACCGACTCAACCCTTGCGTCCTCCTCCCATGCTCTTGCGTTGCCTCCCTCTGCCAAAAAGCCTCTCTATATCTCAGGTGTTTAGTTTCTACTTTTGAAATATATAAAATAAAGTCTAATTTGTTCTAACTAAATGTCCTATTCTAATGTCCTGTGAAGAAGAGTATCAAGCAAAACTTTTTAAAATTTATGCTCAACATCTTCAACCATGTGAAGATTGAACTAATGTCCTGTTCTTTTTTTTTCCTTTGCAAGTATTACTATTTTTCTCAGATCACTAAATGCCCAAGGTACTGTTCGATGAAATCCATTTTGGATTTTAAGGTACTGTTCCAACAAACCCATTTTACTCCTTCTCCGATTGGAACTTTGTGGGTTTTACTTTTCGAACAAACTCATTTGTTCAAATTATTTTTTTGCAGATCTAAACAATGATCCACGTCTCATAACGGTTGTTCAGGTAACAGGTTTCGGTATTCATATTTTGAGAATTAGTTTTATGGATATAGGTTTTTTGACCGGATGTAAAGCCTTTGGTTCATTTTTTTCCCACAAGTCTTCGGTTCCTTACCTGTAGGTTTCTTTTTGATAACATGCCCATAATTTTGGCCGCGAATATTCGTTTGAAATGGTTCATACCATCTGTCGTTTTTAGTCCATTTGACCGTTTTTAGTCCATTTGACTATCAGAAACGGAACCTGCCTATACTCACTGGTCTTTACCAAACCAAACACGGCTCTAAATGAAGAACGGAACCTGCCTATCAGAAACGGAACCTGCCTATTTTACAGATCAATAAATGAAGAACGCAAATCCGTTTTTTGGTAACATCATTTGAATGGAGTAATTTAAGAAAATTTCAGAATTATTTTTTAAAGTCTCCCAAGAAACTAATAAAACACGGCTCCTGCTCGGACAACAGCACCCTACATGACTGATGCGTCTTTTGTTAAAGAACATGATCGATATTTTGCATTTTATTTTGTTTTTCGATTATCAATTATAATTTAGAATGTAAAGCAATTAATTGGTTTTGTTGCAGCACATGACTTTTATTTTACATACGATACTTTTCAATAAGTTTTTTTATTTGATTTCATATTCTTAAACATTGTTTGTCGACCTCCATTATTCACAACTTATAGACTTTTGAGTAGCAACCTATTTAGGTGTTTGATGGAACCATAAACATTTTTTTATTTGTGTTTTGTTTTACAGGTATGCCTACAGTTAGGGATGTTCGCGGTACGGTAAAAACCCGTACCGTACCGTTTTGTACCGAAAAAATTTGGTAATGATTTTCCTTTTTTACTTACCGAAAGCCAAAACAACCAAAACCGAAATTACCGATTTTTTTGTGGTTGGTTTTGGTTTACACATTTAAAAAATCGATTTACCGAAATTACCGCTTTTAAAATACCAAAACATATAATATCAAATTTATTGTAATAATGTACCTAAATTGGTATTAAAAGCAAACTAATATTGGGGTTATAACTAAGGAGCTAATGCTTTTCAGTTTAAAACAAAAAAAAAAATCATTTACAGACCAAACCTATAAACTATAAACTAATGCTTTTCATTATAACTAAGGAGCTAATGATGGGTTATAACAGTTTGAAACTATAAATTATAAACTAACCCAGATAATGGGGTATAACTAAGGAGCTAATACTTTTCATTAAAAACTAATGCTCCTTCCATTATCTAAGGAGCTAATGCTGCCCCACGTTTAAAATTCATTTCAAACTACAGCTCTGTAACAAGCAATTGTTATAACCCAGATGGATGTAAGGAAATGGAAAATGCTGTTAAAGTCCCAGTGATAGAGCGTGTCCACTGTCAAAAGCCAACCAAAGAACAAAATGCAGTTAAAGTCCCACATCGGTTTGGGTTGAGAAATAGCTCCACATGGCTCTTTATAAATAAGCCTTGGTGTCTTCTTTAAATTTAATTGGTTTTGCTGTTAAAAGTGAACCCACTTTAGTGCAAAAATTTGGTGGACATGATTATTTTGGTCAAAATAATTTGACTAAATATAAAATCATGTTGAGCCTTATTTTTTTTAGTTATTTTTTATCCAAAAATTATGTTATTTTGGTGAACATATTTTGGTCAAAATATTTTTTGACTAAATGAAAAATGATGTAACTTAGTTATTTTTTAAATCTAATAATTTGAGTGGGCAAGTTATAAATAAAATTGTTACCGAATTTACCGATCTTACCACGGTTTATAGCAAAAATGTGTGGTATGGTTTTGGTTTAAGTAAGGTTGTACCGAGTGGTACAAATGGTAATTTCGGTTTTAGCTTATTAGAATTGGTTTGGTATTGGTATTCCTTATTTACCGACCAAACCGACCGATACCCAGCCCTACCTAAAGTACACTACAGAATTACCGTCGATCATCACATGCGATGATGGTAGGTGCTAAATGAGAATCATTATTTTTTTTCCAATCATTTAATATTTTTTTGTTAGTGGTGTAGGGTCCGTTCTTCATTAAAATTATTGATCAAATTTTTTTTCAGAATTACTATGTTGGTTGGAAATTACTGAGTAAGAAATTTGGAAATTTCATGTTTACGGTTTTTTTATTCACTCCGCTACTAACGTTAATGGTTTAAGTGTTACAGTATGTGTGATTTGTATTTGTTTTATAACCTTTGAATATTTACAAGGAAAATCTCTAATTCTTATCTTTATTTTGTCGGTATAGGCTTTGTTAAACATATTTCAGTTGCTATTATGTTGTAGGATTGGGTTCAATGCAGTAAATATTGTAGGAATGTGTCTTGGAGACATGCGAATAAGAGCGTGCCACATAGATGGTGTAGCAAAAGTAAAATTAGTGGAGTTCCGTTGGTCATTTCTATTTTTTATTCTATTCGTTGGTGGTAAGACATGTCATCTACTAACGTTTATATGCCAAGTAGATAGAAGCATAGAATCGTTTTGGACTTTTGATGTGTAATTGTAATTAATAAATTGTGGCTTTTGTGGTTTAGTAATGGTTCAATGAATATTGTTGGAATATTTTTTAATTTTTTAAACAACGTGGATAATTCTATAAACAAAGAAAATTCAATTCAAATTATCTAAATTGTTTACATGTAGTTGTGTTGTAAAGAAAACCTTTTCACTTAAATTATAAGAAATTCAGTACTTTAGAAAATTTTCTTCGTGCCTTCAGGGTAATATTTTTTTTGGCAATATTCTGCCACACTATTATATTTTTTGTGAAAAGAAATGCCACAATATGGGGCTATTACAATTGTGTGTTGTAAAAAAATAAGTTATCGCAATATGGGACTATTACAATTGTGTGTTGTAAAAAAATATTTGATTTAATTATGCAGGATTTAAAAACCACCCAATTTTTTAAACTAAAAGGCTTGTAACATAGGTTATTTTAAAAAACATTTATATGTTGTGAAATTAATACGACGTATGGTCCTATCAACGACGTACAGTTTTGAAAATTTTCATCGTGCCTTTAGGCACGGGCATACCCTAGTATATATATATAGCAGGAGAGGAAAATATAGAAACGGGTCAGAGCCCAAGTTGTGAAAATATTTAGCAAGTGCATAAATGCTTTATTTTTAAAAATGTGTTTTATCTCATATTTAAATTGGTGTCGCACTCCTATGAGATACCCCTAACCTCTCTCCTAATAGTGCACACCTAGCACATCCTTCTAAACCTCCTAGTCAAGCTACGCTGCCTAACTACTCCATCACCCCCAACTCTAAAAAAACATAAACAACCCAAGTACTAACGGCTCAACTTCTCCCTAGTCTCAACGTTATGCCATATTCGTGCGTGGGGTGTCTCGCAAAGCGAAATCCAAACCAGGAACCCCCCCCCCCCCCCGATACACTACTACTTGGCAAGGTCGATCATCGAGATCCATTAGACCCTCAGTACACGAAAGATATATTTATATATATATATATATACACATAGAATTATAATCATTATCATGCTCCTCTTTAACTTTTATACTCACTTTTAAATACGTATCATATTACACTTCCGGATATATCTCCCGGAATGAAAATTAATCCCTTTTCCTTTAATAATCATTTTATCTCTTTACATTGATAGAGATATAATATCTTGTTCTCATACATAAGTAATGTACTATCACACAAGTAAAATAACCATCCCAACGAGCTATAACTCGAGGATGCGGTCTCATAGTGCCGATCCAAAATTCGGATTTTCTCACTAAACCACGGTACCAAGCCAGACTCCATCAATGGACATGGTAAACAAATATACAACGGTGGAGGCGGTCATGTTCTCCCTACAAGTGGAGTTACACACATCTCACTCGAACGTAGGACGATAATGACCTGGGGACTATACTCTCCCTGCTCCTCGAGCCAGGGGATTCACCCACATCGCGCATCCTCCCTGGATCGCACTAGAGAAAATATATACTCTCGCTGTTCCAACCGTATACCAAAGGAAATCCCGTGGAAACCATCCTCTAAATACACATATACCAATTGCACACAGATACATATGTATTTGTATCATACAATATATATACTTTAATCACATAGTATATATATACTATATATTGTTCCTCGAATATATATATATGGCCATAATTGCAAATCACATAATCATATTTAAGCATTCTCTCTCTTAAATATTACTCACGCCTTAATCACTATTTAAGGACTTGTACATAACCCCGAATGTACAAATTCATATTAATAATAGCATTTAAGTAATTTCACACTCACGATATTCAACCAAAGGTATTCCCACACTTGATAATTAACTTGTACCTTATTCGCGTTTAAGGATTTACACACATCTATTCCCTAAAGATATAAATCCCTAGAAATCGCATCCTAGGATTTATTCAGATGTATTCAGCTCACATATATTCCAATTCATAAATACATATGCTCGATGGTAGCAAAACTCTCTCTCTCAATTGTTGTTCGTTTCGAATGTTTACTAGGTCCGTTCCCCGGATTATGCCCTACACCAATCCATGGTCTTCTCTTTTATCTAAAGGTTTACTTGCCCTAAAAACCATCATTTAGGAGTCCCGATATCATAACTAGGATCCTCTATATGAAACCCAAAATTGTAATTTAACTCCCTATACTCTTAAGGGAAGAAAACTGACGAATCTGAACAAAGCAAATCGATTCGCCCTAATTGCGAATCGATTCGGGTGGGCGAATCAGTTAGGCCCCCAATTCGAATCCATTCGGAAAGTGTTCTGCAAGAAGGTCCTTAAAGGCGAATCGATTCGGTCTAAATCCGAATCGATTCGACCCAAGGCAGCTTAACAGATTCCATTAGGCGAATCGATTCGGCCTAGACCCAAATCGATTCGTCCAGTTCGAGGGGCACTGTTTGGGCGATTTTTCAATCTCCACAATACCCAAATATCAAACCAACTCCATTTTTAATAGTTTCCAATCTCAACCAACAACCCTATTAACATCCTAACACTGATTTACAACTAATTCTTCCATAAATTTGTGATATTGAACCAATTTTCTTAGGTTTTTGGCCTTAAGACCATAAAAACCCTAGCTTTGACATTTCTTCCATCTCAATTCGATTTTACACTCCATTAATATGGGTTTAACACTAGAAATCATTAAGGGTTTACATTACATCAATATGTAAACTCATATTCAAATTTTCCCAAATTTATTTTAAGGGTTCTAACCCAAAATCATATATATACCAACTATAATATGAGATCTATATGCTAAGTGAAATAAAAGCAAGTAAACACTTGCCTGGAGGATGAAATCCGACGACCTCGAGTCGAATCCCACGGAGTTTGGCCGAAATCTTCCTTTTCTCCCTTCCTTTCTTCTCTCTCTCTCTCTCTCTCTCTCTCTCTCTCTCTCTCTTTCTTCCTTATTTTCTCTTTTATTTCCCTTTATCTTTCTCTCTTCAGCCTTATAAGAGAGAAATAAGGGTTTGTCCCTTATAAACCCAAAAATGACTCGTTTACTCAATTACGAGTCCCTCCTAGCCCAAAATTCCCGGAACCCAATTACTACCTCCGGATACTCTATTCTGACTATCTCGATCTTTCCGAAACCAAATGCGCAATCAAAATTTCCATTTGAGGTACTTGACCGCAAATCATCATATTAACCCAACACTATGAAATGCAGTTTCTCCCATTAAAATATCGTTCTTTGTCGTTTTTCCCAACAGCGACATATAATAGAATAATTCGAATCATTTACGTAATCCTAAAAGTAATTATAACATCCATCGAAAATCATTAAATCCTTGAAAACTTCAAAATTTACTGTTCACGATAATTTCTTAAATTCCTAAATCGCACTGAATTATTACATTTAATTTCCCATAAAAGTGTGGGTTATTACAGAATAGATAAAGATTAAACCTGTGCGATGCAAGTCTTTCTCGGATGATTATCTTGATGGAAAGCTATAGTTTTTGCAGTAACCCATGGAAGAAGGACCATCCAATCACTCAATGAAAGCATCAATAGAAATTTAAAACAAAGAGGAAAAGTGAGGCCCGCTTCTACTAAGAGGATTGTTTTCCCCAAATCCACCTCTTCATTTAAAAAAATGTGAGGGATAAGTGCATATCATTTGTGTTTATATCTTCATTTGCATTTCACCAAATAGTTATTTTACACCATGTTAAATTGCTAAATTTAGAAAGGAAACTAATGCAACAAACAAATTTTGATTCTTTATATATGCAATATAAACTTGGGCTCCATGGAAACTTAATAATCCATATTTAACTGTTAAAGTGATAACAAAAACGACATTATTATTAATTGAACAAACTGTTATTTAACAATTGTTATTTTTCATAATTTTAAAAACATTAGGAAATGTAGATATTTGATCAAACTATTATTTTGAACAAAATTTCACATTAACATCAAGTTAATAAAGAATAAAGCTGATTTTATGTCTTCAAATAAATGTTGCTTGATCAAACTATTATTTAAAATAAAATTTCACATTAGCATTAAGTTAACAAAGAATGGAACTGATTTCATTTTTAAAAATAAATATAATCACGAGGCACCATCAAGGTAGATTAATTTGAAGAATACATTTACACATAGGGACACCCCCACCAATTTGAAATTTGATCTACTTGAGAAAGCATTCTACTATATTCAGTAAGTAATTGTAATAGTTCCACAAAGTTTATTTTGGTTGAAACATATATGATAAAAAGTTAAAGAATAACTAAAAATAAAATAAAGAATAACTAAAACAAGAAATGTCCAACCTCCCCCCGAGACGATTTTTGAGGATGTTGAAATGGGGGAGGGTGTCGAAGAAGAAGAAGGTGGGGAGGAAGGGAATTTTCAAGAGGGTGATGAGGAAGAAGATGATTCGGACGACTCGAATTATGAGGATAATTTCAACGTGTACGCATTTAATAAAACGGTCAATAATAGTCGTATGGATCAACTCGAGGCCCGTTGTTACAGGTTTATCTTCGAGTATAGAGTTGATCATCGCGACGACCAGAGCGATACCCGGAGGATGATGCAGCTTCAAGCTGAAATGTTCGACTATTACTGGGACCCATATGCTTGTGCCCGAATGCCCTAGACCCCACCCATTAGCTCGTGGACTTGTTTTATCTTATATTATGGACTTCTTCATTTTGTATAGTTATATCTTTTAATGGAACTATGTAATCTCTATTTCTCTCTCTCTCTCTCATTAATGTAATGCTATTTGAGTTTCTTACCGTCTATTGCATTTTAATATTTCTTTGTTTTATTTTTGCACTATTTGTCTCGTTTAGATTTTAGTCAATTTGATTGAGGACAATGCAAAAGTTTATGTTAGGGGGGTATAAGTGCATCTTTCAAACTTCACAAATTTTAAAATGTCCCGAAAAATTGAAAATTTTCAAAAACTCCTAAAAAAATGAAATTTTCAAAAAAGTCAAAAATATTTTTCTCCAAAATAAATAAAAATTAGAATTTAAAATCTTCAAAAATATTACTAAATTTTTGTTTGAAGTCTCAAAAACGGATATTGAGCGAAAATTGACGACTTAACGAATAAATGTGGAGATTTTAACCCGGTGAGATTTTTAAGCCTATCATTGTTTTCGAGTAATTAAATAAATCCGAATTACAATAAACTCAAAAGTTCTTCAGTGACAAAAAGTCATTGATGATCTCTGAATCTTTGTTTGTTCGGTTACGAAAAATGAGTGGAAATATGTCACACCCCACTCAATCCTATATCCGAAAGTCATCAAAATGCTAGCATCCTCAAATTAAACGTCAACATTAAAAATCGATACATACGATACCTAATATCTGCACGAAAATCTCTAAAATAATTATCGTCTCCATAATCCATTCTAAGGATCCTCCCATCAAGCTTAGTAATTCTAAACTCAATGCCTACAACGTCCTTAGCACCAAAACTTCATATCTTCAAGAAACACATCTAACACGTATGCTAGATCCTCTATTTTAAGGAGTAGGATTCAACAAAGGGAATAAAAGATCGATAACGCGGAAGCTAAATGGACTCATAGCCTACGAGACCTAAAACCATGCTCTGATACCATCTGTCACACCCCGCTCAATTCTGGTGTCGGCCGCCACCACAACTAAGTTGGGCGTGAGTAAATAAAATATCATTCTTAGCATGAGATAGATATGCGACATATAAAATTAATCCACAAGATAAATGACAATCAATCCCAAAAGATAAGCCATCCAACTAAGCGAATAAAGATCCATCTCATACTAAACTCGAATAAATTCAATCTCTAATAATATAAACTGAATCAAATCCCACTATAAATATCTGAGTAAAACCGTACAACTGTGGCACCGAATGGCCCACCAAAGACATAAATTGAGTCTCAATACAAATGCGAAGGAACGGAAAAACTAATCTACATTACTAAACTCAACTAATATACTCTGGTTGCGCCTCCAAGATAATCTCCACAAATTCTGCAATAAATTCAGTACTAAAACCTGAAAATATTAATCAACACACGAGGTCAAAGCCCTGAGCATGAATACACACTACTCTCCTCAAATAGGGTCCGTGAACCCAGACAATAGCATTATATGCAATAAATATCACAATAGAGTATTTTAAATTAAACGCAACAAATATAATCACTAACTTCCCGTAGAGATCCCCATTAAAAAGGCACACCAATATAATTTTAAGTTTCCAAGTCCCACGATGCTAATTTTATTTAATTAGCCCCTTTTATTATTATTCTCACTTTTAATTATGACGGTCCTCTCGTCTCGGGTGGTAATCCACCAAAGTGTCACACTTCCCCTTGTCAATCACCCTCTGAACCATTTACACTGCCGGCCCCGACACATGACAAAGTTCTACACACGACAGGATATAAATCGCCCTCTGACCTCTTTGAACTGTCGGCCCCGACACATTATGTCGCCACAAATTTTAATACCAGTTTTTATCTTAGGCATTAATTCTCAATTTCTCAATTTCAAAATGCATAAATCACCCTACCTTTTTATCTATGTGAGAACCTCAAATACCCCTTAGTCCCATACCTAAGGGTCCCCAAGTTATCAATCAATCCATCCTACCCTATGTATAGGATGAATTTCTAACCTAAACCTCGACCTAGTCTCATGCCTAGGCTAGTGTAACGATGATAAAGTAACGAAAATCAGCCCACCCCAAAAATGATAAAATCACGATAATCTACCCTCACTAGTCCCATACCTAGAAGGTGTAAATCATCTAAAGGCCTACCCACTAGTCACATACCTACAGGGCATCCTAAACTATAGTGAGAGAAAAAATATCCAACAACCCGTCGTTACAAAAGGGTACAATAATAGTACCAATAATTTACACAAATAAGCAATATAATCATCGTACAAAATTATGCATGATACTCCAATTAAATTAAATCTTAATTTAATTATCTCAGCGACATAAACACCCAAATTAATCTCATATAATTAATTCAAATTAAATACACTAAGATTTCATCATTAAGACATCATATTTCCAATTTCATTATCTCTACATAATTTACATGAGTCATACGTCCCAAATTCATTTATTTCAAAATCAATGTTTTTCTACATGCAACCTACACTAATAAAACTCAAAATTCACTCATAATTCCTACGTACCCAAGGGTTATGAATATTATTCAGATTAAAAGATTTTATAAAAACAACCCCATAATTAGTGTCCACTTTCTCTAATTAGATTGCTAATTTATTTTAAGAAAATATTGAATTAAGGTTTAGGCAACACTTAAAATGCATAATACTAAAGGAAAATAATAGATTATTCTTGTCCAGGTATAAATCATTTGTAAATTCTGAATAGATGGTTGGATTCCTCTCGAAAACTTAGCAAAGAGTCGTTCTTGAACAATCTTGAGAAAATACTATTTAAACCTTCAAATATCGAGTCAAACACTTGATTAAGTTTGGGGCTAAAGTTTGTAGACGAAAGAGAATAATTTTGGAGAGGTCTTCTGGTTGAGAAGTTGATGAAAAAGTGATTTGAAAAGCCAAACCACAAATAAGTGGTGATATATAAAGGATTAAGAGTTTGATTAAGAAAAGAGTTCTAATCAAATACAAACACTAAAAATTTTATTCCGGACGATTGGACCGTCGGAATTGGATGAAATTTTTGGGAGAATTACCTAAAGACGAGAGGAAGCTGCATAAAAAATTTTAGCTCGATTAGTCAGTCAAATATTTTAAAATATTTTTTTTTCTAGAGAGTTTTATGTTTCGAGGACTCTTATAGAGTTTTATGTTTTGAGGACTTTTTTATATAATAAAAATTCAATTAAAACTCCATTTTAATTCCGATTCCAATTCCATTTGAAAATTCATTTTTCAAATATAAAAACCAACATTTTAAATTATAAAATTTATAAAATCCAAAATTTCATTTTTCTCTGAATTTTCAAAATTAATTTAAAATTTTTCATTGAAAAAAATTCGGGTTGTTACAAAATGTTATTTTGAAAATGTGCTAAAAATGTCTCAAAATAAAAATAAATCTAGAAACGTACATGGTAATATGATTAGTAATTCTAGCAAATAAAGTTAGGCCATTGTTTGTTCACCCAAAAAATATTAACCATAAAAGTCATGAAAATATCCTTTTGAAAGCCGACTTGAGCTTAAAAATGATATCCATTTTCATTTGTTAACCCGAAAACCCAAATTAGTCCAGAGTTGTGAAAGTCAAAAAATTTATAAATTAAGTCCATATGGTACATAAAAGGGGCAGAGAAATAACAAAATGCTCAAAGAAAAACATAAAAGAAAAATATGAGAAATAGAAGGGAAAAAAAAGAAAAAGGGAGAAATTAGCAAAATCCCAAAAAACTGCCAACGGACAATTTCAAAAAAAAAATCCAAGTTCGATTTTTTTTTACATTCCCATTATTACCCAAAATAGTCTTAACACAAAAAAAAAACCATAACCGAGTCCGAATAATGAAGTCCATTATCGTGTGGAGAGTTAAAAATACAAAAAGATCATAAAAAGACAAAACGAGGCTAATAAAGAGTGATATTTTTTGTTTTTCAACGACTGTATCACGTTTATAAGATCTATTCACCATAAAAAATTTCGTCTTTAAAATTGTGTGAGTGAACTTGTGTCCATTACATTTACTCCTAATATCACGGACACTGAGATAAAAAAAAACTACTATCCGAGTAATTCGTTTGTGAGAGCATCTCGTGAGATGTTGAACCAAAGAGATTTTGCGAAAAGTAACGTAATGATCAATTGGTGGAAGTTAGAACTTAATTTTTTTCTTCGCACATACACTCTAAGAATTGAGATTTATCGAATAAAAATTTATTGTGATTATTTTTAGGGAATTTAATTGTATGATTTTTAATTATTTTGACAATTTCTTTGAGTTGCACCATGTGGTACAAAATGAATTTTGTGGGTAAATTCACTGTAAACCCTCACAAGACATCACTCGTCCTACTAGGGTAACCTAGAGGTTTAACGACTTGTTGCATACACTAAATACAATCATTCGTCCGCGAAAAAGGTATTCTAAATTCAATTGAGATTGGTTTTATTCGACGTTGTGTGGAATCCAGCGGTTGAGAGGGAAATTATTAGTCGGTCTTATATGCTTGTCAAATTATAGCTATGCACAACTAAGAACTTGAAGATCTTGAACTTTCAAGAATATTAAAAGAAAGGGCACCCTAATCCGAGCTACAGTTATAAAGTTACATGCATTTGAAGTTGAAATGAAAATCCACAGGAAAAATTACAAATAAGAGCAAATCAGGAAAAACAAGGAAGGCTTGGAAGATATCCTAACCAAACCGGTTCGGTTAGGTGAATCGGTTCGCTGCATGGGTTCCATAAAGGGTTTGAATAGGTAGAAGACGAAAATTTGCTATTTTTCCTTCATTTTAAGATGAATAGTTCGAGTTTATCTACACCTCTTAACACGAATTTCTCACTTGTATAAACCTATTAGGAGTCTTTTAAATCGATTATGCATTATTTTAAGGCAAGCTACCATAAAGAAAAACTTGGAGAATAATTTACAAGCTTTCCGTCTTTATTTCAATACAAGATCATAGCTTTTTTCGAGTTTTCTTCAAGTGTTGATTCTTCTTGCATGCTTTATGTTCTTCAAACTTGGTAACTTTTATTTTCAGTACCTTTCTTACTATTTCATCTTTTTTGCATGCATATCAATAAATTCTTGCGTAG
The DNA here is from genome assembly GCA_949130495.1 of Sambucus nigra. Lineage (NCBI taxonomy): Eukaryota > Viridiplantae > Streptophyta > Magnoliopsida > Dipsacales > Adoxaceae > Sambucus > Sambucus nigra. Next base: position 42,702,956 of record OX422216.1, on the reverse strand, counting down.
AGATTAATAGTATGTCCAGTGCGAGTTGGGGAACATGAACCCAACCTATGTTTTTGTCGTTAGATATAAAATTCGATGTAATTGTATTTTTAATTATTAGGATTTTGTTATTTTTATTGTGACTAATATATTAGATCTCTTATCTCCATTTGTCTTGGGCAACCGGGGTGTCTAAGAATACAATATACGTGCCAATAATTCTATCACTCACGTTAATTAAATTATTAACTAAATATTGTGCTGATTAACACCCTCACATATTTAGTGCTTCGGCTTAGTTAATATTATTCTTATAATTAATTATATAGTTGTCAAGAATTTTATATTTAACGAAAATAGCCACGGTTCAGGGCATTGGATTTCGATTCTACTTTTTCTAAATTTCTTTCAAAACCAAAAATTTTGATATTTTTCTTTTTTTTTTATAATTTGATGGATTAAAGTGCATTATATTTTATGGAATTAAAGTTTGTATTGTCTCATATTTTTGTCACGTGTTGAGAATGGTATTAAATTTAATGACGTCCGACGTAGGTTGGCGGCGACCGATGCCAGAATGCGCGGGGAGTTACAAAAATATATTAACAAACATCAATGGCAAGGATTTTTACAAAAGGTAAACATTGGACAACAATTTTTTGTTTTCGTTGCCAATAAGTTAAGAATTGGCCACGAAACTCATTTTCGTTCTAATATACCTTTACCCACGGGGCTTTGGCCACAAAAATGCAACGAAAAAAATATCGTTGCCAATTGTCTTTTATAAAGAAATTTTAACATTTCACCACGATTTATTTTGCAACAAATTGTACCGTTTCTTGCGTGATAATATTATACATTATATAATATATATAACACCATACAGGACACTTTTGAAACATTTTTTAAATTTGTTGCATATAAAAAATTAGTGTTAGTTGAATTAAAATGGAAAATAATTGAAATAAAATGAAAAAAAATACTAAAAACTATCATCCCTGTCAAAATTGCTTAAACTGGACCAACCCTTTAAATATCAGCCCTATCGAAAATCGACGGTCAAACCGAACCGACCCTGTTCAGTTCGATTAACCAATAAAGTCGACTCGATTTTGGTTCAAAATATCCGAAAATCGATAGAGTAGATTGATGCTACGCAAATATTGCGTATTTCATCCCTCGAACCGACGCATTTTAGCCCCCTCGAGTATCTTATTCCCTATATTTATTCTCGTTAACCAGACAACCTCGGATTTCTACGTTAAGATATTTTGCAAGGGTTAATTGAGCTTTTATAGGTATTTGGATGCTAAGTATGAAGTTCGGATGCATTCCGTTCGATTTTCGTACCCGATCGCACGTTCAAGGGCATTTTAGTCTTTTCACAGATTGGGCACATGGACCAACATCTACACGAAAGTTGTATCCCTCCTCACAAGCTTCACGTGGTTGTGAACGGTGAGCATTTCCAAGTTCGTATGAAGAAGTTACACCAATTGTAGCAGACGGGAAATGCATTGAAGACAAAACAACATGCAGGGGGTTGATACCTTCTTGATCGATCGATCGACGGCTTTGGTCGATCGATCGATCCTTCTTGACAGTGTGCTGATTTATTCACCATCGATCGATCGACGATTTGGGTCGATCGATCGATCCCCTATTTTCAGGAGATATTTTTCTTTTCTTTTGTTTCTTCTTTTCTTTTATTCCACTTACTATAAATACCCAATTTTGTTGTAATAATTAGATATCAAGTTCTATATTTCGTTTTTAGGTTAGAGTAGCTTAGGGTTTGAGGGTTTTGGAGAGTTCTTCTTTGATTCTTCTTGGATTGACACCTAATTGGGCTTGTAAGTTGCACTATTCATCATCCTCTCCATTTAATATAGTTGTATTTCATTAATTCTTGCTTTGTAGTGTTATTTACATGCTTTGATAATTAGATTTACATGCTTTCTCTACTTTCTTTCTAGTGTAGATTTATCGCGTTTATTTACCGCATTTATTTATCGCATTTTTAACATGCTTTCTAGTTAATTTAAATTAGGTTGTGTTTGAATTGAACTGACTCGAGTTGGCGCGTTGCTTTGCTTTGGTGATGGTGTTTACGGGTCTATTCCGGGTACGTTGTCCTAGTTATTGCGCCTAGGAGATTTGACAGGGCATATCATGTATGTCCGGTGCTTACAACCTTGCGTGCGCAATTTTTGGGTCATTTGTTGACGCCAAAATCTTATTAGGCTTTTATGCGAATTTAGGGGTGTGACAACCCTTGATTCAATTAACTGTCTAAACGAGATGAATTCTAATTAACTCATCGACCCATGTATCCATTTTATACAAATTAACTCAGGTGAGGGATATTAGACACAACCTATAGTTTTTACTCGCTTTGTTAATCTAGTTTAAATACACTCACCTAGATTAATCTTTCCATTTTATGCATCTTTTTCCTTTATAATTTCTAATCACCTTTTGCGCTTTTATTTCGGAGCACTAAATCACTTAAATTCTAGCAACTCGTCTCTGTGGATTTTCGATACCCTACTTACCACTGTGCTTGCCTCGCAAGTGTAGTCGTAATTTAGGTTTGTTTGCATAGTTGTAGCGAGACGAAAACAATGACCGGCGTCTGACACGCGCCGCACCTCTCGCGCGATATAATAGATTCAACTTAAAAAAAGGTTAAAAACCAAACAGACCAACATGTGTACACCCCATATTTTGAACTTGTAGCTGTGAGTTATATAAGTAGGTGTAGATACTAATGTCTATGTGAAAAAAAAATAATTTTAGTAAAACATTTACATTGTAGTGTCTATGCAAGATAAATAATTTTATTAAAAAATGACCAAATATATTACAATATAAATGTTTTACTAAAAGCATTTTTTTTCACATAGACATTAGTATCTACACCTACTTATATAACTCACAACTACAAGTTTTGTTCATACTTTTTCTATTGAAAAAGCTGTGAAATGTGCTTAAACATGTGTAATAAAGTTACTTGTATTATTTCATATAATTATTGAACAAATTAGTACGCATACGTCATGAACAAATTGTAAAAATTGAAAGTAGTTACAACTCATGCATATTATCATTGTTATGACTTATAAGTTCAATCATGCGTCAAAAGTATCTCCAGCATCCTAAGAAAATAATTATGATAAAAATTGACACATCAATATCTAATTAGGCAAGTTCACCATTGTTAGCTTTAACCATCTATACATCCACGGTGGTTATTTTAAGCCACAAAAAATTGTATACTAATCACAAAACTATATTGTTTAACACATTCAAATGTTGCCAGTGACCTCAAATCGAAAATATAAATCTAATATTAACAGTTACCCTTATAGAAAAATTCATTAACATCTTTTCATCCCAAATTAACCTGATCAATTCGTGAGTTTGTAGAGAAGGATTTCATTTTGTCTCTAAGTTATTAACCCCCCCATCCACTAGATCTACTGAGAAAAAAATAAATAAAATATGAGGGAAAAATCTCTGCTATTTGATTCAAATGTGGAAACAAGGGGAAAATTCGGAGGGACAAATTTTCTATCGTCGATGATCGAGTCGAAAGTAAGTGGCGGTGAGAACGAATAGAGGAAACATAGAATTTTTAAAATGTGGAATACTTAGTGGGTAGTAGGAGAAAAAATGTGAGCTCCACATTTTTTTTATTATTATGTAAATATTGCTAACTTTTATTATCCATTAACCTACTTTGATTTTTTTTTGTTTTGGGTAAAATTTTTGGGATAATTTGAGTTCCCTTCTTGTGTAAAGCTTACATTCTAAATAAACCCACATTCTTAGTGGGGTTACGGATCGACCATTTGTCTTCATAGTATGCCGAGATTTCGGTGCTAACAAATTATATATCTTTCATTTCTTTATAATATCTAGGATTTTGATATACACAAAGACTATTATATCCCTCACACACATGTGGTTAATTGTAGTCAGTTTCAAATTCCACTCTGATTCTCACTCTGATGAAATGATGACCATTTCAGAAATTAAAACGTCATTTTTTATCGTTGTTACTATTTGTATATCTGAACTATAGGGTAGCCATCATTCTTTTGTTTTATTCTTTTGAATTTCATCTAAAACCCAATATTCCACCAAATACTCTAGATTAGCGTACTTAATATAGTCTATTTGTTCAAAATGATGGCGTACAACATGGAATGTTAAATTATATATCGATTTTGATACGTGTCTACAATGATCATGGGGCCTATACATAATCAAATGATTGCGAGTGTGTGACGTGATTTTCTAGCTTGAAGAAAGGTATGTTCCTTCTTATGTATTCAATTTCTGAACAATCAAATTGTTTACTTGAATGTGATAAGGATGTGAGGGGTATGTTGTTATCACAGTTCATGTTAAAGGAACATTTTCTTAACATTTTCATTGTTGAGAGGCATGATCTGATGCATTGGACTTACCTAATGGCAATGGGAGCCATGAGCCAATTTATGCAAACAATTACATATATTTTACTAGAAATTTCTTTTCTAAAAGAAAGACTTTGCTCTCGGAAGGTTTGAGTGTGACAATCCTCATTTTTCATGTAAAGGTTAGCGAGACACACTACGCTAAGAATGGGGATTTTTTTAAAAATTTATACCATTCATAGCTTCAAATCGTAATATAAATATTTTTAAATTGAAACATGCATGAATAGAATAAGGAAATGAAATAGTAAACTGAATAAATACATAATTTCCCACTCTCCCTAACATAAACAACTTACTAGTATGACTGGAAATAAATCGATTGAAATAGATAAGTCTCGGGCTTATGCCCATAAAATCTCTTAATTGTTAATGACTGAAATGGAAAAGGAATAACAACCTAATTTAGAATCAAGTAGTTGAATTCAGTAAGAAACTCAAACTGTAAGTTTGATCCTCTTTTAGCCCTATTGACCCTCTCTAGGAAAACCAAGAAACAAATTTGGATAAGATCCCTAAAGTTGCAAGAATTAACTTTAAAAACCAATAGATATTAATTCAGTTAATTAGCAGTACATGTCACCCATCGGATCTCACATGCAATAAGTATATCACTCATCTTCTAACAGCAATACCATATGTATTCCCAACCCAAGTCATAACATGATAAATGGTCAGCACTCTATCATACTAACTAAGAATAACTAACCATCGTAATAATTATAATATCACTATATACACGTATATGATCTCAATCACAAGGACTAACCCCCAATATTCTTACCCCCACTGAAATATATCACAACCCATAATTTATTTTATGTACTATAGGGTCCATAATTAATTGTCTACTTCATTAGACTACATAAGTTCTTTATGTACCTATATAAATACACACATATATATACCACTTGAAGGTATCTACTCTCGGTGTCTAACTCATGCTTCCATCGACATGGACAAAGGAGCCCATTACCTAATGGACTTAAAAAAACACATAAGTGTGGCGATCACTGTGACAACCCACCTTTTATAATACCGGGTGGCCAAACTTCTACTAAAATAAAACAGGAATCTCAGTATGATTTCATTCTCAGCATCACTGTCGCAACAAGCAATAATAATATAATACGAATAAAACCACACAATGAAATAAATAGGATAACTTAGCATGCAAAAATAATAAATGTGAACCAAATAAATCATCGTTCCTAATAGTAAACATTCACTACTATACAACTAAATATAGAAATAATATCCTGACAGTAAGTCAACTCCTATCCAAACTATGGGCAATACGCCCAAAATGAAATGAAATGATACTATCTAGATAGAATAAGCCGAGGCGTCTAAAATAATCTTGTAGCATCCACCGCTACTGCAGTGGCAACAATGGATCTATCCATGTAGTCCCAGTTGTTGTTGTTGCACTGCTTGGGTTTTCAAAAGAAATTAAGAGAAATAATTTATCCACATGTCAAAGCCCAAAAAATTTGAAAATATTTTGCAAGTAATTAATTATTTTAAATCAATAAAAAATTTCGTGTATTTCTTTCACAATTAATTTATCGAGCACACTCACATGCGATAGAACCTCACGTCACATCACACTGAGCCACCGGGTCGGTATCTCACCACTGATCCCCAAAAATGAACACAAACAATTGGGAGGTCATAAACATACGTCCGAGGAATCACAACCATATCACACTTCACCCCACGGGTCACCAAACAACACATATCCTTACACATGGATATTGCCCATACTACAGTACTATGATCTGTGGAATCAATCCAACACATGTTGTTCAATGCCAGGGTGAACTTCCCACTAAGCGTAATGTCCCAAAAATAACACTACCGAGTAGGTATGTTCAAACAAATACATCAATAACATATATATATATATATATATATATAAAGTACAAACTACGTACAGAAACCCACAATGTACTAGTCTGCTCAATCCCGAACTCCAAACCGACTTCCCAATTGCACAGCACAAGTATTCACTCACTTGAATTCTAGTTTGTCTAGGATGAACCTATCTATCATTTGGTTAAACACACTTACCAAGACCATAAATATTCCCCAATAGTCCCACTCCTTCCCAAAATCCCCTACGGTCATTCTGAAAGCTGTAACGGGTAAAAAAATCGCATGAACAAAAACTGGGTAGGCCACCAAACCAAAACAGTTCGCTCTCCTAGGGAATCAGTTCAGTTTGTTGGACTAGCTGTCATATTCTTCCAAGGTTTTTCTCTTCCAAACCCTCTAATGGAGGTCCCAAACCACCCCAAACGTAAAATTGACCTCACACATCATTGTATTAAAGTTCCAGAAGTGTTATAACATATAACTAACCCCAAATCCTTTATAAAAAAACCTAGGATTACGAATCAAATATCAATCCTATTCAACTCAGAACTTTCCCCCAATTTAATTTTCATTAATCAAACCTTCCTATTCAAGCTCAACATACTCATCATTATAATTCCATAATTAATTTCAAAATTGTAATATGACTAACACCAACTAATAATCAACTCAAATTAGAGATAAATCTCTGCCTACATCTCTTAATCAATTAAGTCAAAGTTCCAACCCGTCCTCTTTAAATCTCAGTTTTTTGTACCAATTAAACATAAAAGTGATTAACTACATACATTTAAAATTTAAAGGAAGTAACTACTTGCGTTAGAGGATTTAACCCGAATTTCTCTACGTTGATGATGAGTTGAATTCAGAGATAGCCTATCTCTTGTCCTCTCCAAGCTAATTTCTCTTTTTTTTCCTCCTCTTTTCCCTTCCCTTGAACTCTCTCTCTCAATCTCACTTGTGCATAATATCAAAGGTGGGCTGCCATCCAATTTCCCTACCTTTAAATACCTCCTTAATCCACCATAATCCCATTTTTTCAATTAATCCTAGGTGTAAAAAGACCCTCTTAGCCTTATACAGTATTTGTTATATCTAAAACGTCCTCAGAACCCAATCATAACACCAGGTTACCTAATATGGACTATTTTTACCCTTTTTGGATAGCTAGTACACTCGAAAAGGTCATTCGAGTCACCCGACTACAAATATGCTAATATCTCATTAACTAGGCTCGACACATGCCTACCATATCCATCGTCCATACATATTTCTATCTGTCGATGTAGCACACTATTACCATGTAATAATAAACCTCCGTTTTCACTCATATGTGACACATAATAAGTCACATATATATCTACTTATCACACGCAAGTAAATAATAATAATAAACATTAATCCTTATCGCTAATTAATTTTTATTTAAACCCAATTTAATTTCCCCAATTAATTTATTAATATTAAGCACACAAAAATGGATTAATATTAAAAGTACAGGGTATTACATTCTCCCCCTAATAATGGAATTTTTTCCTCGAAATTAGAACGTACCTGCCATGAAGTGCTTTGGATACTTATCCACATGTCATCCTCATGCTCCCATGTCAACTCAAAAATATTGTGGTGTCCCCACTGTACATGCACTAACGGTACCACATTTAATCAAAGCTTCCTCTCAATATGGCCCGAAATAGCAATAGGTCTCTCCTCATAAGAAATATCTAAGTGCAAGTCAGTCTCATTTAACGGTATATGTCATTAAGCCACGTCATTCCTGAGATACCTCCTCGATGACGACTCATGGAACATGTCGTGAATCCGCTGTAAATGCTCTGGTAAGGTGATCCTATACACATATGTCCCTACACTCTTGATAATGGGAAAAGGCCCCATATACCTCCATTACAACTTCCTCTTCTTCCCAAATTGCATCACTCCCTTTATGATAGATACCTGCAACAACATTTGATCACCCACATCAAACTTTAAAAATCTACGCTTCACGTCGTCATAACTCTTCTGCATGTCCTGGGCTACCCAAATGACTCTTGATCAACTCAATATTCGCTGACTTCTCCTGAATCAAATATGGTCTGAGAATCTTGTTGACCCCCACCTCTAACCAATAAGAGGGCGAACACAATGTTTCACATACGAAGCCTCAAAAGGAGCCATGCTAATAGTAAACTAGTACGAGTTATTGTACACAAACTCTACCAAAGGTAAATACTACTCACATATAACCTTAAAATCAAATAATACACATTCTCAATATATCCTCCATATCTAATTCACCCTCTCCGTCTTCCCATCAATTTATGAGTGATACATCGCGTACAAATGCAACTCCTTCCCTATCACCTTTAGAAAACTCTGACAGAAGTGGGACATAAAGATCTTATCTTGATCCAAAGCAATAATGAGCGGTACCTTATGCATGCTCACTCTTTCTGTAATGAAAAATTATGCACACTGCCCAGTCATGTAATTCACCCTATCTAGACCATACCGACCACCAAACCCGCCTCCTCACATTTTTGCACATCTTATCCCCTCCGGGATGCATCAAAAATCTTGACTTATGCACCTTTTCCATAATTATGCTCCATAATTCCTCATCGTTTTGAATAATCAACCCCCCTTTTGAGTTAGACTCCGCTCCACCTTCCAAGAATTTTTAGACCCCCTTCTCATAAGAAGGATCCCTTTTTTGTCCTTTAATAACCCTCAAAAGATCTCGGGTGTGATGGTCATCACTGCTATAATTGCCCGAACTATCTCCTCTTGACGAAGATTGGTCTACTTTGCCTTCCAAAACTTCTGCCAAATGCCCTACGTGCATATGATTCATTTCATCTACCACTACATAAGACTTTGTCAGATGATACCGAATATCGAACTGACTAGGGTGCCCATACACCCTATACCACGGGCACATATGCTCAAATACTACATATGAAACTCACATACATCAAAATCAACCAGGAAGGCCCTGCACGATCATACAGTAAAGGTATACTCAATTACCTTACTAATCACAACTCAATTGATAATGAGATTTCCCTACTTATCAACTAGTCGTGCAACATCCTCGGTGCTCTCTACATAGAACTACTCAGCTATGTTGGACTTAAATCATATAATAGCTTAATGCTCGATGAATTACATCTTCTCACATGTAATGCTCAACGTATAAAATCAATGTCATAATGCCCAAATGTCTATTAATTCTCGACACTTACTAAGCTTCATGTCTGGGAAGTCTCACAAGAAAAATCCAAAAAAGGAACCCTTCTGATACACTATCGCCTAGCTCAGTTAGTAATCGAGATCCGTTGGACCACGACACAGTATTGGGCACCCAAAACCCAGTACCAAAAGCTACTAAATCTGATCTATCAACTCCCACCTCTCTCAATGAGTCCTATAATACGACGCTCACACTATTACCTAGTTCCCAGTGCTATATCGGTTACAAACTTGCTCTCTCGACTTGGCTGTAACCCCGGTATCCCCTGAATCGCATCAGTGAATTCCATAACCACGGGGATCGAATCTATTGAGGCGAACACACTCTTTGAAGTCTCATTCCTAATATAATATAAACACCTTCTCATCCCTCACTCGGTACGAGGCATCGCAGTAAGAAACATATCATGTCCTGGAAGCATAAATGGGGTGCGAGGGGCTCTTTGGAGGTTCTCTTCCTGGGTATGTTTCTACTTGGGGGAGATAAATAGGGGTTAATTGAGGATCATAGGCGGAGGGTAGGGGATCGTGTGGTATGGGACCTGAAGTTTAGGAGGGGTCTCTGGGATTAGGAGTAGGAGAAGGCGAATCAGTTCTTTGATTCGCTGAGATTGGCATCGCATCCGTCTTTAGGGACAAATCGGATGAGGTGGTCGTGCTCTTAGGATGGACTTTTTCTGTTAAGAGTCATTATAATGTGTTGAGGGGTCGTGGGGGTGATTCATTTTCGTGAAGGCCATTTGTAAGTGTTATGCGCCTCCCAAGGTTTTCTTCTTTGTGTTGTCCGCTGCCAGGAAGACCATTTTTACTATTATGGGACTTCAGAATATATGAGGGAGGATGGACATTTGTTGTTGGCTATGTAAGAAGGAGGAGGAGACGTCCAATCACCTAATTCAATATTGTCCGGTGACAATGGGACTTTGGGATTTGATTTTCTCTTTATGCCAGATTGTTTGGGTTATGCATCGTACAGTGTGTGAGGTAATGGCAACTTGGAAGAGGCTTGAGGGTTGGACTAGCCCGGGTGTGGTCTAGATGCTGGTCCATCCACTACACCAAAATGACAAAATTGTCAACTTTCAGCCAGCCATCCTTGTCAAGGTCATTAACCTTGACAAAAAACACGTGTTTTGTGTCACGGTCATTGACCTTGACACGACCGTGACAAAGAATTGTCACGGTTAATGACCGTGACAAGTCCGTGACAAATTTACTTGTCACGGACTTGTCACGATCATTGACCGTGAAAATTCTTTAAATAATTGTCACGGTCAAGGACCTTGACACGACTGTGACAACTTCTGCAGCAAAAACCCTTACCCCTTCTTTTTTTCCCTCCCGTCGTTCCCTCCCTCTCTCTCTCTACGCTGCTCTCTCTCTCTCTCTCTCTCTTCCATTTATATATATGTTTGTGTGTATATATATGTTTGTGTGTATATATGTGCATGTGTGTGTGTGTGCGCGTGTGTGGGGGGTGGGGCAGGGTGGGGCTAGGGGGTGGGGCAGGGGGGCTGTTATGTGTGTGTGTGTGTGTGTGTATATGTGTGGTGGGTGGGGGGTGTGGAGGGAGGTTTGGCAAGGTGGGGGCTATTGTGTGTGTGTGTGCGTATGTGGTGGTCGGGGTGGGGGTGTATGTGGTGAGTGGGGGTGTGGAGGGAGGTGGGGGTGGGGGTGGGGGTGTGTGTATATTTGAATTAACCAATGAATTTGTATTTTTGTATTTGAATTAACCCATGAATTAACCCATGAATTTATTTTTGTATTTGAATTAACCCATGAATTAACCCATGAGTTAACCCATGAATTTGCCAAACAAATTGACAAATTCACGAGTTATTTATTTTTATATTTGCATATATATAGGTTCTTAAATTTTTTGCACTTTTTTTTAAACTAACTCGTGAATATATGTTTGTGTATGTTTGTTAGCTGTATATGATGTTTATATGTTGGAAATAACCCATGAATTTGTCAATTTGTTTGTGTGTGTGTGGGGGGGGGGGGGGGGTGGGGGGGGGGAGGAGGGGTAAGTCAAGGTACCATTGTAATTCTCTTAATATCATGTTTTGATGATTCTATGAGATAATATATATTGTTTCAAGGTTAACTTATTTTAGATAAAAACATTCACATAGTAAAATTAAATTGAATCCATCCATAGATTCTATAATTACATCCACTAAAATATAATTAATAAATGAAATAGTTTTAGATGAAAGTAAATTAATAATTAGTGCCCATTTCATATGAAAGTAGGATTGCCCCTAAGTGTAAATTAGTAAATTAATAATTTTGTACGTTAATTGTTAGTTTAATTGATGAAATGAATTAATTGAGTAGATGAATTAGAAGGAGTACGGGATACACATTTGTTGTTGATATTGCTGTTGGATTATTTTGTTTAGTAAATATTTGGTTGGTTAGTTTTAAAAGTGGCATGACCACTAGATTATTGTCGATATGGGGGTGGGATTTTTCAACTTTTTTTGAAAATTACTTTGTATATCGAACAATATATATATAGCCCTTAGATACTAGCTCTCTAGTAGTGTGGATGACTTGGCTGCCCCTACCGAATATCAATCCATTTTTTATGATAACCCGAATTTGAAACAATTTTTCAATTTGTAATAAATATTTCAACTTGTACCGAAACATCCATTTTTAATGCTTTTAATTGATTTGCACTTTATCATTTTCACTCTTGTGTAGTGTGCGTGTGTGGAGAGGAGATTAATACATAAATATTCCAACTACATCTAAGTTTTGTTTATACTAATCCATGAATATACGCTTCTTACCTTTAATAGGTGATTAGTACATAGTTATTTGGGGTGTCCTATTTGTGGAGAGGAGACTGAATCTCTTCGTCTATCCGAACACTAAGAAATGCCATAATCTTATGGAGTTATGCTCTGCAAATTCCTCCCAACCGTTATATAGCCAAACATCACCAGTTGAAGTTACCAATTCCACTTTTCATACCCCACCACTTGGAACCTCTAGCAAAATATGGGAGACCATTGAAATGTGGAATTGACAACTTCAACTGCTGATTTTTGGCTACACAACGGTTGGAAGGAATTTGCAGCGCATAACTCCATAGGATTATGGCATTTCTTAGTGTTCAGATATGAAGGGAATTATATTTGACACAATTTCTCGGGGTACATTAGATGGAAGGAGGTGAAATATGAGCTCAAGTTAGCTGTTTGGGTGACACTACAGGTAATGTATTTATATTTGTATGTCAATTTCGATTACGATTTCAATTTCGATTTATATTTATCTATATTTATGGGGCGGATACTAATTTTACTTTATTTTATTTCAGAGGACAGGGAGTGGCCCTGAGGGTAGGCCACATATGCTCGATACTTATGTGGATATTCGGACAAGAAGGGAAGGATAAGGAGGTGTCCCCGAGCATCGCGGTACAAAATCTCTTTTCTAGCTAAATAGTTTATAGATTTGAGATAATTGATGGTGATGTTGTTTCTTCTTAAATACTTTCTATTTTGAATGTATATTTGCGTTATCTCTAGTTTATTTGGATATATGATATTTGAATAGGTACAACGTTGATATAATAGCTACAAATATACTGCTGGGAAGTGGCAGTGGCCATACTGCCCAGCAATTTTTTTTTAAATTCTGCCCAGAATTGTCACGGTCATTGACCGTGATAAGACCGTGACAAAAGTTGTCACGGACTTGTCACGGTCAATGACCGTGACATTTTTTTAAAAGGGGACAAGAATTTTTCATGGTTATTAACCATGACTAAACGTGTCACGGTCCTAGACCGTGACACGACCGTGACAATTCTTACGATCTTATCACGGTCTATGACCGTGACACGTCCGTGACCAAAAAAGTTGTCTCACCCCAAATTGTCACGATCATTGACCTTGACAAGTCCAAATTGTCAAGGTCAATGACCGTGACAATAGTGCAGATTTGGTGTAGTGATCATTGTATTTTTTGGACCATCTGACAGGAAAGGAACATGAGATGTTTCAAGGGTGTCAAACCTGATCCTTCTCGGATTCGGTACTATTTTTTTATCCTTCTTCTTACTTGGTATAGGAGATGACATGATTATTCCTTGTCTCTCTTTCTTGAGTTTTTGGAAGAGCGTCTACTCTGGTTTGGGTTTTGGTCCCTTGCTTATTTTCTTTGTATACTTCCTATATACGGGTTTTCGCCCCCTTAGGCGGGTTTATTTTATTAAATCATTTACTTGTCAAAATAATTATTATACACTAGTGGTTGGGTACATTGAGTCTCTAACATATGCTAATGATAAATCAATCTTTTATGTTATCCATTCTAAATTCCAACACAAGCCTAATATTTTATATTTTTTCATGAAAAATAGCTAAAAGATTAGGTAACGCTAAAACAAATCCCATGCAGCTCAATGCATAAAAAACATATTGAATCGGGGAAACTACTGCATTCAACAACTTAAAAAATAGATGGTAATTATTGGATCATTCAATTGGTAATTGGTGGAGTAGCTGGGTGTATATTTCGAAGATTTATTTTTTGCCTTATGCAATTTTATATTATTAACAACACCATATAAACATCAAGCCTTGTTTCTTCCTAATAAATAAACACGAAAATATTTATGTTTTAAATTATGAAAAATAAAGAGATTTTTTTAATGGCATGATTTTTCTAGTGACCATGTCAAACCATATATGCTCCACATCATCACATCAACTTTGGGATATCCCATACATATTGGAACAAATTGCAGTGACATGAGCAACTCTTGGCCAAGACTCACATTTTGAATTTTAAATATATCTACCCCTTGTACTCTACATATCATATGAATTTATGTGAATTAATATAGAATATGAAAGTTATTTCTTATATTATCACTGTGTGTACATGGTATCGAATCTTATCTAGCCAACGTTGTGATCCTTTTTTCTCATATCCCCAACTCCATGGTTAGCTCCTTATCTTCTCTCCCAAGCCTCAATCATGAACATCATTATTTGAACATCATACTTAATAACTCTAACTACTTTCTCTAGAAAACACAAATGACATCATTTTTAAGTAGACAAAACCATATGTGATTTTTGGATGGTACTTATCCCTATCCACCCTCTATGATTTCCACAGAAGACAAAAAAACCATTAATCCAAAAGACGAAGCATGGAAATTGAAAGACAAAATGATTATGATCATGCTCATGTGCATGTGCATTTACTATCTTATTGATGAAACTCCACCTCTCATTGTTGGGTTAGAAACATCCCATCAAATATGGCATGCTCTTGAGATTTCTCCTGATTATCCATCCCATACCCGCATCCTTAACATTCATCTCTAACTTCATAATTTAAAACAATCTGATTTTCCTTCTGGTATAACCTTTCTTCATCGTGCAACATTGCTTTCGAATGAAATCACACTTGTCAATCGAACTCAAGCCTGCTGAATTTAATATCTACATATTCAAGGGTCATAACTCAAAATTCAGAAATCTTGTCACTACCATCTCCATTCATCCCACGCCGACATCCTTCTTCGAACTCCATTCCCTTATTATTAGTCATGAATTTATTCATGCCGATTCAGTGCCTTCTCTCACCCTGTAAGACGCACCCAATCCAACCTCTAATACCTCACCCTGATACCCATTACTCTTAACATAGTGGCTCCTCCTTTTTCTCACCCCATCGTCCACTACACCAAAACTGGAAAATTGTCAGCCAAGGCCCAGAGCCATGACCAGGATATCATGGTAAAAAATGGTGACCCCTTCCAAAATACCGTGACCAGCTAAAAGCGTGACTATATTTGGAGATGGTCATGATCAGGAATTGTGAGCATAGGGGTCATGGTACAAAATTATATCCCGATATAACCACTTTAGGCATTAAACTTCCCGCCATTATGGCACCATGGGCTTTGGGGCCGTGTCATGGTCGCGACTGCTCAAACCGATACTTCTCCAGGATCCTCTTCATTTACAAATCGTACTAAATGTCAAATCTTCCATGGATTTAATCACAATGCTTCCAACTGTCACTTTCGCTACAAACCACCATCTTCTTACACAACGTTATACCCACGACCTTCTTCCTACACCTTCACCACCCTTGTCTCAGTGGTATCCCGACACTGGTTCCATGGTACATCTATTTCTCTCTCTCTCTCTCTCTCTATATATATATATATATATATATATATATATATATATATATACACAGACACACCAGCATATGCCCGTGCCTGAAGGCACGTTCAAATTTTTTCAATGTATGTAATCGCGAAACGACAAAAATTTTCCAAAGTACGTAATCGCAAAATGACAAATTTTGAAAGGGTATAATTTCAAAACGACAAAATTTACGTTCCCCAACAAAACAATGTAATTTAAAATATAAAAAACTATTTCATCGAGATGAACATTTAATGCAAAACTGTTTAAATAATCATTCATTCTTGAAGGTAGTTAGGAGTAAAACGACAAAAAATTTCAAACCACGTGAACAATCAACCTTGACATCATGAATTATAAAATGCACATAATAACATCATATAATCATAACAATCTTAACAATAAATGAATGCAAAGCCTAATATAGTCAAACTAAGCCAAATATGCAACTATAATATGTTGATGGAAATCTTTTGCCTTAAACTTGGGATTTCACCATCCTCATTATCTTATACATGAAAAATATACCTCCTCCAGATCTTTGATTGAGAACAAAAAAGGAGGGACTGAGATTACATGGACCATTTTTTGTTTTAAGAACCACTGGTTATACAGGAACTTCTTCTTTCACCTCTTCCTTATTTCACTTCTTTATTCCATCCATAAAACCCGATTATTAATGGTCGGCCTCCTTTTGAGCGTGAACTAATTCTCGTCTTGTATAGGTGGCATCACGAAGGGTTTAATGGGTCTATCATCAAATGGGTGCTCACCTCTAGTAAACATCCTCAATTTGTGATCTCTATCATCACGAAGTTTGTTTCTGGGAAGCATGCGAAGAACATCTTTGCGAATGGCTTATGTTGGATCCTTAGCCAACTATATACCTATAGTCCAAATATATCTCAACATCATAACATATATATCCTTAGTAGTCTATAATTTCTGGAAAATAATTCTACTGCACGAAAGTATAAATCAATGAAAATGCATTACACTGTCATGCAGTTTTCCAACACGACATCTATTTGTGTCATGTCAGGTTCCTATAAAAAAGCCCCAACAATAGGTCGAAACGAATTCTTGTTATGTAATGTCAGAACCATATTCTTAGATGTTTGTGAGAGAGTCACTGATTTCAATATCTCTCTGCGAACCTGTAAATACAAACAAAAAAATATGTTGGAGAGGTGATGGAAATTTATTTGGCAGAGTAACATATACAAATGAAAAAATACAAAGAAAATAAAACAATAGCGATCTTCAGGTGAAAATTTGATGTATTACAACCCAAACTCGAAAGTAGTATTTTTTCAAAAGACAAATGAACTTTTGGTCCAGACATTACAAAGTTGAATCATCATATCTCTGTAAATAAAAATGCACTAAAAAGAGGAAAGCCACCAAACAGATCTATAAATTCAACCACCTAGTGTTCGTGGTTTGTGAAATCCATAATAGTACCAACACTTGAAAATGCTGCTGAAAAAGGAAATGTTTAGAGGAAAATAGTTTTGAAAACTTCAGTTAGGCCACTGTGACAATTAATTTATTGCAGCCATGATTGTGAGTAATTTTCGGATTAATAAAAACTTGGTTGTAAACATCAATATAAGAAAAGGGCTCCAAGTTATAAGCATTGGACATATAACTATGCAAGAAGACTTCTACTAAAGCCACTGTCATACCCAAAGCCATCTTGAAAAATCCTATCCTATAGAAGAATCAAATCAGTTCAGTTCATGTGATTGTAGTTATTAAACTACATATAGGTGATTAATATGTGAGCAGAAACCATGAAATGTTCTTACCCCCTCGGCTACCACCTTTCATACTGATAACTCAAGTTTTTCACAAGTGATCCAAGTCCTTTTTAGGTGCCATAGAGAATGGATCTGCAAATGGAGAGAAATGAAAAAATTCCATTAAAAATGCAAGCATATGTCACCTATACGGGACTATTATTCAGGACGGGCTAGGAAATTTGTGATATATAACACTTCACTATCAATTAATAGGTAGTATCCAAAATTTCTTATCCCAGATTTAGTTCTCAGACTACCCACCATAGTAATATACATTAAATCAAAATCTATATGATCGTAAATCAAAATCAAAATCTAATAAATTTATATAAATAAAATGCAAAAACATAGTACACATGCCTAACTTCTTCATCCATCAACATGATCGTAACTCCGTTCCCACTATGATCATGCCCCTATGCTCATGCCATACACGTAAAAAATCGTTACATTTATTTCCTGTATATAAAAGAGCACATAAATCAAAATCTATATTAATTCCACCATCAAACTCGCAATATGAGATGAAAAAGGATAACAATAATGGCCAAGTTACTCAGAGTAAGACATGATGCTACGAAACAACATCAAGAATCTATCTTCCACCCATCAAAGCATTTTGTCAAGAATAACTTATCGGTATAAACATTAATCGAATCCCCAATTTTGGGAATCAAGGATATGAACGTCACGTTCAGACTCCTCAAAAAGTGTCAGATGTTGTCGAACTGAAGAAGAATACCATCATGTCCTGCCTCATCAATGACAATATAAACCTTATGTATATTTCAAATACATTCTTATGTGTATATGTTTTTTGTCTCGATAATCTAAAATATGGCTTTGAATACTTCTAACATGTTACATAATGACACGATTTTTTATAGAAGGTATTAATTAACTAAATTCCACCTTCATTTCATCGATTAATTGAACTTAAAAGTGTAAGTAATATGATAGTTCACGTAAGAGTTTTCAATACATGTTGCTGAAAATTCAATTAAAATCCACATTTAAAAACATAGTTTTAAAGATGAAAATAAAAAAGAAACTAAGTAGATCATTAATAAAAATATAAAAGGAAGAGAATATGAAAATAAAAAACCTCACCTTGGTCTGTCCTACAACCATTAATAAAGCAGAGTTATATTCCACCTTTATAAAAAAAATAGTTGCAAACCGTAATATAGCTTTGTCAAAATGGTTAGTGGGATTCATGGTATAAAAATGTATCCAAGAATTAAAATCATAAAGGGGTCATTATAAATTTGTCATAAAAGAGATTTAAAAAAAACAAATTGGATTTCATCTGTTGCCATTTGTTGAATGATGATAAAAATAATTTGGACTAATAATAATTTTCTTTCATCCTTTCATTATATAATTTCTTTGACTTCTAAATTGTGTTATGGCAATGTAAGGAGATGGTTTTCGAATATGGGCCTCTGATCCGGGTGAATGCATAACAGTTTCTGGAAACAAATTACATATGCGCCATGCTACACGCGTGTGATTAGCCTATAAATAATACAAAGAAAGAATTATGTGGAGAAATATCCATGATTTATAAATATTGATACCATTTTGCTACCTATAATTGTCATATATTCTTTTCATCTCAGCTGTGTGTATAATGATACAATTATAACTGGTTTTCCTTTCGTTGAAAATTATTTATTATATAATCAGAATTCATATGAAGAAATTTGATTCATCTTTACTATCTTTGGTCAGTACCTGTCTTAATATGTATAGTTTCATATGCAGACATGGTGCTTATCATGCCACATTTTGAGCATATAAAGTACCACTGGCCCAAAATAGAATCACATTAGATTGTTAGAGGAGAAGTTTCTCAATGGTTGGGAGGACTTAATAATCCAATTCAGATCAATTTTGTACTTCTCTTAGTAAGTATATTTTATTACCTTTATATATAATTGAACTAATTTTCAACTTTATAGTCAATCACACATTTAGTTATTTGCAACATTCAATGATGATGATGATGACATAGAACTAAGGAAATGAGATAATTCCATCAGGTGAACAGGGCAAAATTCTTTTGTCTTTATTGGGAGTAGAGGGTAAAGATATAGAGGAAATCAAGTTAGATAATTCAGGGAAATGATGAGTAAAAGAATCAGGGATAGACCACTGATTGTTTTGAATGAATAAAGTATAAACTAACAGCCCATGGATTATTGGGCTAGTCTACCCCAGTTAAAAATTGTAGAGAGGATCCCAAAAAATTGGAGTGCCAGAGAGACCATTTCCCACAACTCATCTATAATGGAGACTAATAATGCTAAATAATTCTCCGAGACTGGTTGACAATACGTATATATTGCGTATTTCATCCGTCGAACCTACGCATTTTAGCCCCCTCGGGTGCCTTAATCTCTATATTTAAGCCCGTTGACCAAACAACCTCGGTTTATATTGTTAACATGTTATATGAGGTATAATTGGGCTTTTGTAGGTATTTAGGTACCAGGTATGGGATTCGGACACATTCTAGTGAAGTTTCGTGCACAGTTGCATGTTCAAGGGCATTTTAGTCTTTTCACAGCTTGGGAACATGGATCAACATCTACACGGAAGTTGTATACCTCCTCGTTAGCTTTGCGTGGCCGCAAACGGTGTGCGATTCTGATCCCGAATGAAGAAGTTACATCATTTCTAGCGGAGGGAAAAATAAGGAAATCAAAAGAGCAGGAGAAAAGGAAGAAAAGGAATGTAGTGTGGTGCTGCTTGGCTCACCCCTACTTGATCGATCGATCGACGATTTTGGTCGATCGATCGATCCTTCTGTACAGCCAAAATTTTGCCTTGATCGATAGATCGACCATTTTTGTCGATCGATCGATCCCCTGTTTTCAGGAGATTTTTTGGCATTTCTTTTCTTTTCTCCTTTCTTTTCTAATTTAATTCCCACTTGGTATATAAGCCAATTTTGTTGTAATAAATATATATACACGATTTTAGGGTAGAATAGCTTAGGGTTTGGGTGATTTGTTTAGTTCTTCTTCATTTCTTCTTGGATTGACACACTTTTGGGATTGTGTGTTGACTATTCATTCACCCTCTCCATTAATATAGTTGTAATTACTCATATTCTTACTTTCTAGTGTAATTTTCATGCTTTCCTAATTAGTTTACATGCTTTGATTTAATCGCTCTCTAGTATAGATTTATCGCGTTTATTTATCGCTTTCTTTATCACATTTTTAATATGCTTTCTAGCTAATTTAAATTAGGTTATGCTTGAATTGAACTCACTCGAGTTGACGCATTGCTTTGCTTTGGTGATGGTGTTTACGGGTTTATTCTGGGTGCGTTGTCCTAGTTATTACACATAGGAGATTTGACGGGGCATATCATGTATGCCCCGTGCTTACGACCTTTGGTGCGTAATTTCTGGGATATTTGTTGACGCCAAAATCTTATTAGGCTTTTATGCAGATTTATGGGCGTAACAACCCTTGGTTCAATTAACTGTTGAAACGAGACGCATCCTAAATAACTCGTCGACCCATGTGATTATTTTATACTAATTAACTCGGGTGAGGGATATTCGACGCAACCTATAGTTTTAACTTGCTTTCTTAATCTAGCTTTATTTTCCCTCGCCTATATTACTATTTCCATTTTATTCATCTTTTTCCTTTTTGTGTATAATTATCTTTTACACTTTTATTTAGGAATATTAAACCAATTAAATTCTAGCAACTCGTCTCTGTGGATTTTCGATACCCGACTTACCGTTATACTTACCCGTTCAGTGTAGTCGTAGTTTAGATTTTTGTATAGTTCAGGTGAGCCGAATTCAAAATGGCCGACGCGTAGGTGACTCTCGCGTCGCGGTAAAACCCTGCCTAATCAAAATGGCGTCGTTGTCGGGGATGAGTTTGTTTTAGAATTTATTTGATTTAGTATTTCATAGTATTTTCTTTCTATTTGTATTATTTACTAATATTTTTGCAGGACTTCCACATTTGAGCACTTAGAAATGCTTGAATTTTTCCTGCGCGCACCTACTTTGTGGAATTTGCCACTTCTAACTATTTTTGGGGTAAGCATGTCTTATTCCAATTTGTTCGGTGATCCTTGTTATAATCCTTAAAATTCCCGCAAACCTATGACTTTCGGTGAATACCTAGAATCCCAAAAATTTACAAATTCAAATATGACTTTGGGCGAGTATACCGAAAGTAAAAATTTGGGTTATTGGAATTTCGATGATGATGATAATGATTTTGGGCATTTACCTCCTTATAATAGGAAATTTGAAATGAATTCGAATAGTTTTTAAAATTCCTATAATAATGAGTTTAAGTTTAAGTCCGATGGTAATTTTCAAAGTTCCCATTTTCATGGATCCGAACCTCGACTTATGACATTCGGTGAGGGCTTGCATATGTATGAAAATGAGAAAATTGAAAATCGTTATCGAGAAGAAAAACGTTGTTGGGAGAAAGACTTGGATTTATTTTTCGAATTTGACGACAATTTTTCTTCCAAAACTTTCGAAGTCGAGGGATGTTTTGAACCAAATCAGGACATTGTGCCTACTTTGGAATAAACCATTCTAAACTTTGCCCATTGCATAATAGATATTGAAAGTTAGGATGAAAATGACGTAATATCTATTTGCAATGAAATGATTTCTTCTTTGGCCCCCAAAGAAGAACATTTCATTAAAAATGATATTATTTCCTTCGAAACTCAAACTCCATGCGATGATGATTCACCTCATGAGTTTGAATTTCTTTCATCCCCATTTTCATTCTCTGTTATCACACCATCACAAGTACCCGATGATTCGGTTTCAAACTTTAATGTTTTAGATCATTTCGCCGATGAGGAGTCCTTGCTCGAGTCACCCTCCACAATCTCACATTTGCCTTTGTGTGCGTCACCTCCCATTACGCTTGCTAAATCCTCGGTAGGATATTCATCTTTTCTCGGTCCCCACATGTTTTTGTCACCCGTTCAATCCAAACCCCCTATCGTCCCTCCAAAACTTTTAATTGACGATGGTTCCTTTCTTCCTCCTTACACATGCCTTCCGTTGTTCAAACGAAATTCATATTTTTCAGAAGGCATGCTTGTATGAGAGGGTACATCGATTATCCTCCAAAGTCAAATCGTTCTTATGGTGGACCCTCAGATATTTAGACTTCTAGTGTACAGTTAGTGTGAAGCCTAAATAGTAGGTTGGATATATTTAGCTTTCTTTCTTTTTATTTTAGTTTAGTGTAGTTAGTCAAATTTTTGTTATTTGTTTTTTCTATGCTCGTTACTAACTTGTTTTGTAGATTCTTTGGACTTGTTCTTATGGGGATCACTCCAATTTTGGGTAATATCGTTCTTTTCCTCTCTTTGACTTGGTTCTTAATTTACATTGAGGACAATGTCAAGTTTTAAGTTAGGGGGTGTGGGATATTCTATCCATTTCTTTATTCAGTCTGTGTTTTTGCTCACATTTTAGTTACTTACTATGCTTTTCTTAAAAAAATTCAAAAAAAAATTCTTTTTTTTTTCTCCTTTTTTGGGAATTTTGCCCTTGTTTCCGATGATAAATTTTAATAATTGCCCGATCCAATAGACAACCCAATGATGCATGTTCTCGATTTTAGAAGTTGTTAGTCTTTAGTCCTCGATTATTGATATTGTGAATAACTTCAAGAATTAAACTTTAATCCCATGAGCACATGCACTTTTATTGCTATATTAATTTGGTTTAAGATTTTTATAACTCGATAATATTTTGTTGCATTGTATATAGTTACACCGAGTAAGATTTGTACCTTTCTTCGTTTGTGAGTGTTATACACTATTCTTTCCTCTTTGAAAACGTTGAATTCGTTGGTAATCTCATTATTCTTTCATTGACCGTTCATTAATTGCGTTCATATCTTGAAATGTGTTAGTTGATCATGATTTTCATATATTGTTTTGACTCGAGAATTGCATAAACTTTTGGAAATGATCATAGGCCATATTTGTATATCACCCATATGGCCTTGACCTCACCCTTTTATATGTTCCCTAGTCAACCCACTTGAGCCTAAATACTAGCCTTTCTTTTCATTACCCAAAATCCCATAACCAACTCCAAATTGGAGTTATACACCTGTAACACCTCGCCCACCCAGGGAGAGCGAACGGACCGCTACTATCGATAAAATAAATTCAAATCCACAAGTAACAAAGCATAGGGAATCTAAAAATCCCAAAAAATAAGTGAAACCACTAATCTCAATTTCTTCAAATTAAATACAACAAGGTCTCTCGAAATAAAATAAATCACCAATGCTCTATACATCAAAAATAAATGAAAATCTTCTCAAGTATACTCTCGAATATTCTTCCCAAAATATCCAAGCTAAAAAAAATATCCATAGCGCCCCAAATCCGCGCTAACCTGCCACCAAAAGAAAATATGGGGAAGTACACAATACGACAGGAAATATGCTCAACAAATATATGTTAGCGATGAATAAAGCGTAACAACACGAGTACGGCTATTCAAATCAAAATGCAAATCTCATAAGCATTTTTATCAATATAATTTCTCAACAACACATTAATTCGAGTCACTAGGCCTCACCATACCGTGCCATACTTTATCAAGTAGCCAGAACAGGAATCTTGGCGGGTGCCCAACATTGGTGCCATATTAAAATCTCATGACAACATGCCCAACAGATAATAATACCACATGATGATGCTAAGATTTAGCACCACCGGATAAGTGATAGTGAGCTCAAACAGTAGCAGCCATGGCAGCCATAGAGATGTATAAGTGTATAAGTATGTAGAAGGGGATGAGTATAAGAGGAAATAAGACAATGATGTATAGTGGTTCAGCCAATTTGGCCTACATCCACTGTGAGTGTGTGATCCACTAAGTATGGGCACTAATGGCCTTGGATACAATGCACATAACCCTCTCTCTCTCTCTACTGTGTGTACCAGCAGAGTTTTAGCTAGGGTTGCAGTTAATGGATCGATCCCTTATAAGGTTGTAGGTGACAAGTATATATAGGTCTTGGGGGGTGTAGTGTACCCCCCAAGTATGCATGGTGCATGTGAATCATGATCTAGCCAACCCCCTGTGGACACCTGTAGATGCCAAATGATGACATAATATTCCCTCACGTGAGAGTGTGATTTTATTATAACGGTCTCTCCTGTGCCATGTGAGCCTCACGTGCACTGTTCCACGCGTCTCCCAAACCACGCCCTGTGATGATGTCACCCTCGGCCTATGAGCCGAGGCCGAGGGCAAAGTTCCTTCCAGTAGTGAGTCTGATCCAATTCTGGCCTCGTACTGTCAGCCCCTCGTAGGGTCGTCTGGAGCTTGGTGAAGGGTCGGCCCCTCGTAGGGTCGTCTGGAGCCTGGTGAAGGGTTGGCCCCTCATAGGGTCGTCTGGAGCCTGGTGAAGGGCCGGCCCCTCGTAGGGTCGTCTGGAGCCTGGTGAAAGGTCGGCCCCTCTTAGGGGTCGTCTTGAGCCTGATGAAGGGTCGGCCCCTCTGAGGGGTCATCCATTTGGAGGTAATCTTCAGCCAGGCCGAGGATATAAACGGGTATATCAATCACCCCCCAGCCCTTAGCCACAGGTGCTGTTGAGATGGCTGAGGGATAGTGTTGTAATTGGGATGCGTGTATGATCAGTTAGGTGAGTGACACCTGGGCAGACACTCATTGCTGTTCCAGTTTCCAAGGCATGGCGACTGCACACTTTTCTTGGGGCTTTGTGCCCTAATGATGCCTTCCTCGTGGGTTGTGTCCTGCCTTGGTCAATGGGCCCACTCATTACTAAGGTATTTAAGAGATTTTTGAACTCTCTCTCTTCTTCTTCTCCTTCGCGCCCAAGCCTTCTCTCTCTAGACTTTTACCAGTTTTCATCGCCATTTATGCAGCCTTCAATCCTTCAAGCTTAGCGACTTGGGCAGTTCTTGCTCTCTCTTTATCAGGTAATCCTTCAGCGCTCTCTTTTACCTTCATTTCTGTTTGCTTTTTAGGCTCGTAGGGCTGCATTTTCCTTGGGTTGTCTCATAGCTTTTTCCGGTGTCTTCTCCGACAACTGTTTCTTGAATGTTCTTGAGTGTTCTTGAGTGAAAATCATCAATTCCCTTTTTAATTCAAAAGTCTAATTCGGTCAACTGCAAACTTGTTTGTAGTTAAGTTCCCCAAATTTCTCCAAGTGTAGGGTCTTACCTTTTAATGCTTAGGAAGCTTTATAGTTTAGCGTCTGAATTCCCATCCTTGAGAGAGAAGCTCTTTGCAGAGATCAGAAGAAAAGAGGAAGAGGAAGAGAGGAGACGAGGGGCCGACCCTAATTGGGTACGACCCATATTTCCCATTCCTCTTGCCACAATAAAACCATTTGAACCGTCTGAGTCTTGTGGGTCGTCCCATCGTCCAGCCGAGAGTCATTCAAGTGAGATGGACGAGAGAGCGTCGTCGCCAGCTAGCGCTGGACCTTCTGGGAGAAAAGAGACATCTGACCTAGGCCGAGAGGCCGAGGGTATGGTTCCCTCCGAGGCTGTACCTGTGACAACCCTATCTCCCCATGCCTTTCAGATGGCCTTACCCCACGGGCCTCTGGAAGATGATGAGGCCGAGGGAGAGGGGAATGAGGATGAGGGCGATGATATAGATGACCAAATTGATACCTCCCATGCCTCGTCCTATATCTCCTCCGTTAGGGATCGCGACCTCTTGATATGGAGGCATGCCTATGGAGTGCCCCCGGCGTAACTATGAGGGTTCCCTCTAAGTCTGAGAGGGTTTTTGATTATGAAGAGGGAGAGGTTACAGTTTATGAACAAATGTTCAAGGTTGGAGTCAAATTCCCTCTGCATCCTGCCATCGTAGATATCCTGTCTGCCCTTAGTGTTGACCCCTCTCAACTTCCTCCCAACTCTTGGAGGACGATCCTGGGCTACATCTCCCTGTGGAAGAATGCTTTCACCGACGAGCCCTCGACCGACCTATTCTTGGGCTGCTACAATATCACCTCCTCGTCCAAACAGCCTGGATACTATCATCTGGGGGCGAGGAGGTTTGAGAAGAAACTCCTCCACGTGGTGCAAACTTCCAACCACGATTGGAAAAAGAGATTCTTCTTTATCTATGGGGAGTGGGAGTTCACCGCCGATGGTCCGAGGCTCCCCAGAAGATGGTCTAACCCTTCTATGAAGGCCAGGTCAGACCCTGGACTTAGTCTGGAGGAGAAGGACATCGTTGAATATCTGAGAGGACGAGGGAGAGAGGGTGAACTTCCAAAATTTGAAGACCTGATGACCCTCCGGTTCCTTAAAGAAGCTGGTCTGAGGGTCGGCCCTCTGACAGAACTATGTGAGTTATACTGAACATTTTCCATTCTTTACTTATTTTTGAAGTGTTTCCTCTTTATCTCTGCATTTTTCTGACGTGTCGTCCTCTTATCAGGTCGTCCTGCAGGTATATCAGACTATCTTTGGGAAATGACTGCTCCCAGCTTATTGTCAGGCTTGGCAAAGAAGAAAGGAAAGGAGCCTCAGCAGGCTCCGAGGAAGACGAGGGCCGCTGGGCCGACAGTGGTGGAGCCGACCGCTGATAGCCATAAAAGAAAGGAGCCTGAGGCCCCTGTTGACCCTCGGCCAGATTCTCGGACGAGGGCCAGGGTTGAAGCATCTGAGGGGACGGCCTCTTCATCCAGCATGGGGGCCTTCTGGTCTCAAAACCTGGCACATCTGAGGGCCGCGCCCTCATCACTCATAGCAAACTTGAGGGCATCCAAGGCCTCAATGTTATCTGCACCCTCGACCTCTGACTACGAGTTCCTGTCAAAGATGCCTCTTGCCAAAGTGTACGACTATGGTCTGCACCCCCTTGCACAGGTATTGGTCTTGACCCACTTCTTTTAATTTCATTCTTTCACCAACTGTTTCCTCGACCTCTTGACATGTGTTTATTTTTCCTGTGCAGTCTGTGTGTGCCTTTACTTCGGCAACAAAATGGATGGCTGAGAACCAAACAAGGTTCCATGAAGACGAGAGGGCTATCCAACATGAGGCAGATCTTCAATCGGAGCTTGATACTGCAAGGGCCGAGTTGGAAAGTACCAAGACTGAGCATGCAAGGATCCTGGACCAGCTAATGAGGCAGCACGATGAGGACATTAAGGCCAAGGACTTGCTTCTCAAGGAAAAGGACGAGGCCTTGACCAACATGGAGGCCAAGTACAAGACTGACCTTGAAGCAGCCCTCAAGAAAGCCGAGGCCGATGCTGTTGAGGCTTATAAGGTTTCTAACGAGTTTCAAGGCTTCGGCCTTGAATATTTGGAGAGAGGAATCAGGACTGCCTGCCGGTGGGTCGTCCTCAGGTATGGTGATGTCGTCTCCTCGGTCCGCCCTTCGATTGAAGCAGTCAGACTGGACGACCCTATGATTGTCGAGGCTCTGACTTATATAGAATCTCAAGTGCAGGTTGAGGGGGTCGGCACCTCTGAGGATCAGCCGGTTATGGTCATTGAGGAAACCCCTCTGGTGGATGTTGAGGCTCTGCCCTCCGATATTGTCCCATAGGGTGGCTGTCTGTAGCCCATACCCTCTCAATGTATTTATCATTTTTGTACTTTACTTGTAGAACACTTGATATTTTGTATAACTGGCATTTTATTAATACTATCGTCTTCTTTACTGTCTTCCATATTTTCTTCTTGTATGGTTTGCTTTGTCTTTGTTAATTCCACTAACCTCTCCCTCGTCTTTCTTGAGGGTGAATGAGGTGTCATCCCCTACGTTGGCCCTCAGTATAGCCGAGGGATCAGGTTACCAAATTAATGGTTTTAATAAATCCTTCCCTCGTCTTTCTTGAGGACAGTGGTGGGGTCGTCCCCTCCACTGGCCCTCATTATAGCCGAGGGATCAACTTACCAAATTAATGGTTTTAATAAAGTCTTCCCTCGTCTTTCTTGAGGACAGTGGTGGGGTCGTCCCCTCCACTGGCCCTCATTATAGCCAAGGGATCAGGTTACCAAATTAATGGATTTAATAAAGTCTTCCCTCGTCTTTCTTGAGGACAGTGGTGGGGTCGTCCCCTCCAATGGCCCTCATTATAGCCAAGGGATCAACTTACCAAATTAATGGATTTAATAGTCTTCCCTCGTCTTTCTTGAGGACAGAGGTGGGGTCGTCCCCTCCACTGGCCCTCATTATAGCCGAGGGATCAACTTACCAAATTAATGGATTTAATAAAGTCTTCCCTCGTCTTTCTTGAGGACAGTGGTGGGGTCGTCCCCTCCACTGGCCCTCATTATAGCCGAGGGCTCGACTTACCAAATTGATGGATTTAATAAAGTCTTCCCTCGTCTTTCTTGAGGAGAGTGGTGGGGTCGTCCCCAAATTAATGGATTTAATAAAGTCTTCCCTCGTCTTTCTTAAGGACAGTGGTGGGGTCGTCCCCTCCACTGGCCCTCATTATAGCCGAGGGATCAACTTACCAAATTAATGGATTTAATAAAGTCTTCCCTCGTCTTTCTTGAGGACAGTGGTGGGGTCGTCCCCTCCACTGGCCCTCATTATAGCCGAGGGATCAACTTACCAAATTAATGGTTTTGATAAAGTCTTCCCTCGTCTTTCTTGAGGACAGTGGTGGGGTCGTCCCCTCCACTGGCCCTCATTATAGCCGAGGGATCAACTTACCAAATTAATGATTTTAATAAAGCCTTCCCTCGTCTTTCTTGAGGACAGTGGTGGGGTCGTCCCCTCCACTGGCCCTCATTATAGCCGAGGGATCAACTTACCAAATTAATGGATTTAATAAAGTCTTCCCTCGTCTTTCTTGAGGACAGTGGTGGGGTCGTCCCCTCCACTGTCCCTCATTATAGCCGAGTGATCAACTTACCAAATTAATGGTTTTAATAAAGCCTTCCCTCGTCTTTTTTTAGTACAGTGGTGGGGTCGTCCCCTCCACGGGCCCTCATTATAGCCGAGGGTGGTTCTCTGTAGATGTTTCCATACGTACTAGAACTGATAACCACAGGATGAGGGGAAACACTGATATTTCTCATTAATTTTCAAAGTGTTCTGTTGGAGCAACTCTTATTACAATTATGGTCTATCAAGACCTTACAACACTACTGATAGTATTTCTTCAAATGATCTGCATTCCACGGGTTGGAAAAAGGTTCCCCTCTAGGTTTTCTAGTCTGTAGGTCCCAGAGACGACTTCATCGATGACCCTATATGGGCTATGCCAATTAGGATGAAGCTTGTTGGGCTTTTTCCAAGTCTTCTTGAGGACCAAGTCCCCCGCTGCGATAGGCCTCTGTTTCACCCTCTGATTGTAGAACCTTGCGGTCCTCTGCTGGTAGGCGGCCTTCCTTTTCTCAGCGTCCTCCCTCCTTTCCTCAATCAGGTCCAAGTCGAGTCTCCTCTCTTCCGCATTTTTCTGGGGGTCATACACTTGGACTCTATGCGTAGGAAACTCAATCTCGGTGGGGATGACGACTTCTGATCCATAAGCTAGCATGAATGGGGTCTCTCCGGTAGGGGTCCTCACTGTCGTCCTGTATGCCCATAGCACGGCATACAACTCCTTGACCCATCTTCCGTTTGCCTCCTCAAGCCTCTTCTTGATTCCATCTAGGATTGTCCTGTTTGTAACTTCTGTTTGCCCATTGGCCTGAGGTTGGCCAGGGGTGGAGAAAAATTGTTTGATACTCACCCTTTCACAGTACTTCTGTAGAGAGGCATTCTTGAACTGAGTCCCGTTATCCGAGATGAGGGTGTTGGGGAGACCATATCTATATATAATATATGTCCAGATGAACTAGAAGGTCTTCTGCTCGGTGATCATCACCATCGGCTCCGCTTCCACCCATTTTGAAAAATAGTCAATGGCTACGATGAGGAATCGATAGTTATTGATGGCCCTAGGCAAGGGTCCTACTAGGTCAATTCCCCACACTGCAAATGGCCATGGGGATGTAATGGAAGTAAGAGGTTGATGGGGATGGTGAGGGATGGTGGCAAATCTTTGATATTTGTCACACTTTTTTACATATGCCGCTGCGTCTTTCCCCAAGGTCGGCCACCAGTACCCCTGGGTGATCACCCTCTTTGCTAAGGATCTTCCCCCGATGTGGCTTGAACACGATCCTTCGTGCACATCTTGTAAAATGGAAGGGACTTCTGAGGGATGCTCACACCTAAGTAAGGGGAGCAAAAACCCCTTTTTGTACAAGGTGTCTCCGGTGACAGTGAATTTTGCAGGCCTGTGCCTCAGCTTCTTCCTTTCTTGCCTTACTTCTGGCATCTCACCCTCTTTAATATATCTGTGTCGTCGGGTGCTGATACACACTTGGCCGGATTAAGCTTCATCTTGTATTTGTCCATCGTATTAAAGGTCCTCTCCAGGTCTGCCACATGATCCTCTGCCTTCAGACTCTTAGTCAGCATGTCATCTACGTAGACCTCCATAGACTTCCCAATTTGGTCTTCAAACATTTTATTTACGAGGCGTTGGTACGTTGCCCCCGCATTTTTGAGGCCAAAGGGCATGACCCTGTAACAGTATGTCCCCTTGTCGGTGATGAAGGCTGTCCTCTCCGAGTCTTCAGGGTTCATGAAGATCTGGTTATACCCTGAATAGGCATCCATGAAGCTCATGAGCTCATGGCCCGCGGTAGCGTCTACCATCTGGTCAATGTGGGGGAGAGGGAAGTTGTCTTTGGGACAGTGCTTGTTGAGGTCTGTGAAGTCCACTCACATTCTCCACTTCCCGTTGGCCTTTGGGACAATGACTGCATTGGACAGCCATTCAGGGTAGATGACCTCTCTGATAAATTCAGCGTCTTCTAATTTTTTGACCTCGTCCCTGATGACCTCATATTTTTCTCTGGAGTAAATTCTCCTCTTCTGCTTTACCGACTTCACTCCCTCTACCACATTGAGCTTGTGGCACATGATTTCAGGGTCAATCCCCGGCATATCTACATGACTCCATGCGAAGACGCTTCGCCTTCTCCTCAACAGTTTAACGAGGTCTTCCTTGATATTGGGCTTCAGAGACTTGCCGACTTGGACGGTTTTTCCGTGTCATCCTCATCGAGGATGATGGATTCTACCTCTTCCGCGACCTCTCCTTTCTTCAGCTTCGTCTCATCCCTGGGGTCTAGGGTATCAATATTGTAAGTGATCGTAGCCCTCTTGAGTGTCTCCTTTTCTTTAGCGGAGTTGTAGTAACATTCTCGTGCTGTCGTCTGGTCTCCCTGAACTTCCCCCACCCCGTAAGGGGTAGGAAATTTGATCATCTGATGGATCGTAGACGGCACAGCTTCAAACCCCTTGAGGGCCACATGCCCCAGTATGATGTTGTAGGCCGAAAACACCTGCTCATCCATCACAAAGAAACTGACCTTCTTGGTGAGCCATCTCGGCCACTCGTCCCCCATCCTCACATCGTCCTCATATACCCCGAGGGGATGAACCTTTTCCCCACTGAACCCAATCAATGGATGATGGTAGGGGATGAGTCTAGCACGGCTGAGGCCTAAGGCTTTGAAGCACGGCCAAAACATCACGTCTGCAGATGAGCCCCCATCTATTAGGATCCTTGGCACCTCGCATCCGTGCACCCTGGTAGTGATGACGAGAGGGTCATCATGTGGGGCTAAGAGGCCTTTGAAGTCAATTCTCGAAAACCCCACTATCAGTGTGTCCATATCAACCTTCTTCCTCTTTTCTGACTTGACCTCCAAAGAGGTTGAGTGTACCGTCCTCGTCACCGCCTTGGCCTCAGCCACATGGGCCTTCCTGTCGGCGACCTCAGACCCTCCTCCCGCAAGACCCCCGGAGATCATTCCTACTCCGAGCGAGATCATATTAAGCCTCTTAACAGGGCCGTGGTCGTCTCTCGGCAGGAGGTCAGGGTCGTCCTCATCATCAGAAGGGTCGTCCCCTCTTTTTTAAGGACCTTCTCTACATGCATCGCCTCGCTTCTTTCTGGGGTCGTCCCCTCGGCCCCTCTTGAAGGCGCCTTTGTCGACATACTTTCTGAGCTTCCCTTCCTTCAGCATCTTCTCAATCTCATCTTTCAGAGCAAAGAATTTGTCCGTTACGTGGTCGTGGTCTTGGTGAAATTCACACCACAGGTTCTTATTCCTCTTGCCGGGGGCTTCCCTCAGCTTCTCAGGCCACTTCAGGGACCGGTCACTCTTTATCTCATTGAGAATCTGTTCACAGCTGACCGTCAGAGGGGTGTACCCAGCGAACTTGTCATTCGTGGACCTCTTCTTCCCCTCTTTGTTCTTCTTAGGGTATTTACTCCCACTAGCACCTCCTTTTTCATCTTCATATTTTGCAGCCATCTCCTCTTCGGCGTTCATCACCTTTCCTGCTGTCGACAGCAGTTCATCCATCGTCCTCGGAGGGTCTTCAACAAGCTT
Source organism: Sambucus nigra (assembly GCA_949130495.1). Lineage (NCBI taxonomy): Eukaryota > Viridiplantae > Streptophyta > Magnoliopsida > Dipsacales > Adoxaceae > Sambucus > Sambucus nigra. The sequence goes on along the minus strand of OX422216.1, from coordinate 42,669,914 downwards.
CCATAACAGCTTCCCCTTTTGGAGTCCTCCAATCAGGGTTGTCATAGCTATGCTCTCCTCATAGTCTTCCACCTTCAGCTTCTCCTTATTGAATCTGGCTATGTAGTCCCTCAAACTCTCACTCTTCCCCTGCTTAACATAGAGCAGGTGGGTGGTCTTCTTCTGTGGCCTCACCCCAAAGCAGAAATTATGGATGAATAGGTCTGCCAACTGCTTAAAGTTTTCAATGGAATTTTTTGGAAGAGACGTGTACCAGACATGAGCAGCCCCTGTCAGGGTACCAGAGAAGGCACGACACCTCATCTCATCTGAGATAGAGTATATGTCTGCTGCTGACTGATACATCTCCACGTGGTGGACGAGGTTGGTGCTCCCGTCATATCTTGGGGTGACCACAGGTGGCTTGAACTTTGATGGCATGGGGAAGTTGACTATCTTTGCCACAAAGGGTGAGCCTATGGTGTATCCCCTCTGAAGAGGGTCCCGACTCTTCAGTATGTCACCGATATTATCCTCTAACCGCTGGATTGAGTCATTCCAGGGCCTCACAGGGTCGGCCTGGCCGATGTTATCCCCTGCCGCCTCTCTGAGGTGGACGGAGGGTTCTGCTGCGGTAGGCCTGTGTCGGCTGTTCACTTCCCTTGGGTCGTCATCTCGTCCTTGGGGTCGTCTATCTGTTGCCTCCCTCCGGGACCTCGCAGCACTTCTTGGCCTGGACAATTGTTCCCGCAGGTCATTTACTGGGCCTAGCCTCTCAAAGACCGACCCCCTGCTCAAGCGATCAAAAGCAGAGCCTCTCGGGCGATCATCAGGGTTTGGTCTCCCGCACTTTCCTCTACTATCTTGGAGAGGTCGTACAGTATTGTTGGAGACCTCATATGGTTCCCAGCATTCTATAGGTGCCTCCTCTCCCTCTAGCTCGTCATACCTGTCCTCAGGGCAAGGGTTTCCTTGCCTCCCCATGCGTAGACGCCGGGGGTCAGCAACATCCCTACGCCGCTGAGGAGGTGGCAGGTCTTTGCGTGGTGCCTGGGGTGGTCCCCTGGCCTCATGTTGTCCCGGAGCTGCTACCGGAGTAATCATCTCAGGTAAAACCCCTGGTGCTCTTAGTATGTTCTGGCTTAGAGCTGTGAACTGCTCCTGCATCATCCGTTGGCTTGCTGCCAGAGACTTTAGGGCTGCCGCCACATCAGCCATCTCAGACTGAGGCGGCGGCTGACTGGAACTGGGTCTTCTCCCCTCATCCGGCGGGGGAAGTTGTGGTGGTGGAATCTCAGGTGCCATGTGCTTGAGCTGTGAAAAGTTGAACTGAAGAAAAGACTGGTGAGCTTGGGAACCTTAGTGGGTCTCTTTCAATGGTGAAACACCTCCTCTCAGGGGGAGTGTTGGTTCACCACCAGAGTGCCTAGTGAGGTCAAGCTGTACAAAGGAAGAGATGTCTTCTCGTTCCCACAGACGGCGCCAAACTGATGATGCTAAGATTTAGCACCACCAGATAAGTGATAGTGAGCTCAAACAGTAGCAGCCATGGCAGCCATAGAGATGTATAAGTGTATAAGTATGTAGAAGGGGATGAGTATAAGAGGAAATAAGACAATGATGTATAGTGGTTCAGCCAATTTGGCCTACATCCACTGTGAGTGTGTGATCCACTAAGTATGGGCACTAATGGCCTTGGATACAATACACATAACCCTCTCTCTCTCTCTACTGTGTGTACCAGCAGAGTTTTAGCTAGGGTTGCAGTTAATGGATCGATCCCTTGTAAGGTTGTAGGTGACAAGTATATATAGGTCTTGGGGGGTGTAGTGTACCCCCCAAGTATGCATGGTGCATGTGAATCATGATCTAGCCAACCCCCTGTGGACACCTGTAGATGCCAAATGATGACATAATATTCCCTCACGTGAGGGTGTGATTTTGTTATAGCGGTCTCTCCTGTGCCATGTGAGCCTCACGCACACTGTTCCACGCGTCTCCCAAACCACGCGATGTGATGATGTCACCCTCGGCCTATGAGCCGAGGCCGAGGGCAAAGTTCCTTCCAGTAGTGAGTCTGATCCAATTCTGGCCTCGTACTGTCGGCCCCTCGTAGGGTCGTCTGGAGCCTGGTGAAGGGTCGGCCCCTCGTAGGGTCATCTGGAGCCTGGTGAAGGGTCGGCCCCTCATAGGGTCGTCTGGAGCCTGGTGAAAGGTTGGCCCCTCTGAGGGGTCGTCTTGAGCCTGATGAAGGGTCGGCCCCTGAGGGGTCGTTCGTTTGGAGGTAATCTTCAGCCAGACCGAGGATATAAACGGGTATATCACCACATGAATCAAAATCCGATTCCAACAATTATTTTCAGATTTCCAAATGAATTTAGCAATTCAAATATGAGTTTAATAATCACATGAAATCAACGGAATAACTCTCGAGAGATTTAAAGAGCATATTTTTTAAAACCCCATACCTTAAAACACCAAAAATAATCCAACATAAATCTGCCCATAAAAGTTAGATTGCTCCATCAAAATCATCTCCCAAACTCCATCTCAAAACAACCCAAAGAACCCACCTAAAACTAAGATTGAATACATAAATATAAAGGGGCTAAGTTTATATATATATATAAGGAAAAGAATAAAATATGTTTGCTGCATATTATTGTGTCGAAAGTTGCTTCAAAATAGTCAAAAAAGGTTTCCCACCATCCCTTTAATTAAGCCAACAATAATTCAAGTTTAAAATAAAAAAATAAAAATAAAAAACTTCTCAAAGAAGATTTTTGGCCGAATTTAAAATTGGCATAGATTGGGTATAAATGATGTTTTTTGGAAATGTTGAAGAAGGAAAAGTTGTTCAAAATTAAATTTTGAATCGGTATGGTGATTTTCAAAATTTTCTGAGCACTTTTATTTTTTTGAATAAAATAATAATATTTTATATATTTATTCATTTTTCGATTTTTGACGCCATGGCACTCTTAGGACTATTTTTAGTGTTCAATAAATATTTTCAAATTATTTTTAACCCCAATAAAATGTCCTACAAAAATCACGCATGTTCGCGTCCTGCGCGACACTTGCTGACAAAAGTTCAATTTTATTTAAAATTACCCATTTAAAAATTTCGGTTGTTACAATACCATACATATTACCTTACATACCTTGTTTGGATTGTTTACTTGGGATTGAATGATATTGTTGCTCTGTGGTTGCAATTTGAGCATGAAAATAGTGAGAAAAGAAGAAAGTGTAGTGAAAAAGAGAAGAAAAAGAGAAAGTTAAAAACAAAGGAAAACAAAAGAAAAAAGTGAGAAAAATAAGAAAAGAAAAAGAAAGATAAATTTGTATATATTGTCTGTAGTTTTTCAATAAGCTTTGATTAATCTCTCGATTGTTATATCTAATTCTTATTTGGACATCTTTGTCGAATTTTGAAATTGCTCACTTTTTCCCATTATTTCGAGTTTCATCCCCCAAACACTTTGAATCTGTATATACATCCCTTTCATTTCGTACCCTAACCTAGCCTACATAACAACCCTATTAAAGTCCTATGTGATCTAAAGTAGATGTAATTCAAATGTTTAAATAGTTTTGATAATCTGTGAAAATGAATTTCGCTTCTTTTATATGAGCGATTTCGTTTCACTGAGATTACAGTTTTTATTTCCTATATAGCGTTCTCCAATTGTGACATGTGCGCGACCTATTTTCCATTTAAATTTACTCCTCATGCCCGTATGTCCCGTGTGTTACCTCCCTGTTTCAAGTAAATTCATTTGATGAGTGCAATGCACTTTTATGCATGCTTTGATATTTAGTATCCGAGTTATTTAAGTTTTTTGCCAAATCATATTTTGCGTGTGCTCACTCCTCTCCCACATGTTAAGGTTTCAATTCTATGAGGTGCATTCTATAATGTTAATGATTTGGACTTTTGTTTGAATTCATTCACTTTGCTAATAATGCGTATGAAATCTTTTTTGCCATTATTCGGCTTGTCGCATGTTGGTTTGGGCACATTTTGAGGAAACCATTTGATGTTTGTGGGTACCATCCCTGAAAACCCTCACGAGACGACACTCGTCCACTAGGGTGACCTAGGGGTTTAATGGCTTATTGCATACACTAAATGCAATCGAATCACCCGCGAAAGTGGCCTTATGCTTTTATACCATACTTTTGTACTATTTCCTACTTTTGGTTTGCTTGTAGTTCTTGTTGCATCGTATTTCATTGCTAGGGACTAGAAATTTGTAAGTTAGGGGGTGTGATAATACGCAAATATTGCGTATTTCATCCGTCCAACCTACTCATTTTAGCCCCCTTAGGTGCCTTAATCTCTATATTTAAGCCCGTTAATCAGACAACCTCGGTTTATATTGTTAACATTCTATGAGGTATAATTGGGCTATTGTAGGTATTTAGGTACCAAGTATAGGATTCGGACGCATTCCGGTGAAGTTTCGTGCACAGTCTCACATTCAAGGGAATTTTAGTCTATTCACAGCTTGGGAACCTGGACCAACATCTCACAGTAGTTGTAGCCCTCCTCGCTAGCTTCGCGTGGCTGCGAACGGTGCGCGATTCTGATCCCGAATGAAGAAGTTACAGCGTTTCTAGCGGAGAGAAAAATAAGGAAATCAAAATAGGAGGAGAAAAGGAATGCAGTGTGCTGCTGTTTGGCTCACCCCTACTTGATAGATCGATCAACGATTTTGGTCAATCGATCGATCCTTCTGTACAGCCGAAATTTTGCCTTGATCGATCGATCGACCATTTTTGTCGATCGATCGATCTCCTATTTTCAGGATATTTTTTGGCATTTCTTTTCTTTTCTCTTTTATTTTCTAATTTATTTCCCACTTGGTATATAAGCCAATTTTGTTTTAATAAACAGATATACATGATTTTAGGGTAGAATAGCTTAGGATTTGGGTTATTTGGTTAGTTCTTCTTCATTTCTTCTTGGATTGACACACTTTTGGGCTTGTATGTTACTATTCATTCACCCTCTCCATTAATATAGTTGTAATTCCTTATATTATTGCTTTCTAGTGTAATTTCCATGCTTTCCTAATTAGTTTACATGATTTGATTTAATCGCTTTCTAGTGTAGATTTACCATGTTTATTTACCGCTTTCTTTATCGCGTTTTAAATATGATTTCTAGCTAATTTAAATTAGGTTGTGGTTGAATTGAACTTACTCGAGTTGACGCGTTGCTTTGCTTTGGTGATGGTGTTTACGGGTTTATTTTGGGTGCGTTGCCCTAGTTATTACGCCTAGGAGATTTGATGGGGCATATCATGTATGTCCCGTGCTTATGACCTTTCATGCGTAATTTTCGGGATATTTGTTGACGCCAAAATCTTATTAGGCTTTTATGCGGATTTATGGGCGTAACAACCCTTGGTTCAATTAACCGTCGAAACGAGACGCATTCTAAACAACTCGTCGACCCATGTGACTATTTATACTAATTAAGTCGGGTGAGGGATATTCGACGCAACCTATAGTTTTTACTCGCTTTCTTAATTAAGCTTTATTTTCCCTTGTCTAGATTACTATTTCCATTTTATGAATCTTCACCCTTTTTGTGTATAATTATCTTTTACATTTTTATTTAGGAATATTAAACCAATTAAATTCTAGAAAATCGTCTCTGTGGATTTTCGATACCCGACTTACCGATATACTCACCCGTTGAGTGTAGTCGTAGTTTAGGTTTTTGTATAGTTCATATGAGCCGAATTCAAAACGACCGGCACGTAGGTGACTCTCGCGTCACAGCAAAACCCTGCCTAATCACTTGTCCAAACATAAGATACTTGATAGGTGTGCTTAGTGTTTGGACTTAATCAATGGTGGTGAATAGTAAAACACCTATGATAAATATTATATAGACATAGATAATCAACGCATAAAATCGAAAAAATACATTAAAAATTGAATATCATAAATATGATCCAAACTTTGAACTCAATATGTGAGAATAATTTCATAACAGTACCTATACAGAGTTGTCAATCATTATGACATGTGCCAAATCATGGCCAAGAACATATAGATCTTTGAGATAATTCCCCTCAACAATAACACATGACTCACGATAAACACGATGACGAAAGACTTTTCTCTTTGGATCAATCATATTCAGGAGAGCATAAATGCTATGGCCGGAAAACAGTTATAACCACTGCTATAAATATGAGGGTGCTGAGGAGCTGGATGCAGAAATATCACATGTGGAGCTTCCATAAAAGCATGCAATATGTGTAGTATCCTATCGACCTGAAAACTCAAGTGACACATAGTAGCATGCAATATGTGTAATATCCTGTCGACGCTTAGATCATTTGCAGATGAATATCAGCAGCTTCTTGGGCTAGCTCCACCACCATAGCCTCGTCTGCATCATCAGCTTGATCCGTTTCTTTTGCAAGTTCCTCTTCATTCATTTAGTCATACATAACTGGAACTTTAATATATTGATCAGTTAAATCAAAATGGTGAGAGGGCATTATTAATTTTTAAACCAACTATCAAGTCCATAGCAACAAAAAGAATCAATAATAACCATTTATCTCCAAGGCATAACCAACACACATAACATGAACGAACTTTAATCTGCTTAGATTAAAGTTTATACAATATGCATTGGTATAATGAAATATTATACCTTTCCCTTTTCTATTTTTGATGCTAAAACCCACCTTTAATTGATAGCGATTAGAAAAGTGGATAAAGATAATTACTTTTTTTCTCAAATCTATCTGCATAATTGATAATCCTGTAGAAATCCAATAAATAAAAACCAACGTAAGAGTCTGCAATGATGGACAGAATATAAGGTTTAATAGGCATGGGAAACTAAAGAGAGTCTCGACCTCTGACAAATGAGTGTGACCATAATCTCTTGCATTCTCAACTGACATTGTGTTCTCGACATAGGTGCTCTACATTACAATATAGAAAATAAGGGAAAATGCATTAAATCAGTCAGGGGCCTCACCTATACCTATGCAAATGTCTCATATTGAATTCCTAAAATCATTATAGCATCACAATCGGTCCATAGTAAAACATGAGTTAGTCCTTTTATGGAAATCCACTCCACATTATGCATTGATATAATATTGCAATAGAGTGTTTATTTTAGCGATTGTTTTCGATAAAGTGTGTTCCTATATCAAATCCAGGATCAAGACTCTTACTCTGAGGTGTTGTTTGTCCATTAAATCCTTCTAAGCTAACTTCGAGCATGTGGTTTATGTATATTGATTTCACATGAGAAGCCATTTCCATTATCCATACCTATATGAGAATCATGTTGTTTTAGTCAATGGTATTCAATACATCTTCCTTTGCCTTCATTATCATCTGTAAGATAATTACAAAAAAATTGAGTAAGCATATCAATTTTCATATTCAAATCTCTGGAAAAAAAATGAAGCATCATGTAGGAGATTGAAACCTAGATAAATAAGGTTTGAAGCTATAAATACAGCTCATCCATTGACCATCGCAAACCATTGGTTATAAACATGATGGTTTTTTATTCTCAAGTAATAGAACCTACATATAACATGACAAACACCAAATAAAAAATATTTTGTTATTTTAATAGATGCATGGTTCAAAAACACATTCAGGAAGAACATAAAACAATAGATGCATGGTTCAAAAACCACACATTTTGTTATTTAAAATCCAAAAAATCAACCAAACCCCAAACTCTCTCCAATCTTAAATAGCAAAAATGAAACCAAGATCAATGTATATTGAAAATTTCAAAGCCAAATGAAATTGTAAACCCACATGTATATTGAACCTCAAAACTCGTGATTTTGAAACCCAAAAAGCCTGCATACACTTTTGAGCTAAATGGTAACTATCAAAACTATATTTATGAAGAACCATGCATCTATTATTTTATGTTATCAATATAACTTAAGCAACAACTACCAAAGCATGCATTCTCACAATATAACTTAAGCAACAACTACCAAAACATGCATTCATAAAAACAAACTTAATACTAAATCCTTAACAAAATTTTCCATTCTAAAATCCCTAAATCTACATAAAATTACTAACCAAAAGAAATACAGATCTTCATCTTCTTAAACACACGCATAGGAAGTTTTATGTTATTAACATCTTAAATAACATATCAAGGGAAAATGAGTTTTTACCCATTCATCATCATCTTCTCAGATATGCAAGGAAGGAAGTTCAAAACAAAAGATATGGTTCAAACTCTTTAATTTCAAACAAAAATGACAGTGGCATTTCATCAAGCACATGGTGTAAAGCTTGACTAAAAACATGGTGAATGCATTTTGGATCAGAAACTAAACCTAAAATCAAAAACTAAACACAAAATCAAAAACTAAACCTAAAATCGAAACCAATCAAAACCAAATGTTTATATTTGAAACTTACGTAAGAGGAACGACGACGTGAGGAGAGGAGTGGCAATATGGAGGCAGTTGCGGTGGCGGCTGAAGTAGTGGTGAGTGGGTTGATGTTTAAGGTAGGGTTTTTTTAGGGTTGAAGTAGTGTGGGTTTCGATTTTGAAAGTTTGAGGAGGAGAGTGTGTACTGTCGTGATAGAGAGTGGGGGAGATAGTACAAGGAGAAGTAATTGACCTAAAAAACCCTTATGTTTGAATTAAAGTGTAAGGGTGGGAATTAAATGTGGAGAAAGAAAAGAGGGGGAATCCAAAAAATTTAAGGGCAAAATAGGTAATGCAAAAACACTCATAAATATGACATCATCTTATGACATACATAAGTTTCCTACTTTATTATATAGATATATGCATGTATGTATATATGTATAGTGTGTGTGTGTGTGTGTGTGTGTGTGTGTGTGTGTGTGTGTGTGTGTGAAAATGTAAGGTTTTCAAAAATTGGGTATAATGTTGTGTAAATCTGAAGTTGAGATTGAAATTGGGTATAAATCTGAAACTAGGGATAATGTTGTTTAAATATGAAATTGGGTATTATGTTGTGTAAATTTGAAACTAGAAATGAAATTGTGTATAAGATTTTGTAAATCTGAAACTGAAATATGAAATTTGGCATACAGTCGTGTAATTTTTGTACATCTGTTTTTTTTTATTTCTGTAAAATTTGGTATATTGAAATATAAAAACACATATGTCATTGGGATAAGGGAATTATCGCACGTTGTTGGTGTAATTTGATACGATACCATAGTTTCAAAAGTTTGGATATTTCATACGCATTAGAATTATATATATATATTAGGGGTGCACAACGAAACCGAAAATCCGATAAATCGAACCAAACCGATTGCATTGGTTCGGTTTGGATCGGTTTTTTTTGCTCAATGGTTCGGTTCCGGTTTGAAAAAAAAAAACGATACATCGGTTCGGTTCTCGGTTCCAGGGTAAAAAAACCCAATCCGATCCGAAAACCGATCCGATCCGAACCAATCCGGAACCGAACCAATTTATAATTACATATATATATTTATTTAATATATTTAACACTTGTAATTTATATTTTTGTGATTATTTGAGTTTCTAACTTAAGTTATTGAGGTCAAAATTATTTTTGACCTTAAAAAAATTAGTTATGAAACACATTAATCTTAAAAAAAAATAGTTATGAAATATGATTTTGGAACCGAAAACCGATCCGATCCGATCCGGGAACCGTCGGTTCGGTTTGGTTCGGTTATGTATTAAAGTCGGTTCGGTTCCGGTTCCAAAAATTTGGAACCGACCCAGGTCGGTTCGGTTCTCGGATTAGTACCAAAACTGATCCAAACCGAACCGTGTGCACCCCTAATATATATATATATATACAAGTGTCTCGCGGTTGTGCTATGTTTGAATTATGATTTGCTTTTTTATTGGGGCCATTCCACTTCTGGTAGTTCTTGAAATTTCTATTTCTTTCTAGGCCCTTGGTTACGGTAGACACCTCTTCTGGGGTTGCCACGGCGGTGCCTTATATTTCCTCGGCCTCTTTCAAAATTATGAGTTGAGTTAGAATTCACTTCAGGGAGTGCTATAGATCCAGTGGGTCTTAAGGAATGATTCTTCATCAGTAAGTCAATGGTTTGTTCAGTAACTAGGAGATGTGAGATTAGTTCTGAGTACCTTTTGAACCCTCGCTCTCGATATTGTTGCTGCAGGAGCATATTTGAGGCCTGAAAAGTTGAAAATATTTTCTCCAACATATCTGCATCCTCTACCTTTTCTCCACATAGCTTTATCTTGGAGGTAATCTTGAACATAGCAAAATTGTTTTCAGACACAGTCTTGAAATCTTGATATCTCAAGTTGAGCCATTCATGGTGTGCACATGGAAGTATGATCGATTTTTGGTGGTCATAGCGCTCTTTAAGGGAGTTTCATAAATCAAGAGGATCTTTCACAGTTAGGTACTTACTTTTCAAATCATTGTGTATGTGATGCAGAAATAATATCAGGACCTTAGCTTTGTCCTGCTGGGACATGGTATTTTCAAGTGTTATTGCATCACCAAGATTTCGAGCTTGGAGGTGGAGTTCAGCGTCTTGAGACCAATTAAGATAATTAACCCCAAAAATTTTAAATGTTTAAAATTCGAGTTTAGAAATATTTGACATTTTTAAACTGTTTAATAAATCAATTACAATCAAAAATATGGAATGCATAACAAAGAAAAATAATAATTCAATATTGATAGAAATATCATGTGTGCAATTAGGACTACAAATAACGATTCAAGTCCCAAATTTAAAGGATATTTTATTGGAACTTCAATTCCTTGCTATTTATTTGTGAGAACATCAGGTTCTACACATAAAATTATTAAACTCCAAGTTCAATTTTATTAATAGCTTGGGATTTAAAAATCCCCACCCCACTGTGTCAAAACTTCAGGTTTGAGAGTTGTGACACCCTGCCTAATAAAATACCGGGCGATCACTCCTATATCAAATTATAATAGGAGTCTCATATGGATCATTCTTAGCATCACTGTCGAAAATCCATTTAATTACTAATAACCTATTAGGCCGGTGTCAAAATTTTACTTAACTACTCTTTTTAAACAACTAAAATTAAAACATCCACACATATTTTGCTGAAATGAAACTGAAATGAAAATAAAATAACCGAACACTCGATTAAAATATACAACCATATCGAATGCAGTACTAAAAGAATAAATGAATTCAATTGGACCATTGGCCCGAATGTTATACAATACCTCCTATCTAGATTACAAGGATAGAAGCGTTTATCAAGAACCTGCACGCATCCACAGTTGCTTCAGCCGGCGTCTGACTCGAAAGATATGTCATCCAGACGTCCCTGTGTCTGGACACCTATAATATATATATATATATATATATATATATAATATAGCAAGAAAGGAAAAGTAGATACACGGGTCAGAGCCCGATTTTTAAAAATATTTAGCAAGTGCATAAATGCCTTATTTTTAGAAAAAGGTTTTATCTCATATTTAAGTTTGGTATCGCACTCCCATGAGATACCCCTCACCTCTCCACTAACAGTGCACTCCTAACGCATCCTCTAACATCCTGGTCAAGCTACCCGGCTAAACTACTCTATCACCCAACTACTATCAACCCTAGATAGTCCAAGTAATGTACTAAGGGCTAAACTTCACCCCAGTCTCAACACTATGCCATGTTTGTGTGTGGGGTGTCTCGCAAAGCGAAATCCAAACAAGGAACCCCCCGATACACTACTATGCGGCAAGATCGATCGTCAAGATCCGCCAGTCCCTCAATACAGAATATATATAAATATATATACATATACACCATATAATAAATCTAAATATAAGAGCACTAAGGATTAAACTTCTCCCTAGTCTCAACACATTGCCATATTCGTGCGTGGGGTGTCTCACAAAGAGAAATCCAAATAAGGAACCCCCCTGATACACTACTACGCGGTAAGGTCAATCGTCGGGATACATTAGACCCTCGGTACTCGATTCATCCATATATACATAATCATTGTACAATATACATCCGGATCTATCTCCCGGACTGGGGATTCATATACAAAGTTTTTATCAATACTTTTCATTTTTATCTCAAAACTTTCCATTTCCTTTCTCATATCCAGGAAATGTATTTAAAAGCCAATTCATTATCATGAATTGATTTAACAAATCATATAACTTTTGAAAGCCAGTTTATTATCATAAAAATGCTTTTCCGTTTCAAAATATCCCATTTCCCTTTTTATAATTAGGAAATGTATTAAAAGCCATTTTCATTATCATAAAAATTCTTTTACCATATCATATGCTTTCACTTCCCTTCTTCCATCCGGGAAGTGTTACCGAAGCCAAAACCTTTATCCCATTTCCCTTCGTTCATCCAGGAAATGTAAATTAAAGCCAATTTATTATCATAAATTGCTTTAATACCAATAATGTCCAACATTATTGAAACCAGTTATATATATATCATATAACGCGTTCTAAGACTGCCCGTACGACGCGCCCCTAAATGACCATCATCTTCCAGTGCCTATCAATTACGACACCTGGGCACCTATACGCAATACGTCGGTAAGAAGCCATATGCCAGCGGGCTAGTCATAACCACCCCCCAAGTTACCTAACCATCGTAGAAAACATAACATAACGTAAACGCTCATATGGCCTAGAGGACTATATCCACCCGGCATTCGCTAGACAGGGGGCTTCACCTCAGCGCGCGAATGTCCCTTATGATGTCATTTAGAGAGGGTGTTGACTATAAATCAGTAATTATGAAATCATTTCTTTTTCCATTTTGAAAACATTCGTATTTTATTTTCAAAATCATTTACATCATATCATATATACTTTAATCACATAGTATATATATCTATACCATACATTCCTCCTCGAATATATATAAATGGACATATTTGCCAAACCATCTATCGATGACCAAAAATCCCAAAGATTCTCTCAAAGAATCATAATCATGCATTCATATTCGCATGATACTAAACCCAAAGTGTTTACTTACTTTGATAATCAATATATACCTAAATCCCATCTACGGATTTATTGGATATCTCGAATTATACCATTTCTCCCTAAGCGAATATGTACCTATATTCCCAAATCAAAATTTAATTCCCCAAACTCTTAAGGGAAGAAAACTGGCCATTCTGACCAAAGCGAATCGATTCTCCCAAATTGTGAATCGATTCGGGTGGGCGAATCGATTCGGCCCCCAATCTGAATCGATTCGGAAAGTGTTCTGCAAACAGGTCCTTAATGGCGAATCGATTCGGTCTATATACGAATCTATTCGGCCCACTGCAGAGTTACAGATCCCCTAAGGCGAATCAATTCGGCCAAGACCCGAATCGATTCGGCCTATTTGAGGGGCACTGTTTGGGCGATTTTTCACATTCTAAAATACCCAAACTCAATCCAATCTTCATTTAAATCATAACTTTGATTTATTCCTACAAACCCAAAGTTTTCATATCTCCTCAAGTTCTTCAGAGGTCCTAACACTCCATTTGAGAACCCCTAATATTTATCTCCAATAAGTTCTAACTAACGATTTAGATCTCGGACAGCTTTTCGTAGAAAAATCACTATAAATCCAAAAAAAATTAGAAAAATACGCAGTCAGCGTCCACGCGACCGCGTCAAAGAGATCTACAAATTTTATTTTTTGACAAAGAGCCGAATCGATTCAGAAATCCCAATGGTCACTATTCATCATCATCTCCAACTATCCCAAACCTCCATTAATACACATCCAAGCTTTTTATCGCCTCACCCAACGTCCTACAACCTCAACCAACTACAAATACACATATATTAAGGGTTCTAAACATCCTAAAACCCGAAATCACCAATTAATTTTAGGTTAAACCCTAAGTTCCACAAATCGAAACATTATTGGGGTTTAATTGTTTTAACTCCCAAAAATCCGTTTTATCCACTAAAACCCAACCCAAAACATTTAGGGTTTGTTTATACCAAACTACGATATGAGATTTATGCTCAAAAGTAAATAAAGCAAGTAAACACTTGCCTCGTGGATAAAATTCGACGACCTCGAGCCGAATCCCGCGGAGTTTGGCCGGAACCTCCCCTTTTCTCCTCTTTTCTCTCCTCCTCTCTCTCTTCTCTCTCTTTTCTTTCTTTCTTTCTTTCTCTTTTTCTCCCACTCTCCCTCTTTATATAGAAAGGAAAAGGGGTTTAACCCCTTAAAACCCAAAAACGACTCGTTTACTCAATTACGAGCCATTTTTAACTCTAAAATTCTCCGAAACTCAATTTCGACAATCGGACGCTCTGTTTCGACTATCTCGGCCATTCCGAGACTCACGACGTAGTCGAAATTCCCATCCGAGGTACTTGATCGCAAATCACTATTCTAACCCATAAAAGTAAATGCGGTTTTTCTAACCAAAATCTTACCTCTTTTGTCGCTATACTCCACGGCGACATATAATTAAAATACTTCGACCTACTTAGTCCCAAAAATAATTACAACACCCATCGAAAAATATTAAATTCTCGAAAATCCCTAAAATCACTATTTTGAGAAATTCTCCAAATTGTCAATTTATATGTATTTATGGAATTTAATGGTCTCCAAAAGGATGGGATGTTACATATTCCCCCCCTGACAACGAAATTTCGTCCTCGAAATTCAGATACAGCCTACATCGCAAATCCTAGAATCGCTCCCAATCCTAATACGTAAAGGGTAACGATACTAACCCAATGGTTCCCAACCATATTCTATACGGCTACCACGGTCGTGAAGTGACTCCAATAGCGTCACATTACACTCATCATTTCTAGTGCCTTATAACATAAACTTCAACTTTATATACTAAGCCCCTTCTACTTCAGGTAGTATATAAAACCAAATTACTAAGGTGCCCATGCACCTTCTAAACTTGTGCACATCTGCAAAACTCTAGTGAACGTCTAACACGTAACACTATCTCCCAGTAAGGGTTTCCTTTCCTCGGTGTAATACTCTCTTATGGGTCCTCCCAACCCACGAAATTCCATTCTCCTAACCTCGGCGCCACTAACACTACTTAACCTACATCCTAATAATACTAAGGTCTATGCGATGTCCTACCTACGCGAAACGAATATAATCCTAAGTATATCCCTAGTGCCCAAGGTCTCTCTCAACTCCCGACATTTGCTTGGTTTCGTGCGTGGGATGTCTCGCCAAAGCAAAATCCAAACAAGGAACCCTCCCGTTACACTACTCCCTCGCATTTTCGATCATCGAGATATAGCGACCTAAGGCACACCAGTAGGACGTCCTAAATCCTACCTCACTAGCCTATGAACGCATTTCTATTATTATATCCTTCCGCCCATACGGAAGGAAATCTAACTAATCGAAGTGCCCAATCTCTGTAAGAGCACTACGTACATCACACCGAACACATATCTTCTCAAAATTTGCCTTTTTATTAAGGCCTAACCATAAACCTCAAATCAATTTCTCTAAGTCCTACTCCACCCACCCACTTGTGCCGAGAGGACCACTTTAGTGCCTTTCCATAGCATAATATTTCCATAATCATACCATCATCACATGGCTCATAGTCTATAGTGGTTCATCCACTCTATAAGACTTATTCACAAAACCTACATCCTTGTATCCTATAACATCTCTCCACTCCCGACGCCGTTAAGATTCATGTGTGGAGCATCTCGCAAAGTGAAATCCAAATAAGGAACCCCTCCACACACTCCTACTTAACTTTGTCGGTCATGGAGGTCCGTTATTTTCGAATATGTAACCGGGATAACCTTATCCCCTCTTCAACAAAATGTAGTCTGAACTCTCGACTCTATCTCGGAGCCACACCACTAAGCGCATCGCACTACACTCAGTCTCTGCGCAATCAATAATGAGCTTAGACTCACACCTCAGCAATTGACCCGGCACACCTCAAATCATATCTATAAGGTCACCATGTACTCACACCATATATGCACATAATAAAGGCGAACTCAACCTGTATCCAGGAGAGATATCGCAACCACACCCCATTCCACCTTGGAACTGCGGACACGATGGTCTTGCCATCATTAGCCTGCTACCGCTCTGAACAACCAATAACATTATATACTCACCATATCACCATACTCGTATAAACATATAAAACGAGCATCCCAAACCATATATATATATATATATATATATATATATATATATATATATATATATATATATATATATATATATATATATATATATATATATATATATATATAATATATCAACACCCGCCTCTATGGCGAATGAAGGAAAATAAAACTCCGCTAACGCGGAAAACACAGAGACATACATTATATAATGTTATCGATACCGCCATAACTCAAAATACACACACGAGTCTAGGGTCAACGAAACACCGCGACTTTATCTAGTCACACCCAATATACCTCTTCCATAATACTCTTTATTCACTGTCGGCCTCTGGCCGATCCTCAGGTGAATAATTCCCAAAATAGCATTATTTTCATTCTTTCTGAATCACGGGGACTCACGGTTAAAACTATCCGTAAGATCCCTTTTGAATCCTTACTTTACTGGGAAATTCAACTTTAGCACCACTTTCTACTACGGCGGTACTACGGTACTCAAAACTACTATACTTTAGTAGTGGTTAAGACCATCGTTAGCAAACACTACAGAGGAAGTGACCTCTACTACGGTCCACGTCCCCAACTTCTACAAGCTGCTCCAGCTAAGCCCCACCTCCTGCTGCCATCCAAGGCTCGCACACGAATCATCAAACGAGTGCGCAAAAGATTACTATAATCATATGTCATGGCAGGAGAATGAAACCTCACAAGAGAAAACAACAATCCTAATCCTGAGGCTCTAATCAAATAAAGAGCAACGCTGAAAGCGTAGTACATCCTCACAGATTCCTAAGGACACTAGAACCTGATGCTCTGATACCATTAGTGACACCCCGCCTAATAAAATACCGGGCGATCACTCCTATATCAAATTATAACAGGAGTCTCATATGGATCATTCTTAGCATCACTGCCGAAAATCCATTTAATTACTAATAACCTATTAGGTCGGTGTCAAAATTTTACTTAACTACTCTTTTTAAATAACTAAAATTAAAACATCCACACAGATTTTGCGAAAATGAAACTGAAATGAAAATAAAATAACCGAACACTCGGTAAAAATATACAACCATATCGAATGATGTACTAAAAGAATAAATAAATGCAATTGGACCATTGGCCTGAATGTTTCTACAGTACCTCTTATCTAAATTACAAGGATAGAAGCGTCTATCAAGAACCTGCACGCATCCACAGCTGCTGCAGCTAACGTCTGACTCGAAAGATGTGTCATCTAGGCGTCCCTGTGACTGGACACCTATATATATATATATATATATATATATATATATATATATATATATATATATATATATATATAATATAGCAAGAAAGGAAAAGTAGATAAATGGGTCAGAGCCCGATTTTTGGAAATATTTAGCAAGTGCATAAATGCCTTATTTTTAGAAAAAGGTTTTATCTCATATTTAAGTTTGGTATCGCACTCCCATGAGATACCCCTCACCTCTCCACTAACAGTGCACTCCTAACGCATCCCTCTAACATCCTAGTCAAGCTACCCTGCTAAACTAGTCTATCACCCAAATACTATCAACCCTAGATAGTCCAAGTAATGTACTAAGGGCTAAACTTCACCCGAGTCTCAACGCTATGCCATGTTCATGCGTGGGGTGTCTCGCAAAGCAAAATCCAAACAAGTAACCCCCCGATACACTACTATGCGGCAAGATCGATCGTCGAGATCCGCCAGTCCCTCAATACAGAATATATATAAATATATATACATATACACCATATAATAAATCTAAATATAAGAGCACTAAGGATTAAACTTCTCCCCAGTCTCAACACATTGCTATATTCGTGCGTGGGGTGTCTCGCAAAGCGAAATCCAAACAAGGAACCCCCCCGATACACTACTACGCGGTAAGGTCGATCGTCGGGATCCATTAGACCCTCGGTACTCGATTCATCCATATATACATATTCATTTTACAATATACATCCGGATCTATCTCCCGGACTGAGTATTCATATACAAAGTATTTATCAATACTTTTCATCTTTATCTCAAAACTTTCCATTTCCCTTCTCATATTCAGGAAATGTATTTAAAAGACAATTCATTATCATGAATTGATTTAACAAATCATATAACTTTTAAAAAGCCAGTTTATTATCCTAAAAATGCTTTTCCATTTCAAAATATCCCATTTCCCTTTTTATATTCAGGAAATGTATTAAAAGCCATTTTCATTATCATAAAAATTCTTTTACCATATCATATGCTTCCACTTCCCTTCTTCCATCCGGGAAGTGTTACCGAAGCCAAAACCTTTATCCTATTTCCCTTCTTTCATCCAGGAAATGTAAATTAAAGCCAATTTATTATCATAAATTACTTTAATACCAATAATGTCCAACATTATTGAAACCAGTTATATATATATCATATAACGCGTTCTAAGACTGCCCGTATGACGCGCCCCTAAATGACCATCATCTTCTAATGCCTATCAATTACGACACCTGGGCACCTATACACAATACGTCGGGAATCAGCCGTATGCCTGCGGGCTAGTCATAACCACACCCCAAGTTACCTAACCATCGCAGAAAACATAACATAAACGCTCATATGGCCTAGAGGACTATATCCACCCTGCATTCGCTAGCCAGGGGGCTTCACCTCAGCGCGCGAACTTCCCTTATGATGTCATTTAGAGATGGTGTTGACTATAAATCAGTAATTATGAAATCATTTCTTTTTCAATTTTGAAAACATTCATATTTTATTTTCAAAATCATTTACATTATATCATATATACTTTAATCAGATAGTATATATATCTATACCATATATTCCTCCTCGAATATATATAAATGGCCATATTTGCCAAACCATCTATCGATGACCAAAAATCCCAAAGATTCTCTCAAAGAATCATAATCATGCATTCATATTCGCATGATACTAAACCCAAAGTGTTTCCTTACTTTGATAATCAATATATACCTAAATCCCATCTACGAATTTATTGGATATTTCCAATTATACCATTTCTCCCTAAGTGAATATATACCTATATTCCCAAATAAAAATTTAACTCCCCAAACTCTTAAGGGAAGAAAACTGGCAATTCTGACCAAAGCGAATCGATTCGCCCAAATTGCGAATCGATTCGGGTGGGCGAATCGATTCGGCCCCCAATCCGAATCGATTCGAAAAGTGTTCTGCAAACATGTTCTTAATGGTGAATCGATTCGGTCTATATCCGAATCGATTCGGCCCACTGTAGAATTACAAATCCCCTTAGTAGAATCAATTCAGCCTAAACCCGAATCGATTCGTCCTGTTTGAGGGGCACTTTTTGGGCAATTTTTCACATTCTAAAATACCCAAACTCAATCCAATCTTCATTTAAATCATAACTTTGATTTATTACTACAAACCCAAAGTTTTCATATCTCCCCAAGTTCTTTAGAGGTCCTAACACTCCATTTGAGAACCCCTAATATTTATCTCCAATAAGTTTTAACTAACGATTTAGATCTCGGACAGCTTTCTATAGAAAAATCATTATAAGCCCAAAAAAAATTAGAAAAATACGCGGTTAGTTCCCACGCGACCGGGTCGAAGAGATCTACAAATTTTATATTTTGATCAAGAGCCGAATCGATACTCATCAAGGCCGAATCGATTCAGAAAACCCGCTGGTCACTATTCATCATCATCTCCAACGATCCCAAACCTCCATTAATACACCTCCAAGCTTTTTATCGCCTCACCCAATGTCCTACAATCTCAACCAACTACAAATACACATATATTAAGGGTTCTAAACATCCTAGAACCCGAAATCACTAATTAATTTTTGGTTAAAACCTAAGTTCCACAAATCGAAACATTATTGGGGTTTAATTGTTTTAACTCCCAAAAATCCGTTTTATCCACTAAAACCTAACCCAAAACATTTAGGGTTTGTTTATACCAAACTACGATATGAGATTTATGCTCAAAAGTAAATAAAGCAAGTAAACACTTGCCTCGTGGATAAAATTCGACGACCTCGAGCCGAATCCCGCGGAGTTTGGCCGGAACCTCCCCTTTTCTCCTCTTTTCTCTCCTCCTCTCTCTCTTCTCTCTCTTTTCTTTCTTTCTTTCTTTCTCTTTTTCTCCCACTCTCCCTCTTTATATAGAAAAGAAAAAGGGTTTAACCCCTTAAAACCCAAAAACGACTCGTTTACTCAATTACGAGCCCTTTTTAATTCTAAAATTCCCCGAAACTCAATTTTGACAATCGAACGCTCTTTTTCGACTATCTCGGCCATTCCGAGACTCACGGCGCAGTCGAAATTCCCATCTGAGGTACTTGACCGCAAATCACTATTCTAACCCATAAAAGTAAATGCGAGTTTTCTAATCAAAATCTTACCTCTTTTGTCGCTATACTACACGGCGACATATAATTAAAATACTTCGACCTATTTAGTCCTAAAAATAATTACAACACCCTTCGAAAAATATTAAATCCTCGAAAATCCCAAAATTCACTATTTCGAGAAATTCTCCAAATTGTCAATTTATATCTATTTATGGAATTTAATGGTCTCCAAAAGGACGGGTTGTTACAAGAGAGCGCGCGCGCACACACACACACACACACACACACACACACACACACACGCACATATATATATATATATATATATATATATATATATATATATATATATATATATATATATATATATATATATATATATATATATATTTGGAGCTTCTTGTCCAAATTACAAATTATTTGGGTACATATAATGTCCTATATAAGGAATCAAAACTTGAAGTGATTATTTGGGATATTCATTTGGAACTTCAGGTCCAAAAAAATTAAATAGCAATTCAAAACTTCATGTCCGAAATTTAAATATAAATTAGGAACTTCAGGTCCTAATTTTATTTTGGGAACTTGTTGCCCCAAAAATTTAATGAGTGGTTGATATTAAAAATAAATATATCGTATAATCATTGCATATTAGTACGTTTCAAATGTGAATAATCAATATTGCAAATAAAAAATTCATGAACGATGACTAACTAAATATTAAAAAAAATTATAGTAGCAATAATATATCATGCATTATTATTATATAAACTGATGTCTAATGAATATTAAACAATGTTTAAGAAAAATGTTTAGGTCTCAACTAATAATAATAATTTTCTTTTTAATATCTAAAAAAATGTTAAAATAAATTTAATAGGATTAAAACACCTCGACAGTTTTGTTGCAATTCGATACGAGTAGTAGTAAAGGACATGTTTTTAGATAAAGTATTGGCCCTATAATTTTAGGAAAAAAATCCCATCTATTCACATGCTTGCCATATAGTTATTTTAGAAATCAAAAAGGTATTTTGATTTTGGAAGTTAGTATATGGAGATATCCATCATACACATTTACATGAGGATGCTGAATAATTTTAAGTAAAAAAATAAGTATCAAATATGCTTATGTAGAATAATATATGAAAGTCACCAAGTCTAATATTATTTAAGAATAAAAAAAAACTACATTTTATATGTTAAGAATCAATATGACAAGTAATAAAAGAAAATATGTATGAAAGATATATTAATTAATGAATTGTACGAATCTTTCAAAACCAGTGTAAACCAACATGATTTCATGTACAGGTCTTAATACGATGATGAAAGGATTGAAAAAAAATGCATGGCTGGTACAAATCTATCATTGCTACGTTTGTAGTTGGTTTCGATCAAAAAATTTACGCTAAAAATGGAGGCTTCGAGCTTTATCATGCTGATAAGGTATTGTAAATAAAAGACGGAGAATTAATAGAGATGAAGTATTTTATTTCATAATAGTACATGAAGGCCACACGATGCATGGCCGAATATATATATATATATATATATATATATATATATATATATATATATATATATATATATATATATATATATATATATATATATATATATTCAAAATCGTCATTTGAAATAAAATTATTCAGCACATCTAATTTTATGCATAACTTCATGGCTATATATCATACAAAAAGTGACATTTTTGAAAAGTAAATTTACATTAGAAAAAAAAATCAGGTTTAAAAGATCAATGTATACCTTTTCTGAAATGTGGTTGTCACAAATAGTTTAAAAAGCGCCTTTTCCAACTCCCTGGCGGTAATCGACGGTCAACTCACTGGGTTTTCAGTTCCGATTTTTTGTTGTTAGTGGTACTGAATAGACCGGTGGATTTTCTTTATAAATGAAAAAATAGTTATACCAAACCGATTTAAAATAAAATATAGTTAAAAAAATTTTGATGGAGCCACCATCGCTGGGAATGGGCGGAGAAGTACCAACACTGTCGGACAACCATAGGCTGCTCACTGATCCCACCATGTTTGAAAGAGTTGGAATCGGCCTCCTTCTGAATAAATTGCCCCATGGCATCCTTGGAAGCTGGGACAACAGCGCTTGGGAGCACAATACTCGTAGGCGTCCCTATAGTGAATGATATGCCCAAGTATGACCTCGGCCTAGTGGAACATACCTCGGCCGAGATGAGAGCCGAGACGTTAGCCGACCCACCGGTGCAGGGGGGGCCCACGATATCATCCCTCGGCCAAGGCTACCTCGGCCCAGGCCGACACTAAGACATGCACTTCCCCCGGAACACTTCTCATATCACAGATAACATCAACTCCAGGTGCCAAGGAATAGTAACCCCGGTCAACAGTAGGCCAAGATAACAAGAAGCTAAACACACCTTCAGCATGAACCCTAATGGCTCGTCCCAGGCCGAGGTTACCAGGGACCGCTTATCATCAGCACGCTAATGGCTCGTCCCAGGCCGATGTAGGTGTTTACCTCAGCTGACATAAAGCCGAGACAGCGCATGCCACATCACGAATTGATCGGACGACCTACCCTTATAGCTCAGCCTCTCCTAGGCCGAGGCCATTCACCAGCACGACTGTCAAAGTATCCGTAAGCATTTGGATAAGGACACCTGGGCCAAGATCAGTTACAACAAGATTATTCCCCACATGTGGGGGGAATATTTCATCATCATCACTTACATGTGAACCTGACAGCTGGCACACCCTCATTGGTGAGGAAACTACATACATGCACATTACATGCATAGGGGGTACATTACACCCCCTAGGCATTATATAAAGGGATCATCCCCTACCTTGCAAAAGGATACAGATATTGAAACCCTAGCTGAAATTCTGTCTAAGTTTACACTGTAGAGGGAGAAAGAGCTTGAGAGGTTGTATCCATGGCCACTAGTGCCTTCTTTCAGTGATATTATTCACACACACTCACAGTGGACGTAGGCCGGTTTGGCTGAACCACTTATGTTCTTTTATTCATTCCTCTTCTCTTCACCTCATTCTTGCCTTATTCATACAACTGTGTTGCCATTGTTACACCTGTGTCGAGCTAGAAAATTTCTCACCTGGTGGTGCTGATTTTCGGCATCATCATTTTGGCGCCGTCTGTGGGAATCGAGAGGCTATCTCATCCTCTTTTTCTTCTTTACCTCACCGGAGACTCTGGTGGTGAACCAGAGTCCACCCCTTGTGTGGAGCTGTTTCACCATTGAAAGAGATCCTTTCAGGTATTAAGCTCACCTACAACTAAGGCTCTATACAGTTTAACACATGGCACCAGACATGCCGCCACCTCTTCCGCCGCCTGGAGGTGGGGGAGCTAGCTCCAGTCAGGCTCCCCCCCAGTCCGAAATGGCAGAGGTGGCAGCTGCCTTGAAATCTTTGGCTGCAACGCAACAAGCGATGAAGGAGCAATTTGCACAGCTCAGCCAAACCATGATGATGAGACCACCTGGAGTCTCACCGGACATGATCACCCCGACGGCAGTTCAACCCCAACCGGGTGCCAGGGGACCACCCCAGGCACCGATGAAGGACCAACCTGCACCCCAGCGGAGAAGGGACGTTGCTGACCCTAGGCGTTTGCGCCTGGGGAGGCAAGGAAACCCTTACCCGGAGGACAGGTACGATGACATAGGAGTAGAAGAGGCCCCAGAAGACTGCTGCGAGCCATATGAGGTGTTCGATAATACCGTACGACCTCTTCGACAAAGCCAAGGATGTGTCGGCCGAAGAAGAGATGAGGTCCAGCAGAGAGGGTCGGCCTTCAACAGGATGAGCAGAGGCTCAGCCTTCGAGAGGCTGGGACCAGTTAATGACCTAAGACACAGGCTATCGAGGTCAAGGAGTGCAGCAGGCTCCCAAAGAGGGGCTCGGCCAGATCAAGGCCGACCCATGGAGGGAAGAGCAAGGGAACAGGAAGAAGTCAATAGTCAGAGGGTCGTGGCTGGGGAACCCTCTGTCCACCGCAGAGAGGTGGCAGGGGACAACCTCGGCCAAGTTGACGAGAGAAGACCATGGAGTGACTCGATCCAACGTCTCGAGGAGAAGATAGGGGACCTCATAAAGAGCAAGGACCCCTTACAGAGGGGCTACACGGAGGGCTCACCATTCGTGGCTAGGATAGTGGGGTTCCCAACCCCCGCTAAGTTCAAGCTTCCTACGGTGACTCCCAAATATGATGGCAGCACTAATCTAGTGCACCATATCGAGATGTATCAGTCAGCCGCGGATATTTACTCGATATCTGATGAGATGAAGTGCAGGGCCTTTTCAGGGACCCTAACGGGGGCCGCGCATAGCTGGTTCACCTCTCTTCCAAAAGATTCAATCGAAAACTTTAAGGGATTGGCCGAGCAGTTCATACATAACTTCTGCTTTGGGGTAAGACCTCAGAAGAAGACTACCCACCTCCTATATGTCAAACAGGCTAAGGGTGAAAGCCTGAGAGATTACATAGCAAGATTCAATAAGGAGAAGTTAGAGGTGGAAGACTATGAAGAGAGCATAGCCATGACCGCCCTTATAGGAGGTCTTCAGAAGGGAAAGCTACTATGGAAGCTAGCGGAAGACCCCCCCAAGTCAATGGCAGAGCTGTTGTCCAGTGCAGGAAAAGTAATGAATGCAGAGGAGGCGATGGCCGCCAAATGCGAGGAGGAGAACCGCGGTAGTGTTGGGAGGTCCCAGGGCAAGAAGGAAGGGAAGAAGCGGTCAGCAGATGACAAATTCGCCCGTTACACTCCTCTGACCGTGAGCTGTGAATAAATTCTCAATGAGATCAAGAGTGACCGGGCTCTGAGGTGGCCAGAGAAGTTGAAGGCTCCGCCACATAAGAGGAATAAAAACCTCTAGTGTGAGTTTCATCAGGACCACGGCCATGTCACAGACAGATGCTTTGCCCTGAAAGACGAGATTGAGAAGATGCTGAAATCTGGGAAGCTAAGAAAGTATGTGGATGGCAAGGCCCCAAAGGGCGGCAGGGAAGACCCTAGGAAGAGAAGAGACGACAAGTGCCGTGGTGATGTCCTGACTGAAAAGCATGACGATTCAGATGGTGATGATGGAGATGACCCGGATCTCCCACCTAGGGATGACAACACCCCGGTGAAGAGGGTAGGAATGGTCTCCTTTGGTATTAGCACCATATGTGGGGGATTCGCAGGGGGTGGATCTGAGGTCGCCGATAGAAAGGCTCATGTAGCGGAGGCCAAATCGGTGGTCAAGCCGGAGGTTGTGAATCTGACGTCTTCTAACGCTGTGCAGAAGAGAACAAAGGTGGACATGGACACCCTGGTGGTGGGTTTCTCCCGGCTCGACTTCAAGGGCATCCTGACCCCCCATGATGACCCCTTGGTCATAACGACAAGGGTGCATGGGTGCGACGTAGGGAGAATCCTCATAGATGGGGGAAACTCAGCAGATGTAATGTTCTGGCCTTGCTTCAAGAGCTTGGGTCTTAGCAGATCAAGATTAGTGCCATACCACCATCCCTTGATAGGCTTTAGTGGTGAGAAAGTGCACCCGTTAGGCATGTATGAGATGGATGTGCGTATGGGGGATAGATGGCCTAAGAGGCTGACTAAGAAGATAAACTTTTTTATGATGGATGAGAATGTCTACTCGGCCTACAACCTCATCATTGGAAGAGTAGCCCTCAAGGAGTTTGAGGCCGTGCCGTCAACGGTCCATCAAATGCTAAAATTCCCGACCCCTTACGGGGTAGGGGAAGTGCAGGGGGATCAGACCACGGCACGGGAGTGTTACTTTAACTCAGCTGAAGAGAGGGAGGCCCATAAGAGAGCAACCGCCACCTACAGCATAGACACTCTTGATCTGAGAGATGAAATAAAGCTGAAGAAGGGCGAGGCCGCGGAAGAGGTAGAATCCATCGTCCTCAATGAGGACGAGCCGGAAAAAACCATCCAGGTCGGCAAGGCCCTAGAAACAAAGATTAAGGAAGAGCTGGTAAGCCTTCTGAGGAAGAGGCAGAGCGTCTTTGCCTGGAGCCACACCGATATGCCTGGTATAGACCCCGAGGTCATGACCCACAAACTCAACGTGAACAGGGATGCCAAACCAATCAAGAAGAGGAGGAGAATTTACTCCAGAGAGAAGTATGAGGTCATTCGGGAAGAGGTGAAGAAGTTAGAAGAGGCCGAGTTCATACGAGAGGTCACCTACCCAGAGTGGCTCTCAAATGCAGTGATCGTGCCTAAGGCAAATGGAAAGTGGCGGATGTGTGTAGATTTCACAGACCTGAATAGGTCTTGCCCAAAGGACAGCTACCCCCTACCTAGGATAGACCAGATGGTGGACGCAACAGCAGGGCACAAGCTGATGAGCTTCATGGATGCTTATTCGGGTTATAATCAAATCTTCATGGACGCCGAAGACTCTGAGAAGACAGCCTTCATCACAGATAAAGGGACATACTGTTACAAGGTAATGCCCTTTGGTCTAAAAAATGCGGGGGCAACATATCAGCGTCTCGTCAATAGGATGTTTGAGGATCAGATAGGTAAGACCATGGAGGTGTACGTGGACGATATGCTAACGAAGAGCCTGAAGGCATGTACTCACGTGGCAGACCTTGAGAAGACCTTCGATGTCATGGACTCGTATAGAATGAAGCTCAACCCGGCCAAATGTGTCTTCGGGGTAGGGGCTGGGAAGTTCTTGGGTTTCATCGTTAATCAAAGGGGGATTGAGGCAAATCCAGAGAAGATCAAGGCCTTGCTCGACATGAGGACTCCTAGGAGTATCAAGGATGTCCAAAGACTCACGGGAAGAGTGGCAGCCCTGAATAGGTTTGTTTCCAGAGCAACCGATAAGTGTCTTCCATTCTTCAAGGTCCTAAGGAAGGCCTTCCAGTGGGATAAAGAGTGTGAAAAAGCTTTTGAGCAGCTCAAGTCCTACTTGGGGTCTCCCCTACTGCTGTCCCGGCCCATGACGGGAGAAAGGTTGTTTGTATATCTAGCAGTCTCTGAGTCGGCCATTAGCGCGGCCATCATACGAGAAGAGGATGGAGTTCAGAAACCAGTGTACTTTAACAGTAAGGCCCTACAAGGGTCTGAAGAGAACTATCCCCGGATGGAGAAGTTGGCTTATGCTCTTATCCATGCTTCAAGGAAAATGAAACCCTACTTTCAAGCTCACTCTATAACAGTCCTCACAGACTCCCCGCTAAGGCAGGTCCTGCACAAGCCTGAGAAGTCCGGAAGATTGATGGCCTGGGCCATTGAACTAGGAGAGTATGATCTTACTTACCAGCCCAGGACAGCCATTAAGGGACAGGCCCTTGCTGACTTTGTCGCAGAGTTCACTTGGGAAGAGACTGGGTCAGAAAAGAGCTTGGAAGGCGGCGAAGAGAATGGCAGAGGCGTCGCCCGAAATTCGGAAATGATAGACCCACACGTCTTCAGGAGCCGAAAAGAGGTAGTCCCAGGCAATGCTCGGAGGAGAACAAAAAAAAACGAAGAGGATCGATACCTCTTCGAAAAAGGAGTGATGAAAGAAGGGGTTTTCTCTTCAGATGAAGACGTATGGAGTCTCTTCGTGGATGGATCCTCCTGTGACGGTGGAAGCGGCGCGGGGCTAGTACTCTCAGCTCCAGATGGTGCCAACATTGAGTATGCCTTAAGATTCAACTTCCAAGCCTCGAACAACGAGTCTGAGTATGAGGCCATGGTAGCGGGCCTCTTATTGGCAACAACTCTGCGGGTAAAGCGGCTTCTACTCCATAGTGACTCAAGGTTGGTTGTCAACCAGGTGTTGGGAGCGTACGAGGCTAAGGATGAGAGGATGGCCAGATACCTAAAAAAGGTGAGAGGTTTGCTCGAATTTTTTGAAGAGGCCAAACTGAAGAGAGTGCCGAGATTGAGCAACAATCACGCCGACGCATTGGCAAGGCTGGCCTCGGCAATGAAGACAGACTTGGGAAGAACCATCCCAATTGAAATCCTGGGAAGGTCAAGCATCGAGGAAGACGAGGTATGCATCCCTTGTCACAACGTGAACCTAGGAGGCTCTTGGATCGACCCGCTCGTCAGATACTTAAGAGAGGGGGAGCTACCTGAGTCCAAGCTGGAAGGAAGAAAGTTGAGGTACAGAGCTGCCAAGTTCTCTTCGATAGGGGATGTCTTGTATAAAAAGGGGTTCCTCTTGCCCCTACTCAGATGTGTGCATCCCATGGAGGTAACCCGGGTCCTGCGGGAGGTTCATGAGGGCTCTTGCTCTAGCCATATAGGAGGAAGACCCCTAGCCAAGAGGATCATCACTCAGGGATATTGGTGGCCAACCTTGTCGAGGGACGCCGCCGACTATGTGAAGAGGTGCGACAAATGCCAGAGGTTCGCCACTATCCCTCACCAACCCCATCAGCCTATGACATCAATCTCTTCTCTATGGCCGTTCGCGGTATGGGGAATCGACTTGGTAGGACCTTTGCCAAGAGCAGTCAACAACTATAGATTCTTGATAGTTACCATTGATTACTTTTCAAAATGGGTAGAAGCCGAACCCATGATAACAATTACGGAGCAGAAGACCTTTCAGTTCATCTGGAAGAACATCATATGTAGGTATGGCCTCCCAAACACGCTCATCTCAGATAATGGGACCCAGTTCAAGAACGCCTCCTTAGAGAAGTATTGCCAAAGTGTGGGGATTAAACAATTCTTCTCATCTCCTGGACGACCCCAAGCTAATGGCCAGACTGAAGTCACAAATAGGACAATCTTGGATGGAATCAAGAAGAGGTTAGAAAACGCGAAAGGGAGATGGATGGAAGAGGTTTACGCTGTGCTATGGGCTTACAGGACCACAGCAAGGACATTTACAGGAGAAACCCCATTCATGCTGGCACACGGTTCGGAGGCCGTCATACCTATGGAGATAGGCTTACCAACTCATCGGATTCAGACCTATGATCCGGACAGCAATGGGGAAAGGAGGAGGTTAGACTTGGACCTCATTGAAGAAAAAAGGGAAGACGCGGAGGTCAGGAAAGCAGCTTACCAGCAGAGGGCAGCAAAGTTCTACAATCAAAGGGTGAAGACAAGACCCATCGCGGTAGGAGACCTAGTGCTTAAGAAAACCCTACAGAAAACAAATAAACTGCACCCGAACTGGCATGGCCCCTACAGAGTAACGGAAGAGGTTGTGCCGGGCACGTATAGGTTAGAGAACCTAGAGGGAGAACCCTTTACCAACCCGTGGAATGCCGACCACCTAAAGAGATATTATGTATAACGTTGCATCTATTTTGTCAATTAAGAATGTACCATCTTATTGAGAAGAGGTTATGAATAAAGATCAGCTTCCATGGCAAATTCTTGTTTTATTTTAACATCATAAATTTGGTGATTTATTATGAGGATAACCTCTTAGGTGAGGACCTCAGACCTTAAACATCATTAATTTGGTGACATTATGAGTTACCTCGGCCTAGGTGGTGACCTCAGACCCTCATAACATCACTTGGTGGTGATGAGGTCTGAGTTCGGACACCTCGGCTAGAGGACCTCAGACCCTTAACATCATAAATTTGGTGATTTATTATGAGGATAACCTCTTAGGTGAGGACCTCAGACCTTAAACATCATTAATTTGGTGACATTATGAGTTACCTCGGCCTAGGTGATGACCTCAGACCCTGATAACACCACTTGGTGGTGACGAGGTCTGAGTTCGAACACCTCGGCTGCAGGACCTCAGACCCTTAACATCATTCATTTGGTGATTTATTATGAGGATAACCTATTAGGTGAGGACCTCAGACCTTAAACATCATTAATTTGGTGACATTATGAGTTACCTCGGCCTAGGTGATGACCTCAGACCCTCATAACACCACTTGGTGATGACGAGGTCTGAGTTCGAACACCTCGGCTGGAGGACCTCAGACCCTTAACATCATTCATTTGGTGATTTATTATGAGGATAACCTCTTAGGTGAGGACCTCAGACCTTAAACATCATTAATTTGGTGACATTATGAGTTACCTCGGCCTAGGTGGTGACCTCAGACCCTCATAACATCACTTGGTGGTGATGAGGTCTGAGCTCGGACACCTCGGCTGGAGGACCTCAGACCCTTAACAGAGGACCTCAGACTCTTAAGCGTTGGTTATGGCATCACATTCAGTAATGACTTCAGAGAGCGCATAGCATTCATATACATTCACAAATAAAGATGGACATTTTCATTCAACAAAAGAAAGAAATTGCATAATATTCACGTGTTTGAGAAATTACATACGAGATTACAAGTAAAAAGAAATGCAAAATACAAAAGATTACAAGTCAAACATCTGAAGAAGGAATGTTTGATGGCTCGTCTGGGTCGGCCTGCTCGGTATTGGTCACTTGAGCTACCTCGTTTGCAGGATCAGTATCTCCGAGGTCAGTCCCTTCCAGAGTAACCGTTTGACCAGGGGCAGCAGCTTCATCCTCTATCTCCTGCAAGGCCTGGGCAAACTGGGCGTCGGCAAGGCCGAGGCCCACAAAATCTGAGGCCTTAATGACGCCAACCTCGGCCTCCCTTACCTCGTCCCATTTAGAGGTAGCCTTGATACCCCTTTCAAGGTACTCCAAGCCAAAACCTACAAACTCCTCGGAGACCTTATCGTCAGCAATTATTGTCTCCGAGGCGTCTGCAAGAGAAGCCTTCACCGCAGCATCAACCTTACTCTGCAAAGCGTCGTCCTTGTCCTTCAGAGCCTTGGTATGGCTCTGAACAAGTGCGGAGATGTCCTTCTCTAGGGATTGGACCTTATTCTCAGAGGTCTTAGCCTTGGTCTCAGCCTCCTGCAGCTCGGTCCTCAGACGAGCAACCTATGCCTTCAGGGTGCCCTCAACTTTTTCAGCCTCCTGCCCCTTCTGGATGAGAGGCAATTTCCTCAAAGTCCAGTTGGATAGCTGGTACATAGCAGCGGCACCCTGCACAGTAAATGAAGAAGTTAGATGAAAACAACATCAGACGTTATACTTCGGATAAAGAAATGAGTTATACCTGGACTACTCGGTGAAGGCCGAATTCAACCATCATGGGCGTCTCCATGGACCTGAAGAAGCGCTTGTTAGGCATCGGTCATCATGTTGTTCAGAGCGTCCATTGCCTGTCAGCTGTGGCCGACCACGCTATCAGAGAGTTTTAACTGGTCCAGACGGGCAAATAACGTGTCGGCAGTGACAGGGATAGCAGTGTCTGAGCCCCTCTTTGTCCTGGAGCTCGGCCTCTGTTCCTCAGGAGGATGGACATCGGGTGCCCTCTTCTTAGACTTGGATGTGGAGGGAGCAGGTGGAGGAGCATTCATGCCAGTCTTCTTGACAAGTCTGGACAAACTCGGGGCCGCCATCTCCCACAACTCGTCCGAAACGTCTGGTGGTTTCTCTGCAAAAGTAAAAAGATACGAGTCAGAAATAAAGTACGTATGATAAGAGGCAACACGGTTAAAGTAAAAATTCTTACCAAAGTCAGCAAAGGGACTTCCGCCAAGGCCTGTCCCCGAGAGATACTGGGGGGTCAGCAGATGCTCAAATTTGACAAACATCCCATGGGACCCTTGGTCCTGCAGGGCCTTCACCTTTTTGCCGTGTTGCACACTAAGTCCAGGGTCGGCCCTAGCAGCCATGGTGACTTTTCCCCATTTCTGGGGTATTCTCGGCTCGAAGATGGACGAGGGAATGGAAGAACCAAATTCCCAAGGCCCTGAGGCAAAAAAGTACCTGGGTTTCCAATTATGGTTGGAGGTCTGAGTGACCAGGAGCATCTTTTTCTCAGGCCTCCGAGCCACAAAGTGGTAATAGCTCGGATGGTTCTTGGCCGAGGTAGGGACGTAACAACCAGTAAAGACCTGCACTGGGAGGTCAGAGTGGTGAATCGCCCTCCACAAGATGATGGCCCCTATAATAACCCTCCAGGCATTGGGAGAGAGCTGCGAGGGGGCCAAATTGGTGAATGATAGAATAGTCCTAATGACGGGGTGGATGGGAAGACGAAAACCTAACTTGAACATCTGCTCATACAGGCAGATTTCCCCATCCCTGCAGTGGTAGGCCCTCTCTTCTCTCAGAGGTCTCCTTAAGTGGATAGAGGGGCTAATGGAATATAAGTACCTGAAGTGCAGTAAATCCACCTCGGTAATGGTACTCTCGTACTCGTCTGCCTCAGAGGTGTCAACTTCACTTTCCGCATCCTCATCATCGTCAGACTCAACGTCGGCTGGGGCAGACGTGGACGGGTTACCGGGGAACCTCTGAGCAAACTCGGCCTCGGTTACGGCCGATAGAGGAATAGCATTTAGGATGCCAGGCACGGCCACACTTGGCTCTACAAGTTCAACCTCTGAAGAAGAACTAGAGGTGCTTGTGCCATTCTGAGACGAGGCACGACTAGAGACCTCGACATGGTCAGGGTTCTGGTCAGCCTGAGTAGTGAAGTCCATGGCCTCTTGTAAAGAGTCCACTGACATCGGATCAGAGGTAGAAGACTCAGACTCGGACATCGGCAAGTTGTTGGTAGAGGCGTCTGTCTGGTAAAAATTTTCAGGAGGACGAGGGTACACCACCTTGAGAGGAGGAGGAAAGAGGGGTCCGATGGGGGACTCTTGCGACCTACGAGCTTCTTCCTGAGCTCTCTCTATTTGTCTAATTTTATCCAAGGTCTTCTCCTTTAGAGATGGAAAGTCTTCAAGAAGTTGGTACAAGGTTCTGAGCATTTGGGGACGACACAAGGATTTTGCAGACCTTAAACTTGGGAATATCCTAAAAACTACAAACAAAGATGTCTTGAAAAGTTAAGGGAATTTTAGATCAAACTAAAGAACCTATGCAGGAAGCCTACCCCACCGAAAAACTCAAGATCTAACCGGAAACCCCAAGATCTCACCGGGAAACTCAAGATCTAACCGGAATGTTCAAAATTAAAAATATCAAAAACGAAGGAGATGGAGAGGGAAGATACCTGAAGGTGAGGTTGGTGAACAATGTAGAGAGTATCACGCAGGAAAGGAGGTATCCCTCAGCGGAACAATCGCTGGAGCAGAGGCTAGCTTCCGAGAGAAAAAATCGCAGAAAACAGGGGAGCAATCGCTTGAACAGGAGAGAAATGAGGAAGAAGAAGAAAAAGGAAGGTTTTAGCCTTTAAATACTTGGGCACGATTCCCAAGGCTCATCATTGCCTTGGGAAGCCCAAGGGACAATTGACAGCATGTGCCAACCAAGTGGGCACGCCTTAGCAATGGACAAGTGTCATGCGGGTATTGACTTTGGGGTAAATAGACCTCGGAGGCAAGAACCCCTTAGCCACCACTCTTCGCAAATGACTAAGGGCTGGGGGTGATTGATATGCCCAAGTATGACCTCGGCCTAGTGGAACATACCTCGGCCGAGATGAGAGCCGAGACGTTAGCCGACCCACCGGTGCAGGGGGGGCCCACGATATCATCCCTCGGCCAAGGCTACCTCGGCCCAGGCCGACACTAAGACATGCACTTCCCCCGGAACACTTCTCATATCACAGATAACATCAACTTCAGGTGCCAAGGAATAGTAACCCCGGTCAACAGTAGGCCAAGATAACAAGAAGCTAAACACACCTTCAGCATGAACCCTAATGGCTCGTCCCAGGCCGAGGTTACCAGGGACCGCTTATCATCAGCACGCTAATGGCTCGTCCCAGGCCGATGTAGGTGTTTACCTCAGCTGACATAAAGCCGAGACAGCGCATGCCACATCACGAATTGATCGGACGACCTACCCTTATAGCTCAGCCTCTCCTAGGCCGAGGCCATTCACCAGCACGACTGTCAAAGTATCCGTAAGCATTTGGATAAGGACACCTGGGCCAAGATCAGTTACAACAAGATTATTCCCCACATGTGGGGGGAATATTTCATCATCATCACTTACATGTGAACCTGACAGCTGGCACACCCTCATTGGTGAGGAAACTACATACATGCACATTACATGCATAGGGGGTACATTACACCCCCTAGGCATTATATAAAGGGATCATCCCCTACCTTGCAAAAGGATACAGATATTGAAACCCTAGCTGAAATTCTGTCTAAGTTTACACTGTAGAGGGAGAAAGAGCTTGAGAGGTTGTATCCATGGCCACTAGTGCCTTCTTTCAGTGATATTATTCACACACACTCACAGTGGACGTAGGCCGGTTTGGCTGAACCACTTATGTTCTTTTATTCATTCCTCTTCTCCTCACCTCATTCTTGCCTTATTCATACAACTGTGTTGCCATTGTTACACCTGTGTCGAGCTAGCAAATTCCTCACCTGGTGGTGCTGATTTTCGGCATCATCAGTGAATTTTGTTGACCTCCCTACTGCTATAGTTTCTTCCCCGTACCTTCACCTCCAAAGTAACAGGAGCCCAAGTCTTCACTCCAAATGGGCAATCTAAACACCCATCCTCAAACTTTGAAAGTCACTGCCTCCGGGAGCTGTAAATGACTTTTGATAAAAATCCTAGCCCACCGGATTTCTTCCCCCGCCTTCCTATCTGCATCAACATCAATGATTGGATGACTGATACAATATTGCATATAAATGGTGAATTTGCACACAAAATTTTTAATTTTGATAAAAGTATACATAGTAACAAATTTGAATTAAGGACAATCAGTAGTATTATAAGACCAACTGTAGACGTAAAATTCAACACCTACCTTAAATTATAGAATTGTCAGCAACTTCACGCGTTGGTTATATTTTTTGTTCGGTCCTAAAAATGAAAAAAAAATCATAAAAAGGAGGAACTAAAAATATTTAAAAGGGAAAAGGGGAAAAGTAGGCCATGAATACAAATTAACTATAAAAAAAATTAAAAGTAAAAAATATACTTATAACTCTAAAACAAAATTTTATTTTGGCCCACAGAAATTGCCCAAAATATACTTATAATCCCAACACAGCTCACTATATTTTAATTTAGAGCACCAAAAATATAATTTTTAATTTAAATCTCTCTCAACCCAAAGAATTCAATTAATATGAATGATTTAAACTCACTTAATTACTCATCGTAGATTGGAAATATTTCATTTGAGTATTCAAATCGTAGTTTTTCTTGTTTTACCATGACACTCCTTGAGCCACCAAACCTTACCCTGTCTCTCTCTTTCAATACAAATCCTCCCAAAACTAACCCTCCGCCGTCCTACGCCTCCACTGCTTCCCTAAGCCTCTAGGTAATCTCTCTCTCACCCTCGCATACACAAATCTTTGATCTCAATCGCACCATTTATTTTTTACTTTTTGTTCATTTATAATGTTTTGTTTCCAAATCTAATGTTTTTGCAGATCTAAAGTATTTCAATAATTTCTTGATCGAGAATGATAAATTAATACTTCACTCTTACCTGATCTAGCATTATTTTGAATCTGAGTTTCTAGTTTTTTATGTTATTGATAAATTAAATTTGTGGTATTGATAATTACAATGAAGGGGTTAGGGTTTCTGAAAATTTATCTTTGTGTGTTTCTAGCGTTTTGGTCAATTTTAGGATTTATGTGTTTTTGGCTTAAATGTTGAGGGTTTTATTTGATGCAGTATTTATTTAAAATGGTTTGTTATGTTTTGCAGGTTGAACCCTATAAGTAGATCTTGATTTGTCTATTTTCCCGGTGAGATTCTAATTTTTTTATGTTTATTGCTAATTATTTTTTATGCTGCTATTTATAATTTTTGTTAACTTATATCTGCGTGCTTCCCACTTGGAAGAGATGCTAAGCATCTAGAAATGGCAATTTGTGTTGTTTTGCTATTTCTGAGAAACTCTCCCTTTTTGATTTGGGGATTTTCTTAAAATTTTGGGTTCCAAATATGGTTATAACATTATGCTTTGTTTGTTCTCGAGGTTGGTTCCTATTGAATCTATTTGTAATTGTGAAACCATTTTGAAGCCAAAAGCTCTAGCACACCAATAGTTGGTAGTAAATATTTATTTCTCTTTACTGTCTTATATGTCAATGGGTCCCCCATATAACATTTATTCATCGTCATTGTGGATTGCCTCATTTAAGTGTTAATTTGTTAATTTCTTTGTTACTCTTTTTCATTCGGATACTACATTTTCAAATATGCTATGATATCTAAAAGGTTGATTTTTCATGCTCCACTTATATGCGTTAAAGACGCTCATGACTCTTATAGATGATTTATGTACGCCATTTATTCTGTTAATCTATGCTTATAGTGTAAAATGATTTTCAGGTGCACCGAGTTGGTACAAAAGATAGTTTGGAACGGATAATATTGATAGTGATAATGATAATGATAATGTGAAGTTGATTTTATATTATACAAACCTTCTTTTAGATTATCTACTGAGTACGCGTAGGTTTATAGTATTGACAGTGACATTTGTATGAGTAGGTTTCTATTTCAAGTTGGTTGTATGGATTTAAGTATGAGTAGGTTAATATTTAAAGCTCATTGGTCAATTTAGACTTTACATTATTTCTTTTAATATATTTATGTTTCCTTGGATTGCTAACTTTTGTTAATATATTTATGTTTGATTTAGGGGATATTATTTTCAATTTGTGGTTTTTCCATGGTCCATACCTGAGGTTTGTCCAGAGATAACTCGATACTAATGATATATTTTATTTATGACGCAGGGAAGCTAAGTCGATGGCATAAAGAACGCTCCGCAGTAATGTATAAAATTTTAAATTCCAGGCGGAGGTTCCCCGGCTTATGGACATCATCATCTACTCCCTTTGGAGAAATAAATATATTTTCATGAGGGAGTTGATTTCCAATTCTTCGGATGTAAGTTTCCCTTATTTCTTAATATTTTTTCAAACATAATTAGTTGGGGAAGTGTTGTAACGTGCTTTATATCATTTTAAGGAACTTGATAAGATTTGGTTCCTCAATCACTGATAGGGAGATATTAGCTGAAGGTTATGATGCTAAGCTCGAATTAAATCTTTGAGGTCCCTCCGTTGATTGCAGAAAAGAGAACCATAGTCACAATCCCCCTTACATCATTGATGCAAGATCGGGTACTATTTCCTATCACCATTGTCCTGCTCGGTAGTGTCAAACTATAGAAGTTTATATAAATTGTTGTATTATGTATAGGTAATGTCATTAAAACATAGAGGCATTAGAGTTGAACATCCCTCCATGTATTTTGTGTTTTGACTGAGGGAGGGTCTATGGTAATAGTCAAACTTTAAGAACAAGTCTTTAGAGCAGTTAGTTTATTGATTCTATTGATTCTTCATGGTAACATTACTCTTCTATTGATTCAATTTTTTCACGTACTTTTTCTTGCATATTAGTTAGGGAGGTTTACTTGGGATTATAAGCTTGAGAATTTAGTGGATTATGCTACTTAGTACAACTAACAATGTTCATTATCCTATTTATGTTCTTATATCTTTTTGTACTTTTTCTAGGTCCGGGAGTAACATGAGGAATGGAAGTTTGCATGAAGCACATTACAGTAAAACATATTAAACACTCCCGTGCCAATCTATTTTAGAATTATCATTTTCTTTTGTTTCCTAAACTTATGTTTGTTTCTTATTTCTTGATCAATCTTAATCATCTTCATTGAATAAGTTTTGTTATGAAAATGTTTTGAATCATTTAGATTTAGGATGATACTAACTCACGACAGTGTATGTGTGAAAAGAAGATATTTTGGATTTTTATTTGTTTATAACTATTATTCTTTTCATTTACTTATGATTGTTATTTATTTTGAAACAGAGCAATATGAAGGAACAAGTGCGTGACTGTAGATTGAAATTTTGGACTGATCTTTTGAGGCTTGTAAGAGACACTAAACTCATGTATCTCCGCATCAGAGCTTTCTACCGAATCAGGGGTTTAGGTTCAAATGGGGTTTTATAGATTTTCTCCATTTTATTTTGTTTCTAAATGATGCTCTTGGATTTGTTTTCATGTACCATCACTCTCTGTTTGGATTCTTTTTCTTATATTTTTTAAATTTAATGTTCTAATCCTTATTTTGATATGTACTTTGGGGATGTTGCTGGGCTAATATTCGTGTTCTAATCCTTATATGGTTGGTTGGTGAGAAAATATGGAATCACATTTTAGTTGTATAATTTGCTGATGTAAAATGATGTTGTTGATTTGTTGCTCAAGAGTAAATTCACTACTATAGTATGCTCTTCTCCATCGCCCTTCTCAAAGGTGATCTTTTCTATTTACACCTATGTATGTATGTATGTATGTATGTATGTATGTATGTATGTAGGTACGTACGTGCGTACGTAGACTTACTTTTGTCTAGCAAAGCATGATTCTCTTACCTCAATTGTTAATTTTATATTATCAACAAATAGTATCTTATTATGTATCATGCTCAATATCAATAATTAAAATAGGTCATTGTTGGCAAGATTGTTCTCTTTTACTCTTAAACTGCAAATCATTGTTGATACGAAAGAACAACCATGCCTCTTATGATTTTTTTGTGTTTTTTGACAAGGTTACATATCAAATGAAACATATAATTTCTTAAACATTTTTCTTTCTAATATGTTTCATTATATAATATCTGATAGGTGCTTAATATAATATTTGAAGGGAAAATGGCCTGCTGCTCTAATTGACAACCCCAATTACAAGGGTATTTGGAAGCCTCCGGAAATCCCTAATCCATACTACTTCATACTTGACAAACCAGACTTTGAGCATATTGCTGGTATCGACATTGAAATCTGGACAATGCAAAATGGGATATTGTTTGACAATATATTGATTGCGAGTGATGAGAAAGTTGCCCAATTGTACAGAGATACAAAGTGGAAGCCCAAATTTGAAGTGGAGAAGGAAAACTAGAAGGCTGAGGAAAAGGCAACTGGTGTTTCAAAAGGTCTCAATTTTTCTCTATGCTTAATACAATTTAGTTGTATACACTAAGCTTCAAACTTAAAGTTACAAGAATAGGTGTTATTGTCTTTGTTATAGTCAACATTTATAATTTTGACCCAATGATGACCAAATAGAATACGTGCGACATTAATTGACATATCACACCTGATATAATCTGAATATGTACCTTTTTTTGTAAAATTATGCCATTCTCTCACGAAATCATACTTCCCCATGGTATCAGCACATAACCAGAAGTATAATCATTAAGGGTAATGGGGAAGAGAGGAAAGAAAAAGGACCCTCAGAGGTGATAGAATATAGACTAAGCTCGATGCTTCATAATAATAACATAAATTTTTTAATACTGCATCATTATTATAAACAGAAGATAACCTGAATTTGACTGCTAAAATATATCATTGGGTGGTTGTCGACATTCTTAGTACAATTATTACACTTTTATGTGTTTTTGGCTGTTAATTTACATCTAACTGTTATTACTTCATATTTTTTACTTCAACGTTTGTTGCTAATTGTTTAGTGATTCAAGTTCAATGTGAACTTAAACTCATACTAAATTTATTGAAGTCATTGAGACACTATGATGTGTTGGTTAAACCAAATTTGTGGAGATAGAAACACTATGATGTGTTGGTTAAATAAATCATTGGGACACTATAATGTATTGGTAAACTTAATATCAATTATTGCTTGAGTGTAGGTATAATTTGTTACATTAATTTATTCATATTGTATTGAGTCATAGAAGCAAGCTACAAAAGAGTAAAGGAGAGAATTAAAATCGAAGGAAAGTAAATAAAAGTTTAAGCCACTCTCTCATTTGGCATTGTTCATGTATGTTGCATTGGCGGGCGATTTTCAAGATTGAAAAGAAGTTCTTGGTCGATTCCTGAAGTAATATTTATTGATGTATGGATATTTAATTATTTGTTGATGTATTTTTTTTTTTTCACGAATTAAGTTAAATTGATTATGGATAGTCCTATAAACAAATGGAGCTTTGCCTAAATTTTATTTATTTAATTATGTATTTGTTGTATTTAGGCAAGTTGAGTTCTATTTATCATGTTGTTTATATGAGGTACAAGACGGACTATTACTATTGTTGTATTGGAGTATTTTTATTTGTTATACATGAGGGATAGTCAGATAAACAAATGATACTTTGCTCAATTTTTTTAAAATTGATTACACATTTGTGTTGTAAAAGAAACTTTATGAATTAAATTTACACGATTCAATATTTTGAAAATTTACGCTAACAATATATAAAACATTTATTATTTACATCATACACGCCTTTGTACTTTTCAAAATTATCTGCGTTTACACAGTGTTGTGTTTTACAACTTTGTATTAAACGATTGTTAACAATTATTACGAGATTCATAATGGATTAAACATGGTGAATAATCATGTTAATATATGAAAATTTGACCAATTTTTAAAATTGTTTACAATTATGTTTTGTTGGGGAATGCAATTTTTTTCGTTTTGCAATTACATACTTTGGAATTTTTTTTCTTTTTGCGATTATGTACTTTGGAATTTTTCGTTGTGCCTTCAGGAATGGGCATACACTAGTATATATATCACAATTGCACATATATTTAAACACACTTACACTCACACAAATCAATACTAAAACTAAAACATAAATGATTCGTGATAAAATGAATATATAAATATATGAATTTTTGTAGATGCAGGAAGCCCCTAATATACGTGCACGCGTGAGCGAGAGCGCACACACACACACACACACATATATATACACACTCATATATATAGACACACACTCACACATATATATACACACACACTCATCCATATATATATACACAAATTACTTGTTTAGAATATAGTAATTTGGTAACATTTTAGATTGAATAATATGTTAGCACATTTTCTTCTCTTTCCATGTGTGCATGCAATTGGAGAGAAATTATTAAAGATCAACTCATTATAGGTTATTTCTTTATTCAGACAACTTTACTTAACTTTTTTTATGAATATAGTATAATACATAGTTATTGTACGATATTTTTCCCTAATGTTTAGAGAAATAGCTTAAATGTCCTAAATAATTATATGAGTGCGGAAAGAAAAAAGACATGGTTGTTTACGTGATTTGGCCGTGAGATCGACCTATGTCCACGGAGGCAAAGATGGGAGATCTTTTCATTAAATATGGGGAATGACAATAACTGGAGTCCTAGTGTTGTTGAGTCTGGGCCATTACGAGGGAATTACCATTAATTCCCTATGTTGGTCGGACTGGCCTTATTTATTAATCTAGTGTCTTACATATGTAAGTTACCATATGTTTATCACTATCTTCCCCTACTTTACTAGATTTGTTCTTATCTGCTGTTGTGGGCCGATTACACAAAGATCATGGTCGCCACATGTTTGATCACGAGACTAATAACTTTTGTTCCTTCATTTTCCCCCAAGATAGGGGTGATCAGTTGAACACATTGATCTTCCTCACCTTGATTTATTAGGTTAATATTCGTCCATTCTAGACTGATCATCCAGACATTCTAACTTCTTTGTCTGCCACATGATTTATTAATTTTGGCCCCCTTTTGATTCTCATTCATTTTGGAGGCATGCAAAGCAATCATTGCTTTTGAGACTTGCGCACGTATATGTCGCATCGTTTGATGTGTCCAGCATAATCATTAGAAGTAATGATGGCACGTGAACGTGTGACACATTTTCCAAAACGTTGTGATGGATGATGAGAAGACATTCCTTTAGGAAGAGGATAAGGGGTTTTCCCCCTTATACTTTGTCATTTCCATCAGTTTGCTAAGTTAACTTTTATCTCACTTCTCTCTAACTTCCACTGTTCATCTTATTCATCTTCTCCATTTTTATATATCCTCCTCATTTTTTCGCCATGTTTAGGCACTTCAGACACTAGGAGGTTTCTTCTGCCAACAACTATCAGCAGTTTCATAGTCAATATGGGATTCTTGGTAATATTGCTTTGAAGATTTACCCTGATAAGGAAATTATTAATCTTCCTCATGGTTAAGTCACCTTCCTAACAGTGGGAATACTTGAAGGGCGGGTTCGTTTTACCCTCCACTCATTACTGGTGAAATTACTCTGTTACTATGGAATACTTCCCACCCTAATAAATGGTAGATTTTACCATATTGTGATGAGAACAGTGGCCATTAATCAATTT
The DNA here is from genome assembly GCA_949130495.1 of Sambucus nigra. NCBI lineage: Eukaryota > Viridiplantae > Streptophyta > Magnoliopsida > Dipsacales > Adoxaceae > Sambucus > Sambucus nigra. The sequence goes on along the minus strand of OX422216.1, from coordinate 42,627,269 downwards.
TTTGGAACCAACCTTGGTTTTGAGGAGATCAGGTATTGGTACAACCTAAGGATTTCCCCGGACACAAGACTTTACCACTTCTAGGTCAAGGGTAAGGCCCGAAATTTTGTCACCTACTTGGCCAGATCCCAAAAAGACATAGACAAGAATGTCATTGTGGTGTGTGGGGAAATTTATGGTGAATTCTATAATGATCTTGAGGTACCTGCCACAAGGGGGCTCCTGGTAGATCGTTCGCCAGTTGTTTACTTTTAATTTTTTTTATTTCTGCTTGTTATTAACCAATCTGGTTTTTTGTATGTAGATTGATTCCTCAATACCAAGCCCTTGGATTACAAGGTTAATCTTGGAGACTTGGAAAAATTTTGGAAGAGACTAGCCCAAATAGGAATTCTTCCACATTGGAGAGCAACCCACATTCTCGTAACTTACCCACTCACCTAACAATCAATTTTCAACTTCACTGATATCCCGGTCGGCATCCCAATATTTCAAGTCGTCGAGATGATTGCCTATGAAGACCGAATACCTTCCACTCCCTAAGTAATCTCACCTGAATCTAGTGAGTATAAAGAAGAAGGGGAAGAAGAAGAGGAAAAGGAGGAAGAGAGAGAAAAAGGAGGTAGGAAGATTTAGGTTCATTCTTGGACGATCTTAATCCTCTTTTCTCCTACGAGGCGATCGTAGCCGGTAGGCCATGGGAGGAAGGTAAGGATGAAGAAATTTTTTTCTTTAAAGACATCAATTTTCCCCCTATACCCACTTCACCAAAAGATATGAGAAGACGAACCAGAAGGTCGATGTGAAAATATGATCGCAAGACTTATCTTGTGTCGGTCCTGATGTCCCTGTCTATATAAACCAGCGCCCCAGAGTATGCAAGGTTACAGTTAATTTAAATAGGTGTCTTCCATCGACACTCGATTGAGATAATTTTCTCACCTCTCACCTAGGTTCAATAATAATTGTATCCAATCCCCATAACCCATATGCAATATAGATAACAAGATCATTATTAAACATGTGATGCTTCTAGCATAAATCGTGTATTGGACATATAATTATCTACACCCTTGTCCCTATTTTTCGAGTACTCTAGTTATATTACTTAAAATAGTGTCATAACTACCCCTCATGGATACTACGTAGTATTGGGTCTAAAGTAAATTGTCCACATCATTAGACTTAGATAATTATCTTCATTTAATTCACAGGGTTTTATATATATAAGTTCTCACACACACACACACACACACACACACACACACACACACACACACACACACATATATATATATATATATATATATAAGGAAAGGATCTTTTTACTGTTCCATAAGAGATAAGATCTTTAATGGTTCAAATCAAAGACACCTAGGCACGAAATGGAGCGCTGAGATGCGGCCACGTATGCGATTCTTTTACCCAAGGCTTAGCTCCCACCCCTTCTGCCATACCTTTACACCAGTAAAAAATCTATCACCATTTACTTGAAAAAAGTATTTGTGCCGCAACTGGATAAGGATGGTAAGTCAGATGTGTTACTTTAATTTGAATAATTGTACTATTTTACCTACACGGTTACCAACCTCCTTCTCTTTTCTCTCTTATCTTCTAAGATTCTCTCTCTCTCTCCCATAACACCGTCACACAACACTCGATGCATCCATTTGGATTATGATTTGGAGAAAAGGTTTTATTCCATTCCCCCTCATTTTGATTTTCATCTTTTTATTTGGATATGCCACCGCCACCGCCGCCGTAAGTCCCTCTCCCTTGCAGATTTTTGTTGTTATATTTGTATATGTTTTAGATTTTTGTTTTGTTTGGGTACTTTAGTTTGAACTTTCAAAAAAATTTCAGTCCAACCTGAAAGATATGTTTTATTTCATTTTTTTTTTGTCAACATGGACTCAAGAAGTTTTTCTATTCAACCTAAAGCACCATCGGCCCAGCAGGATGTAACGCAGTCCTTGAACACAAACTATACAAGGGTTGAGCTTATATTTTACTTAACTGAAGGGTAAGTTGGATTTTACCACATCACCTTACTTCAAAAAAAATTTAATCATACACCCATCACCAAGATCTGCCAACTTTCACTAGAGATTTTTTCTTCATTTTGTTAATGGCGTGGGTTTTAAGTTTCGAACTTTTGGATCGAGTTTAATACTTGATCTTCATCTTGATCTTGATTTATGATTATATTTTATCTGAAACAGAGCAGTATGAAGATATTTTATTCGTTCGTTCGAGTTTTTATTCATAATTCATATCAGTACATTTCCAATTGTTAAGGATAAAGGTCATCTGAGCTACTGAAAAGCTATGTTAGATGAGTGTTAAAGACAACTTATTTTATTTTGGATTTTTTTTTGTAGGTACACTCTTTGAAGCCTTATTTAAGTATGATTTTTTTCCTAATTCAAATTAGGATCTCCTATTATCGTGGTCATATATTTCTATTTTTTTTTTTTTTGGGTGGGGGGGGGGGGTCTTGTTCTTTCGAAATGATGTTCAGAAATGGATTTTCAAACTGTTATAAGGGTTTTGGATTTTAGTGTTGGGTTTTGGTCTTATGGGGATTGGGTTCAAAATTCATATTTGGTGCTTCATATGTGCATCTCTTTTATTTGTTTTGGTAACACAGGTATTTTTTTACAGTCTTTTATAGGAGCCCAGCGTGGGTTGTCATTTTTCTCTTCTTTTGATGTGTAATATATATATTATATGTATGGTGGAGCATGTGTTGAGTTTGTTTCCCAATGAACACACTATGAAAAGATATGCATACTTTTTCAGTAATGTTATATAAAAACACGTGTAAAGATGAAGACAAACATGAAATGCCCTTTTTTGTATCTTCTTCAGTATTATATATGAGAGATTTCTATGTTGTTTTAAGTGCCTTTTTAGCAAATGGCCCTGTAGATATTTTATTTTGGTCTTTAATTTATATTCGGTACAATACTCAATTGGGGCTTACCCTTTTTTTTGATGTCTTATATCCCAATGTGACTATAAGCAAAATAATGTGTTGTTAGGGGGCTCATTCATTTATTTTTTGTGTTGCAATGTAGGTTCAACTCTAAAGAATTGAGAATTTGAGCATGTCCCATAGCAAGTGGAGTGAATTTGGTATTGAATGATGTTGGTGAAACTAGCAGCAATAGTTATCTACATTTAAACATTAATTTGAAGAAAAAAAGTCAATTTGCTCTACACCACTCCAAATGTTTCAGAGAATATTGTAGTTTGTGATACATCCAATGTACTGAAGGTGTACATTGTTATATAGCTAATCGCATGAACTTTAAACTGTCTGTATTCTCAAAAAAATCAAGGCATGTGTTTTCTAAATTGTGTAACACTATTTCTATTTTACATAGAACTTTATGACAATTTTTACACCCAATTCGGAAATGCTTAACAATTTTTACACCCAATTTAATACGAGTAAAAACACGTTTAAAATGATAATACATGATAACACTACTTATGAACACGTCACATGACATTGTATAATTAACTCTAAAAATTATTTATCTTTTATAAAATAAATGTGACGTTTAGTCCTATCAAAGATGTACACGTTTGAAAATTAGCAATGTTCCTTCAGGCACGGGCTTATGTGTTGTAAAAAAACCTTTTTGACATGATTATGCACGATTTAACACTACTTAAATTTACACGATTCAATATTTTGAAAAATTACACTTATAATATATAAAACATTTATTATTTATATTATACACGACTTTATAGTTTTAAAAATTATTAGCGTGACTTCAGGCACGGGTATACCCTAGTATATATATATATATATATATATATATATATATATGCAACACTACATGGCATATACCATTTGTGTCTTGTTCGTACTTTATCAGTAAGTCCGAAGGAGTCTCTTATCTAAATCAGACATCACAAAACATACATATGGGGCAGTCCCTGCATAGTACACCATTGCACGGCACATACCCAACGGTGACAATGGATCACAGCATCTACGCATATCTCTCATAACTTGTGTTTCTTTGTAGTACCTAAGTAATTACCAATACAATGCCTAGTCCACTTGTGTCGACGTTTACTACAGTCCCGAACGCGTGTAACCCCAACTGACAGGACCATCCACGAACATAGGTATGTTTACACAAGCAATTATATACATATCTTTACCACTTAAAAGATATAGGAAATTAATCTATAATTACCCCACGTTACATCATTGATTCGCCGATCAATAATTTTCCACTTAATTAACCATCCCGTTAATTATATATTTCCCCTGTTTATATAGTCATTCAACATTACTAAATTTTTATAGTTTAATTAGGTAATCACCAACCATTCCAATTCATACCGTAAACTCCCATATTCCTGTATCATAGGTCTTATCTTCGGCTAACCCAATAGGTGTATATTACCCTCCCTATTTTACTAGAAATTCCTAGCTGACCCAATGGATATATTTTTAATTTACTAATTTTCTAGAAGTATTAAATTATTCTTACGTAACATCTAGATTTAATTGGACCCCAAACGATTAGCCTAAAACATAAAAATACCAATTGGGGTGAGCAGGGCAACATAATCGGTTCACCCATGGGTTAGGTGAAAGCGGGTCTGGAACTGTTTTAGACCAAATTTCCACAATTTTCTTCATAAACCATTATTCATCACCCATAAGTTACCCCAACATCACATATGATCATTAGCTGGTTTTATATCATCTACCAACAATTTCTACAGGAGAAACACATCTAATTCATAATCAATTTATAACAATACAATTTTCTCCAAAAATTATAAAGTGAGTGATTCATATTTTTCACAAGTTTTGTCAAGAAATAACCTTTCTCAGGGGTATACATTAGATCAAAATTTTCACATCAAAATATCATGAGATCCATCTCTAAACCAATATTATTATTACTTTTTCTAGATTTTCTAATCAATATCTTAATTCTATAATTTTCTAATCATCAAAGTGAGATCCTCTACATGCATTAGTGAAACCTATTCCGTTTCATCAATTATAAATTAAATTCTGAAATCTACATGGGAAACTACACAATTTAAATTAAGAAATAACTCGGAAATTAATTTAAGCAAGAAAATTACTGCCTTAGGATGAAGGTGGAAGTTACTTTTCTTGAATATCCAATTCTCTCCTTCTTTTTGACCTTGGTATCTCCTCTCTATGGGTGGGGATGTTAGGGTTTTCTTAGATGAGTGAAATAAGTTTATTAATATTCTTAACTCACTTATAAACTCCTTAATCCCGACTTAGGCTATTACCCACACATTTGGACCTCCAAATGAGCTCAAATCCCTTACTATAATGGGCTAATAGCCTCACAACTAATACACATATTACTGAGACCATTTTTAATGGTTTGTAACACTCAACGACTTCATAAAATATCCCGGAACGCGCTCGAATTCTTTTTACTCGACATATACATTTTCCTTATGTTTAAACAACAAGTAACCATAAGTAAATTATTATATGGTTTATTTTTTTACGAGTGAACCCATAATTCCCAATTGAGTCCAATAATTGTGTAATCACGAAAACGCATTTATTCTCAATTTAAATTTTACCCATTTAATTTAAATCTCACCAATTTAATTTATTCTCGAGTTTATTCCAAATTGTTAAATTAATTTCGATCGAAATATTTTATTTCGAAAACATGGGGTATTACACTCTTCCCCTTAATAATGGAATTCCATCTTCGGAATTCACTAAATCTTAACATCCCATTTTAATTCGCACAATTATTATAAGTTTATATTCAAGTAGTCCATACACATTCTATGAGATAAAAGAAAAGGCTCATCTACGCTCATCATATTATTATTAGAATGCCCTTACATCACATAATACATGCAGACACACGCGGAAACATCAAATATAGATGACACCTATACATCCAACCTGAACCATACATACCATGTATGTCTATAAAGAAAAGTATATTGAAATAACATGTTGATCGTGACTCAATACATTTAGAGATTGTCCCACCTATTCCACTAGTGGTGTAAACATTACTAAGTGTTATCATCAATGAACTCCTTGCCCCAGCTAGCCTTAACTCATATAATATACGTCTCCCGATGCTTTATACCTACACATATGTAAAACGTAGTAGCAAAACATCCTAGAACCCAATATCTTTCAACTCCCGACATTTGCCAATTTCGTGCGTGGGACGTCTCGCAAGAGAAATCCAAATAAGGAACCCTCCCGATACATTACTATATAGCTTAGTCAGTTATTGAGATCCATCGGTCCAAGACTAAAAGAAAGAAAAGAAATGTATTTTAACTTCATAGATTTCAACTTATGCCGATTTCAAACAAAAGGCTCATCACTTCCAAGGGATACACTAAATCCCGTTAAATTTATCGATTCGATAATACCAAGAACATCATGTTCCTTTTTATACATACAATAAGGCATCATATGTCCATTCTTAAGTCTAGTAGAGTGCTTAATTACTTTTAATCCTCAAGAGACCTACCCATTACAATAAAAGGCACCTACCACCCATTTTCATTAACGACATCATCATATGACACTATTTATGGCACATTCTCATGTGCCTAAGGATATCGCTAGCTATAAAGTTCCCAAAGTAACCAGTTATTTCGACAATATGGATGTTTCTCTTTTTGCATTACCTCACCTACAAAAATGCATCCGTCTCCGGACGACCCATTGCAATTATGTATCCCTCAAAATATGCCACCATTAATGTCTAGTCTACGTTCGTATCCCGAGTCAAATATTCATTGTATCTTAAATTTCAAGAAATACATCAGTAACCAATACTGAAATTTTGACATTGTTGTGCTTACTCTCGATAAGGCAAGACTCACCATTCATGAGGATCCCAAAACTAAAGTTTTAGTGCTTGCATAACCTCTCACCATATAAGGTTTATAACTCCCTCGAACCATAGTTCATCCTAAGATACTATCTCTAGGACTCCACTATTCACTACACTGAAAACAACAATATGGCATGGTTTGAAACGGTGTCAGATTAAATCTGGCACGGTTTTGAACTATGCCAGAATCAGGTGTTCCAAAATGGTCATTTTTTTCTAGCATAGTTTAAAATTGTTCCAGATTTGACCAAACATGAACACTTCTGGCACACTTTAAACCGTGCCAAAATTTGATATTTCTAGCACACTTTTGGCACAGTTTAAAACAGTGCCAAATTTTTGGATCAAAGAAAAAAAATTAATTGTAAATAATATCACCCTCCCCCCCAAAAAAAAAAATCACCAATATTTCCACTATTTTTCGTACCTGTTTTAGCATAACAAAAATTCAATAATAATATAAATCCCACACGAAAAAATAGTACAATAATACAAATAGTCCACAACAACACTAATACATATCCAAATAATAAGCCCACTAAAAATTAATGGCTCAAATTCCATTTATAGAAAATTCATGTGAATACATATGAAATTCATCTCAATACATGAGGAAATTTGGGAATCTAAGAATTGTTCATCTGAATACATGAGCCAATATGGGAATTTAAGAATCGTCAACATGAATACGGCAAATTCCATCTGGGAAGCAAAAATAACAGCTTTAAAATTTTATGCATAATTTTTCAATATCAGCATTATCTATTTGTACCTCATCTTGCCTTTACCAGGCATTATCTGTTTCCAGTAGGAACCTAGTCCCTTCTCTCTGTTCCTTTGTTTTGATGTTCTATTTTTGGCATGTAAAAAAAGACAAGTGTGCAATTAGTGGTTATTCTTAAGAATACAAATATTATTTCTTAGAAATTAGGGGGAGTCTATTACAACGAATATGTGGTTGGACTAAATTCCCCTTATGAATAACACGTGTAATAGAAATTGGACCGAAGTCTTTGGATGGAACAAATAATATACTTAACAGACATTTATTATATAAAAATAAAAGCAAGAGATATAAAAACGGACTAAGATACACAGAATAAGAATGAGATATGTAAGGGAGAGGGTGTACCTCCAGTCCATTGGTCAGCAATGGAATATTAGTGAACTACTCGCTGCAATAATTCACCCTTTTTTCTCCGCAATCCCCCAAACACAAGAAACCGTCGACAACTATGTAATGCATTCCAACTTCTAAAATTTATGTAATCAGTTATTGAAGGGGGCAGCGTTGTGTATGAATAATACGCTTGCTAAAGAATTTGAACATGAAATTTGACTCTCAGAGTCTTTGAACCAGGGACTCACTCTTGGCATTGTCAACTAATGGCTCTATATTTGAGTTTGAGTTAGTTGGTTAAGGATTCAGAAAGAATTTTACTATGTAATTGGACGGTGACGTTAACTAAAATGGTGAAAATATGACATGCTTCCATAGCCTGACGCATACTCATGAGTAACTTTATTGGTACTATTATTATGGGAAAATGACTCAAAAATTCTAAGAAAATATATCACAAGCCTCATGAACAAACATGAGAGTATTGGATACTGTGATAATGCTTATAAATAAAAAAGAAACAATATGATGATAATAACAAATACATGTGATTGGACTCAGTTGCAAGGAATTTGGAAGTATGGTGAAAATATTGTAAAAAATAATATTGAGGTAGCAAAGTGATATTATATTGGTTTCATACATTAGCTTCCACATAGATTGAGAACATTTTACAATATTTTTTATTTAAGAATTGTTGGTCTTTAGATGAACGGCTTGCTAACCTCTGTATAAAAAAATGTATGAAGAATTATAAGGTAGAAATGTATTTGGATCTTACATCAATGGTGGGAACTTCCATAGAAGATTCTCCACGAACCTTTGAGTACACCTACCAATCATTAACATAGCAACTGCAATATTTTTAATTCAATCACGGTGATCGAAAAAAATAGACTTGCAAATATGATAAGCATATTGTACTTTGATTTATATCACAATTCATATAGTACGGTATATGCACTAATGCCAACACATATACGAAAAAAAACACATGCTCTGTATATGAAATAAGGCCAAAAATTAGTAGCATCTTGTAATATTAGTCGCCATAGGTAATGTATGTTCAACGAAAGTGAAAGATGGGATAATAGCGTAACCAAAGGATTCCATGTACACGTTGCCATAGCTAATGTATGTTCATGATTGAAAACCTTCAAATGTTATACCTGTATGTACACGAACTCTTACATGTTAGTCGATTTGGGTATGCTAATAACATAGGTGGGGTGACCGTTGAACCAAGTGTGTTGGAAAATGCATCTCTAAAATTCATCATATAAACCAAAAGTTTTACAAAAATTTAATATCAGTGGCTTGAAAATTGAAACCAAGAATCCAAGTTTGTATAAGAATATATAAAAGTGAATCTAAGGTCTTTTTTCTTTTGGTTCATGGTAGAATATAAAATAAAAAGTACCCAACAATCACCTAATTGACACACGTTTCGAAAATAAAGTCGCTTTATCACTCGTATGCACGCAAGCTAATACCTAAATTCACATTGCTTCTAACCAACTATATTTTCCACGTGCGCACACGTACACATGTGTGCACGCAAGATAATACCTTTATCCATGTAGTTTCTAAACAAATGTACTTAGGCATGTATGCACACGCACATGCGCACACATGCACGCACACACATTAATCCCTAAATCCACATAGTTTCTAAACAAATGCACTTGGCAAGTGAGCTCATTCACACGCACAGACACGCACACACATGTGCAAGTTAATACCAAAATCCTCGTAGTTTCGAAAAAAAGGTATTCTGGCACATACACACACGCAATCTAATCCGTAAATCCACGTAGTTCCTAAACAAAACTACTTTGTCATGTGCACACATGAAAGATGATCCCTAAATCCAAACAATTTCTAAAGAAATGTACTTTAAAATTCCCGCCCACATAACCATTAACTATAACGAGAGCAAATGAGCTCCAAAGCTACCAAACCCATAACCAAAATCATCCAACTATTTTTTTTTCATTTATAATAATACATAACCTGTAGATACAGGGATTTCACTTTCAGTAAGTATCAAGTAGAAAAAAGTAAATTAAAACTATAAATATATCCATATATTATACAAACAAGAGTGTAAGAAATTGTGTATTATGACTCTTTTGGGGATAACATCAAGAGCCTCCCCACACCATCCTCCTTTCTAAGACTTCCTTGTGTTACACTGCCCTGTAAAAAAGAATGTTAAACTAATACCCAATAGCCATGTCTAAAATAATACAAACAGCCTTAAGTAAAAAAAAAATAGCTCACAAATATGGTAATATTCATCAGATCCCCAAACTAAATTGAATTAGCAATAATGGATAAAGTAAAAGAAAAAAATTCAAAAATATAGAAAATTTGGCATTAGTCCCTCATAGATATTTTTTTAAGCCGGTACAAATAAGAATCCTCATACAGATAAGAGACAAGCGAGAATTAATGGAAACTTGTAGGAGTTGGTTCTTCTCTCAATTCCTTCCCCTGAAAGCGAATATCATGTATGGTAAAGGCATCAAAATGAAAACAAAAACTTATATAAATGAAAAAACAAATAAAAGACAATGGAGTCCATCACCACCAAAAAAATTGTCAGATTAAGAGGTAAAAATCATAAAAAACTTATCCAAAATAGAATTTACTTCAGAATAAATTTATCACTACATCAAAATCATAAAAAAAATATAAAAAATCTATCATTACATCATATTAAGAGGTAAACAACATAGAATATCTATCACTACTCATAAGATTAGAAGGAAAACAACATTAGGAACTTATCCAAAATAGAATGTATTCCATAATAAATCTATCTTAATCTATCACTGCTTATAAAAAAAACTTACCTCACTCGTGAATCCCATGATTCTGAGAAACCCTAGGTCAAGATTTTAAAAGCTATGGGTACAATGAAGGAGTTTGAAAATAAAGCTTTATCGATGGATTTGATAACCAGGGAAGGAAAATTTCTTATTTCAATTTTGAGTTAGTCTCTCTCATTTGGATGTACGGGAATGGGTTTGAGCGGGAAATGGGTTGAGGAGAGTGGAACTACTATTTTTTTAGAGTATTTATATTTTGGTAAGTGTGTTCAATTTTGGCACAATTTTAAATAGTGCCAAATTATGGCACGATTTTAAACTGTGCCATATTGTTATTAAACCGTGCCAGAATTTGGCACACTTTTAAGTTGTGCTAGATTTTTAATACTAAGGTGTGCCAAATTATTATTTTTGGTGTAGTGATTGGACACATGTTTTCCAATAAACTTCACCCATCATCGTTGCATCGACAAACACACGATTATGATGCACTGGTCACATCATCCCTCTATCAATTTTCTAATTGAGTCGTAGTTCCTCATGTTCGGAAATCACACGGTGATCCTACTCCTAGGTCCAACCACCCGCACCTCATTTTCACCAAAATCACGAATGATTTTAATTAACACAATACTTCTTGCCCAATCTGAGTGTAACACTAATTTGACATTCTCAAATCCGCCCCAAATTCTTTCCACAAAATCGTCAAAATCCTCACAATCGCCTCAATACTCTGCTATCTCTAAAGCACGCTAAATTTTATAGCATCAACATATAAATCCTCAGTTTCTATCGCCATATATTGTAACACCCCGTAATTTTAATTCGGTAATAATTTAAATTAATTTCGGAATTTAGGAAAAATAATTTGTGGAATCACTTTCTTTTTGGTATGAAAAAATGTTGATTTTTAGATATAAAAATAAAGTTTTAAGCGGAATTTAAATTGGGATTAAAATTTAGAAATTATAACTTTTTGTATAAAAATCGGGCGAGGCTCCGACCTAAGGAGGATAAGAATAAAAAAATTATAAATTCGATCGTCCGATCGAGCTAAATTTTTCATAGTAGCTCCATCTCACCGTTTGCTACAACATTCTTAAGTTTCAGCCAATTTCGACGGCTGATCATCCGTGGTAAATTTCCAAGTGTTTGGGGTTGAGTAGGACTCAAACTCATTTTGGTATATAAACATAAAGTGATGGGTTTAGCACTTTTAAAACACACTTTGGCCTCCTCAAAAATCATTAGCCTCCTTTGTTTTCATCTTCTTCCATCTACAAAACCCTAGCCTCATTTTAAACAACCTTAAACTCAAGATTTGTCAAGATAAATCGGGTTTTCTCAAGTTCATCTAAGAACGAATCTTTGTCATCTTGTCGTGAGGAACATACCTTCATAATCAGATTTATTCAAACAAATCTTAGCCATGGATACTCTATTCTCTTCCTTTAGTATTATGGGTTTTAAGTGTCGCCTAAACACTGAATTACATGTTTTTCTTAAAATAAATTATCAACATTAATTAGAAAAGTATGATCTAAATATGGGACTATTTTTTGAAAACTTTTAATATGAAATGAGATTTGAAACCCTTATGTGCATAAGTTAGAGTATTGGGTTTTGGTTATTTTAGGTGTAGGTTCGTATGTAGAATTTTATAGATCACACTCATAAAATTATGTAATATATAAAAGTGGTCGATTATGGCGTATTGAAAATTTGCATGTTGATTAGTCTAAAATTATTATATGGAAATAATTTTGTTGTGAACGACGACGGGGTAATTCATTAAATTAAATTAAATTGTGCCATTATGATTAAATTGCAATATTGTTCATACAAATTGTGGAATTGTGTGATTGATTATTATTCATATTTTCCATCGCGGGGACGATGGGATTTTTGGGTAGTATGCTCTCACATATGTCTTAGGATGCTTACTAGGTATGGGACTAGTGGGTAGGCCTCGGTTGAGATTTACACTTTCTATGTATGGGACTAGTTAGTGTAGATTCTTTTGGAATGGATGTCCCGGGGTGGGGCTAATTTTTATGTTGATTCTTCGTTTACGCTAGCGTAAGCATAAACCATGGAGTGATTATTAAAATAAATTCATCCAATACATAGGGTAGGACACATATGTATTTTGGGGACCCTTAGGTGTGGGACTAAGGGGTGTTTTCAGGATCTCACATCAATAATAAGGGTGGGGTTAATTGGATAAAATAATGAGGAAGATGAGAAATTGAGAATAAATACCTAAGATAATAAAATGGGTATTAAAATATATTGGCGTCGTAATAACGAGCGGGATCGACAGTTTAAACGGGTTGGTTGGCTATTGCGATGTGTGGGTGTGTGGCGTCTGAATAACATGCAAGGCTGACATTTTAAATGGGCTAACTGGCTATGAAGTCGTGTCGTGTATGGAACCTCGTTCATAATGTGCAGGGTTGACCTTTTAAACAGACTGACTGGATATGGCAAGGGAAATGTGTGTGGTGTAGAACAGCGGGAGTACCGCAACCAAATAAATGAAATGAGATAAAGATTTAAGTGGGAGTCCCACCGAGTGAGATTTAAAATAATGAATATTAAATAATCGAATTAACTTATATTAAGTTAGATGATTGGATAATTGGACTTAGATGTTGAGATGGCATAATTGAGTATTTTTGGCATATGTTGTCTATTTACTCGTATCGTCATTAATTATCTCGTCTAATTTAAAATATTCTATTGTGATATTTATCATGTATAATGATACTATCTGGATTCATGGATCCTAATTGAGGAGGGTAGTGTGTATTCATGCTCGGGGCTCTGACATTTTACGTTGACTAACCTTTTTCATGTATTAGTACGGGAGTATCTGCCTAGGAATATTTGGAGATATCATTTGGAGGTGCGACTAAAGTTTTATTTATCTCTTTATTAGTTTAGACTTTTCCTTTTGTCGCATTTTATTATGAGACTTCTTATGGTGTTTTATTGGGCCATTCGGTTCCAAAGTTATTTGCAGTTACATTTGATTATTTTAATTCAATTTTAATTGGATTATTTATTTGGAGATTGAATCATTTGGAGTATTAGTATGATGATGGATTGTATATTGCATTAATGGTGATTAATTATTGGGTTTGATTAAATTATTATCTCGTGGAATGATATTTATATGTCTCATATCTATCACATGCTAAGAATGGTATTTAATTTAGTGACGCCCGATATAGTTTTGGTTGCGACCAACGCCAGAATTATGCGGGGTGTTACAGATGGTATCAAAGAATGACCTTAGGTCTCATAGGTTGTGAGTCCGTTTAGCTTCTGCGTTACCTATCTTTGATCCCCTTTGTTGATTCGTACTCCTTAAGGTATTGGGTCTGACATACGTGTTAGTTGTGTTTTTTGGAGATGTGGAGTTTTGTGTTAAGGATGTTGTAGGCATTTAGGTATTTTGCCTTGTAGTAATCTTGATGTGAGAATCCTTATAGTTGATTTGGAGACGATATTTATTTGAGAGATCTTTAGTATAAATTTTGGGTATATCTTGTATCTATGTAGTGATGTGATTCGATTTGAGGATTTAAGCATTGCAATGACTTTCAGAGATATAATCGAGTGGTGATTCGTGTGAGAGTGTGCTATGCCATTATTTTCTAGATATGCATATATTTATAGTTAGGATATATATCATATATTTGTTCATTGGGTAGGTGCGTATAGGATTGGGTGTATGGGCGTCCATTCGTGACATTTTATGGGTAGGCGTATGTGAGCCTTATTTTTTTTGCACCTTTACGCTTTGTCGAATTTCGAGGATGAAATTCATGTGCTAGTGGGGAATTATGTAACACCCTGTAATTTTAATTCGGTAATAATTAAAATTAATTTCAAAATGTTGGAAAAATAATTTTTGGAATCTATTTCATTTCGGTATGAAAAAAATGTTGATTTTTAGATATAAAAATAAGGTTATAAGTGGAATTTAAATTGGGATTAAAATTTGAAAATTATAATTTATTGTATAAAAATCGGGAGAGGATCCGACCTAAGGAGGATAAAAACAAAAATTCGGTTGTCCGATCGAGCTGAATTTTTCATAATAGCTCTGTCTCGCCGTTCACTAAAAGATACTCAAATTTGAGCTAATTACAATGGTTCGATTATCCGTAATAAATTTTTGCGTATTTGTGTTTGATTAGGACTCAAACTCTTTTTGATATATACATATTATCTCTACTACTTTAAAAGAGGCTACTTCCTTTTCAAAAACCAAAGGACTAAACTACCCTCATTAATTTTAAACTTCCTACCATACCCTTGCTAATACACCCAATTATCTATCCCTACTTTCTTTTACCATTTTCGTTCTTCCAATCCAACCCTAGAAATCAACCGTCACAAAAATTAATGACAATACATTCATTTTGCACATTCATTCATTGTATCAAATCCCAAATTAATGTCAATTCATTCATCTTCCACATTACTTTCACAAAAATTAATGACAACACATTCATTCATTGTATCAAATTCCAAATTAATGTTAATTCATTCATCTTCCACATTACTTTCTTCTACCGTTTTCGTTCTTCCAATCCAACCCTAGAAATCAACCGTCACAAAAATTAATGACAACACATTCATTTTGCACATTCATTCATTGTATCAAAACCCAAATTAATGTTAATTCATTCATCTTCCACATTCATTCAGACTGTCAAATGGAATCTGAAACACCAACAGTTGGGAATTAATGACAACACATTCATTCATTGTATTAAATTCCAAATTAATGTTAATTCATTCATCTTCCACATTCATTCATCCTGTCAAATGGAATCTGAAACACCAACAGTTAGGAATGCCTACGAAATTTTTTTGTATATTAGATATGTATCTTTTATGCCATCCAATATTTTTTTCCTTGATTTTGGTTCTTTTGGAAAAAAAAAGGTTAGTACTCCTACTTCCCAGTGTAATTTTTTCTTCTGTTCCGGTTTAAAATGTTAATAATAATCTGATAAGTTTGTACGTAAAATAAATTTCAATGTGGTTGGATTTTTTAATCTCTTGAAATTATATTTGTAATTGTAGAATTTCTAAAATATTAAAATCTTTGCCATTAAAATATTAGTAACGATGTTCATTTTTGGGTTCTGTTAAATTGCTATGTTCAGTTGTTCAATAATTATTTCCAAAGTTATGTTTTTCAAAAATATCAGATATCCAAATTGTATATTGTATTTATGTTTTTCTTTTTATTTGTCATTTTATTGTCAAATCAAGTTAATTTTTATATTTTACAAATTTCGTATTGATTTAAATATATAGTTTTGGGCATATATTTGTGAGTTATAAATCTTTTATTTATGTTTTTCAAGTTTTATATCATCTTAATCATATGTTGGAGAATGTGCCCTAACTGAGCGATTAAATTATCTTTGCATAGGTTTTTGGATTCCAATCTATCATTTGGCACTTGGTGGATTCGTGACTTTAAAGATCTTGGAGGAATATTTTGTTGCTAGACAAGACGAAGAATGGTTGATACCAGTGTGCTGTACCGATTCCAATATATCATTTGGCACTTGGTGGATTCGTGACTTTAAAGATCTTGGAGGAATAGTTTGTTGTTAGACAAGACGAAGAATGGTTGATACCAGTGTGCTGTACCGTTGTGGAGGATCTGATTTAATAGTAACTGAAAAGAGCACTAACAAAACAATTAGCGTGATTAAGGTATTAATCATGTTAACTCTTATAAATGATTCCAATTGTTATATCTTTTACGTCTGTAAATTGTATTGATTCATGCAAATCACCTTTGCAAGTCACATTGTACATGATTGAATTTTCTGAGATGAAATCCACCTCTTCAATTCATATTAAAATGTACAAATAGGCCTCGAATTATTCAGTTTTCTTTTTCATTTTTTATGGAATGTTCAATTTCGGTCCGTCACATGTCCTATCGAATTGAGTTCACCTTATGTAGTAAATGATGATAAAATTCGTAAGTTTCAAAGAGACCTTGAGAGTAGGCACGATAAAGCATATGGTATTTATTACTATATATATTTCGATAAAACAATTATACAATTTTTTATATTATCTTACTTCTACTTCTCAAACATACAGATTTAATTGCATTTGTCATAAATTTGAAACCAATGAGGACAATTACAAAAGCCTCAATCTCTGCTAAAATGAATCTGCGTGATATAACACTCCGAGATACACAGTATGCATTCTATACTTCAAACTATCGATTCGAAACAAAACTTACTTAAAGTTTACTCTCATATTTCCTCTTTTCTTCATAATTTCTCGCTTTTCTTCATAGTCCTTTATATTAAATTCAATATTATTATTTATTATTTATGACAGGTTTCAATCAATGAAATTCACATTATGGGGCGACTTAGCAGAGAATGAAGGCGAAAAAATAAGTGACTTATCAACAACATTTCCTATAATATCCATTTCTCAAGATAAACATTCATCCTACGAAGGTACAATAATACTTATCATCTCACGAACAATTAATAAAAATCCTACTAACTCAAAATAAATCAATACATTCTTCATAGGGGAGTATAGCTTGAGTAGTGTATCAAAGACTACAATTCAGATTGACCCTGATATCATACATGCTACTGAATTAAAGGATTGGTTAGACAATTTCTTTCAAAAAAAATAATAATTCTCCCTTACATGTATTAATTTCACAAATGTCAATTATAGGTTGTCAACATCAATATCATCCCCACATTTCAACAAATTTTCTTCGCCTCCCCAAAAAATAATCAACAATGCGGACACTATTTCTATTCGTGATATTATTAATGGAATCCCATCAACTATAGAGGTAATGATTCATTTACTATGATTCACTTTTATGTCTCTAATATCCTCAATTTAATAACATAACATATTCGATTTTTCACAAACCACAGAATCTTTTCTGTTCTTTCATGGAAATGATTATGGAGGTTAGAAACAAGGAAAATCCATGGTATGATGCTTGCAATGTATGCAACAAAAAAGTCACTGTTGAAAATGGAAACGGCACATGCTTAAATTGTGGTACTTCAAATTCAAATTACACAACAAGGTAAATTAATATGATCAAGAATCTTTCAATATTAATAATAAAACTCATATATAAAACTCTACTAATACATTATACAAAAAAATATAAGGTACTTACTTCAATTTGTGTTGGAAAACAGCTGTTTTACAGCTCTGTCTTACAGTTGTACAGCTGTTGGTTGCAAATCTTTGAAATAGCCTTAAGGCTGTGTCCCACATCGGTGGGAAACAAATATCGTGTTGTGTATATTTACAATTTTTTGGGAACAAAGGTTCAGGCCTTTGGGCATTCAAGTTTTTGTGGGTATGTGGGGCAGACCCAATGGGCCAAGTCACACGTGCGTGCGCGCCGCCGCCGCCGTCCGTCCGGCCCGGCCGTGCCCATGTCCGGGTCCTGGGTCTTGGGCTTGGGCTCATTAAGAATTAATTTTTTGGACAAATAAATTAACGTTTTTGGGCTTTAAAAATTATTTTTTAACGGTAATTAATTCCGAAAAATTAAAACGTGGTTTATTCCGTGTTGATTTCTTCAACCGAGTTGCCCACTTCTTCCAGTTTTTTCTCCACGTTGTTTACCAACGTCTCTTTTCTTTTTGCCCCATAAAAGAGCTGGTTTCCTCCGGTTTTGGTACACAGTTATCTTCTTTCAACACATAAATTTTCTCTACAGTTCTGAAAAATTTCCTTCTCCCAGAATACTTTTTCCAGAATAATTAATCTCATTCGTGTACAGATTAATTATAGAATCGAGCAATTAATACAGAATGGGTGTATACAGACCGAATTAATTCTTGTGCTATCAATCCGTAATTTAATTGGAGGCTGTTTTATCCTGGGGGTGACGGGGCTGTACACTGTAGGCACAATTGGAGGCAGAGCCGCGAAACACCTTAAAGAGAGCGACCTAGTCCGCGACTCAGCCGTGTTCTTGACTGTCCAGTTCCGGTTTTCTTATAATTTTCTGCCCCAGATTTATTAGCTCCAAAATTGGGTAATTTCGTTCCTGTTTTTAATTCTGCATTTAATTATTTAAATTGCTGCTACAACAATTTTAAGGTGTTCTTATTCTGCCATGGATGAAATTAACTCTAGTAACCTAAATAAGCCTTTCAAATATGAAGGCACTCATTTTAAACGTTGGAGCAAAAAATTGCTATTTTATTTAACTACGAAAAAAGTCGCATCATGTGTTCAAGTTGACAAACCCGTAGTAAGTAATCCACCTACTGTTGAGGAAAGCAAAACAATTAGAAATTGGGAGGAAAATGATTTTTTGTGCAAGAACTATATTCTGAATGCTCTAAGTGACGAACTTTATGACTATTATGCCAATTATAAAACTGCGAAAGATGTTTGGGACGCACTTTTTAAAAAATATGACACGGAGGAGGCGGGTGCTAAAAAATATGCCGTCATCCGTTATTTGAAATTTCAAATGACGGATGACAAATCTGTTGTTGCTCAAACCCATGATTTGCAAATGATTGCCCATGAAATTATTTCCGAGGGCATGGCCTTAGATGAGCAATTTCAGATGGCTGTGATTATTGATAAATTGCCTCCACTGTTCAAAGAGTTTAAAAATATTTTGAGGCATAAGTCTAAAGAATTCTCACTAGAGTCATTAATTACTAAATTGAGAATTGAGGAGGAATCCCGAAAACAGGACTATAAAGATGAAATTCTTGTTGTGTCTAACAACAAAAATCAGAAAAAGAACCACACTCCAGTTGTTTTAAAGGCAAACGGAAAAAATATGAAAAATCAGAAAAAGAGCCACAACCAGAATTTTAAAAATCAGACTCAGACTCAGAATAAGTATAAGAACCCTGGAAATGGACAGTCTAGCAACTCGGGACAGTTTCTCTGTTTCAAGTGTGGCAAGCCTGTCCATATGGCTCGCAAATGTCGCAATGTGCCACAAGCACAAGCGAATTTGACCGAAGAGGACCTATGTGCTATGATTTCAGAAATCAACATGGTTAGCGGTGCCGAAGGGTGGTGGTTGGATACTGGCGCTTCCCGCCATATCTGTTATGACCGTAGTCTGTTTAAGACTTATTCATAGACTGCAGATAAGAAGGTGTTGTTGGGTGATTCTCACTCCACTGAGGTTGCTGGTACTGGAAATGTGGAATTGAAGTTCACTTCGGGAAAGACTATTATCCTCAAAAATGTTCTTCACACTCCCGAGATAAGGAAAAATTTGGTTTCGGGTTATCTTCTCAACAAAGCTGGCTTTACTCAAACTATTGGTGCTGATTTATTTACTTTGACCAAAAATGGAATTTTTGTAGGCAAGGGTTATGCCACTGATGGGATGTTTAAATTGAATGTTGATGCAATGAATAAAATTTCTCCTTCTGCTTATATTGCTTGTTCATTTAATATTTGGCATGCTAGGCTTTGTCATGTTAATAAACGACTTGTTAAAAATATGAGCACTTTAGGATTAATTCCCGAATTATCATTAAATGATTTTGAAAAATGTGAATGGTGTAGTCAAGCAAAAATCACGAAGACACCACATAAATCTGTTTTTAGAGAATCTGAACCACTTGATTTAATTCATTCAGATATTTGTTAATTGGATGGTGTCACAACTAGAAATGGCAAACGTTATTTTATAACTTTTATTGATGATTGTTACGATTATTCATTTGTGTATTTAATGAAAAATAAAAGTGAAGCGTTTGACATGTTTAAAATTTTCCTAAATGAAATTGAAAATCAATTTAATCGGAAAATAAAAAGGTTACGTAGTGATAGAGGCACCGAATATGATTCTGGACCATTTATTGAATTTTATAAAACCCACAGTATTATTCACGAAAAAACTGCCCCTTATTCTCCCGAAATGAACGGTAAAGCCGAAAGAAAAAATAGGACATTAACTGAATTAGTTGTTGCTATTTTATTAAATTCAGGGGCTGCCTCACATTGGTGGGGTGAAATTATTTTGATTGTGTGTCACGTGCTTAATAGAATTCCTAAGACTAAAATGAAAATATCTCCTTATGAAATTTGGAAAAATATTAAGCCCAACATGTCATACTTTAGAACGTGGGGGTGCTTAGCCTATGTACGTATACCCGACCCTAAAAGGTCTAAATTGGCGAGTAGAGCATATGAGTGCGTTTTTATAGGCTATGCTATTAATAGCAAAGCATACCGATTTTATGACTTGAAAAATCAAGTAATTATTGAATCAAATGATGCCGATTTTTATGAAGATAAATTTCTTTTTAAATTGAGGAATAGTGGGGGCGAGTCATCCACTAATATTTCTTTAAATAAAAATAAAGAAAATAATGAATCCATTTTAGAAATTCGAAAAAGTAAAAGGGCTCGTGTAGAAAAAGATTTTGGTCCCGACTTTTATGCTTACACCTTAGAGAAGGATCCTAACACTATTCAAGAAGCCTTATCTTCTTTAGATGCCGATTTATGGCAAGAGGCTATTAATGATGAAATGGATTCTTTGGAAACAAATAAAACTTGGCATTTAGTGGACCTTCCTCCTGGATGTAAAACTATTGGGTGTAAATGGATTCTTAAAAAGAAATTAAAACCTGATGGCACTGTTGAAAAATATAAGGCACGTCTTGTTGCTAAAGGTTTTAGACAAAGAGAAAATGTAGACTTTTTTGACACATTTTCACCCGTGACTAGAATAACGTCTATACGTGTACTATTTGCTATAGCTGCCTTAAATGATTTAATTGTACACCAAATGGATGTTAAAACTGCTTTTTTAAATGGATAATTAGAAGAAGAGATTTATATGGATCAACCTGAAGGTTTTATTGTACACGGTCAAGAAAATAAAGTATGTAAATTAGATAAATCTCTTTATGGACTCAAACAGGCACCTAAACAATGGCATGATAAATTTGATAGCCTAGTCAACACTAATGGATTTAAAATTAATGAAAGTGACAAATGCATTTATTATAAATATGTTGAGAACATTTGCACTATCATATGTCTTTATGTTGATGACTTGCTTATATTTGGTTCTAATATTCATGCCGTAGAAAATGTTAAATCATTATTATGTGCCAACTTTGATATGAAGGATTTGGGTGAAGCTAGTGTAATATTAGGAATTAATATTACTAGGTCAGAAAAGGGACTTTCTTTGGATCAATCTCATTACATTGAGAAAGTTCTAAAGAAATATAATTACTTTGACTGTAAACCTGCTAGTACTCCATTTGACCCTAGTGTAAAGTTATTTAAGAACACTGGTGACAGTGTAAACCAAAATGCTTATGCAAGCATTATTGGTAGCTTACGTTATGCTACAGATTGCACTAGACCCGACATAGCTTATGCTGTGGGAGTACTATGTAGATTTACTAGTACACCTAGTATGGAGCATTGGCATGCTATTGAGAGGGTCATGCGGTACCTTAAAAGGACGATGAACCTCAGATTACACTATAATAAGCATCCCGCTGTCCTTGAAGGATTTAGTGATGCAGATTGGAACACCCTATCTGATGATTCTAAGGCTACTAGTGGATATATATTTAGCATCGCCGGTGGTGCAGTTTCTTGGAAATCTAAGAAACAAACTATTTTGGCTCAATCCACTATGGAGTCTGAGATGATAGCGCTAGCTGCTGCTAGTGAAGAGGCAGGTTGGTTAAGAAACCTCCTGTCAGATATCCCATTATGGGAAAGACCGATTCCAGCCGTTTTGATTCATTGTGATAGTACCGCGGCTATTGCAAAAGTTGAGAACCGTTATTATAACGATAAGAAACGACAAATACGTCGTAAGCACAGTACTGTTAGAGAATTTATCTCTACGGGTGCTGTGAGGGTGGATCATATACGGTCTGAACAGAACTTAGCTGATCCTTTGACGAAAGGACTAGCTAGGGAGAATGTGTGGAACACCACGAAAGGGATGGGACTAAAGCCCTTGGATAAATGAGTCATTTGTGATGGTAACCCAACATATAGACTGGAGATCCCAAGAAATATGTTCAAAGGGTAATAACAAGTCACAAGTGATATGGGTTGAATCATGCGATTATTAATTAATATAGAACGGGGTTTTACTCCGAGTCCATCTCTATGGAGCATGATATCCTGAAGCGAGTTAAGGATGAGTTATCATAACTCTTAATGAGATCTATAGCTCTATTTTGAGTGGGGTACTTAGCTACAGGAGTATTCTTGATAGACTCACCTATGTGAATGTGGAAGTGTGGCCGCTTCCTATGGATATTTTGGGAAAATTCCTAAAGCGTTCACTATACTGGGATAGAAGCACATGGCCGTAACGTGCTAGATATTAGACTTACACCCAAGTAGGGTTGTGTGTGGGATGTTGTCAGAGATAGAGTTCAAAACTACGGTTACTCTAGTATATTCTGAATCATCTTTACTACGTAAAGGTTCAAGTCGAAAGACACCTTTGCTTATGCACAATTCTATAGATTATTGCTCGATAAAATGTTTTCAAATTTTGCAAGTGGGGGATTGTTGGAAAACAGCTGTTTTACAGCTCTGTCTTACAGCTGTACAGCTGTTGGTTGCAAATCTTTGAAATAGCCTTAAGGCTGTGTCCCACATCGGTGGGAAACAAATATTGTGTTGTGTATATTTACAATTTTTTGGGAACAAAGGTTCAGCCCTTTGGGCATTCAAGTTTTTGTGGGTATGTGGGGCAGACCCAATGGGCCAAGTCACACGCGCGCGCGCGCCGCCGCCGCCGTCCTTCCGGCCCGGCCCGTGCCCGTGTCCGGGTCCGGGTCCGGGTCCTGGGTCTTGGGCTTGGGCTCATTAAGAATTAATTTTTTGGACAAATAAATTAACGTTTTTGGGCTTTAAAAATTATTTTTTAACGGTAATTAATTCCGAAAAATTAAAACGTGGTTTATTCCGTGTTGATTTCTTCAACCGAGTTGCCCACTTCTTCCAGTTTTTTCTCCACGTTGTTTACCAACGTCTCTTTTCTTTTTGCCCCATAAAAGAGCTGGTTGCCTCCGGTTTTGGTACACAGTTATCTTCTTTCAACACATAAATTTTCTCTACAGTTCTGAAAAATTTCCTTCTCCCAGAATACTTTTTCCAGAATAATTAATCTCATTCGTGTACAGATTAATTATAGAATCGAGCAATTAATACAGAATGGGTGTATACAGACCGGATTAATTCTTGTGCTATCAATCCGTAATTTAATTGGAGGCTGTTTTATCCTGGGGGTGACGGGGCTGTACACTGTCGGCACAATTGGAGGCAGAGCCGCGAAACACCTTAAAGAGAGCGACCTAGTCCGCGACTCAGCCGTGTTCTTGACTGTCCAGTTCCGGTTTTCTTATAATTTTCTGCCCCAGATTTATTAGCTCCAAAATTGGGTAATTTCGTTCCTGTTTTTAATTCTGCATTTAATTATTTAAATTGCTGCTAGAACAATTTGTCGTCCAAGACGAAGATGAAAGAGCATCAGTGACACTATTCGAGGAAGCAGAATCATTCATTGGCTGCAACATTCCAAATTTCATTGCTTTTAAAGACATTGTAATATCATTCTTATTTACAATTCAAATTCATACATTTATTCAATAAGATGAATAACAATTATATTTAATTAAGATTCATATATATTATTTGGTTTTCACAGGGAATTTAGCACTCAGACTATGTTCGAAAGTTATATACATACATTGGGAAAATATACAGATTCTATATTAAAGGGAAATCACTTAAAGCATCCAATTGAAAGCTTACACGTTTTGTAGCTCTGAAAGTGGAAGAGGAAGATGAACCATCAAATCCTAACAAACGTCAAAAGCAACATATTTGACGATTACATTTCAATTTTTTACCCTTAAACATTGTCGTTATACAATTTATTCAAAAAACAAATTATCCTAGCTTTGCATTTTACATTTCTTATAACTTGGATTTATGGAGATTGATTTAAAACATTCAATCGTAATGCATGGCTTATTGCGTCAACAGAACTACATTGTTAGTTACTTTACTTAATTAACTGTCCTTAATTTAACAAAGGATTTACAATCATACATTAGTATTCATGATTTCATTCCTAAAGAGAAATATCGAAACTCGCACACACGTGCAACGCACGTGGGCACATCTAGTTTACTTAAAAAGAGGGAAGTTCCTCTTCAAATCTCAAAGTACTAAACTACCCTCATTAAATTAGCATTTCCTATCATACCCTTAATATTAATCTCACACATTCATTAAATTAAAATCATTCCATGAATCTTAACTTGATACGTTCTCTCTCCTAATACATTCATCTAACAAAACCTCCATATACATTCATCTTGAAACCCTAGAAATCAAAAGTCAGTTTTGTGCTCAGATTTTGTATTTTCAATTTTATTGTTGTTCTATTCATGTTTTATAATAATTCTAAATTCAATGTCAATTTCAGAAAAATTATATATATTTTTTACGGTAAGGAATTACCAAGTTCACACCTTATTAGATTATTATTTTTTATGCATTCATATGTATTTTTCAGTTGGACATGTTTGTATTCAAGTTTATTTCTTAAAGATTCTAAAAATTCTTAAAAAACTTCAATTACTTTTTAAAAGACAAACTTGCCCTTTGCTCTAAAGATCAAACAAATACTTTTTTATTTGTTAATTTTTTTTCAATAAAAAATAGTATTTTAAACTGTTTTTTAAAACATTTTTTTAAAATTAAAAAATAACTATTTTTTATAAAAAAAAACTATTAAAAAAACTGTTATGATAGTTTTAAAGACCCTTTTTTATTTAAAAAACTGTTATGATATTTTTATATAAGTTTTTTTTAAGATAGATTTAAAAACTATGTTTTTTTCAAAAAAATATTTTTTTACATAAAATTGGGAAAAATATTAACAAAAAAAAATGTTTTTTTAATTGTAAATTATTTTTACAACCGAACACGACTCAAATAAAAATAACTCGACATAACACAACACGATAATTTTTTTTAACCAAACATAAACACGATCCTAATAAAAGTGGCACAACAGAACATAAAATATTATTTTTTTACAAAACACGAACACGACCCAAGTAAAAGTGTCACGCCACAATATATATTATTTGTTTAACCAAACACAAACCCAACCAAAATAAAAATGACATGACACTACTCAAAATCTTATTTTCACCTATAAAAGTAATATGATACAACACGAAATCTCATTTTTTTACCAAACACTAACACAACCCACTTAAAATGCAACATGACAAGTGGGCGGTGTTCACATTTCGTAAAAAAATGGATTTTGTGTCGTGCCATGTCACTTTTATATGTGTCATATTCATTTTACATAAAATTAATATTTTGAGGTGTGTCGTGCCATGCTGTGTTAATTTTATTTTGTGGTGTCTTCTAAGTTGGTTTACTATTGAGCTTAGTGATATACCCGTTTATATCCTTGGCCTGGCTGAAGATTATCTCCAAAACGGACGACCCTACGAGGGGCCGACCCTTTACCAGGCTCCAGCTGGCCTCCACCAGGCCCAGACGACCCTACGAGTGGCCGACCCTTCCCCAGGCTCCAGACGACACTACGAGGGTACGACCCTCCACCAGGCTCCGGACGACACTACGAGGGTACGACAGTACGAGGACAGAATCAAGCCAGACTCTCTACCGGAAGAAACTTTGCCCTCGGCCTCGGCTCATAGGCCGAGGGTGACATCATGACAGCGCGTGGTTTGGGACACGCGTGGAACAGTGCGCGTCAGGCTCATATGACACGTGGCAGACCGTTATAACCGAATCACACCCTCACGTGAGGGAATATTATGTCATTATTTGGCATCTACAGGTGTCAACAGGGGATTGGTTAGATCATCATTCACATGCACCATGCTCACTTGGGGGGTACACTACACCCCCCAGGACCTATATATACTTGTCACCTACAACCTTACAGGGGATCGATCCATGAACAGTAGCCCTAGCTAAAACTCTGCTTGTACACACACAGTAGAGAGAGAGAGGAATATGTGCATTGTATCCAAGGCCATTAGTGCCCATACTTAGTGGATCACACACTCACAGTGGATGTAGGCCAAATTGGCTGAACCACTATACATCAGCCTTATTTCTTCTTATACTCATCCCCTTCTACACACTTACATACTTATATACTTGCATCTCTATGGCTGCCATAGCTTCTACTGTTTGAGCTCACTACCACTTACCTGGTGGTGCTAAATCTCAGCATCATCAGTTTGGCACCGTCTGTGGGAAACGAGAAGACATCTCTTCCTTTGCACAGCTTGAACTCACTGGGCACTCTGGTGGTGAACCAACCCTCCCCCTGAGAGGAGGTGTTTCACCATTGAAAGAGACCCACTAAGGTTCCCAAGCTCACCATTCTTCAGTTGTTCTAGCTCAAGGAACATGGCACCTGAGATGCCACCACCACCTCTTCCCCTGCCGGATGAGGGGGGAAGACCCAGTTCCAGTCAGCCGCCGCCTCAGTCTGAGATGGCTGATGTGGCGGCAGCCCTAAAGTCTCTGGCAGCAAGCCAACGGATGATGCAGGAGCAGTTCACAGCTCTAAGCCAGAACATACTGAGACCACCCGGGGTCTCACCTGAGATGATTACTCCGGCAGCAGCTCCAGGACAGCATGAGGCCAGGGGACCACCCCAGGCACCACGCAAAGACCTGCCACCCCCTCAGCGGCGTAGGGATGTTGCTGACCCCTAGCGTCTGCGCCTGGGGAGGTAAGGAAACCCTTGCCCTGAGGACAGGTATGACGATCTGGAGGGAGAGGAGGCCCCAATTGAATGATGGGAACCGTATGAGGTCTCCAACAACACTGTGCGACCCCTCCAGGATAGTAGAGGAAAGTGCGTGAGACCAAACCCTGACGATCGCCCGAGAGGCTCTGCTTTTGATCGCTTGAGCAGGGGGTCGGCCTTTGAGAGGCTAGGCCCAGTAAATGACCTGCGAGACAAGTTGTCCAGGTCAAGAAGTGCGGCGAGGTCCAGGAAGGAGGCAGCAGATGGCCGACCCCAGGGACGGGATGACGACCAAAGGGAAGTAAACAGCCGACACAGGCCTGCTGCAGTGGAACCCTCAGTTCACCTTCAAGAGGCGGCAGGGGATAACATCGGCCGATCCGATCCTGGGAGGCCCTAGAATGACTCAATCCAGCGGCTAGAGGATAAGATCGGTGATATATTGAAGAGCCGGGACCCCCTTCAGAAGGGATACACCATAGGCTCACCCTTTGTGGCGAAGATAGTCGACTTCACTACGCCAGCAAGGTTCAAGCCACCTGTGGTCACCCCAAGATACGATGGGAGTACCAACCCTGTCCACCATGTGGAGATGTATCAATCAGCAGCAGACATATACTCTATCTCAGATGAGATGAGGTGTCGTGCCTTCTCCGGAACCCTGACGGGGGCTGCGCATGTTTGGTACACGTCTCTTCCAAAAAATTCTATTGAAAACTTTAAGCAGTTGGCAGACCGGTTCATCCACAACTTTTGCTTTGGGGTGAGGCCACAGAAGAAGACCACCCACCTGCTCTATGTTAAGCAGGGGAAGAATGAGAGTCTGAGGGACTACATAGCCAGATTCAATAAAGAGAAGCTGGAAGTGGAAGACTACGAGGAAAGCATAGCCATGACAGCCCTGATTGGAGGACTCCAAAAGGGGAAGCTGTTATGGAAGCTTGCTGAAGACCCCCCGAGGACGATGGCCGAATTGCTGTCGACAGCAGGAAAGGTGATGAACGCCGAAGAGGCGATGGCCGCAAAATATGAAGACGAAAAGGGAGGTACTAGTGGGGGTAAGTACCCTAGGAAGAACAAAGAGGGGAAGAAGAGGTCCACGGACGACAAGTTCGCTGGTTACACCCCTCTGACGGTCAGCTGTGAACAGATTCTCAATGAGATAAAGAGTGACCGATCCCTGAAGTGGCCTGAGAAGCTAAGGGCAGAACCTGGCAAGAGAAATAAGAACCTATGGTGTGAATTTCATCAAGACCACGGTCACGTGACCGACAAATGCTTTGCTCTGAAAGATGAGATTGAGAAGATGCTGAAAGAGGGGAAGCTCAGAAAGTACGTCGACAGAGGCGCCTTCAAGAGGGGCCGAGGGGACGACCCCAGAAAGAAGCGAGTCGATGCATGTAGAGAAGGTCCTCAGAAAAGAGGGGACGACCCTTCTGATGATGAGGACGACCCTGACCTCCCGCCGAGAGACGATCAGGGCCCCTTCAAAAGGCTTAATATGATCTCCCTCGGAGTGGGAATGATCTCGGGGGGTCTGGCAGGAGGAGGATCGAAAGTCGCAGATAGGAAGGCTCACGTGGCAGAAGCTAGAGCAGTGACGAAGACTGTCCACTCGACATCTCTGGAGGCCAAGCCAGAAAAGAGGAAGAAGGTGGACATGGACACACTGGTAGTAGGGTTCTCACGAATGGACTTCAGAGGCCTCTTAGCCCCGCATGATGACCCGCTCGTCATCACGACCAGGGTGCATGGGTGTGAGGTGCCGAGGATCCTGGTGGATGGGGGCTCATCTGCAGATGTAATGTTTTGGCCATGCTTCAAGGCCTTAGGTCTCAGCCGTGCTAGACTCGTCCCGTACCATCATCCGTTGATTGGATTCAGTGGGGAAAAAGTTCACCCCCTTGGAGTGTATGAGGCTGATGTTAGGATGGGGGACGAGTGGCCGAGATGGCTCACCAGGAAGGTCAGTTTCTTTGTGATGGATGAGCATGTGTTTTCAGCCTATAATATCATATTGGGGCGGGTGGCCCTCAAAGGGTTCGAGGCCGTGCCGTCTACGGTCCACCAGATGATTAAATTCCCTACCCCATATGGGGTGGGGGAGGTTCAGGGAGACCAGACGACAGCGCGAGAGTGCTACTACAACTCCGCTGAAGAAAGGGAGGCACACAAGAGGGCTGCAGCCACTTACAATATTAATACCCTAGACCCCAGGGACGAGACGAAGCTCAAGAAAGGAGAGGCCGCTGAGGAGGTAGAACCCATCATCCTCGATGAGGATGACCCGGGAAAAACCGTCCAAGTTGTCAAGTCTCTGAGGCCCAACATCAAGGAAGACCTCATTAAACTGTTGAGGAAAAGACGAAGCGTCTTCGCGTGGAGTCATGTAGATATGCCGGGGATCGACCCTGAAATCATGTGCCACAAGCTCAATGTGGTAGAGGGAGTGAAGCCGGTAAAGCAGAAGAGGAGGATTTACTCTAGAGAGAAGTACGAGGTCATCAGGGATGAGTTCAAAAAGTTAGAGGACGCTGAATTTATCAGAGAGGTCATCTACCCTGAGTGGCTGTCCAACGCAGTCATTGTCCCAAAGGCCAACGGGAAGTGGCGGATGTGTGTGGACTTCACAGACCTCAACAAGCACTGCCCCAAAGACAGCTTCCCTCTCCCCCGCATTGACCAGATGGTAGACGCTACTGCAGGCCACGAGCTCATGAGTTTTATGGATGCCTACTCAGGGTACAACCAGATCTTCATGAACCCTGAAGACTCGGAGATGACTGCCTTCATCACTGACAAGGGTACATACTGCTATAGGATCATGCCCTTCGGTCTAAAAAACGCGGGGGCAAAGTACCAGCGCCTCGTAAATAAAATGCTCGAAGACCAAATTGGGAAGTCTATGGAGGTCTACGTGGATGACATGCTGACCAAGAGTTTGAAAGCAGAGGATCATGTGGCAGACCTGGAGAGGACCTTTAATACAATGGACAAGTACCAGATGAAGCTTAATCCGGCCAAGTGTGTCTTCGGGGTCGGAGCGGGGAAGTTCTTGGGGTTCATTGTCAATCAAAGAGGCATCGAGGCCAATCCTGAAAAGATAAAGGCCCTTATTGAGATGAAGACCCCCAAGTCCATTAAAGACGTTCAGAGGCTCACAGGGAGAGTGGCTGCCTTGAACAGATTTGTGTCGAGGGCTACATACAGGTGTCTACCATTTTTCAAGATCCTCAGGAAGGCCTTTGAATGGAGTGAAGAGTGTGATGAGGCTTTCAAGGAGCTAAAATCATACTTAGGGTCTCCCTTGCTGCTGTCACGACCCGTGCAGGGTGAACGACTTTACGTGTACCTCACCGTCTCAGAGTCTGCCATCAGCGCAGCCATTGTGAGAAACGAGGATGGTATACAGAAGCCTGTATACTTTAACAGCAAGGCACTCCAGGGGGCAGAGCAAAGATACCCGAGGATGGAAAAGTTGGCCTACGCCTTGATCCATGCCTCAAGGAAGATGAAAGCGTACTTCCAGTCCCATACTATGGTCATCCTTACTGACTCTCCTCTTAGGCAGGTCCTACACAAGCCTGAAAAATCAGGAAGGCTAATGACCTGGGCTATAGAGCTGGGGGAGTTCGATATTGTGTATCAGCCTAAGACAGCCATTAAGGGGCAGGCATTGGCAGATTTCGTGGCTGAATTTACTTGGGAGAGTGACGAGGCCGAGGGTGAGGGTCTAAGCCAGACAGATACCCAGCAAGGTAGGCTCACCGACCCTCCTGCAGATAAGGCTGAGACAAGCACCGCTAGAAGAAAGGTGGCTGAAAATGAAGAGGGAAGATACCTTTTTAGACAAGGGTCACTCATCGAGGGAAATTTCTCGGAGGAACATACTGTGTGGAGTCTCTTCGTCGACGGGTCCTCTTGCGAAAGCGGAAGCGGAGCTAGATTGATAGTATCGGCACCCGACGGCACAGACATCGAGTACGCCCTGAGGTTCAATTTCAAAGCCTCCAACAATGAGGCTGAGTATGAGGCCTTGATAGATGGCCTTTCCTTGGCCAAATCTCTTAGTGTCGGCCAAGTTTTGGTTCACAGTGATTCAAGGCTGGTGGTGAATCAGATACTAGGAGCCTATGAGGCCAAGGACGAGAGGATGGCTAGGTATCTTGAGAAGGTGAGGTCATCGCTGAAAAACTTTAAAGAAGTGAAATTCAAGAGGATACCTAGGGTCGACAATGGCCGTGCTGACGCCCTTGCAAGGTTGGCCTCAGCTACTAGGACAGACATAAGGAGGACAGTCCCGGTAGAAATCTTGCTTCGACCAACTATCGAAGACGTCGAGGGAACACTTGGCATCTGCATGAATGTTTCTCAAGAACCTTCATGGATGGATCCTCTGATCAGATACATTAAAGGGGGAGAGATGCCAGAAGCAAGCCAAGAGAGGAAGAAGCTGAGATACAGGGCTGCAAAGTTCACTGTCATCGGAGACACGCTGTACAAAAAGGGGTTTCTGCTCCCCTTACTTAGGTGTGTACATCCCTCATAAGTCCCTTCTATTTTGCAAGATGTGCATGAAGGGTCGTGCTCAAGCCACATTGGGGGTACATCCTTGGCAAAGAGGGTGATCATCCAAGGCTACTGGTGGCCGACCTTGGGGAAAGATGCTGCCGCATATGTTAAAAAGTGTGATAAATGCCAAAGATTTTCTACTATCCCTCACCAACCTCATCAGCCCCTTACCTCCATCACATCCCCATGGTCGTTTGCAGTGTGGGGGATTGACCTGGTAGGACCCTTACCGAGGGCAGTCAATAACTATCGGTTCCTCATCGTAGCAATTGACTACTTTTCAAAGTGGGTAGAGGCCGAACCAATGGTCACGATCACGGAGCAGAAGACCTTCCAGTTCATCTGGAAGAATGTGATATGCAGATATGGTCTACCCAACACCCTCATCTCGGATAACGGGACCCAGTTCAAGAATGCCTCTCTGCAGAAGTACTGTGAGAGGGTAAGTATCAAATAATTTTTCTCCACCCCAGGCCGACCTCAGGGCAATGGGCAAACCGAAGTTACGAACAGGACAATCCTAGATGGGATTAAGAAGAGGCTTGAGGAGGCAAAAGGAAGATGGGTCGAGGAGTTATATGCAGTGTTGTGGGCGTACAGGACGACAGTAAGGACCTCTACTGGGGAGACCCCATTCATGTTAGCTTATGGATCAGAAGCAGTCATCCCTACCGAAGTCGAGTTTCCCACTCATAGGGTCCAAATGTACGACCCCCAGGGAAATACGGAAGAGAGGAGACTGGACCTGGACTTGATTAAGGAAAGAAGGGAGGATGCTGAGATAAGGCAGGCTTCCTACCAGCAGAGGACCGCAAGGTTTTACAATCAGAGGGTGAAACAGAGACCTATCGCAGTAGGAGACTTGGTTCTCAAGAAGACTTGGCAAAAGCCCAACAAACTCCATCCTAATTGGCACGGCCCCTACAGGGTCATCGATGAAGTTGTCCCTGGGACATATAGACTAGAAAACCTAGAAGGGGAACCTTTTTCCAACCCCTGGAACGCAGATCATTTGAAGAAATACTACCAGTAGTGTTGTAAGGTCTTGATAAACCATAGTTGTAATAGGAGTTGCTCCAACAGGACTTTGGATAATGAGAAATATGATTCCCCTCACCCTATAGTTGTCAGTTCCAGTATGCGTGGAAACATTTACAAAAAACCATTAATTTGGTAAGTGGATTCCTCGGCTATAATGAGGACCAGTGGAGGGGACGACCCCTCCACTGTTCTAAAAAAAGACGAGGGTAGACTTAATTTAAAACCATTTGGTTAGTTGAACCCTCGGCTATAATGAGGACCAATGGAGAGGACGACCCCTCCACTGTTCTCAAGAAAGACGAGGGTAGACTTCATAAAAATCATTAGTTTGGTTTGTTGAACCCTCGGCTATAATGAGGACCAGTGGAGGGGACGACCCCTCTACTGTTCTAAAAAAAGACGAGGGTAGACTACATAAAAATCATTAATTTGGTTAGTTGAACCCTCGGCTATAATGAGGACCAATGGAGGGGACGACCCCTCCACTGTTCTCAAGAAAGACGAGGGTAGACTTCATAAAAATCATTAGTTTGGTTTGTTGAGCCCTCGGCTATAATGAGGACCAGTGGAGGGGATGACCCCTCCACTGTTCCCAAAAAAGACGAGGGTAGACTACATAAAAATCATTAATTTGGTTAGTTGAACCCTCGGCTATAATGAGGACCAGTGGAGGGGACGACCCCTCCACTGTTCTCAAAAAAGACGAGGGTAGACTTAATTTAAAACCATTTGGTTAGTTGAACCCTCGGCTATAATGAGGACCAGTGGAGGGGACGACCCCTCCACTATTCTCAAGAAAGACGAGGGTAGACTTCATAAAAATCATGTTTGGTTAGTTGAACCCTCGGCTATAATGAGGACCAGTGGAGGGGACGACCCCTCCACTGTTCTCAAGAAAGACGAGGGTAGACTTCATAAAAATCATGTTTGGTTAGTTGAACCCTCGGCTATAATGAGGACCAGTGGAGGGGACGACCCCTCCACTGTTCTCAAAAAAGACGAGGGAAGACCATAAAAATCATTAATTTGGTTAATTGAACCCTCGGCTAAAATGAGGACCAGTGGAGGGGGCGACCCCACCGCTGTTCTCAAGAAAGACGAGGGTAGGTTTTATTTAAAACCACTAAATTGGTTCATTGAACCCTCGGCTATAATGAGGCCAGATGAGGGGACGACCCCACACTGGTCCTCAAAAAAGACGGGGGAAGGGTTAGTAGCATCAACAGAGCAAAGCAACAAGGAGCAAACCATAAAAGAATTAAGTATGGAAGACAGCAATTATGGAAGAGACTGGTATTAATAAAACATAAAATATTAAGTGTTTTACAAGGCCGTTGAACAAAAATACACTTGAAGGGTATGGGCTACAGGCAGCCACCCTATGGGACGACATCAGAGGGCAGGGCCTCAACATCAATGGGAATGGTCTCCTCAGTTACCAGCACTGGATGATCTTCAGATGTACCGACCCCCTCGATCTGGACTTGGGACTCCACTTGGTTGAGGGCCTCGGCAATTAGGGGGTCGTCCAGTTGAACACCCTCCAGTGAAGGACGAACAGAGGAGACGACATCGCCAAATTTGAGGACGACCCATCGGCAGGCCGTCCTAATCCCCCTTTCTAGATATTCAAGGCCGAAGCCCTGAAATTCATCTGAAGTCTTGTATGCCTCAACAGCATCAGCCTCAGCTTTCTTGATGGCTGCTTCCAGATCAGTCTTATACTGGGCCGCCAGGTTGATCAGAGCCTCATCCCTATCCTTGATGATCAAGTCCTTGGCTTGCAGGTCGGCATCGTGCTGCCTCATCAGCTCATCTAGGACCTTAGCATGCTCGGTCCTAGCACTCTCAAGCTCAGCCCTCGCAGTATCAAGCTCAGTCTTTGCTGTATCTAGCTCTGCCTGCAACTCAGCCTCATGTTGAATGGCCCTCTCAGCTTCGTGAAACTTTTGTTGATTCTCGGCCATCCACTTGGTGGCTGAGGTCAAGGCATAAACAGACTGCAAGAAAAAATGAACAAACATCAAGATGGGCCGAGGTAACAGTTTGTAAGAGTAAAATTAAAAGGTCAAGACCAATACCTGAGCAAGGGAGTGCAGACCATAGTCGTACACTTTGGCAGGGGGCATCTTCGCCAAGAACTCGAAGTCAGAGGCCGACGGTGCAGAGAACATCGAGGCCTTGGCTTCCCTCAAGTTTGTGATCAGCGACGAGGGGTTGGCCCTCAGATGGGCCAGATTTTGAGACCAGAAGGCCCCCATGCTAGACGAAGAGGTTTCCCCCTCAGAGGCCTCGACCCTGGCCCTTGTCTTAGGGTCAGGCCGATGCTCAACCTGTGGCTATCGGCTGTCGGCTCAACAATCGTCGGCCCTGAGGCCCTCGTCTTCTTTGGAGCTTGCTGTGGCTCCTTCCCCTTCTTCTTTGACAAACCAGCGAGTAGGCTTGGAGCATTCATTTCCCAGAGGTAATCTGACACACCTACAGGACGACCTGAAAAGGGTACCATGCATCAGAAAAATACAGAGATAAACAGGAAACACTTCAAAAAAAGTAAAGAATGGAAAACGTGCTGTATAACTCACATAGTTCCGTCAGAGGGCCGACCCTCAGACCAGCTTCTTTGAGGTACCGGGGGGTCATCAAATCTTCGAACTTTGGGATCTCACCCCCTCTCCCTCGTCCCCTCAGATACTCAACAATATCCCTTTCCTCCAGGCTAAGTCCGGGGTCTGACCTAGCTTTCATTGAGGGATTAGACCATTTGTTAGGGACCCTCGGACCATCGGCAGAAGGGGACGCCTCGGTGGAACACTCCCACGCCCCAGATATGAAGAAGAATCTCTTTTTCCAATCATGATTGGAAGTTTGAGCCATGTGGAGAAGTTTCTTCTCAGACCTTCTCGCCCCTAGATGATAGTATCCGGGCTGTTTAGATGAAGAGGTGATGTTGTAACAAGCCAAGAATACGTCGGACGAGGGCTCATCAGTGAAAGCGTTTTTCCACAAGGAAATGTAACCCAGAATCGTCCTCCAAGAATTGGGTGGAAGTTGAGAGGGGGAGATGCCCAGAGCCGACAGAATATCTACAATGGCAGGGTGGAAGGGAAGTCTGACACCTACCTTGAACATCTGCTCATAAACTGCAACCTCTCCCTCTTGACAGTCAAAAACCCTCTCAGTATCAGAGGGAACCCTCATAGTTACCCCAGAGGGCACTCCGTAAATATGCCTCCATATCAGAAGGTCTCTATCCCTAACGGAGGAGATAAAGGACGAGGCGTGGGAGGTGTCAACCTCATCATCTGTATCATCGTCCTCGTCCTCATCTCCTTCCCCCTCATCACCTGCAGGAGGACCCTGGGGAAAAGCCACTTGGAAGGCATTGGGGGATAGGGTTGTCACAGGGACGGCCTCAGAGGGGATCGTACCCTCGGCATCTCGGGGAGGGCTAAGGTCAGACGTGTCCCTCATGCCAGAAGTTCCAGCACCAGTTGGTGAGGAGACTCTCTCGTCCATCTCACTTGGTTTGGGGGTCTCGGCTGGATGAGATGACGACCCACAAGACTCAGAGGGTTCAGACGGTCTTATGGTGGCAAGAGGAATGGGAAAGATGGGTCGTACCCAATTAGGGTCGTCCCCTCGTCTCCTCTCTTCCTCCTCCTCTATTCGTCTGATCTCGGTAAAAAGTTTCTCTATCAAAGATGGAAATTCAGACACTAAGTTGTAAAGCCTCCTAAGCATTAAAGGGAAGATTCTACACTTGGAGAAATTACACTAGACTTGGCTAATTTAGCTACAAACAAGTGGGGAATTGACCAGGTTTGACTTTCGGATTAAACCAAAGAACTGAAACATTTTTCGTCAAGAATGTTCAAGAACTAACAACCAGAGAAGACACCGGAAAAGGCTATGGGGCAACTCTAAGAAAGTGCCGACCTACAACCCTAAAAAATACACAGAAATGAAGACAAAGGAAGGTGCGAGGAGAAAAAGGTTACCTGATAAGGAGAGAACAAGAGCGCTGCGAGGCCTGAAGGATTGAAGGCTGCAAATGGCGACTGGTTCTAGAGAGAGAGTAAACTTAGGCGCGAAGAAGAAGAAGCTGTGGAGAGAGAGTTTAAAAACTCTTAAATACCTTGGTAATAAATGGGCACATTTGCCAAGAAGGGTATAATCAGGGCACAGAGCCCCATACAAGTGTGCAGCCGCCCTGCCTTGGGAACTTGAATAGCAATGAGTACCTGCCCATGTGTCACACACCTAACTGGTCATACACGCATCTCAATTTCAGCATTATCCCTCAGCCATCTCAATGACACCTATGGCTAAGGGCTGGGGGGTGATTGATATACCCGTTTATATCCTTGGCCTGGCTGAAGATTATCTCCAAAATGGACGACCCTACGAGGGGCCGACCCTTCACCAGGCTCCAGCTGGCCTCCACAAGGCCCAGACGACCCTACGAGTGGCCGACCCTTCCCCAGGCTCCAGACGACACTATGAGGGTACGACCCTCCACCAGGCTCCGGACGACACTACGAGGGGCCGACCCTCCACCAGGCTCCGAACGACACTACGAGGGTACGACAGTATGAGGCCAGAATCAAGCCAGACTCTCTACCGGAAGAAACTTTGCCCTCGGCCTCGGCTCATAGGCCGAGGGTGACATCATGACAGCGCGTGGTTTGGGACACGCGTGGAACAGTGCGCGTCAGGCTCATATGACACGTGGCAGACCATTATAACCGAATCACACCCTCACGTGAGGGAATATTATGTCATTATTTGGCATCTACAGGTGTCAACAGGGGATTGGTTAGATCATCATTCACATGCACCATGCTCACTTGGGGGGTACACTACACCCCCCAAGACCTATATATACATGTCACCTACAACCTTACAGGGGATCGATCCATGAACAGTAGCCCTAGCTAAAACTCTGCTTGTACACACACAGTAGAGAGAGAGAGGATTATGTGCATTGTATCCAAGGCCATTAGTGCCCATACTTAGTGGATCACACACTCACAGTGGATGTAGGCCAAATTGGCTGAACCACTATACATCAGCCTTATTTCTTCTTATACTCATCCCCTTCTACACACTTACATACTTATATACTTGCATCTCTATGGCTGCCATAGCTTCTACTGTTTGAGCTCACTACCACTTACCTGGTGGTGCTAAATCTCAGCATCATCACTTAGCATCTTTCACTTAATATAATTCATGGTGGAATTCAGTACATTTTCCTAATTTATGACAACTTGGTTGTTGTGAATATTTGGAATAATAATTTAACTGGTGAGATAGGAAATTCCCTTGATGTATGCTCTAATATTCCAGTATGTTGATCTGAGCGCCAACAAATTGAGTGTAGATTTAGGGTTTGAATTTGAGAAGCTGAAAGAGTTTTGGGAATCGGAGAACAGATTAGGTAGCATAGCGTCACTCACGAAAAATTGCATTTTACAAACTCTAGACCCGTCGAAAAATGATTTCAGAGGATAATAACCTAGAGGAATTTCAAACTGCCAAAATTTACCTTTATTGACTTTGTGGGGTTTCAGGGTGAATTCAACAAGAGATTGGTTTATTTTCGAATCTTGAGAGGCTTTTATTGGGTAACAAATCCTTAATTCTAGAGTCATTATTAAGCCTGAGAAAATTTCCTTTCCCAGCTCTAAGTACGAAAAAATTTTATACTCCGCATTAACATTCCCTCATTTTTTACCCGTTTGATGAGCTACATAAATCATCTCAACCACTCGGAAGATGTATTTTTATCAGAGTTTTTGCAATACCTCTGTTGCAGTTATAGGGATTCTAAATGTCTCGTTGTGCTTTATCGAGGAGAAAATTTTGAGGATTGATTGTGAGTTATTTATGCTGGAGGTATTAACCTATCATATGCTTTAAACTGATTTCAATTGACATTTTTTTTTTGTGATTATTCGATAGATAATGATGTTCAATTCGCTCTTCTTACTATCTTGTTGTATATGTCTTTAGTTTATGTTATATATATTATTGTGTAGGCTATGTTTGATCAAATGTACCAAACACAAACTCCTGCATGCTTCCTGTTTGATATAAACTCAACTCCATAATTAATTTGTAATTTGGTGTATAGTTGTGTTATAAAGTAATAATATTTCGTAAGTAGCTACTGTTACTATTTGTTTAAGTTTAATGTTCTCTTTCAGATTACACATAACATGTTTAGGTAAAATCTTCAATGAAGAGGAATAAAAGGAATATTTTTTATTTTCTATTTATTTAAAATAGATACCATGATGTTAGCTTTTTTGGTTTGAGAATTCAAAATCTCAAATCTTTTGATTGTTAGTGTTTTTGTAATATAATTTAATTCCAATTTCCTCTATGTTAGAATTTTTTCACACTGTATGGTTCAATGTATTCATTTTGTCTCTCTACATACATATATTCTTCTTATTAAGTCGTACGTCGGTTCAGGTTGTAACTTCCCAGCTAAGAAAAATATAACTTTCAAGAACAACCAAATAAGTGAGCAAAATGAGTCCAAATAACCTTACTGAAGCTGCAATTACATGCATTGATTGAATTATCTTTGTGAACTCAAACACATACTCTAAACTATATCTTTAGCATCTTTAGATACATAGTGTTCAAAGAATTTCAGTTTGTTCTTCCCTGATCTTAATATTTAGTACTGAGTGTTACTTATTTAGTTCATTGCCTATGGATACTTTGGAATACATTGCACTTATTCAAGTACCATAATTTTTTTTAATTTTTTAAAATTAATTTACAATTGTTGCTTTCAATTCATCTTATTATTTAGTAAATTGTTTTAATTTCTTGAAAACTTAGGTGTGGCCATACTTATTAACCGGATAGATTCTCTTTGTTATTTTGTAATTTCTATTCAATGAACATGAATGCAATTTCTCTGTCTCACGTAATTTATCTTTGAAAGTTGTTGTATTGATATGTTAAGACTGATAATCCATCCATCATATTATGTAAATGTAATGACTAAAAAGAACTAATGCCCTGTTTAACTTCATAGCAATGATTAAGTAATTAAATATCTCGGTATCAATTCCTCACTTAGCGATTTCCTTCTAAGGATTGGCAATTGGACGGAAGCATGAACACATGATGAGGGCCCCGAACAATCTCTCATTGACATTATCTTCCCATCATTAAATATAAATGCCAACTCGCCAAACTTCTTGACAGATCGAGCAATTCCTGCAACAACAAACGAGCACGTAGACTCACTCAATGATATGATGATTGATATGTTCCCCGAAGAATTGAAGACATTAAATAGCTTTGATGAAGCTGTGGATGACACGCAAAACTATTAGGAAGAAGAATTTTTTAAATTCTTTGATGCCGAATGAATTGTCACCACACGTATTGAAACTTAAACATAATTGTCCAATCATTCTTCTACG
Source organism: Sambucus nigra (assembly GCA_949130495.1). Classification (NCBI taxonomy): domain Eukaryota; kingdom Viridiplantae; phylum Streptophyta; class Magnoliopsida; order Dipsacales; family Adoxaceae; genus Sambucus; species Sambucus nigra. Next base: position 42,586,487 of record OX422216.1, on the reverse strand, counting down.
CAATATAAATCCATCAATTGGATTATGCAACAGAACAAGAATGTTGTACAAAGGTTCTTCGGATAATGTCATCCACGTTCGTCGCCCATAAAGTTGAAGAGGAAGAAGAACCTTTGAATCCTAACAAACGTCAAAAGAAACTAAGCATTAAATTTTTAGTTTATAGGATTACACACTATTTTTATCAAATGTCATCTTTCAATAACTGCGATTTGGAATTTGCTTGCTGAAGCTTTTTTTAACTTCTTTTTTTAAATGATATTTCCTTATAAATCATTTCAAGCTAATTTCATTGTGATATATTTATTCGGATTATATATACATACATGTTTGTTTGTATTTCTTCCTGCTTTTGAGTAGGGAGTTCTGAGTTCGTTTATGATAGATTTAGAGTATTCACATGAATATCTTGTATAGTTTACAGTTGAATGGAGATTTGGTTTTTATGGGTAATGATTGGTGCTTCGTACTATGTACTTTATGTTATATTCTAACAAAACAAATTCTACATAATATGTTGCAAGTATTTTTATTACTTGGTCCTGCACAGATTTACAGTGAAAGATTATTATCTGGAAACGGACACACGTGCAACGCACGTGAGCACAACTAGTACTTCTAAAGAAATAGTAGTAGAGGTTTTAATTGTCATTAATGCAATTCCAATTAAAAATGAAGCCCCATGACCTTGGTAACCAAATCATCTTTCCGCCTACTGAACTCCCTCCCCAAAACTTAGGTTAGCCCCTTCATTTTTATTGCAAAGCTCCATCGTGAAACTCTACAATTCTATAACATGCTGTCAAACTCTTCATCTTCCAGCATTATTATTTGCCTAAAATTTGAAGAGACGAAACAGCCTCCTTTGTGGGGATTTCTATTATCTTTTCCTCAGCTTATTCATTCAGTAATAGTCATGTTATTGCCTTTTTTAATTCATCCAACGCATTATCTTCTTCCTTTTCGTCTTGATTTCCATGGATTTTTTAATTACCATTTGTGTGAAAAAAGAGGACGGCCCAAATCAGTTTCCCCACCAAGTAAGACTACCCATGAACCTTTTTATCACATATTTGATAACAAATGTTTTATTTTTGATTGATTTGATGAACACCCACTTTAAAATATTAGTAGATAAATATGTTTTTTTTCTTTTGGGTGATTCTTTGACTTTTCGATGGATTTGGAGACGAAGGGAGGATACCTCTTTGAAGATTTTTGTTGTTATTTTCTTCTGAAATAGGTATCATAAATTCTTTGTCCACTCTTAAAACAATTGCGTTTCTTTCGTTTTGCAGATCTTTCTACACTGAAATTAGAATCCAAATGGTATATATTTTTAAAAGTTACAAATGATCCCACAATTCTTCTATATCGTGTCCATGAAAATCTTACTATCCCACTGCCACATTTTGATCTTTGATATTTCTAATTACATTTTACTCTTTGTGTTGATGTTCAGTTCTAGCACAACTAAGGGTAATTACTATAATTTTGTGTATTAGAAAGTCGAGACTTAAATAAATTGTATAGAGGTAGGGGTGAAATTTTTTTAAACAAACATTACACATCTTCACCGCAAAGATGCGTTGTGATATTTATTTGAAACAGGTGTGGAGATGGGTTTCGGTTGGATTCAAGTTAAAGGTTTGCATTGGGGTTGTGTGGGTTGCCGGAGAAGGTGATTGCGCCGGTGGGTATGGAGGTAAGTGGTTCGCCGGGGTTTGGTGGCTTTGAGGGTCAGGCAGGACCGCTTGGTTTCAGGTGGTGGAGATGGTTGGAGGTTTGTTGGTGGTGTATGGGCGATTTCATGTGGTTTTTCGTTGGGTAAGGTGGAATTGGTTGAGGTGGGTATGGTCGGGTAGATGTTTAGGTATGTCCGGGTTAAGGAGTTTTGTCCGGACTTTGGTTATGGGATTTTCTGGGGTAAGTGGGTTACTGGAATAGAGTTGGGGACAGGGGCAGGTGGTTGCAGGTGGTGTGATTTGACGGTGGGTGTCGATTTAGCTGGTAGAGGTGGGATGGAGTTTTGGATGTTAATGGAGGAGAGAGCGAGCGAATTTATGGGTATTGTGTGCGAGATGAAAGAGATGGGTGATCAGAGAGGAGAAAGGGGATAAAAATCTAATGGGGATTTCAAAATGTGACGTGTGGAAGTGTATTGGGTATATGAGAGTTTATAGTAGTAGTAGGTGTTTGGTGAGTGAGTTGTTAGGTTGTTTTATAGTGTATGGCATTGGTTTGTGTGTGAGTGTATTTTATTGTATATAAAAAAATAGGAACACACACACACACACACACACACATATATATATATATATATATATATATATATATAATAGTATTATTAAAAATTAGAACACACATATCTGAAAATATAGAAAGATTAAAAAAGACAGACTAAAACATAAAACAAATCACTAAAAAAATTAAATAATAATAAAAACATTAATAACACACACCTAAATATATATAGACATGAATGTACTACTATATAAAACGGCACACGCACACTATATTATATTTATATAAAATAATAAAACACATGAAGCAAAATAAAGATACCAAAAAATATAGAAATAAAATGACACTAAAAATTATAAAATATATAAAAGAAATAATGAAGATAATACAAAACACACATTGGTCAATATTTGGAACGGGGCTCGGGATGGTCAAGATTTGGGTTTGGACTTGGGTATTTGGTACATTACCATTTTAGGACACGAAATCGAGGACGCTCAAAACAAACGTAGAGATCTACTTTGCGTCATTCCGTTCATTTTTCTTACTTTCCGTATGATATGTACAATTTACAAGTTGCTTGCAAATTATTTCCAAATACAATGAATAGCCATTGTTCTCGATTCGTATATTTATTACTTTAAACATTTAATTCGGTTGTTGCCTTACACTCTTAATGGATGAACTGTTGCTTTTGTATAGTAAGTTTATACTACTTATGTATAACTACGTTAGTTTTATTACATATTTGTTTGCATACTCTTTCCTAATACAAATGGAACCTGCCATTACATTTAATTAGTATATGTTCACTTTTTTATAAAATATGAAAATTCACGACGAAGGAACCAAAATAAGTACATCAAAAAGACTGAAATCATCAAGGTAACCTTTAATACATCATGTTACATATAAAAATCTACATTATAACAATACCTTACTTTATAAAATATCTATATAGTTCAACATTAAATGTCATTAATTTGCATGAACAAAGGAATAGAGCTCAAGGATTAAAGGAGGACATTGACATTTGGATCGTTGAACATATTATTTAATTTAAATAATCATTGTGTTTGACACTTTATTTACTACAATACACTGAAGATAAAAAAAACTTCTATAACTTTCTGTTATACATTTACTGCATGAGTTTTTATGTGGGTTTAATAAAATTTATTACTTACTTTAAACATAAGTTCGTACTAAACATTTACGCTCGCGCATCGCGCGGGGTACATGCTAGTATAAACATAAAGTGATGGGTTTAGTACTTTTAAAACACGCTTTAGCCTTCTCAAAAATCTGTAGCCTCCTTTATTTTCATCTTCTTCCATCTACAAAACCCTAGCCCCATTTTAAACAACCTTCAACTCAAGATTTGTCAAGATAATCCAGGTTTTCTCAAGTTCATCCAAGAACAAATCTTTGTCATCTTGTCGCGAGGAACACGCATTCACAATCAGATTTCTTCAAACAAATCTTAGGCATGGATATTCTATTCTTTTTTTTAGTATTATGCATTTTAAGTGTCGCCTAAACACTTAATTACATATTTTTTCCTGAAATAAATTAGCAACCGTAATTAGAAAAGTGAGAACTAATTATGGGACTGTTTTTATGAAAAAATTTAATATGAAATAAGATTGGAAACCCTTGGGTGCATAATTTAGAGTATTGGGTTTTGGTTGTTTTGGGTGTAGGTTCGCATATAGAATTTTATAGAGTTTATTTAAATAAAAATCGAGGCGCGTACACACTCATAAAATTATGTGATTTATAAAAGTGGAAGATTATTGCGTTTTGAAAATTTACGTGTTGATTAGTCTAAAATTATTAGATGGAAATAATTGTGTTGTGAATGACGGCGGGGTTATTCATTAAATTAAATTGTGCCATTATGATTAAATTGCGATATTGTTCATATAAATTATGAAATTTTGTGATTGATTATTATTCATATTTGCCATCGCGGGGACGATGGGATTTTGGGTAGTATGATCTCACCTATATTTTAGGATGCTTACTAGCTAGCTATGAGACTAGCGGGTAGGCCTTGGTTGTTATTTACGCTTTCTAGGTATGGGACTAGTTATTAAAGATTCTTAAGAGGCTGATTTTTACTCATTTGTGTTTTAGGGGCCCTTAGGTATGGGACTAATGGGTGTTTTGAGGATTACATATCATTAATAAGGGTGGGGTTAGTTGAATAAAATAATGAGAAAGATGAGAAATTGAGAATTAATACATAAGATAATAAAATGGGCATTAAAATATATTGGCGTCGTAATAACATGCATGAACAACAATTTAAACGGGTTGGGTGGCTATTGCGACGTGTGGGTATGTGGCATCTGAATAACGTGCAGGGCTGACAGTTTAAACGGGTTGGCTGGCTATGAAGATGTGTCGTTCGTGAAAACTCGTTCATAATGTGCAGGTTGATAGATTAAACGGACGGGCTGGATATGGTGAGGGAAATGTGTGTGGTGTAAAACAGCGGGAGTACTACAATTAAACAAATAAAATGAGATAAAGACTTAAGTGGAAGTCCCACTGGGTGAGATTTAAAATAATGAATATTAAATAATTGGATTTACTTAAATTAAGTTAGATGATTGGATAATTGGGTGTAGATGTTGAGATGGCATAGTTGAGTATTTCTGGCATATGTTGTTTAATTACTCATATCGTTATTAATTATCTCATATAATTTAAAATATTCTATTGTGATATTTATCATGTATAATGCTACTGTTTGGATTCATAGATCCTAATTGAGGAGAGTAGTGTGTATTCATACTCGGGGCTCTGACCTTCTGCGTTGACTAACCTTTTTCAGGTATTAGTACGGGAGTATCTGCGTAGGAATATTTGGAGATATCATTTGGAGGTGCGGTTGGAGTTTTATTTATCACTTTAGTAGTTTAGACTTTTCTTTCGATCGCATTTTATTATGAGACTTCTTATGTATTTTTATTGGGCCATTCGGTTCCAGAGTTTTTTACTGTTACAGTTGATTATTTTAATTTGATTTTAATTGGATTATTTATTTAGATATTGAATCATTTGGAGTATTAGTATGATGATGGATTGTATATCGCGTGAATGGTGGTTAATTATTGGGTTTGATTAAATTATTATCTTGTGGAATGATATTTATATGTCTCATATCTATCACATGCTAAGAAATGTATTTAATTTCGTGACGCCCAATATAGTTTTGGTGGCGGTTGACTCCAGAATTACATGGGGTGTTAAATATATTTTACCATATTTAGACCCATGATATTAAAATTCTCATAATAGTTCTCAAGTTATGGTGAACATCATTGTTCAACTAGTCGTTCTACACTTACCCATTAACTCTAAAAAGTCCAAAAATCAACGCAAGTCCTATAAATGTACTGTCGATCCATGCCTAGGATAATATCGTAATTAGACGTCTCGTGTGAAAATAGGTACGTCACAAACCTAAGTCTTCCCAAAGTCAATCCCCGCCCCTCTACACACAAAGCAATATAGGTGCTTGCCCCTCAACTAGCGGATGAATTAATGTAATGTGTTTTGTCAAAACCAAGTCTACCTTCCTCGATGTACTAACAAGGTTGTATCAACAACTGAGTACTATGGACTAGTGATAAAGTAAGTATGCCTTACATAATAAAAAACAAGGAACATACCATCTACTGTATATGATGGTGTTGGTCCCTCTCCCAATGCAACGTGATAAACACGTCCATATTACGGATGGTGTCCCTAAGGTGGAGCTAGTAGCACTGGTAAGGATGGCATTAATTCCATTGGCTGGGCAAACAATGTCTGTCATTTCCCCTGAGCTGCCTGGTTCCCTCGTTGTCCCTCTAGCTCCTGTGCTGGCCGATTTACCTGAGGGAACTTCCTAGCAAAATGTCCCTTCTTACCATAAACATGACAATTTTCCTAGAACTGATGCCTATCTGGTTGTTGCCCATGTTGGTCTTGCCCCTTCTTCCATTGGCCCTGGTGACCTCTCTGCTATTGGCCCTGGCCCTATTAGCCTTGTCTATTCTGATAATCGGTACCTTTAAATCTCATGTGCGTATCAGTGAACTGTGGACCCCAAAAACTGTTGGGTCCCCTGGCTATTACTCCCATTTATCTTACCTTACTAGTTTGATGTCTCAGAGTTATGTCTGTTATCTCCCTTATTTTTCTGGAATGCCTTATGATCCTGGCAATGTATTAAAGTTATGTTCACCATCTGATTATACATGGTGAAGGTCAGATTCCCCAGTAACGATTGTCTGGTGTGCCAGGCTATCCATGTAGACACATCATCTTAAGACCATCATAAACACCTTCTTAGGTCTCTATCACTCGTACACCATAAACCCTAAGTCATACTCCAAAAACTGATTTAGAGGCCACTAGGCACTTCCAGGCCCCGTTTGACTCCGATAAACTTTCCATCTTGAGAGAGAGCGCAATGAATCTTCAAAGGGCCTTAGATCCCCTTTCCAATGGTTCATCCCGTGCGTGATTTTCCCTTATGGTTCAGATGAACGATCCATTTTCCTCTAAATACTTGTTGTTTAGTGACCAACGGGCGCTTTTGGGCCCCGCTTGACCTTAGCCAACTCCCGAAACTGGGAGCGTCTCAATGGATTCTTGAAGGGATCTATATACTCTTTTCAATGATCTTCCCCGTATATGATTCGAACTTATGGTTTGCATTTTACGACCATTTTTTCGAAAAACTTGTTTTGGACTGCCAAATGGCACCCAGGGACCCTGCTTATCGGCAGTGTGCCTGAGGTGATATGCCGATAGGAAGTTCCAGGATCATGACGATTGGTAGTCCCTTTGGCCCTATAAATAAAGGACATGACCTCACTTTGAGATGCACCCCTGAACACCCCTTTTAGCAATTCAGAGAACATTCTCTCGAATTCAGAGTTGTTCCCTTCCTAAAAAAACCATCTTCCACATTCCATTTCATCACTTTCTTACCTTACTTGGTAAATTCCCCCACCTCTCTACACTACTTTCATACTATTGCAAGATCAGTATATCTACATCCAAGATCAACATCAAGCGTTCATAAGGAGGTCGAATTATCCATTATTTTCTCTAATTTTAGCATCAATTGCTTTATTTATACTTTAACATTTTGTTTCACTATATCACATATATTAATCTCAAATTTTTATTAGTAGTATTTTCACATACTCTACTTTCATAAAAAAATCCATAAACAAGAAAAATAGGTTTTATTTATAAATTCCAAAAGAGAGATTCTCAATCCACACTCTCCCTCTTAAAACACATTTTGCTCTACACACATGCATAAGAGAAATCCCCCATTTGGATTTATGGAATGAACCCCACCCTATGCTATCTTCCAACTACATGAACTTTGATGCCCCTTGGGCTACGTAAGCGTCTTGGGTTAATCAAGAGATCTGAGTCATCCCTTATGCATTTTATATGTTTTCCTTTTATCATATATATATATATATATATATATATATATATGAGTTCATATTCTTTCATGCTTGTGTTTCGTTCGATATACACCTTCGCTCCTCTATAGTGACTTGTGATCTGACAAATACTTATATCATATTTTGAATTATTATTTTTGGGAACACTCCTAAAGATAAATTCACTTATTCTTTTTTCATGGAGCGAGTTGAATGATTCCATTCTTCACCTATATTATGAACATTAGCACACACTTCACGAAGTCTAATAGAAGAAGATTAACACATGCCCATGAGAGACTGAAAGGGTGAGATGGGTTCGTAACACCTTTCCATTTTGTAACTTAGTCCCCAGACCTTCGAACTACTTGGTTTCTCAAGAATCATTGTTGTCCTTGATGTCGTTCTTTCGAGGTGGCGACGTTTCTTTTGCCTATTTTTTCCAAAATCGATTGGCTACTCTATCTCTACACATTATCCCCAACATTGACGAAGGTTGAACGCCTCTAAAAAGGGCATAAACCCCGTGCGATTGCCGAAGGGAATTCGAAAAGGGAGGCACCGGGATGGCCACAGTGGAGACTCCGATGGGGAAGTGCATTTTAACAGGACTGAACTTTATTTCTACATGAGTGTTATTCATGTCTACATGTGTGCATATTCTCATACATGTATGTTCCCTTTACTCCTCTTTTTACCTTTTGTATATATCTATCATGCTCCCTTCCCATGCATATATCACTTTTCACTCACTTATACACTTCACACACTTGTATATATCCTCCATGTTCACTTCACACAATTACACTGAGTTTCACTTCTACTCACATGTTCCACACACCACTTAGATTATCCATGTTCATCTTCACTAGTACACACCCACATTTATGTCACTTGAATATATCACCATGATCACTTACACATCTCACACACCACTTGTAGTTAATACATGTATAGGCTAACTACCATACACACTAACTTCTATATACTCACATGTATATCCCCATGCTTAGTATAGTCTTCATGCTCCATGCTAGATTTACTTTTCATGGAACTTGTATATTATCCCTCATTAGTGTAGTACTCCTTTTACTCATCATGAAAATAAAAACATAAAAAATCCCTCTCTCCATTATGTACTAATCAAGACTCATGCATTTTTGCACACTACATCACCAAGAGCATGGCAATATCGACCAAAATTTTTGACCTTACTGGGAGGTCACTTTGTGACGGGTGTCGGCTTCATTAGGATGTAGTTAACTTAAGCAATATGACTCTTACCTTCCATTTTCCTCGTACCTTTTACGTATATCGAACGGTTATCCCTGCATCGTACTGCTTGACCAAACTCATGACGATAGGTATGTAGTACAAAACTCAATTACGTACATTGAGTATATCAAATTCTCTCTCACACGTACTGTCCCCATGAGGTATATCATAAGGCAATTCACGTACACTCAGGTATATCAAATGTCTTGTCCACACGGACCGATGAGTGATTTCCCTTATAATCAAGATGTGTAGCGTGGAAGTCATGCCAAATGGGGGAACCCTTCCACTAACCGAACAAGTTCAAAAACCTCATATAGGCATCAAACCTAGGGCACTCATATTTAGTTTTCGGGTTACCATGCAAAACTCTGTCGAAATTTTAGGTTGGCATACCACTTGAATTTTCGTGTTATTTCGTTTTTTTTTCAAAACAGGACCCTGTCTATTAGCCTGGAAACAAGTCAAATCGTGTCGTATATATTCTCAAAGCCTATTTTCCCAGGCTCAGGTCTTGTCCGTAATTTTTTTTTACATTTAGGCAAACTTAATACAAGTGAAAACCAAATTATAATAATAATCATGTTGAGGTTCCTCTCCTTTTTCCCTCCCCTTTCAAAAATAAAAAATACCAAAAATATTTTTCTATCATTTTCTCAAAAATACCCATAAATAAATTCTCCCTCATTCTTTCCAAAAATAAATTATCTCTCTCAGATCGATCGCGTACCCAATTCTAGCCTAACTCTCTCACAAGTCGATCGCGTACCCCGACGCTCTGCCTCTTCTTCTACTACTTCGACCGAATTTGGGATCTACCTCCATGATCTCTTCATGGAGAACCAAGCACCAAATGTTCATCCAGATATGATGGTCATCTTAGCCCAGTTAAGTTCTAAGATTGACAACCTTCAAACTGAGGTCCACAAAATGCAGCGACACAAGAACCAGATTCTCAAAACACCCGAGGTCTTCTTTCCTCGTACTATTGGTCCACCAACTCCCGAACCTGTCTGGGTCCAGAAAAGTACCTGCATGCCTCGCGTGCCCTACCTGCCAATGGGACACAACCAACTTAACTCTCAATTTTGAACCTTTCCCAGCCCGGGGTTAACCTTTCCAAATAACATTTCCCATCCTGTTACCTCTTGGGCATAAGAAAGTCGTCCAAATCCGTCCAAGAAAGAATATACCAAGCTCCATGATCCGCTATCCAAAGTTTACCAGGAAGTGTTAATATGAAGTCTCATCAAACCATTGGAACCTCGACCATTACCAAATCCACTCCCTAAAAACTTCAAGACCGATTCCCATTGTAACTTCCACCAATCCGCAGGACATACCATCGACCAATTCTTCCACCTAAAAAATGTGACCCAAGGCCTTATTAACTAGGGTATCATTGCCCCACCAGTTAATCCTATACATAATACCACTCACAACCCACTTCCAGCACATACAAATGCCATCTTCCTAGAAAGTGTCCCAGAGTTTGACCCATCTACTCAAGTCATGCCCAATAAAGCACCCATCATCCCCATAGCCTCACCTAAACCTTTCAAGGTTTTCCCTTCTTTTATTTTACACCCTATATGCTTCATCGATCAAGATTTATCACTCCTTGTAAGGACTACATTGTCATCCATACCCAGTCTGATGGGGAAGAATGGAGATACCTATTGTGTTGAACCAACTCTTAGAATTTAGGTTGAAATTATCCACCAAGATGTCTATCGACTATCAAAAATTTAGCGGCTTATTTATGGAAGCCAGAAAGCGAGATCAGAAATAAGACAAATGTTTAGTTCCTATTGAGGAAGTCAGTCTAGATGATGTGGTACAAACCATGGATGATAATTTTCTCTAGACGAAGGAAATTTACAGCATCTCTGAGTTAATCACTACCTTGAAACTTTAGGGACGATTGGTCCCTTCACTCCTGCACTTCCCCGTTGAGTTAGGAGACTTATACAATGAAGTTGTTAAGTTTTTTGAGTGTACTTATTATTCTTGGCAAGAAGATATAGTCAACACTGGATGGAGGGATGACTTTGATAGTTTAGATGATGAATCGAATCATGAAGAAGCCAATCTAGTTGTGAGAATGTGTGGAATGATCTTCTTTGAGGACTTGTTGGGGGAATTAACAAAGTATCCATTTATCCCAAGATAGATGAAGCCTTGGGGTTCTTATTATTCCTCACCTTGGTGAACCACATGACCCAATCAGGGCAGTACTACAAGGACCCGATCCCTCACATAACTGAAACAAACAAATTAAAAGGTGTGGAAGAAGAGCTTCCAATGCTAGAAATGACCATTAACGAAAGTAAATTCCTCGATCAGCTCAAGAAATCGAAGCCAATCTCACCCTTTGGGGAATATTCATATCCTCTCAGCTACAGCGGAATGCCTTGATAAAGCTCATCATCGAACCCACAGTTTCTCCCTATACTACTCTTGAAGAAGCCATGACTACGGTTGTCTCTTTGAACTCTTACAAACTCCTCTATTTTCTGAAGAAGAAATACCGAAGTTTGACCCTGATCATAATTATGCTCTCAACATCTCCGTCGAAGTCTTGGAAAAGACAGTCCCACTATCAATTGTTGATAATGGATCTGCTATGTCTGTCCACTCGAACCTTTAACTGCATGGGACTGAAAGTCAGTGATCTCACTCTAACCTCTATCTTCGTGTGTGCTTATGACAATACTCATCGAGAAGTAATGGGTTATAGAACACTCACACTAGGGGTTGGTCCTATCAATCCTCTCATAAAGTTCTAGGTCATCGATATACCTGCTTGCTTCAACCAACTCCTTGGTCGCCCTTAGCTCCACAGCATCCGAGGAGTATCCTCATCTCTCCGTAAAAAATTGATGTTCTTTGCCAAAGGTCAGGTTATCACAATTTTGGGAGATGACAACATCGCAAATAATGCAAGTACTAGCAACTTAATATTGGGAATTCAGTATGGAACCAATGACATGCTGCTCTCTGATTTCAGAATTGATTTGTTTTGCGTCCCAATAGGGGATAACATCAAAGACCGAGCCTATCCACAACACAACCCTTATGGAAATGTCAATGTGATTCAGATTTTCAAGAACATGCACTCTATGCCTGTAATGGGGATAGGGCTATGCCAACAAGGAATTCTTGAGCCCATAGTACTGAAAGAGGCCTTTTTCCATGTGGTATGGGTTACCAACCTTCACTGGATGAACTCAAAGCACTTCGTCACACATACTTCAAAGGGGGTAATATGGGCTCGCTAATCATCCCTGCGATCCTCTCATCCTCCAACATCAGTCGCTCCTGCCTCATAGACGTAGGAGGCTATGCAGGTGGCACCACCACCTCCTCCTTGGTAATATAACGGACTACCCTCTCCCCGAGATACTAAGAATGGCCAAACTCATGCTCCAGCAAATGCCTCATCCGCGCGTTCACCCCGGTCACCCCCGCATCCTGAATGGCTGTCCCCCAAGAATAAAAGGTCACCTAAAAATCTCCAAGCAAGCACAAATCAATACAAGATCAAAAGATGCAAAAACTAAGACTGAAATGGAAAGAGTTTTGCCCTACCACTGGTCAGGTCATTCAAGACCTGACGCACCGCCTCCAGGGAGAGAGATCCCTTCGACTGCCGATTGGCCTTACTCCATCGATACAAGCGACAGAAGTCCCCAACATTGTGGTCCTGCAAAGCGATCAGCGGGGTATTGCACCCAATCACCTCATAGAACCACGTCTGAATTCACAAGAAAAAAAGAGATGCATAAGGAAAATGCGAATGCATGAAAGGAAAATGCGAATGCATGAAAAGAAATGCACAAACTGAAGAATACCTCAAGAAGGTACATGGCCCCAGTAAAGGTCTGCCGGCAGCACCGGCTAAATGCATCGAGAAAAAAGTAAAGGGTCGCCAAGGTCAGACTTCCCTAATCATATAAAAGGATGTTCGAAAACATCCTCAAGTACGGCAGGAACCACAAATGAATGACGTCGTCGCTCGACGCCACCATGAAATCTCACAACACTAGTAAAATGAATAACTGGGCCATCTGCCTCACTTGCAGCCCGTCCTCCACATCAATCACCCTGCTCAGCAAAACATCCTTCAGTAAGGACAGCCGAATAGAATCCTCGGAGACTATCCTCCCCACATCACTAAGTGTCGCACGCACTGCCTCTGATCTCACCCATAAAGAGTGATCCACCTCTATCTGCTCTCCATCACAATCCAGCCCCATCGGCTGTTGCACATCTATGGGAGTTATCATCATCTCCCCAAATCCAAAATGAAAGGTGTGGGTAGTGTCCCACCACCTCTCTCCCAAGGCGCACAAGACCGCTGTCGAACAAGGCATCTCATCCAGCACCGATGCCAACCGCCCAAAACCTACTGATGATACCATCCAACGAACCACAGGTGGGAGATGCTCCCAGACATCCTTAAGCCCCGTTGTCCCACGGGCACGCATGTTCTTGAAAGAGATATCAGACTGGCAAAAAGAAAAGCCTCATCAAAAGTCAAACAAGAAAAACCACCAAAAAGAGAAGAATGCCAAAGGTTGGGTTACTTACATAACCGTCGGGGATCACTCTCGAAGAGAAATGACGTGATGGCTCCCACAACAAGGTCCACTCATCCGCGATAGGCTCAAACGCATCAAAGGAATTCTCATTCCCCAAAGCAAGAGGTGCCCTAGCCCTCCACTCCACATTCTCCCAATCATCAACGGTCAATCACTCCCGGTGGACTACAGTGCTCACAAAAGAGACCATTTCTTAAAGATCGGAACGATAAAACAATTTACAGAAGAATCGCAGAGGGAGAGAAAGCAAAAGAAGCTGTGAAAAAATGAGGGGATTCTCCCCCTTTATATAGGAGGCCAAGCGCCATGACGATCGGCATCACCCCCACCATACCGATCGACACTGACCCCTTGCCTTCCTGAGGTAGTCCAAAAGTCCGTGCCACTGCTGAATGGCACCCTTCATACTATGCCGATCGGCCCCCTCCTAAAATTTCGTGCAAAAATTCCCAGAATATACCAAAAAACCTCAAAAAATCCTCGAAAAATTCCCAAAAATCCCGAAAGGGATTTAGAGTCGTTCTACGAAGAAAATTTTACATTTCCTCAAGCGGAACCCATCTTCCCCAGCGGAATCCTCAAAAGCTAAGTGGAAACTCCTCCCGACAAAGCTCTGAAAAATCCCTAGGGATCACCTGATCACTTCCCCAGCGAAATTCTCTTACAGCACCCAAAATAGGTTGTTCCCCCCTACGAGGTCTCCTAAAAAGCTTCCCCAGCTATCAGCTCCCCAGCTCAGATCGGAATCACAAAGCTCTTTCCCCAGCAAAACCGAAATATAATCCTCCACCACTCTTGGGTCAGAATTGGCCCCGGTCTTGGATCGTCACCTGAGTTAGGTCAGAATTGACGGTCGTCACCACTCTTGGGTCAAAATCAGCCCCGGTCTCGGATCGTCACCTAAGTTAGGTCAGAAACCTCTGTCCTCGGTTGTCACCACTCTTAGGTCAGAATTGGCCCCGGTCATGGGTCGTCACCTGAGTTAGGTCAGAATTGACCTCTGTCCCTAGTCGTCACCACTCTTGGGTTAGAATTGACCCCGGTCTTGGATCATCACCTAAGTTAGGTCAGAATTGACCTCGGTCCTTGGTCGTCACCACTCTTGGATCAGAATTGGCCCCAATCTTGGATCGTCACCTAAGTTAGGTCAGAATTGACCTCGGTCCTCGGTCGTCACCACTCATGGGTCTGAATTGGCCCCGGTCTTGGATTGTCACTTGAGTTAGGTCAGAATTGACCTCGGTCCTCGGTCGTCACCACTCTTGGGTCAGAATCGGCCCCGGTCTTAGATCGTCACCTAAGTTAGGTTAGAATTGACCTCGTTCCTCGATCGTTACCACTCTTAGGTCAGAATTGGTCCCGATCTTGAATCGTCACCTAAGTTAGGTCAGAATTGACCTCGATCCTCGGTCGTCACCACTCTTGGGTCAAAATTGGCCCCGATCTTGGATAGTCACCTAAGTTAGGTCAGAATTGACCTCAATCCTCGGTCGTCACCACTCTTGGGTCAGAATTCACCCCGGTCTTGGATCGTCACCTAAGTTAGGTCAAAATTGACCTCGGTCCTCACCACTCTTGGGTTATAATTGGCCCCGGTCTTGGATCGTCACCTGAGTTAGGTCAGAATTGACTTCGTTCCTCGGTCGTCACCACTATTGGGTCAGAATTAGCCCCGGTCTTGGATCATCACCTAAGTTAGGATATAATTGACCTCGGTCCTCGGTCGTCGCCACTCTTGGGTCAGAATTGGCCCCAGTCTTTTATCGTCACCTATGTTAGGTCAGAATTGACCTCGATCCTCGGTCGTCATCACTCTTGGGTCAGAATTGGCCCCGATCTTGGATCGTCACCTAAGTTAGGTAAGAATTGACCTCGGTCCTCGTTCGTCACCACTCTTGGGTCAGAATTGGCCCCGGTCTTGGATCGTCACCTGAGTTATGTCAGAATTGACCTCGGTCCTCGGTCATCACCACTCTTGGGTCAGAATTGGCCCCGGTCTTGGATCGTCACATGAGTTAGGTCAGAATTGACCTCGGTCCTCGATCATCATAACTCTTGGGTCAGAATTGGCCCCGATCTTAGATCGTCACCCAAGTTAGGTCAGAATTGACCTCGGTCCTCGATCGTCACCACTCTTTAGGTCAGAATTGACCTCGATAAACCTTTATCCTAATCCCATAGATTCGGCTTTGATCCGCGAAATTGATCATCCCCAGCATACTCCTTATCTCCTCAGAATCGACTTCAACCCTCTGAATCGGTCATACTCCCTCAAAAGCATCATGTGATGTCTATTCGACGGTCATTATTTGTTCCAAACTCACCCATCGAGGGGCTCTTTAGACACCCCATTCTATTATCCCCTGACTCTCCTTAGGTCCCTAGTACCTCCCTTCATAACTGTAAACCCAGGTCACGTCTGACCTGAAAGCCATCAGGCACTCCCCGGCTCAATTTGACCCTAAAGTCAAACTCTTCATCTTGACCGAGACTGAATGAATCTTCGAAGTGCACTGAATACCCTTTCCAACGGTCTACCCTGTGCGCGATTCCGACTTACCATGAGGACGAACGGTCCGTTTGCGTCCGAAACCTGACCTAGAGGCCACTGGGCGCTCCCGTGCTCTGTTTGACCTATCTTAACTCTTCAGCTCGATTGAGGCTGAATGAATCTTTAAAGGGACCTGAATACCCTTTCCAACGGTCCCCCCCCCCCCCCCCCCCGTGTGCGATTTCGACCTTCCATGCGAACGAACGATCCGTTTGACTCCGAGAGGCCACCGACCGCTTCCCGGGCCCGGTTGACCAAAGTCAACTCTCCAAACTGGGTCGAACTCTTTGGAATGTCGAAGATATCTCCTAACCTTTCCAATGGCATGCCCCGTGCATGATTCGGACTTACCATGCGGACAAACGACCCGTTTGCGTTCGAATGATTCCCCATTCAATGGACCGACAAACGCTTCCGAGCCATATTTGACCCAAAGTCATCTCCCGAACTTGGGAGCGGTCGAAAGAAATTTAGAAGGTCTCTGAATTACCTTTCCAACGGTATGCCCCGTGCTCGATTCTGACCAACGGTTTGCCCTCGGTGGCCAATTTTCCAAAAAATCCTGAAACACACACTACAAGAAAAATGGTCATTTATGTCAGTCAAAAACTGACATAAATGACCATTTATGTCAGTTTTAGAAATTTTCATAACTGACATATAAAGTCCCGACATAAATGTTCGTAAAACTGACATAAATAAGATCACATTTATCTCAATTTTTAAGAACACACATAAAAACTACGACATTCAACATGTTTTTAATCACATTTTCATAAAAAACTGACATAAATAAAATCACATTTATGCCAGTTTTAATAATTTTATGAGAGTTTTTTCAAAACTGACATAAATGTCAATATAATTTTTTTTAAAACTCATTAATCCATCAATAAACAACTATTATTTGAAGTCAAATCAACCATTGTAAATAGATAATAACCAAGGTCATAAATATCACTAACTTGATATACATCAAGATATTTAGAATCAAATTGATGTGAAGTTGCATCATATCCAAAAACTAGCTAACGTCTAGTTATTTACGTGATAATATCCTAAAAATAGTGATGATACATCACAATATCCAAAAACTAGCATTGTGAATTACATCATAAGAATCACAATCCAAAATATTACTCAAGCTAGGACGTTGTCGAACGTAATATTCGATCCAATTTGTTCTCGACGCTATCCAACCCATAATGAGTAACCCTGCAATCAAATATAATCAACATAGTTTTCATCAAAACACAATCATCTCAACACATCGTCATTACAACATAACAAAATACAATTACTTGGAAATACCTAATATATATAATCCGTAATGAACTCAATGAACTCCATTTGAACTTCATTTAGTTCATTCAATGTGTATATCACTTTATCGGACAATTTTCTCATCTAAAAAATTGAAGATAGAATTGAATTTATTATTACGGTATATAATAGTTAATAACTAAGCAATATTTTATATAATAGGACAAAAAGAGAACATTGGTAATATACCTTTGTTTCAAAAGGTATGGAAGGATCCTCCATGAAGTACTTCATGAACTTCAACACAAAATATCTGCAATAAAGAGTACCATTTCCTTGCATTGGGCACTAGTTAACACAAAACATTATTACTGAACAAATAATAAAAGAGTACAAGTCTAAAATATTTTTTATACAACACAAATAATTGTAAAAACTATAATAATTTTGGGCAGAATTTCCTCTCTTTACTGGACTATCCACCCTATTCAAAAAATATAAAATACTCCAACAACAAAACTATCAAGTGCACCTCATCCATCTAGATGAAAATATTGTACTCAAAAACTAAATTTCAAAATTCCAAATTCACATGGCCAGATGCCAACTACCTCATTCTCTATGATAGAAAAATTGAACATTTGTCTATTCCTTACAAAAAAAAAACTCTTGGATATTGTATCATTGAAGACATGTGAGTTGTTGAGAGTCTAAAAATTAAGATGATTACCGATTGAAGCACTGACAGTTATATATATATATATATATATATATATATATATATATATATATATATATACACACACATATATATAACTGTATATAATAGCGCATAGCGCATATATATATATAGTTATTATATACAGTTATATATATGTGTGTGTATATATATATATATATATATATATATATATATATATATATATATGTATATATGCAAACGTCCCCTACGCCCTCTCTTTTCCTTTAGTAAGTAGTAGAGTGATTCCTTCCCTCTAGATAGATAGCAAGGTAAATGGATATAGGAAATAGTGAAAAGGAAACTGAAGAAGAGGTTCTAAGGTAAGCCCTTGCTTTTTCCCATTTAGGAGAGTCGCTTTCCCCGGTCTTCTATTCCTTTACTCTAATTCAATATCCCATCTATCTAGTACTTGCTTGGGACTCGCTTGCGCTAAGCCTCAGGGAGTAAATAGGATAGGAGCCTCAGTTTGGAGAATTCCTTGAGAATGAGAAATAGCGCGCATCCGTAGCTTGGTTCCTGACTTGAGGAGTGAAAGGCTGGAAGTAGTATACATACATAGGGCTATGCCCCTCGGTAAGCATTCCTTTATCAAGTAATCCCTTGCTTGTTCTTGTGCTTCCGTTCAATATCTCCCATCGCCATTCTTTGAGTTCGCATTAACATTTCCCATTACTCTGTCTTGTAGGGCATTTCTATGTAGCAAGAAGCTCTGTTCAATCGGGTAAAGAACTATCGAGAATAGCACCTTTCTTTTAGGCATAGAAGTCAAACTGGAATGATACCATCCGGGTTAAGCGATGGAAGTATTGAAGTATAAGTGAAGCGCGAACAGAAGCATCCATGGGCGAGAACTAGAACAGGGACGGATATACACTGTTACTGTTAATATATATATATATATATATATATATATATAATAAGATAGCATGGATTTTGAATTCCAAAAATGTTAAACCACAATAATGCTCATTATGAAGAGGAGAAGAAGGGAACTTGAGTGTTCTTTGTGATAATGCTCATTATGAAGAGGAGATACATCTTTTCTGTGTATATAAAGATCTATAAGGTAGTCTATTGAAGTCATTAGGTCCAGGAGAGGACCGAGGATCCATCAAGAAGACATTGGATTTAGTCTTTTCATATATAGGAATAGAAGTAAGCATTGCATCATCTTCATAGGAAACAAGAATGGGAACCATATTAAAGATGAGATCATTGCCCATAGTGTTGTCAGGACCACTATATAAGGTAGAATAGTGGTTTATAATTGATTCTGCAGCATCATGGGATAAATAATCAAAACTTCATTATGCAAAAAACTGGTTTTACATTTTGATAGTTTCTTGATAGGTGTTTTATATAAGGCATAACTCGTGTATCACTTTATTCATCAGATACTTAGATTGTCGTGCATACTGCAAGAGTTCCTTTCACTTACTCTAAAGCAAATCAAATTCAAGAGATTTACTAATGAAAACATTTGGACAAATTCAGACACTTTGATTATGAGAATTTTGTTTGAAGAGTTAAGTGTTATTCATCTATCAATTGCTTTATGATTTTAAATTAAGCCATGTAACTGTATTGTACAGAATTAGAATTTCAATTTATCATTACTGTTTGGGATTTTATTATATCCAAAGAAACAAGGTTCACCAGGCACATTTGGGGAATAGTCTGAATAACTGTTTTTTAGTCGATTCTACTGTGTATGTTTGGTCTGATATCACCTCATTCTTATAAAATACATTAATAGATAATATTACATACATTATATTGTCTAGACATCCTTTTTGATAAATTCATTGGCTATATTTTGTGTTACAACTTCACATTCATAGTTGAGTGTCGCAGTTAAGTGTCATTATACTTTGTGTTACGACATCACATTCACAGTTGAGTGTCATCCTTTTTGATAAATTCATTGGCTATACTTTCACTCTCAATGATAGAGCTTTTAAATTGGACGGACTGAGTCACATGGCTAGCTTCGAGCATTGTTGTCGCCTCACATGCTAGGGGAGATTCAGGCCATAGTTTACGTCTAAATTCATGCTACAGCTGTCCCAAATTTGTGGATGGTGTTTCCACTGTTCAGAGAACAGTTACAGAATCCGAAGCCATGGCCAATGCCAAGCCAAGGCCATGGCCGAATTCAAAGCCCAAGCCCTGTGGTGTCAAGCATTAAAACTCCCTCTGAGCCTGCTTCCACCACGGACAAGCTTCCAACCTCTAGAACAAAGATCTTCTTTCTAAAACTATGTAGTAAAAGGGAGTTTTCAATACTTTTTTCTTAAAATCTTTACTTCATAGACCAATTTTCGTTGATATTTTACCTGTATTTTTAGTAGACCACCACATTTTGCATTGCCATTAGACAAGCTTGACAGTCAATATCAAAATGACCGTCTAATGTGGATGGAGCCTGTATCAGTGAACTAGAATGTGACTATTTAGATAGATGCGTAGTTGAGTGATTAATTATCAATCATAAACTCACTACTCTGTTAAATTTTTTGGCTAATTGATGCAATTATACTGATTCAAAGCACAAATTCCCTCTAATTATAGGCCTAATGAGATTTGTTTTTTACTATTTAAATTTGGTCATCAAACAGGAGGGCATGAGTACAAGTTTTTAGTAGAAAGTTTGTTCCTCCAATTAGACATGATGGTAAGTTGCTATTTTTTTAGTTGGATGATACCAGAATCACTAGGTCAACCCTTCATCTCTGCTAAATTATAGAGTGGGGCCGACTCAGATAGTGGGGCAGCAGCATCAAGGGAAGGTTTAAGAGCTATATTAATGCAAGGAAAGAATGTGGTCACTTATACATCAAGCCAATTAAAGGTTAATGAGGATAACTACCCAATGCATGACCTAGATCTTGGAAATATGGTCTTTTCCCTTAAGATTTGGAGATATTACCTATATGGGGAAAGGTTTGAGGTTTTCTTGGATCACAAAAGTCTCTAACATATTTTCACTCAGTGAAATCTGAATCTCAGACAGAGATAATTAATGGAGCTTATGGAGGATTATGATTTTAGTCTCCATTACCACCTAAGTAATGCCAATGTTTAGTAGACACATTGAGCAGACATAGAAAAGTATATTTGGAGGCCTATATATGCATATATGCAGCATATATGGATATATCTGCATATGCTTGCATATATCTGCATATATGCTTGTATATATCTACATATATGCAGCATATATGCAAATTTTCAAGACATCGTTGGCGCTCGGAGCCTCATTAAACACTCCCACCCCAAACATTGACCCATCCACCTTAATAGTCCCCAATCATCCCAAACTGAGGATGAGTACGCACTACACTTTTAAACAGCAACCCCCTATACATGTCATCACCTGTCATAAAAATCATCGCTGAACCATAAATTATGAATGAAATCCTCTTCATAATTTAGTCCTATAAGAATGTGTTTCCGATTAAGAACACCTATAGACTAAGAAGCCTTTAGGGAGAAAGAGAGAAATATTTTTCGAATCACTTTTATAGGTGGTCTACCATGTGATTGTGACACCCCGACTAATTAAATACCGGATAGCTACTCCTTTATTAAATTAATTCAAAATGCCAAGTTGGCTCAGTTAATAGCATCACTGTCGAAAACCTTTTAAAGATTACTAACCACCTAGTATTTAAAAAGTAGGTTGCCACATTTTAATTTAAGTCTGATTAACATGCAACAAGTGTAATGAAGAAATAAATAACACCATTCACCATACTGAAGTAAAACGAATAACCATCACAATAGAGTAAATAAAGTCTGGAGGAAAACTCCTCACTACAATCCCATAACTGAAATGAATAACCGAATACTGAAATAATACATGCTAAAGTCTGAGGACTGAAATGTAAAAGATGTCTCTAAATAGAAATGGGCAACATGCCCTACAACTGATAGATAGTGACTCTGGAATCCAAAAGATAGAAGCGTCTACATGCATATCCCTGTAGCTTCCACAAACAGCTACAGCTCGTCACCTGAATGAGTATCCTATGCTTGGTGTCCCTGTGGCTGGGCACCTAAAATGGTTTTACAAGAAAAATATTTGAAAAGCAAACGGGTCAGAGCCCGAATGTGGAGTTATATTATTAAAAACCTGCAAGTGCTTTAAAAACATTTAAAACATTAAATGCAAAGTACATGTTAGGACGTACACTCCCATGATATTCTCACCTCTCGTCTAACTGTTCACTCCTAACGTAAGTACCCATCTACAATGATATAAACCACTAGCTAAGTGACATCATAACCAGCTAGGCTGTAATAGTTCCTACCCTTATTACCCGACCCTATTAACATATAACGCTCGTAATTAGATAGGGATTTAATGTAAACTCAGATGCTCAATATGCAATATATATCTCTATCAGCTAACTCATTATGTTTCTCGGAACAATACCGTAATTATTTATACAACATTAACATGAATGTTCTCATTAATTAAGTGTATATTATTCACATCATAAATATACAATACAAGCACCCTAAGAACTAAGCTGCGGTGCACACATACTCTGCTATCCATCCCGGTACATCACGTACATAAGGATCACACATTCCGAATCTCTCAGGAATAGTTCAGATAACACAAATCACAAATAGTGGAGGCGAACACAGTCACATCACATGGGTCACGCACATACCTACGCTCCCACAATCAGCGGACTTATTAACATCCCACTAAGTCTTTCTCTGACCTATGTTCATCGAGGTACCAGTCTATATCCCCCCCGTAGGCACACAAGGATTAGAGGGTCCTAAGCGAACTCAACCTCCCGTGATAGCAAGTATGGTAGGTATGTCATACACACAATTCATATACCAATACTAAGTAAACACACATCTTAGTAATACCGTGTTTTAGTCGTAGTACATATTGCACTCTCGTACTAACTATAATTATTACAATTTGTAATATTCCGGTTTGTAATCATACGCGCCATAATTTCTCACGTCGTAGTAGACACTCACGTCTCAACCCAAACCGTCCATGTAATACAACTCTCGTATGTAAATTCCTTCTCATAAATACCCAAATGTCCCAATTCTATCATTACTACATCTACGGAATGATATCTATATCCTCGAATAAGTTTACGGAACTCCAAAAATCAATACAGTCCAAAATGGCCCAAACTGCCAGCTCGTTAGAAGTCTCGTTCGAACGAGACTGTTCGAACGAGTTTGGACTGTCAGCTCGTTAGAAGTCTCTTTCGAACGAGGCTGTTCGAACGAGATCCAGTTCGTTTGAACGAACTGTCCCTTCTAACGATATCTCGTTCGAACGAGATATCGAATGAAATCCCTACTCGTTAGCAACGACTGGTCAATTCGTTAGAAGCTCGTTTGAACGAGTTCGTTCGAACGACCTGGGGACTGCTTCTAACGACTGACCAGTTTCGGCCCAGATTTTTCCCCAATTCGTTTTTCATCCATTTTAACACCTCAAATCTTCTAAACCAAGTCCCAACAATCGTTTAAAGGTCTATAATCAATACTAAACATATATAGTCACATCCTAACATGTTTTTAAGGGATCAATCCATCCTAACATCAATTAAATTTACAAATTTCTACACTTTTTCCCAATATCTCAAGAACATGAACCCTAACTTTATATCATCATCAAATCCCAGAATTTAATTCGTTTTAATTTCTCCTAATCACAGTTATTATGAGGGAAATCATCTACCTATCATACTACATGCAATTCTCTTCAAAATTTTCAAGTTCTAAACTCCAACTACATGGGTTTTCATTTAATCTTTCAAGAACAATCAAAATTCTTTAATTTCTAGCATGGAAAAGACATTCTCTGAATTTAAATGGAATAAAGTCACTTGCCTTGGTTTGATTTCTGATTTTGGTGTAGGTTTGATGAAGTTTTCTGCAGAAATTCCTCTCTCCAAGCTCCTTCTCCAATGGTGGCTTAAGGTGGCTAGGGTTTGATTTGGGGAACTTAGAAAACCTAAATGATAACCTACGTAGCCTTCTAGGTTAATATGGGTTGGTTATGGTCTTAGTGGGTCAAATCCACATCAGATTTAATTAACCAATTTTCGTCACTTTTGATTCCTCAAAATGTAAAATTACCAAAATAACCTTTAAGTTGCCGGTATGGCCTAAAAATACCCCGGGACCCAAACTATACCCCCGGCTAGTGTTTTCTGACTATCTCGACCCTTCCGGACACGTTGGCGCACTCAAAACAACCATACGGATTATAGATTTTAAATTCACTTTTATTATCAAAATATTTCACCGTGACGCTGCGGTCCCACGCGTCTCAACAAAATTTATAAAATGTCGTATATAAATCTCACGACAACTTTTATAATACCAAATACATATATTAAAACACGTATGCACATAATCAAATACCAACTCGCATCTCATTAGTATTTATAACCCGGATTAATTTCCAATTAATACGCATTTAATTAATTAAACCCAAAAATAAATATAGCCAAAAGTACGGGGTATTACATACTTCCCCCCCAATAACTGAATTTCGTCCCGAAATTCGAAACTAGAAAGTACCTGCTAAAAATAACTCTGGATAACGTTCGCGCATCTCATCCTCGCGCTCCCATGTGGACTCTTCGACATTGTGATGTCGCCACTGAACACGCACTAACGGGACTATCTTTGACCGCAGTTTCCTCTCGCTTTGGTCCAAAACAGCAATTGGCCCCTCCTCGTAGGAGCTATCCGGCTGGAGATCGATGTCCTCCACAGCAATGTGAGAATGGGCCAAATTATCTCTAAGGTATTTCCTCAGCGAGGAAATATGGAACACGTCGTGAGTCCGATGCAAGTGCTCCGGTAGTCCAAGTCTATACGCAACCGGTCCGATCCGCTCAATGATAGGAAACGGCCCCACATACCTCGGTGCCAACTTCCCCTTCTTCCCGAAACGCATAATCCCCTTCATCGGAGATACCCTGAGCAAAACCTGGTCCCCCACTTGGAACTCCCTGAAAAACCTCTTCGCATCAGCATAACTCTTCTACCTGTCTTAAGCTACCCGAATGCGACTCCGAATCAACTCAATCCTTGCCGAAGTATCCTGAATCACTTCCGGCCCAAGTAGTTTATTGTCCCCCACTTCTAACCAACATGCTGGGGAACGACAAGGCCTACCGTACAATGCCTCAAATGGAGCCATGCCAATAGTGAACTGATAGGAGTTGTTGTAAGCAAACTCCACCAGTGGAAGGTACTGCTCCCATCCACCCCCGAAGTCAATAATGCACATGTGTAGCATGTCCTCCAACATCTGATTGGTGCGCTCTGTCTGCCCATCAGTCTGCGGATGATACGCCGTACTCAACCGCAATTCCGTGCCCATGGCCTCCTGGAAACTCTCCCAAAACCGCGAAACAAATATCTTGTCTCTGTCAGACACGATATTTAGGGGCACACCGTGAAGTCTCACAATCTCTGAAATGAAGAGCTGTGCATACTGTCCCGTGGTGTAGTCAGTCCTTACGGGTAAGAAGTGAGCGACCATGGACAACCTCTCCACAATTACCCAAACGGAGTCGTGACCCCTCTGCGACGTAGGTAACCCCGTGATAAAGTCCATGGATATGCTCTCCCACATCCACACCGGGACCTCCAACGGCTGTAGCAATCCTGCTGGTCTCTGATGATCCACTTTTATAAGCTGACAAGTGGCGCATTTCGAAACAAACTCAGCGATATCTCTCTTCATATCGCTCCACCAATACTGCCGTCTCATGTCTTGGTACATTTTGTCCCCTCCGGAATGTACCGCGAACCGTGAGCCGTGCGACTCTGCCATCACCTCATGTCGCAATTCCTCCCCTTCCGGAACCACCAATCTCCCATTGAAGCGTAATCCCCCGTCTAAGCTAACGGTATAGGACTCGGCTCCCTCTGCTAGTAATCGAACTATCTGCTCCTGACAGAACGAGTCATTAGCCTGTGCCCGTACTACCTTCGTGACAATCTGCGGTGTAACGGTCATCACAGACATGAAAGATCGGGCCACTGCATCCTGGTGTCCCAATTCCTTCCACTTTGCTTTCCACACCTCTGCCACCTCATCTGCTGGCCTACGGCTCAACGCGTCTGCTACCACGTTAGCCTTACCCGGGTGGTACTGTATGTCGAACTGGTAGTCTTTCACAAACTCAAGCCACCTACGTTGCCGCATATTCAACTATTTCTGCGTGAACAGGTACTGTAGGGACTTGTGGTCCGTGAACAGTTGGAACTTCTCCCCCAAAAGATAGTGCCTCCAAATCCGTAGGGCAAATACCACCGCTGCCAACTCCAAATCATGCGTGGGGTAATTCTTCTCATGAGGCTTAAGCTTACGGGAAGCATAAGCTATGGACTGTCTCTCCTGCTGCAATACACCTCCAAGTCCTTGCAAAGACGCGTCGGTGTAAACCAAATACTCAACTCCCAGTCTCGGCAATGCTAACACAGGTGCTGAGGTCAATTTGTCCTTCAATTCATCGAATGCCAACTGACAGGCATCACTCCAGATGTATGGCACACCCTTACGAGTAAGATGTGTCAAAGGACCGGCTATCTCCGAGAAACCCCGAATAAACCTCCTGTAGTATCCTGCTAGACCCAAGAAACTATAAATCTCCGTTGGTGTCGTGGGCTATCCCCACTCCCTCACCGCTGATACCTTCCCCGGATCAACAGATATCCCTTGGTCGGAAATAATGTGACCCAAGAACTGGACTTCCTTCAGCCAAAACCCGCACTTCTCATATTTTGCATACAACTCATTCTGACGGAGTGTGTGCAAAACCTGCCTCAAATGCCCGGCGTGCTCCTCCTCTGTCTGAGAGTAAACCAGAATGTCATCAATGAAGACAACGACAAACTGATCTAGGAAATCCCTGAACACTCTGTTCATCAAGTCCATAAACACTACTGGAGCGTTGGTCAAGCCGAAAGGCATAACCCGAAACTCGTAAGAACCATATCTCGATAAGAACGCAGTCTTCGAGACATCCTCCTCCCTGATACACAACTTATGGTATCCCGATCTCAAGTCAATCTTCGAGAAGAAAGAAGCTCCTCTCAACTGGTCGAATAAGTCATCGATTCGAGGCAACGGATACTTATTCCGTATCGTGACCTTATTCAACTCTCGGTAGTCCACACACAATCTCAGTGAACCATCCCTCTTCTTCACAAACAAAACTGGAGCGCCCCAAGGTGAGGTACTCCTTCGAATAAAGCCTTGTCCCAATAGCTGCTCTATCTGATCCCGTAACTCTCGCATCTCAGCTGGAGCCATACGGTACGGTGCGCGTGCTATAGGTCTCGTACCCGGTAGCAAATCTATAACGAAGTCTATCTCTCGACTTGGTGCTAAGCCTGGTATCTCCTGAAACACATCTGAATACTCCCTGACAACCGGGATGGAATCTAAAGGAATCACAACCTCCTTAGAGGTATCCTCCTCAATGTAATACAGATGAGCGGTCGATCCTCCCTCTGGGCGAGGCATCGCCACTACAAACATCTCTTGCCCCGGAATGGCAAAAACAATGCTCCCGCTGAAGCAATCAATCATGGCCCTATATGCTACGAGCCAATCCATACCGATGATCACATCGTGAACATGCATATCTAATACTAACATGTCCGCAGGTAATACCAAACCACCAATCTCTACCCCCACTCCCCGGCATATAAAGAAAATTAGTGACCCACTCCCCAATGGTGAGTCGACACACGTCACTGTGCTCTCTGCCGTAGCTAACAATCCTAAAGCTTTCGCGAAGTGTGTAGCTATAAAACAATGTGTAGCACCCGTATCAAATAACACCCGACCCATAGTGCCATGGATAGGAAACGTACCCTCTATCGCGGGCTGCGCCTGTAGAACTGCAGCCTGGTGGACGTTGTAGACACGTCCATACTGTAGCTGCCCCTACTGAGCTGGGACTGCTGGAATGGGTGGCAGTGCTGCCATCTGTGGCGGTGCGGGAAGAGCGGCGGGAAACATAGGCCTCTGTGGCTCCTGGCGAGCACCCTGCTGCTGCTGCTGTGGGGCCCGGCCCCTATCAGGACAATCCTGTCGCTTATGGCCAGTCTTGCCACAAACGAAACACTTCCCTGGGAAGTTCCCTCTCCTCTGCCCCTGCTGTCCCCGGCCCAGGTGGCCGTTACCGTTCCTCCCTTGGCCCTGCTGGCCCTGATGAAACTGCTGCCCATTTTGCCCCTGTTGGCCCTGATTGCCGTTTGGACCCTGATGGCCCTAACGGAAACCTCCCTGTCCCTGCTTGTAGTTCCCTGACCGGAACCTCTTATTATCCCCCTACTGGGAGCCCTGCTCATTCTGTCTCTGCCCCTGACCCGATTGTGCCCCGCTGGCACCATGTCCTCCGGTCCTGCCCTGATGGCTAGACTCTCCCGACCTTTTACCCTCGACCATATGAAAACGGTGGTCCTGGCAGTGCAACAATGCAGCGTTAACCACATCAGAATAGGTGGCCAACGATAGGTTCCCTAGCAGATGCTGACGGATCCTCCAAGTCAACCCGTCGGTGAACTTCTCAATCTTCTTCTTCTCTGTTGGTATCTCGTCCGGAACGATGTTCAACAGATTAGTGAACTCGGCCTCATACTCGGCCACTGTCTTACCCTCCTGCCTCAGACTCATCAGCTTCCTCCTCATTTCTGTATGAACTGTGGACGGAAAGTACTTGCGGTCGAACCGCACCCAGAACTCCTGAATCGTGAGAGCATCCCTCTCCTCTGCGGTGGTAATAGACTCCCACCACTGTAGTGCAGATCCCACTAGCTTGAAAGTAGCTAGCACATATTTCTGAACATCAATGAACTCATGCATTCTCAAGTGCCTCTGCATATCCTTCCTCCATTGGCTCGAGACTACCACATCTGAGCTTCCTGCAAACTCTGGCGGATGCGCTTTCTGAAAAGCGTCACGTACACGCTCCCAAGCAGACGGGAATGCATTAGCCTGTACTGGTGCGACAACCGGCGCCTGAGGTGGTGCCTGCTGAACAATGGCAATCGCGGCATTTATCGCTTGGGCTACTATAGCTGCAACCTCAGCGGCGTTCATCATGCCCTGAACTGGAGCGGGCTGGGGTTCGGGCGTTGCATCCCTGGGAACTCGTCGTGCACGTCGTGGAGACATCTGAAATAAGAACAAAGTTTATAAGTTCACGGTTATAAACTTAATATAGCTGAAGAACGAAGCATACACAAAAAGAGTACAATAGTCCTAAAATATAGGGCTCTATATCAAAGAAACGTAGCGGAAACATAATAGCCGTACAGATCCTAAAGGACACTAGAACCTGATGCTCTGATACCACCTGTGACACCCCGACTAATTAAATACCGGGTAGCTACTCCTTTATTAAATTAATTCAAAATGCTAAGTTAGCTCAGTTAATAGCATCACTGTCGAAAACCTTTTAAAGATTACTAACCACCTAGTATTTAAAAAGTAAGTTGCCAAATTTTAATTTAAGTCTGATTAACATGCAACAAGTGTAATGAAGAAATAAATAACACCATTCACCATACTGAAGTAAAACGAATAACCATCACAATAGAGTAAATAAAGTCTGGAGGAAAACTCCTCACTACAATCCCATAACTGAAATGAATAACCGAATACTGAAATAATACATGCTAAAGTCTGAGGACTGAAATGTAAAAGATGTCTCTAAATAGAAATGGGCAACATGCCCTACAACTGATAGATAGTGACTCTGGAATCCAAAAGATAGAAGCGTCTACATGCATATCCCTGTAGCTTCCACAAACAGCTACAGCTCGTCACCTGAATGAGTATCCTATGCTTGGTGTCCCTGTGGCTGGGAACCTAAAATGGTTTTACAAGAAAAATATTTGAAAAGAAAACGGGTCAGAGCCCGAATGTGGAGTTATATTATTAAAAACCTGCAAGTGCTTTAAAAACATTTAAAACATTAAATGCAAAGTACATGTTAGGACGTACACTCCCATGATATTCTCACCTCTCGTCTAACTGTTCACTCCTAACGTAAGTACCCATCTACAATGATATAAACCACTAGCTAAGTGACATCATAACCAGATAGGCTGTAATAGTTCCTACCCTTATTACCCGACCCTATTAACATATAACGCTCGTAATTAGATAGGGATTTAATGTAAACTCAGATGCTCAATATGCAATATATATCTCTATCAGCTAACTCATTATGTTTCTCGGAACAATACCGTAATTATTTATACAACATTAACATGAATGTTCTCATTAATTAAGTGTATATTATTCACATCATAAATATACAATACAAGCACCCTAAGAACTAAGCTGCGGTGCACACATACTCTGCTATCCATCCCGGTACATCACGTACATAAGGATCACACATTCCGAATCTCTCAGGAATAGTTCAGATAACACAAATCACAAATAGTGGAGGCGAACACAGTCACATCACATGGGTCACGCACATACCTACGCTCCCACAATCAGCGGACTTATTAACATCCCACTAAGTCTTTCTCTGACCTATGTTCATCGAGGTACCAGTCTATATCCCCCCTGTAGGCACACAAGGATTAGAGGGTCCTAAGCGAACGTAACCTCCCGTGATAGCAAGTATGGTAGGTATGTCATACACACAATTCATATACCAATACTAAGTAAACACACATCTTAGTAATACCGTATTTTAGTCGTAGTACATATTGCACTCTCGTACTAACTATAATTATTACAATTTGTAATATTCCAGTTTGTAATCATACGCGCCATAATTTCTCACGTCGTAGTAGACACTCACGTCTCAACCCAAACCGTCCATGTAATACAACTCTCGTATGTAAATTCCTTCTCATAAATACCCAAATGTCCCAATTCTATCATTACTACATCTACGGAATGATATCTATATCCTCGAATAAGTTTACGGAACTCCAAAAATCAATACAGTCCAAAATGGCCCAAACTGCCAGCTCGTTAGAAGTCTCGTTCGAACGAGACTGTTCGAACGAGTTTGGACTGTCAGCTTGTTAGAAGTCTCTTTCGAACGAGGCTGTTCGAACGAGATCCAGTTCGTTCGAACGAACTGTCCCTTCTAACGATATCTCGTTCGAACGAGATATCGAACGAAATCCCTACTCGTTAGCAACGACTGGTCAACTCGTTAGAAGCTCGATCGAACGAGTTCGTTCGAACGACCTGGGGACTGCTTCTAACGACTGACCAGTTTCGGCCTAGATTTTTCCCCAATTCGTTTTTCATCCATTTTAACACCTCAAATCTTCTAAACCAAGTCCCAACAATCGTTTAAAGGTCTATAATCAATACTAAACATATATAGTCACATCCTAACATGTTTTTAAGGGATCAATCCATCCTAACATCAATTAAATTTACAAATTTCTACACTTTTTCCCAATATCTCAAGAACATGAACCCTAACTTTATATCATCATCAAATCCCATAATTTAGTTCGTTTTAATTTCTCCTAATCACAGTTATTATGAGGGAAATCATCTACCTATCATACTACATGCAATTCTCTTCAAAATTTTCAAGTTCTAAACTCCAACTACATGGGTTTTCATTTAATCTTTCAAGAACAAACAAAATTCTTCAATTTCTAACATGGAAAAGACATTCTCTGAATTGAAATGGAATAAAGTCACTTGCCTTGGTTTGATTTCTGATTTTGGTGTAGGTTTGATGAAGTTTTCTGCAGAAATTCCTCTCTCCAAGCTCCTTCTCCAATGGTGGCTTAAGGTGGCTAGGGTTTGATTTGGGGAACTTAGAAAACCTAAAAGATAACCTACGTAGCCTTCTAGGTTAATATGGGTTGGTTATGGGCTTAGTGGGTCAAATCCACATCAGATTTAACTAACCAATTTTCGTCACTTTTAATTCCTCAAAATGTAAAATTACCAAAATACCCTTTAAGTTGCCGGTATGGCCTAAAAATACCCCGGGACCCAAACTATACCCCCAGCTAGTGTTTTCTGACTATCTCGACCCTTCCGGACGCGTTGGCGCACTCAAAATGACCATACGGATTATAGATTTTAAATTCACTTTTATTATCAAAATATTTCACCGTGACGCGGCGATCCCACGCGTCTCAACAAAATTTATAAAATGTCGTATATAAATCTCACGACAACTTTTATAATACCAAATACATATATTAAAACACGTATGCACATAATCAAATACCAACTCGCATCTCATTAGTATTTATAACCCGGATTAATTTCCAATTAATACGCATTTAATTAATTAAACCCAAAAATAAATATAGCCAAAAGTACGGGGTATTACAGTGATAACTTCCCCAATGATGGGATATTTGAAAGTTAGTGCAAGGACTTCTATATCTTCAATGGAAAACTGTATGTTAGCTATACATGTTATATAACAGCAACTATGTGATAAATTTACCTTAATACAACTCCATGATGTGTTATGCTTTTTCCCATCGATGTTCAATGTGTTAAATCCCACTACATGTAAAGAGAATTCAAAGACGTGTATTAGCAGATCGCAATAATAATGTACTCATAATGCGTGTCAAACAAAATTAAAAATTATATTATACTCACGTAGTGATATACATCTTATCTTTTTATCACTGGGTACCGTATTCAATGAATCCAACCAATAAATAGTTCTTGTGGACAAATCAATGACAATCAATACCCAATGGAACCTGTAAAACGAATTTTGTCATAATTATATAGTACAGAATATAATAAAGATTTTTTTATTCGTGTGGAAAAAATTAATTTAACTACTTACATATCTTCGAGATTGTAAGGAATGAAACAAATTTGACCTTTTTTTGCATTCCCCAACCTTTTTCCAATAAGTTGAGTTAAACCAAATTTTTTTGTACCATTAAAAGACTTGGGATTGAAGAATTGAAACTCTTCTCGGGAGCACTAAAATTTATCATACAAGAACCTATAAAAGTAAGTAACTAAATTCGTCACTACGCATTTTAAATAACACGATTAAATCAAGTTATACCTCATGTATGTAACAATGCACGTTACATCTAAAGGCTTCAATGCACAAAAATCCAACAAATCGTTCTTAAAAACATAGCATTGACCCTTATCTTCTTCAAATATCTCTTTCTCCAGTGGAATCGTTATTTGATTCGTCTTCATTATAAATAAATTATGGGTGAAGGCGATTATCAAATCGCAATCAACATTCTTGTTTACTATATCACATCTACTTTCACCGAAGATATCCTTCTCTTTCTCATGGCCTGCTTTTTTCCCAACTTCTATTTCATTCTGCATTGAATCATGTGAAATGCCAGAAAGCAATGTCATTCATAGCACAAACACAAACTTATAGATAAACATAAGAACCAATGGCTTACCTCAAATCCCAACAACACTAACTCTTTGGGCCAAGCAACATATGACCCAGTAGCCTCTTTCACAAAATAAATTTCACTTAGAACATGTATCGGGAGGATGGCACTAGAAGAAATAACTTTAGAAATGGAAACCCAAACATTGTTTTCTCCTAATGCTATATTATGAATTTTCTTGCTCGGTCCATTCCTATCGAATATGATCCCCTCGGCAACGATGTTAGTTTTATTGCCAATAGCCAACCTACATTCTCTAACCTAAATTATGAAAAATAATCACATAAAAATTTAGCAATGTGTTGAAATTGAGTAATTTATTGGCCCCAACCAAGTAAAACTACATAAAATTCAATACTAATCCAACCAAGTAAAACTATAAAGTTATCACCGTCGAGAAATGTGATTCCATTACCTTTGAAGAAGACGCTTGTTTCGTACTTTTATCACTAGCTAGCGAAGAAGGTTTCTTACTTTTCACAGAAGCTACTGATTGAGGTAGTAACTTTTCACTATGTGTTACACCACTATCATTGAACAATGCCAAAGACACACAAAAACAAATTGCAATTACAACAAAAATCACAAAACCTTAATGGTATGCGTTTGTATAATTATCTTTATGTCATTATACCTTTGAAGAAATTGATTGTGTTGCAATTTTTCCACTTGAACTTGAACGCTTTATATTTTCACTTTCACGCATATATGAAGCAACTTGCTCAGCTCGGGGTGCCACTGTTGGGGCTGCGGCAACCGACTCATTTCTTAACTTCAACTGTGCTTCCATATCTTTTAATCTTTTCTTCGCTTCGCTTAATTCAGATTCTATCTCAGTAATATGTCTCTTGGAACCACGCTTTGGAAGATTGAAGTACCTTGTGGGAACAACTCCGAATCCCAACCCCCGAACATGACTCGAGTGTTCGGGAGTACCCAATGTCATCGTAAGAACATCATTACTTCCTTCGGTGATTAAACTACCATCTTTAACTTGTCTTTTCAATTCAGCCTACAATGAATATTCAATCATTCAGAATGTCATCTAAATATTATCAAAATTACAAATCATACACTAAAAAACACCAAATAAAGGAACTCATTTCGTAATTTATAAAAACTAACCATTTTATCCGCCACCTCTTTTAATGAATCATCTCCATATTCACCATCTTTCTTTTCACGGCCTTTCAACCATAAGAAAGCTCTGTCATCTTCATATTCCGAACCCATCTTCTTTTTCTGGTATCAATTGTAAAACAAAAAATCATATTATTAAAGAATAATTCAATGTTCAAGTTCAAACCATCACAAATCTAATGAAAACATTCAAACTAAAACATACCAAATCTTCAGTAAGACCAACGTAACCCTTCTTGCTCATACGATGATTGTATGTGACCTTGAATCGCTTTTCCCTTTGTGCCTCACTTACAATCTTATAAATCAAACCAAAAAATTAGAAAAGAATAACAAAAAGTACCACACAAATCTTCTACTGTTTTTTCAATTATACCTCAAATCCTTTGGTTAGCCTGCTGCAAACAAATTCAGTCCACACATCTAGACTAATGAATTTCTCGTATTTTGGAGGAGGATGTTTGAGAAGCTCACGTTGGTGTCTCAATGATTTAATCCAAAGTCTCGTGATGTTTGTTTTGAACGCTCTCCAACTGCAACCCATAGAGGATAACACCATCCTCTTGCCGTTCGGATCAATATCAAATTTGATCTGAAAAAGAAAGATGTTGAATACATGTCTTAAAATCAATGTAAAGATGTCTTAAAATCAGTGTAAATATGTTAGGTTTTGGATTTCGACACACTCGGATTGCTTGACAAGTTAGGTTTCATCGTTTCATCGGTTTTGGGGGTAATAGTATTCTTCATTGCAGCTGAAGTTAGTTTTAAGTGTAACACGCTTTAACTGCACGTGTGCGCACAAAAATACTCAAAGAATCAATTTTAGCATTTAAAGAGCCAACATCATTTGTGTCTTCTGCGCACTTGTGCATAGTAATTTTTAATAATTACGATAACTACTACTACTACTGCTTCAGCAACATGAGATGACTACTGTTTCCCACGAGGAAGCGACTTGTTGTACTATTTTACAATGGTGTTGAGATGAATACAAGAAACGACTTATTCAAGGATAATGTCATATAAACCCAATGTTTATACAAAATTTAATGGGAATGATATAGAATAGCATTTATAAACTAATAACACAACAGTTGACCTTGAACTTCTATCATTCTAGCAAAAAAAAGGCTTCTATAACACACTCTTCATTTTTTGGTACTGTCTTCATGTTTTTTAAACTCGGATACTTCCCGAACATAATAATTTATCACCCTATCTTAGTTTGCTATAGTAGAGTATACACATTCCTTTTTTATTTTACTTATTTGAGAGGATTGCAATTCATTTTAATCTCTATTTATTTGAATATGTGTTGAATTACTGGTAGAGATTTATGCAGAGCCATTAAACATGTATGTATGTATTTATAAACATCATTTTTCCTACGGATGAGTGGATATTTAATGCTGGCGTTAGGCTCACATAAAAGTGTCAATGTTGCCCTTATGGTGCTTCTGAATTTGTGCAACATCTCTACTTCCTAATATCTGTTATATATAACAACATATATATATATATATATATATAACAGTATATAAATATGCTTTTATAACAGTTATATATATATGATATATATATATATATATATATATATATATATATATATATATAACAGATATATATAATACTATTATATATAACATCATATATATATAACTGTTATAAAAGCATATTTATATACTGTTATATATATATATATATATATATATATATATATATATACACAACAGCATATATATACTGTTATATATATAACAGCTTACATATACTGCAACAGCATATATATGTAGCATATATATACTGCAACAGCATATATATAATGTTATATATATATATATATATATATATATATATATATATATATATATATATATATATATATATATATATATAATATGGGACAATGGTGTTTTACTATTCATCTTATATTTATATTTATCAAAGTAATCAGATGGTCTACATTTTGCCACATGTACAATATAAGGGTTCTCATATATCCACACTTTGAAAATGCAAGGGTTTACAGATGGCACGCGTGAGAACCTCCAAAGAGACCCAGACCCTAATACCCTTCTCACTCATACGGCGCCTCCCTCATTGTCTCTCTCTCCCTCTCCGTGAACCCCCTTTACTATCTCCCTCTCACACCAGCCTCCGCCCCCTCCTCCACTCCTCTCCGTGCCCACGAGGTAATCTACCCCACGCTCACGAGGTTATCTCCCTCTCTTTTACACACATACACACACAAAATCGCACCATCGATTGTGTTTGTTTCGTAGGTGCGATGTCTCATTTTTTATGGTGCGATTTTTTATTTTTGATGGTGCGATTTTTGATTTTTAGATCTATCAACACACACATTTGAATAGGGTTTAGGGTGATAAGATTATTCAGATCTATCAACACACATCAATTTTTTATTTTTGGTGGTGCGATTTTTGTTTTTTCAGATCTATCAACCCACACATCTGAATAAAGTTTGGGGTGATGCGATTATTCAGATCTGTCAACACACATCGATTTTTTATTTTTGATGGTGCGATTTTTGATTTTTTAGATCTATCAACACAAACATCTGAATAGGGTTTGGGGTGATGCGATTATTCAGATCTGTCAGCACACAACGATTTTTTTATTTTTGATGGTGTGATTTTTTATTTTTCAGATCTATCAACACAGACATCTGAATAGGGTTTGGTGGTGTTTCAATTGTTTAATATCATTGTTGACTTTAAAATCCCAGTTCACATCACACACATTACATTTTAAGCTCAGACTTAAAGGTTTCATCATTAAGTGCCCCTACTAAATGTTTTCATTTTAGGTAATACATCTATTTGAATATGTGATATTTGTTCAAATGTCTGAGTCTGTTATTTTTTATATTCTCTTGATTTGAAAGTCAGCAATAGAGGGAAATAATTTGGTTCATGTAGAAGCATTTGGATGAGTTGTAGACATTATTTTTTTTTCTTGATGCATAGTTGAATGAGTTGTAACAATAATTCGTAAACCACATTTCTGTAGCATATTGAAACCGCAAAGGTTGAAAAAACTAAGCTAAAGAGGCTTTGACCAAATGCAACCACCTATTGAGGTGGTTTGCATTTGGTTTAGATATACGGTTCATGTAGAAGCATTTGAATGTCATATACTTTGAGCATTTGAATCTTCCTGTGTTGCTGAAAGCCGGGGCGAATATGTGGAAACAAGGGCATGCCGGGGCTACAAGACTTGCACTGTGAAAGAAGGACTTTATATTGCTTGAATCATTTTTTGTTTGATCAAATTTTAGATTCCAGTTATTTTTTTTCATTTTGTTGATGGTTCCTACTGTTTTTCCGCGAAAGCTTAACCTAGATTTCAATTATCATACTATAAACTTTCATAAGGGAGTTTTTTTGTTTTATTTTTGTTGCAAATCGATCTATTTTGTTTCAGAATTTAAGGACTTCCCCGCACCAGCATTAGCACTTATGGAGACACTGCTTTCCATAGGTCTTACTGACTGTGGATATTCAGCTTCTTCTTTGGAGAATGAGGTATGATTTCTTTTCCCTTGAAAATGACATTTCTTTTTCAGCTTAGTGCGATTTTTTTTTCATATTTACTTTGGTTTCAAACTTATGATTTCTCTAACCCCCCCTCCTCCTAAATGTTTTTGAAGTTAATGATATAATTATTGTAAGATATAGAAATTTTAACAGTGAAAAACATGTCACACATATATTAAGTCTTCGATAATAGCCTGTACCTCCCACCCCACCCGACCCCTTAAAAAATAAGGAACATATTTAACTGCAAGACTCTCGAAACTTGGAGCAATTCTCGAGCTCTTTATGGGTAGACTTGGGCCTATATAATCTGGGCTATCCTAAGGCCATGATCATGGCCTTTTGGTACAAATTTTGTTGATAGATGAGTCAATAGGTTCATTTGATAATTTATCATATAGATTCGTTTGAGAAGCAATTCTGGATGTTTGTATGTTTTACTGTTAAAACATAGGTTGGATGCAGATTAAGAGTCAATAAGTGCATTTGATTTCAGTTTGAATATATGTATATCTTGGTTTTTATTTATAGTTTATCTTATGGGTTGAGATACCCATATTGTTTGTTGGCAATGTGGATTGATCCACGAAGACTTGATTTTCACCTAGATTGATTCGACTTGCCGATTCAGATTTGTTTTGATGAAGATTTTGGATTTATATTTGGGTTGATTTCAGTTATGTAGTCATACAGATTTATTCAATTTCTATTGCTATGTGTTTGGTAAAATGCCCAATTAGGCAATCTATTTGATTATTACCTTCCTTTGTCATACACACGTGCACACACAAGCCCACACACACCCACGTATAGCCCCGTTGAAACTTTTTTAGTTTCATACAATATATATGGGATGAAAGTTTGGTGTATTTTTGAATTGTCAAGGTTTGCAGGTTCAAGGTTTGAAACTAACCATAGTACTTTTTCGGTTGTTTAGAGTTCAACAGCTTACTTGGATTAATTTTAATTGGTATCATGAACTATAATGGAAGTTTACATTGAATCCAGCAGGGATTGATGTTGCTTGAGGGTTTGGGTGAAGGCAGTTGAGTATTGTCTCAGCATAAGTTTTAGTGTGACATACACAACCATAAAAATTAGGGTGTTTAGAGTGTGCGGTATTAATAATGTATAATAATTAGTGTGTTGCATTAATAATGTTCTTGATAAAAATTAAGGTTCTTGATAATTCTGTGCAGAATTTTTCTTCAAGAACTTGGAAGGCATTTGGAAATTCATGGAAAGGGTGGTTTCGATTTACTTCACAACTGCAAATCTCACGAAATCTATTCAGTGTGGTGGTTTACCTCCCACAGCCGTATTGAAGTTGAGAATAATACTATGAAATCTGAACAACGAACAGATGCCGATCACTTATCTGTATGAGCAAAACGAAGGTTGAAGTTGCGAAGCCAATGAAGTATGAAACATGCAAATTTGTTAAGTATGGTCCCATAGTTACTTATTTTGTTATTTCCATTCTTTCTTTTCGTATAACAAAGCTTCTAAAGTTTAAATTTCATGTTGAAATAATTTTGTTTATTTACCTCTTTCGTGAAGATACTGATACTTCTCTTTACAGGGAAGGTTTGTGGCCTTGTTGGTGTAACAGGTCTGTTTTAATTGTAGTGCACAATTCGATTGTTGCATTTTTAGTTCACAATTTTCTTTTAATTTTTATTTCATGAAAAAATGCATAAACATCGGGTTACCGTGATATAGGTTCAAATGGACTGCAATGGGGTGCGTACAAAATATCAAGAAGGCTTTACATGGCATCAATGGTAAGTAAGTAATCAGTTTTCATGAGGGGAAAAATGCAAAAATGCCCCACGCAATTCTATTGATTTTTTAATTTTAAGATTATTCTTAGCATTGATGAACTTCTAAATTGAATTCAAATATTCCACAGGTATATATGACATCTACATTGATATCCTTCAACAAAAATTAAAAATAATTGGGTTTTAATAATTGAACTCAATTAACAATATATGACATCTGCATTGATATGCACAGGTATTTGATTCTAACTGGTAGCTCTATTATGTGATAATTTGTATTTGTTGATGTTGGCTTAAGGTTATTATAGCCATTTAAAGAACGCACATAAATTGATACATGTAAAGCACCTCCTACACGATCTCCAAAGCACAGACCCATTCATTGATACACGCAAAGCACCTCTGCGCTTACTGTATTTTTCAGATAGGGTTTTTCTCACTGTTTTTCTATAATCTTCCTGTATTTATTGGTGGATTTCATATTATTATATGGATCTGGATCGTTTTAAGATATTGGAATTACTTTGATTGGTGGATTTTGATCTTATTGTACTTTGATCGTTTTAAGATATTATTATATAGATCTTGATCTTACTGTATTTGTTGGTGGATTTCATAGTATTATTAGGTTTCAAATCCGGTTTGGGGTATTTTTCATTCCCGATTTTGATTGCATTATTATGTTATTGGATTTTAGGTTTCAAGATGGTTGCTCTACAAAGATTACTGAAACCATATGGCTTTTGTGAGGTGTGTTTTTCATTGCCATACGAACAATATCGTTTTGTTAGTACTCCGTGAAATTAAAAAAAAAATTATATGGAATATGTAAAATGGTACTTCAATATTGTGTAGTTACTATTTGTTAATACTCCGTGCAATTAAAAAAAATCTCATATGATCGTTTTGTTAATACTTCGTACTATTTGTTGAGTTTTCCGTCTTGGCTATTTATATATCAAACATGCTGTATATGAATCATTATCACTATTTATACATATCTACACCCTCATTAACTACTCCAAGAGTTCTGCTACTAATATGTTTGTGTGCCGCTGTCCTCACTATTTATACATAAATTTAATACTCATTGAGGAAGCCGTGGACAACACCAACAATCCGTTTTTATTTTTAATACTCTATGGTTTGGGATTTATAGATTATTGGCTTTTTTCTCAATGTTTCTATTTTAGATATTTCACTGTTGATATTAGTAACGCGAGCTAAATTTTGCGATACCTATGTTCAGATGGGATCAAACTCCAAACCTCATTTCCGCATAACAGAGGTAATCAAATATACACATTGGTATTGAATACAATTTCTCGGTGCGGGGAAGTATGCTTAGTCCTATTCGTGCACTCTTATAAGTTGATTTTCTTAACAATATATTAATTGTGCATAATATACTTTACATATTGTCAAGTAATATGATACAACAGGTATTAACTATGACATAACATGTATTAACCCATATCCTAAATGGAAGGGAGTAGCTCCTACTTTACTCAGATATGCCTATTGATTAGTTTAGTTTTAAGTACTATGTCGTTGATTAGTTTGTTGGAAATTGAGCTAATTAATCATCATTATATGATTTTGTAACAATATTTAAGCTAATTAATCATCATTATTTGATTTTGTTTTGAGGTTTATTTTATTCTATATATTTTGTTGATATGTTAATATTAGTGCTGAGAGTCTCATGCAATGCAATTGTAAACTCCTTGGTGTTGTTCGTGTACTCCACTAGCGAGCAGATGGTCGTGGATGGGTGACACAAGGTACATGTTTTTTTATGCTTATCTCAAGTTCTGTTGAGATAAATTTTATTTATAATTTTTTATTTATGTTATCATTAACTTTAGGATGGGTGGCACTTAATGTTTCTGGCACTTAATGTTTCTGGCATTAGTCTGATTTCATTCAATTTTCTTGAATTCCATATTAAACTAGCTAAAGAAATAGTTTTTTTTTTGCAACAGGGTCAAAATGAGTGCTCATACTATGCGAAAACATGGCAGTCCCCTTCATTTCAAAAATATGAAGTAGTTGCAACTGTCCAGTCATCATGACACCCCTCCTCTCATGTTAGTTTTAAATTGTTTTAACATTGCTTTGTCTAAATTAATGTTTTACTCATCAAATATGCATTATGTCATCTAATTTATCAAGTTTCATAGTTTAATTGACTATGTTTTCCTTTATAATAATTACATTCATAATTTACTTTGTATTTGTTGTACAAGGTGATACATACATCCCATTTACTTAGGTGTATGCCGCTTTAATGGTTTTCGATTCTGTGAAGGTATGGACTGGAGAGTGATGAGGAGATTAAAAGAGCGTCGGAGATGGGGGGAGAAGATGGTGGCATGTCAGCTTCCAGTTGAGATATCCTATTCAGACCGGGTTCGGGCAGGATATGGGGATAGAAAAAGAGGAAGGAGCCTGACTGATAAAGAGAATAAGGAAGGGAGATGGAGGTTCGATCGCTGGTTCAAACTGTGCGAAATGATCATTTTTTTTCTGGTTGAGGGTTTTAAAATAGGAAAAAGGAAAGCCAAATTGTTTTCCAAAGCTGATTTGTAGGTAATATGGTTGTAAAAAAATGCTCATA
This sequence comes from Sambucus nigra, assembly GCA_949130495.1. Classification (NCBI taxonomy): domain Eukaryota; kingdom Viridiplantae; phylum Streptophyta; class Magnoliopsida; order Dipsacales; family Adoxaceae; genus Sambucus; species Sambucus nigra. The sequence continues at coordinate 42,543,807 of OX422216.1, read as the reverse complement.
TGAGTGTTTTACATTCTTTTCTACTGTGACAGACATTATGGTCCGAGTAAGGGCAACAATTTTCACGGTTTATGGTTTACAATGCTGGTAGTGCTGAATTTAGATTGCTTCCAAATGTATCTTACTTTTCTTTTCGTTTTGTTTTACCGACATGTCGAGGCAACAATTTAGATTGCTTCTAAATGTGGCTTCAATGTTTGTTTTTGTATTTTTTTATCACGGTATTTTAAATACAAATATCCATTTCTGTGAAAATGATACTAATATAGAGATTCAAAATTCAATTTTCCCCCTGAATAAGCTATATGGGTGTTCTCTGTGGTTTAAGTTAAATGTATATTAGTTTGGTTTGTGATTTATTTGATATTTCTCTATACAAGATTGGACTGTTGCTTGATCCCTATATCTGTTTCTCCATTGCTTATTGATTTAGAAATGCTACGATTAAAACATCCACGTGTAACATTGAAGCCACTGAGCAGAGCCATCATCAGTGGGTTTGTCTTCACCGTATAACAAGGGTGCATAAGTTTTTAATTTCTTAAATCTATTCAGCTTTTTGAGATGTATGTAAAAGATGTTGATGAAAGGGGAACATTTTTGTCTTCTTAGCAGATCTTTAATCACTGAGTGGAGCTTTAATCACTTTGTTTATAGATTTATAATTATTTTATTTCTACCTAACCGAAAGAGGAATGCATTCACAACAGATCTGTGTCCACAATATATCTATGAGTAGAAAAGTGAGATTTTTCTAAGTACGCTTAATCAGAGTGTTTATTCGGGTTTGATCATGTCAAGAAATTGTCTAAATGGTATATCATGTGCTAAAAATTTTGTTGGTTCTATGTTTGAAATGCCAGATTTATTTGAAAAATTGAATTAATTATTAATATGTGATGAGATTTTAAACATTCTATTGTGTCTTAAAAGAAATAGAGGCTTTACGAAATTGATATTTTAATGACATTGAATAAGACTTTTTACCTGTAATTGAAATTTCAAATACATCATTACTGATGAGGAATGAAATAAAATACAAATATATGGAGAATTATTGAAAACATTTTAATATTATATAATAGAAAATTAGACTTTATAAATCGATATTTGAATTAATTAAGATATGACGGAATGAGTGGAGGTGTGAAACCTTAATCTTATAACTATTGGAATTGTGAAGTACGGAAAACAATTATTATGACCCATGCGCTGGACGAAGCGAGGTGGGGATAGAATGCAATAGAGTTAAATTATATCCAAGTTGACTTTTTATTTCACCCTGGTACACATTTATCACGAGACCAATTTATTGCCGTGCAATAACGTACTTTGAAAATTTTCTCCGTGCCTTCAGGCACGGGTATTCATTAAATATTTTCACCGTGCTATCAGCACGAAATAGGTAATCAAATGCAGTTCCATCTTTTTTAATCCCATATTTTCTCATTGATTTATAGCTCATATGTTTATTACCATCTGGGAACCCAGTGGGACACAAGGAAACTTCCGAGGTGATTTCGGATGTTGCTCATAAGACGAGTGAAGAACCTGGGAACCCAGGGGAGGGGAAACCACTGGGGAAGATGACGGAGTCGGAGGAGGTGGCCTAGTAATTTGGTAGAGGGATTGGAGATTCTAGGGGAGGTGATAATGCTGATAAATTTGGAGTTGAGAGGAATGTTGTTTGGATTAAATGAACTATCAATTCATGGCTGGGGAGGGGGGGAGTCACAAGCCTCTCAAGAAGCCAAAATGAGTGGAGAAGGTGCACATGAGCATGATCAGGATCTTATAGAAGAAAGAAAACTTCAGAGCAACTTATTGAAATTGACTACAGGCTTGCAGACTCTTTTAGCTATTGTTTGTTTGGGGTTAATGTTCTGCAAATGTTCTCTGTTGGGTTTTGGAGTTAATGTATGTAATTTGCTATAAAGCACAATGTATTGTGTGTTTGTATGTTTTGTGACCTCAATTCTAATGGTTGTTTTGTGCAAAAGATAATAATAATAATGCATTATTATTCAGTGTATAGTGCGATATATTTACAAGAATGGTTTATACATTACATCCAGTGTTTTTTAACTGTACGCAAGTTATATTAGGGATGTTCCCCCAACAGGGGGGTGATTACTTGCAAAAAGGATTTCTTTGCAACTATATGATTTGACAATAGTTTATGCAGGCATTCTTTTAGTATGCAGACATTCTTTTAGCATTGAAACTCGAGCCACAGAGTCCATTTCTTAAGTATAGTTGATTGAAGTATACTGAATCATGTACACATTTTTGTGTTTTATATAATAAATTCTATGACTAAGTCTTAGTCGACGCAGTTTCATGGATTTGTAGTTCGTAAAAAACTATTTTGGAAAATGGTGTGCGTATACCATTTATGTCTCAAAAAAGTGTCATATTTTTTTGCAAAGTTTGAACCGTGCCTTCACGTAGGCGCATGACTTTGGAAATTATGATCAATTTTTTTAAAATTATACTTTGTTTTCTCGGGGAATGAAATTTTGTGGGTTTTGCAATTATGTTCTTTGAATTTTTTTGCCGTTTGGCGATTAAATGCTTTAGAAAATTAGCGTCATTCCTTCAGGCACGGGCATACCCTAGTATTTTCTGTATATAACAGCTATATATATATATATATATATATATATATATATATATGTATATATATATATATATATATGTATATATATATATATATATATGTATATATATATATACCTGTATTGCCTCCCACAAATCATTCTTCAATTTTATTGGCACTTTAGGCCAACTTGGATAAGTTATCGTCACAAAGCACTTCACCATCAAACCCCCATAACTTGATAATTCTTTTTTGCTAGTACTTATTGGTTGACCAAGGTCATTATATAAAACTCTTATCCGTTCTTCAGTTCTCTTTATTTTAGTCAATCGCTTTAGCTTCGCCGCACCTCTACCTTTACTACTATATTGTGAAGGTTTCTCCACGAGTTCGAGATCAATGTCTTCCATTTCAAGTTAAAGAATCGAACTGTTGAAACACAAAAAAGAGCAATAATATAGATTTCATCAATACAAGTTGTAAATACTCAAACAATACAATTATTGAAATGTACCACAAATTAAAATTCACCATTTTATTCTATGTTAATTAAAATGTATGTTGATACCAAAATTAATATGCTGATGTGGACGAATAATACGAAGACACGTGTCAATCTACGTGGCACAATAGCTGCGAGGAAGTTCATTCCTTTAACCATTTCATATTCTCTCCGAGCAACGAGGAGGACACCCCGAGGAAGTCCATCATCCCGAGATACTCTAAGAGCTCCGAGGAACTCTTAATCAACGAGCAACTAAGGCGGTCCGAGCTGCATCTCGACCGTAGCATTAATTACCAGATAGACAATAGTTCAACTATTCATTGAATGTTTATATTCTTGACGCACACGCTGCATTAAATGTATTACCCTTTCATATGTATATCATTTAATGTATCGAACCTTTCATGGACAGCCTAAGGGCTATAAATACCTCGTATCATCCTCATTCAAAGGGGGACCGGAATTTTTGGATTGAACTGATAATCGAGAATTCCCAAACACTCAGCAATAACATAACAGTGGACGTAGGCCATTCTTATAAGGCTGAACCACTTTAAAAATCATTGTTCATTTTATTTATCTGTGATTGAATAATTAGGGTGATATAATTTTTTACATCAACAGATTGGCGCCGTCTGTGGGAAACGACTGTTACTATCGTTTTCATCAAAAATTCATTTATCATCAATGGCAGATAATCCAGAATCCAATAATCGAATTGTCGAAAATGTTGGAAATCCTCCGAATCCGTCTGCACCTCCAGATCTGGCTGGAATTATGACAAATCTGGCTGAAGGACAAACTGCCATGCAAGAAACAATGAGGCAACTCATTCAAACTCTTCACGGTGGTGCACCTACCCATTCAAGGAAAAGGAGTGATCGTGGGCAATCGCGATCCAGGCGTACTGAGTCATATCATAATGAAGAATCTAATGATTTTTCTTATCAACCTGGGCGAACTTCATCGATACGAGCTACGGATACAGATCAACATATCACCCTCTCTCCGGAGAGAACTAGCGCCCTGGAAAGATTAAGCAGAGCATCTCCTTTCAGTCGGTTAGGACCAAGGAGAAATATGAGTCCACCTAGAGCCCCATCGAGAAGCTTTCGACCTCCATCAGGTTTGAGAGAAGGATCAACGCAATCAAGACTAGTTACTCGTCGAGATAGATCTCAGGAAGCTACGTCAGAATAATCAATTGCTCGGACTAAGCAGCCCGAGGAAGGAAATGAAGCATGGAAGGGTTCCATTCAACGATTGGAGGATAGACTTGGAGAAATGGTTAAAGGAAGGAATCCCTTACAGAGAACTTTTGTTCAAGGGACACCTTTTGTGCAAGCCATTGTGAATTTTCCTACACCGTCGAAATTTAAAGCACCTGTAGTGACACCTAAATATGATGGAAAGACAGATCATGTTCTTCATATAGAGCAATACCAAGCTGCTGCCGACATATATGCTGTCCCCGATGAGATGAGGTGTAGAGCGTTTTCGGGAACTCTTACCGGATCTGCACAGATATGGTACAATAATCTTCCTCGGGGTAAGATTTCGACTTTTATTCAGTTAGCCGAGTTATTTATTGGCAATTTATGTTTTGGAGCAAAGCCAGTAAAACGAGTAGCACACTTGTTAAGTGTTAGACAAAAGTCTGGTGAAAGTACTAGAGATTACATAACTCGTTTTAATAACGAGAAGTTGGAAGTCATAGATTACGAAGAAAAGACAGCGATCACTGCTTTGATGAGTGGATTGTGGCCTAACAAGTTATATTATACTTTGGCCAAAGATCCACCTAAAACTATGTCAGAGTTGATGGCAAAAGTGGCCAAAATCATGAATGCCGAGGAGGCTATGGCTGCGAAGAAGAATATGGATAAAGAAACCAAAGTGGAGGTTGACAAATCTAAGAAGAAAGAGCAAAAAGGTAATGGTGGCGACAAGCACTCCAAGAATAATAGGACGTCATGGGAAGTCCTGAAGAAATATGATAATTATACTCCATTGAAGATGGGTATTAATCATGTTTTAGAAGAAATCAAGAATAACGAAGAAATCAAGTGGCCAGATAAACTAAGGACCAATCCTGATCTGAGGAATAGGGCCAAATATTGCGAGTTCCATAAAGATCATGGCCATACGACCAAAAATTGCATAGCCCTTCATAATGAGATTGAAACGCTCATCCGAAGAGGAAAGTTGTCAAAGTAAGTAGATCGCAGAGGTGAAAGGAAAAATGATGATAGAACCAGAGATCGTTCCAGATCTCCTCGTCGGACGGAGGAGAAAAAGAAAAGAAATCATGAAGATGATCTAGATGAACACCCCGACCTTCCAAAGAAGCCAAGACAGCCTGAACGAGAGGTATTTTCCATACATTTTGGGTTAATTGATTGTAATGTTATAACAGGAGGAGATGCTGGAGGGGGAGACCTTACTGCAGAAAGAAAGGCCTATCTCGGAGAGGCCCAAGCCTGCTCATATATTCAACGAATAAATCTTGCCGAGGAAGATCGTCCGAGGAAGGTAAATAAAGAAAAGCTGGTTATTGGTTTTTCAAAAAACGATTTGGCAGGTGTTCTTTACCCTCACGACGATCCCTTGGTGATCAAAATGAGGATGAAAGATGTGGTGATTTCAAGGGTGTTGGTGGACAATGGTAGTTCGGCAGACATCATGTACTATTCATGTTTTGATAGCTTGAATTTGAAATTATCTCAATTGGAACCTTATCACAGACCCCTTCTGGGTTTTGCTGGCGAGAAAGTTTTTCCACTTGGGACGATCAAGTTGGACATATTCATTGGAACTTGGCCCGCTCGTCGAACAGAAAGAATACGCTTCTTCGTGATGGATAAGAATGTGCAGTCAGCCTACAACATTATCATGGGAAGAGTTGGTTTAAAGAAGTTCGAAGCAGTTCCATCTACAGTACATCAATGCTTAAAATTCCCAACAAATTTCGGAGTAGGAGTTGTAAAAGGTGATCAAAAAGTAGCTCGGGAATGCTATTATTCGTCTGCCGAGCAAGAGGAGTTTGAGGAATCAAGGAAAAAAACTATTACCTACCAGGTAGAGGAAGGTACAGAAATTGAAACTCTTGATCCAAGGGATGAATCCCAACTTGTAAAAGGACAGGTGGTAGAATCTACAGAAAATGTTATTCTGGACGAGGAGCACCCTGAACGAGTAACCCAGATAGGTTCGTCGTTGGATGCTTCAATAAAACAAGAGTTGATAATGTTCTTGAGAAACAGGAAGAAAACTTTCGCATGGAGTCATGAGGACATGCCGGGAATAGATCAAAACTTCTTATGTCACGAACTCAATGTGAATAAGGAGATAAAGCCCATAAAGCAGAGAAGAAGGGTATTTAGCCCCGAGAAGAATCAAGCTATTCAAGAGGAGGTCGACAAGCTCCAAAAAGCCCAATTCATTGAAGATGTGAAGTACCCAGACTGGTTGGCGAATGTGGTGATGGTAAAGAAGAAAAACAACAAATGGAGAATGTGTGTTGATTTCACTGATCTTAACAAGGCCTGCCCGAAGGATCATTTTCCATTGCCCAGAATTGACCAACTAGTGGATGCTACCTCGGGACATGAGCTGCTCAGCTTCATGGATGCGTATTCTGGTTACAACCAGATCAAGATGAAACCTGAAGATAGGGAAAGTACTTCTTTTATTACCCCTAGGGGAACTTATTGCTATAATGTTATGCCTTTTGGTTTGAAAAATGCAGGAGCAACATACTAGCGACTGATGAATAAGGTTTTCACCGAACAAATCAGTTGCAACATGGAAGTCTATGTCGATGATATGCTGATAAAAAGCAAGAAAGCTGCAGATCATCTAGTTGACTTAGCTCAGACATTTGATCAGCTGGATAAAAACCAGATGAAGCTCAACCCGACGAAGTGCACATTTGGAGTACGAGAAGGAATGTTTCTCGGATACATTGTCAACCAGCGAGGCATTGAAGCAAATCCAGACAAGATCAAAGCTCTTTTAGGGTTGCGATCTCCAACAACAAAGAAAGAAGTGCAGAGTCTTACAGGACGAGTTGCAGCGCTCAACAGATTTGTGTCTCGAGCAACTGACAAATGCCTCCCATTCTTCAAAACACTTCGAAAAACTTTTGAGTGGACTGATGAATGTGAGAAGGCCTTTCAAGACTTGAAAAAGTATTTGGGAGCACCTCCATTGTTGTCCAGACCAATAACAGGAGAGAAGTTGTATTTGTATCTGGCAGTATCAGAAAATGAAGTCAGTTCAGCATTGATCAGATTGGAGAATGGAGTCCAGAAACCAATTTATTACACAAGTAAGGCTTTCCGAGGTGCAGAAATCAGGTACCCAAAGCTGGAAAAATTGGCATTGGCATTAATTGAAGCAAGTAGAAGAATGAGGCCATACTTCCAGGCCCATACCATCGTCGTTTATACCGATATGCCATTGAGACAAGCCCTTCATAAGCCAGAAAAGTCAGGAAGACTAATGTACTGGGCAGTAGAACTCGATGAATATGATATTGTGTATGAGCCCAGATCATCATTGAAAGGGCAAGCTGTAGCGGATTTTATAGAAGAATTTACATATCCTGATACCCCCGAGGAACAAAAGATGCTCGCCGACCAACCTATGGATGTTACAGGATCAACAGACATAAGTCCAGACCAACTCTGGTTGGTAAAAGGGCTTGTGGATGTAGAAGGATCATCAACTTCAAATTCAAACCAACCCCGGATGGTTGAAGAACGAAAAGAGATGGTCAACGAGGAGCGAAAAGTTCCAGGGGAGGATGAAAAGAAGCAACAAATATTTCACCGAGGAACCCTGTCAGATAAGGAATTTGAAGATGGGTTACCCATGTGGAGGTTATATGTGGATAGCTCATCTTGCACAGCAGGTTGCGGCGCAGGAATTATTTTAAGCACCCTAGATGAGATTGACATGGAATATGCTTTACGATTCCAATTCAATGCCTCTAATAATGAAGCTGAGTATGAAGCCATGATAGCGGGGTTAAACTTAGCAAAAGTTATGGAAGCACAACAAATGATGGTATTCAGTGATTCTCAACTAATTGTGAATTAGATGACGGGAATATATGCGGTTAAAGGAGAGTTAATGATCAAATATCACGCAAAGGTGATGAAGTTATTGACAGAATTTGATGCCATTCGGTTGGTGAGAATACCGAGGATGGAGAATGTACAAGCAGATGCACTGGCCCGACTAGCATCAGCTACTCGTACCGAGTTGCGAAGAACCATACCGATTGAAGTATTAGAAGGTCGGAGCATAGATGAAGACCTGACAATGAATGTAATAACCCTTGATTTAGGACCATCTTGGATGGATCCCATCAGGACATATATTGAAGAGGGAGGATTACCAAAGGACAAGCTCGCTGCCAAGAAACTGAAGTATAAAGCTGCTCGGTATGTGTTAACTAATGGTATTTTGTATAGACGAGGAATTATGGCAGGTTTGCAGAGATGTGTATATCCCTCCGAGGTGAAAGAATTGATTGAAGAAATCCATGAAGGGTCTTGTGGAGCTCATGTAGCAGGTCGAACGCTTTTACAGAGGGTAATTACTCAAGGATACTATTGGCCAACGATGAGGGCTGATTGTATAGCCTATGCCAAGAAATGTGACAAGTGCCAATGTTTCTCCTCTATCCGACGAACTCCACAAGCATTGTTGACACCCATAACTTCCCCTTGGCCATTCGCCATGTGGGGAATTGATTTGGTGGGACCATTGCTGATCACCCGAGGAAGATTTAAGTACCTCGTCGTCGCAGTAGACTATTTTACTAAGTGGGTAGAAGCTGAACCCCTCATCGACATGACATACAAGAAGGTATACCAGTTCGTCTGGAAGAATATCATCTGTCGATATGGTCTCCCTCATGCCTTCATCACAAACCATGGAACCCAATTTGATAACGAGGAATTTGCTGCTTATTGTCATCAGTCGAACATTTTGAAGGTCCATTCAGCACCAAGCCATCCTCAAAGCAATGGACAGACTGAAGTGACGAATAGAACACTACTAAATGGTTTGAAGAAAAGGTTAAGTGAAGCTAAAGCTAACTGGATTAACGAGCTACAATCAGTATTGTGGGCTTACCGAACAACTCCCCGAGCAGCGACTGGAGAATCACCATATATGCTGGAATTTGGAAGTGAGGCTGTAATACCTGCCGAGTTAGGTCTCCCAACACACAGAGTGCTGAATTTCAATTCCCTAATCAGCGACTTGATGAGAAGACTGGATTTGAATATACTCGAGGAGGTTAGAGAAGAGGCAGCCATTAGGAATGCTGCTTACCAACAACGTACAACTCTGTTCTACAACAAAAGGGTGAAGAAATGTGATTTAAAGGAAGGGGATTATGTGCTAAAGAAAGTAATTCAAAAGCATAATAAGCTGGAAGCAAACTGGCATGGACCTTACCGAGTTACAAAAGTTGTTCGACCAGGAACTTACAGAATAGCAACTCTAGAGGGAGAGAAATTTAAGAATGCATGGAATGCTGAACACCTACGCAAGTATTATCAGTAATGTAAAATGTAAAGCATTTCCTTCATTATGAATAAAATGAGGATGTTTCACCATTTTCCTTCTGTTGAAAGTTTTTCGGGGAATACTAGTGTAATACACTACGCTTATAGTTCGAAAGAACCAAAAATACTCCTTTGGTTAGGAGGTGACACTAGCGTGATCAACTACGGTTGGTAAAATAACTAGTGGACAGTTCGAAAGAACCAAAAAAAAAATACTCCTCTGGTTAGGAGGTGATACTAGCGTGATCAACTACGGTTGGTAAGATAACCGGTGGACAAAACTATCACAAACGCCAATTTAGGTTGATTGGATTTGAAAATATACTCTCACATTCCAATTTATGTTGGTCGGGAGGTAAGATTATTACAAAAAGGAGCAAAATATTACAAAATACACCCAGTATGGTTGGTCGGGAATAAAAAACTACCAACTATAGTTGGTCGACAAGAAGAATTTATTGACCTCGGTTGGTCGGGTACATTGTATAAAGTCAAAAATTTACCAAGTATAGTTGGTCGGGGATAAACTATCACTAATTATACTTGGTCGGCGAGCGCAATTTAACAACCTTGGTTGGCTGGCAAATTTTTAAACATTTTTATACTCATTACTTTATTATTAAGTGATCGAGCAACATTTCTAATACTTGTAACTTTTTATTACTAAGTTGGTCGATGAACAGCACAATATTGTTATCTTTTTAACAGATACATATGCATAAATGTAAAGTGTTTGATATTTACAAGACAATAGCAATACAGATTTACAAACAAAAATGAAAGTTTTTCATTAAAAATTCAAAATAAGTTACAGGTTACATGTATGTGCTAACTATTACATTAATATTCCTATTATATTGGTTTCTTTCCCTTTGCTTTTGAGATAGGCTCTTCGCCAGCAGGAGGATCTTCCAGGCAAAGAGGAGAATCAATAAAATTCAAGTCCTTCAGCATTCGGACATTCATTATTGAAGGTGTATCCAAAAGATGCTCAGAGCGAGATATGTCAACTTGAGAATGAAGATTATAGTCACCAAGATATCTTGAAATTAAGCTCCGAGGAATGGCGCGAGCTGGAATCCATGCCATATCCAATTTATAAGGTGGTACGGGCAAGTCTAATAACCCAGGGCTATGATAATCCCATAAGTAATGCCCCTGTTCGAGCTTCAGCACTCCAAGGGCGTTCAACCATCCCTGTTTATAACCTTCATTATTGGCATTTTCAATGTGAGCATCCAAGTGACAAAGGGCCTCATTATAACCTCCCATCCAGAACTCACGAGGTTTCTTATGGAATTGGAAGGTTAGTCTATCCAGTTGTTCATGAAGGTTTTTGGCAAAAAGGTCCTTGGTATGTAAAGCAGACTTTATCGCAGTGAGTTGATCTTCCAAGGATAGGTTTTTCTTGGACATTTCAGACCGAGCACGATCTTTGGCATTCAATTGGAACGCTTGAGTTTCCAAAGTAGATTGAGTGCGAGCCTCTTCAACATTGCGACTAAGAACTCTTGATCGGCTCCAAGAAGCGACTGGAGAACTTTGCTCCTCGACAACATTTTGAACAATTCTTCCTCGTCCCCGAGAACCTTTTCCTCGTCCCCGAGTAGTGGCAGAAATGCCAGATCTTCTTAAGTTATCCAGTTCTTGCCTTAATTTGGCATTTTCAACCTCTAAGAACGAGAAACCTTCATCAGTAACTGGTACTAAAGCAGTGGAAGATGATGCTGCAGATTCATACTGTGCCAACTTTTTCTGTAAATTATTATTCTCTTGTTCCAGCAACTCAGCAATCTGCCTGCAAGCCTCAACCTCACCTTTTAGAGTCCTTTCCCTAGCATCATATCCAGCGAGGATATTTTTATGGTCTGTTTCAGAAGAAAGATGTTGATATCTATTTTCATACTCCTTGTGCAGCAAAGCAGTTGATTCATTATGTTGATTCTGAAGATCTTCTAAGGAACAATGAAGTTCCTCGATCAATTCGTAGTATGCCACATTATTGGCCACAGATCTATCAAGTAGATCCTTCAAGTACCGGTAAGCCTCAACTGCTTGCTCTGAGGCATCTTGGCCAAGGATGTCGACAATCTCTGATACACTCAAGTCTGTATGACCAGCTTTATAATATCCATTGCATTGTTGCATCAACTCGGTATCAGGGGCAGATATCAATTCCATTCTGGCCAAAAACTAATAAAGAAGAAGGCAGGAGTTAATAAATAAAAGCAGACAGAGTATCAACAATGAAGAGGAACGAAGATTTATTTTATTAGATCATCAAAAGATTACATTGTTTGATTACAAATAATGAAAAATAGAAATGATACTGAACAACTTCACACCTTTTCCTTGTCTCCCAAGACTTTCTCGGGAGGCTGGGATGAGGAGCTCGGTTGCTCGGTGGTAATGGCGACTTGGTCTGCAGGAGTTGAAATTTTTTCAGGAGGATGAGGCATGGAAGAAATGTCCTCGTTGGCAGAGGATAGAGATGCAGGGGCTTGATCACCTATGGCCATAGAAGATTCATCAGAGACAGGCTCATCTTCTTCTTCTTCCACAATTGGTGGAGGAGGACCAGGGAGGTGTAGTTGGAATAGCTCAGAGTCGTCCTTGATCTTCAGTTCCTACAGGGTAGCTACCCAGCCATCGTGGAAGTATTTCAACTTCCCGTATTGAACTTGGGATGTCATTGCAGCAATCCCTTTATCCCATCCTCTATCCCAGCCAGCGCTGAAGGATTTTTTGACTGCGACTTTTCTTCTCAGTTTCTCTGAGGAGAGCTTCACGTCCAATTCTTCTTTTTTACTTTTAATATCTCGCAGGGCGGACAATTCTTCCTCTGCCTTCTTCAGTTTATCCTCAAGCTCTCCAAAATTCTTAAGCTTGTCGTCATATTTCTTATGCTCAATTTCCAAACTTTTCACTTTTTTCTCCAATCCTTTGGAGATCTCAGCCAACTTCACTTTCTCGGCTTCAACTATTGACAACTTTTTCTCCCAAGCAGTGTTGTCCTCATTGTACTGTTGGCGAGATTCCTTCAAGGATTGGGTCAAACCCAACAGAGCATCCTCTACACCAGGCGAGGAGCTAGAGGCTTTAATTATCTCGTCCTTCTTCACGATGTTATTAAAACAGTTCACCAGCTGAAAGATGGGAAAAACAGTAAGTCAGTGCAAAAAGACAAGTATTCAAAGAAAGAAAGGAAATTCAGAGTATGAGAAATTTACCGAAGCAAGATGACGAGTGGCTAGGGATGTCAGCATATCCCTAGAAATTTTTTCATCAATTCCTTGGACCTCGGGTATGATCCAAGTTTTAACCGAGCTCATTGCAGAACTCGGAGGAATGATGGTTGGAACACCAACACCACCAGCAGGTAAAGAGGAGGCAGTTTCAGCCAGATTGACTGAGGATGATTTCCTCAATCTCCTCAAAGGGACCTCAGCAGCTTCAACCAAGGAAGAAATCTTGGTCGGAGAGATAGGAATCACTTCCACAGGAGCAACTTTCTTGCTCGGGGCCACTGGGGGCTTCTCAGTAGCTTTTGAAGGTGCAACATCCACCTTCTTAGTCCCCTCTGGGACATCAGTTTTTCTTTTCTTAGCCCCAACAGCAGAAGTAATGTCATCAAAAAGAGCAGGAGGAGCTCTTTTCTTGCCCATTCTTTGACTTAAAGGAAGATGAGAATCTGAAGAAGAATCCTCTGGAGTGGAAGCAGGCTCAACAGGGCGAGCAGTATAAGAGGTTGTATAGCTCTTATACTGTAGCAAATATGATGCAGACCTGATGTGCTCGTCTGTAACGTTCTTATGCAAACCCCAGATAAGTTTCAGATGTTTAATATTAACCTTTAATTCTTTTGGAGTTTTTCTTTTACTATCAACTGCAAAACAAGCACATAATGAAATATCAGTCATACATTTTGTCAAACATGATAAAAGCATAACTTCATAAGTAAAAAAAAAAAAAAAAAAAAAAACCTATCCCATTGCCATATGGGGGGCATCTGGGACCGTTGTATACTCCATCTCCAACTAAAGGGGCATATTGCCAATTTTTAATAACCAACCCATGTTCAAAATAATCTCTATTTGAGTCAGGGAGGTTAACTACAAGAGCCCTATTCAGAAACCTAGTTTTTAAGTAATAAATATTATCTAGAGTGGCCCATTTATAGCAATACATAATTTCAGGGATCCCTATACTAGTCCCATGAGTTAGATTTAATTTGTGCACCCCATTAATTATTCTCCATGAATTGGGGGCTATTTTTGCAGGGACAAGATCAAAACACTGACAAAACTCGAGACACAATGGGTTTGGTGGAGAGGAAAAACCACATTCAGCAATAAAAAGACTGGGGAACCAATGTCCCTCAGCCAAGCGAAAGTAATTTTGAGGTTCAGAAAGCTCCTCCAAAATTACCCAAGATGGGATGGAAAAGTCAGAACGGAATTTTTCGAGAGATTCAATAATGTAAACCATGATGAATAAAAGAAGAAGGAAGAAAATCTTACAGGAAGGAAGAAGGTCTGCTGACAACTAGCGAAGGAAGAGATGAACGCACAAGAGAGAAAGAGAGAATAGAAAGCTTGAATGCAGGAAATTGGAAAAGAAGAAGACGGTATGGTTACCCAAGAAGTTTAAATACTTTGCCTTGGGAAGCGGCGAAAGAAATGATTACACAAAAGAAACTATTGAACTTTCGGCGGCTAAAAGGACAAAAAGGGCACAAAGATCGAAGCGCTCTTAAAAGTTAAAAAAAAAAGGCGGATTCTTTGAAGCTGGAAATAAATTCAAATACGATGCTCCTAAAACCCAGGAAGATCATTCAATATTGCTACATATCGGGAAAGAATATTCCATACTCCTCAAAGTTCGAAATATGAAACATTGGGGGCTTCTGTTGATACCAAAATTAATATGCTGATGTGGACGAATAATACGAAGACACGTGTCAATCTACGTGGCACAATAGCTGCGAGGAAGTTCATTCCTTTAACCATTTCATATTCTCTCCGAGCAACGAGGAGGACACCCCGAGGAAGTCCATCATCCCGAGATACTCTAAGCGCTCCGAGGAACTCTTAATCAACGAGCAACTAAGGCGGTCTGAGCTGCATCTCGGCCGTAGCATTAATTACCAGATAGACAACAGTTCAACTATTCATTGAATGTTTATATTCTTGACGCACACGCTGCATTAAATGTATTACCCTTTCATATGTATATCATTTAATGTATCGAACCTTTCATGGACAGCCTAAGGGCTATAAATACCTCGTATCATCCTCATTCAAAGGGGGACCGGAATTTTTGGATTGAACTGATAATCGAGAATTCCCAAACACTCAGCAATAACATAACAGTGGACGTAGGCCATTCTTATAAGGCTGAACCACTTTAAAAATCTTTGTTCATTTTATTTATCTGTGATTGAATAATTAGGGTGATCTAATTTTTTACACCAACAATGTACAAGAGCACAATTGTCAAAATATTAAGCCGAAAATAATAATCCATGGTCTAGAAAAAATGTCACATAGCCCATATTCCATACATTGAATTTTCAATAATCAACTGTTGTAGGTTCCACACAAAAAACTAAAAAGTTGAACAACGTCACCAAACAAGCTTACATTTTAAGAAACTATAACTAATAATAAAGAACAATTCAAACATTAAGCATCATAACTGTTGATGTAAAAAACTAGATTGCTCTAATTATTCAATCACAGATAAATAAATAAGACAAAGATTTTTAAAGTGGTTCGTCTAGGAATAAAGCCTATGTCCACTGTTATGTTATTGCTGAGTGTTTTCAGAATTCTTGATTACAAGTTCTCCCAAGAATTTCCGGTCCCCCTTTGAATGAGGGTGATACAAGGTATTTATAGCCCTTAGGCTGTACATGAATGGGTTGATACATTAAATGATATACATATGAAAGGGTAATACATTTAATGCAGCGTGAGAGTCAAGATGATGAACATTCAATGAATATTTGAACTGTTGATTATCTGGCAATTAATGACCCGACCGAGATGCAGCTCAGACCGCCATAGTTGCTCGTTGCTCAGGAGTTCCTCGGAGCGCTAGAGTACCTCGGAGCGATGGAGTTCCTCGGTGTATCCTCGTTGGTCGGGGAGAATAATGAGTTGGTCGGGAAAATGAACTTCCTCGTCGTTATTGTACCACGTAGATTAACAAGTGTCTTCGTATGATTCGTCCACATCAGCATATTAATTTTGGTATCAACAGAAGCCCCCAATGTTTCATATTTCGAACTTTGAGTAGTATGGAACATTCTTTCTCGATTTATGGCAATATTGAATGATCTTCCTGGGTTTTAGGAGCATCGTATTTGAAGTTATTTCCAAATTCAAAGAATCCGCCTTTTTTCGAACTTTTAAGAGCGCTTCGATCTTAGTGCCCTTTTTTGTCCTTTTAGCCGCCGGAAGTTCAATAGTTTCTTTGGCATAATCATTTCCTTCGCCACTTCCCTAGGTAAAGTATTTAAACTTCTTAGGTAACCATACCATCTTCTTCTTTTTCCAATTTTCTGCATTCAAGCTTTCTATTCTCTCTTTCTTTCTTGTGCGTTCATCCTTGTTTTCGTTCATTGCCAACAGACCTCCTTTCTTCCTGTAAGATCTTCTTCCTTTCTTCTGTATTTCTTTTATTCAATATGGTTTATAGTGTGGAGTCTGTTGAGAAATTTCGTTCCGATTTTTCCATTCCTTCCTGGGTAACTCTGGAGGTTCTTTCTGAACCTTTAGATTATTTTCGATTGGCTGAGGGACATTGGTTTCCCAGTCTATTCATTGCTGAATGTGGATTTTCTTTTCCACCAAACCCATTGTGTCTTGAGTTTTGTGAGTATTTTGATCTTGTCCCTGCAAAAATAGCCCCCAATTCATGGAGAATAATTAATGGGGTGTACAAATTAAATCTAACTCATGGGACTCGTATAGGGATCCCTGAAATTATGTATTGCTATAAGTGGGCCACTCTAGATAATATTTACTACTTGAAAACTAGGTTTCTGAATAGAGCTCTTGTGGTTAACCTCCCTGATTCAAATAGAGATTATTTTGAACATGGGTTGGTTATTAAAAATTGGCAATATGCCCCTTTAGTTGGAGATGGAGTATACAACGGTCCCAGATGCCCCCTATATGGCAATGGGATAGGTTTATTTTTTTTTTTTTTTTATTTTACTTATGAAATTATGCTTTCATTATGTTTGACAAAATGTATGACTGATATCTCATTATGTATTTATTTGCAGTTGATAACAAAAGAAAAACTCCAAAAGAATCAGAGGTTAATATCAAGCATCTGAAACTTATCTGGGGTTTGCATAAGAACGTTGCGGACGAGCACATCAGGTCTGCATCATATTTTCTACAGTATAAGAGTTATACAACCTCTTATACTGCTCGCCCTGTTGAGCCTGCTTCAACTCCAGAGGATTCTTCTTCAGATTCTCATCTTCCTTTAAGTCAGAGAATGGGCAAGAAAAGAGCTCCTCCTGCTCTATTTGATGACGTTACTTCTGCTGTTGGGGCTAAGAAAAGCAAAACTGATGTCCCAGAGGGGACTAAGAAGGTGGATGCTGCACCCTCCAAAGCTGCCGAGAAGCCCCCAGTGGCTCCGAGCAAGAGAGTTGCTCCTATGGAAGTGATTACTATCTCTCCGACCAAGAGTTCTTCCTTGGTTGAAGCTGCTGAAGTCCCTTTAAGAAGATTGAGGAAATCATCCTCAGTCAATTTGGCTGAAACTGTCCCTTCTCTACCTGCTGGTGGTGTTGGTATCCCAACCATCATTCCTCCGAGCTCTGCAATGAGCTCGGTAAAGACTTGGATCATACCCGAGGTCCAAGGAATTGATGAAAATATTTCTAGGGATATGCTGACATCCCTAGCTACCCGTCACCTTGCTTCGGTAAATTTCTCACATTCTGAATTTCTTTCTTTCTCTGAATGCTTGCATTTTTGTATTGACTTTACTGTTTTTCTCATCTTTCAGCTGGTGAACTGTTTCAATAACATCGTGAAGAAGGACGAGGCAATTAAAGCTTCCAGCTCCTCGTCTGGTGTAGAGGACGCTCTGCTGGGTTTAACCCAATCCTTGAGAGAATCTCGCCAACAGTATAATGAGGATAAGGTTGTTTGGGAGAAAAAATTATCCACAGTTGAGGCCGAGAAGGTGAAAATGGCTGAGATCTCTAAAAGTTTAGAGAATAAAGTGAAAAGTTTAGAGGTCGAGCATAAGAAATATGACGACAAACTCAAGAATTTTGGAGAACTTGATGATAAACTGAGGAAGGCAGAGGAAGAATTATTCACCCTGCAAGATATCAAGGGTCAAAAAGAAGAATTGGATGCAAATCTTTCCTCAGAGAAATTGAGAAGAAAGCTTGCAGTTAAAAAGTCCTTCAGCGCAGGCTGGGATAAAGGATGGGACAAGGGGATTGCTGCAATGACATCCCAAGTTCAATACGGGAAGTTGAAATACTTCCATGATGGCTGGGTAGCTACTCTACAGGAATTAAAGATCAAGGATGATTCCGAGCTGTTCCAGCTACACCTTCCTGGTCCTCCTCCACCAATTATGGAAGAAGAAGAAGATGAGCCTGTCTCTGATGAATCTTCTATGGCCATAGGTGATCAAGTCCCTGCATCTCTGCCTTCTGCTAACGAAAACATTTCTTCCTTGCCTCCTCCTCCTGAAAAAATTTCAACTTCTGCAGATCAAGTTGTTGTTAGCACCGAGCAACCAAGCTCCTCGTCCCAGACTCCTGAGAAAGTCTTGAGAGACAAGGAAAAGGTGTGAAGTTGTTCGGTATCAATTCTATCTTTTCATTTTTTGTAATCCAACAATGTAACCCTTTTGTGATCTAATAAAATACATCTTTGTTCCTCTCTGTTGTTGATGATTTGTTTTTTGTTGATTGTTGTCTTTTTCTCATCCTTAGTTTGTTGCTAGAATGGAACTGATATCTGCTCCTGATACAAAGATGATGTAACTATACAATGGGTATTATAAGGCTGGTCATACAGACCTGAATGTATCAGAGATTGCCGACATCCTTGGCCATGATGCCTCAGAGCAAGCAGTTGAAGCTTACCGATACTTGAAGGATTTGCTGGATCGATCTGTGGCCAACAATGCGGCATACTACGATTTGATCGAGGAACTTCATTGTTCCTTAGAAGATCTTCAGAATCAACACAATGAGTCAACTTCTTTGTTGCATAAGGAGTATGAAAGTAGATATCAACAACTGTCTTCTGATACAGGCCATAAAAAGATCATTGCTGGATATGATATTAGGGAAAAGACCCTAAAAGGTGAAGTTGAGTCCTGCAGGCAGATCGCCGAGATCCTGGAACAAGAAAATAATAATTTGCAGAAAAAATTGGCACATTATGAATTTGCAGCTTCATCTTCTAATGCTTTAGTACCAATTACAGATGAAGGTTTCTCGTTCTTAGAGGTTGAAAACGCCAAATTAAGGCAAGAATTGGATAACTTAAGAAGATCTGTTATTCCTGTGACTGCTCGGGGACGAGGAAGAGATTCTCAGGGACGAGGAAGAACTGCTCGAAATGTTGCCGAGTAGCAAAGTTCTCCAATCGCTGCTCGGAGTCGATCAAGAGTTCTTAACCGTAATGTTGAAGAGGCTCGTACCCAATCTACTTTGGAAACTAAAGCATTCCAATTAAACGCCAAAGATCGAGCTTTATCAGAAATTTCCAAGAAAAATCTATCCTTGGAGGATCAACTTACTGCAACGAAGTCTGCTCTTCATACTAAGGATCTTTTTGCCAAAAACCTTCTGGAACAATTGGATAGATTAACCTTCCAATTTCGTAAGCAACCCAGGGAATTCTGGATGGCAGGATACAATGAAGCCCTTGTTCATTTGGATGCTCGTATTGAACATGCCAACAATGAAGGTTATAAGCAACGATGGTTGAACGCACTGGGTGTGTTAAAATTGGAGCAAGGGCATTATTTATGGGATTATCATGCTCCAGGGTTATTAGACTTTCCTGTGCCACCTTTGATTTTGGACATGGCCTGGATCCCAGCTCGTTCCATTCCTCGTAGCTTAATTTCAAAATACCTCGGTGATTATAGCCTTCATTCTCTGATTGAATTATCTCGTCCTGAGCATCTCTTGGATACACCTTCTGTGATGAACATCAGAATGCTCAGAGATGTTAATTTCATTAATTCTCCTCTTTGCCTAGAGGATCCTCCTGCTGGCGAGGAGCCTGTAAAAAATAAAGGAAAGAAACCAATAGAATAGGTTTTCAATGTAACAGTTAGTATATTCATGTAACCTGTAATTTATTTTGAATTTAATGAAAGAATTTCACTTTCTGTTTGCAAATTTGTATTGCGATTGTCTTGTGTTTATCAAACATTTGTGTATATGTATCTGTTAAAAGATAACAATATTGTGTTGTTTATCGACCAACTTAATAATAAAAAAGTTACAAGTATCAATAATGTTGCTCGATCACTTAATAATAAAGTAATGAGTATAACAATGTTTAAAATGTTTCCAACCAACCAAGGTTGTTAAATTGTGATTGTCGACCAACTACAGTTGATGGGTTTTTATCCTCGACCAGCCATACTTGGTTCTATTTGAAATATTTTCACTTTTCAAAGAACTTTTTGTAATAATCTTACCTCCCGACCAACATAAGTTGGAATGTGAGAGTATATTTTCAAATCCAATCAACCAAAATTGGTATTTTTTAATAATGTTGTTGTCCACTAGTCATCTTACCAACTCGTGTCACCTCCTAACCAAAGGAGTATTTTTTGGTTCTTTCGAACTGTCCACTAGTTATCTTACCAACCGTAGTTGATCACGCTAGTGTCGCCTCCTAACCAAAGGAGTATTTTTTGGTTCTTTCGAACTGTCCACTAGTTATCTTACCAACCGTAGTTGATCATGCTAGTGTCGCCTCCTAACCAAAGGAGTATTTTTTGGTTCTTTCGAACTGTCCACTAGTTATCTTACCAACCGTAGTTGATCACGCTAGTGTCGCCTCCTAACCAAAGGAGTATTTTTTGGTTCTTTCGAACTGTCCACTAGTTATCTTACCAACCGTAGTTGATCACGCTAGTGTCGCCTCCTAACCAAAGGAGTATTTTTTGGTTCTTTCGAACTGCCCACTAGTTATCTTACCAACCGTAGTTGATCACGCTAGTGTCGCCTCCTAACCAAAGGAGTATTTATCACGCTAGTGTCGCCTCCTAACCAAAGGAGTATTTTTATTTTTTATAAGCGTAGTGTATTACACTAGTATTCCCCGAAAAACTTTCAACAGAAAGAAAATGGTGAAACATCCTCGTTTTATTCATAATGAAGGAAATGCTTTACATTTTACATTACTGATAATACTTGCGCAGGTGTTCAACATTCCATGCATTCTTAAATTCCTCTCCTTCTAGAGTAGATATTCTGTAAGTTCCTGGTCGAACAACTTCTGTAACTCGGTAAGGTCCATGCCAGTTTGCCTCCAATTTATTATGTTTCTGGATTACCCTTTTTAGCACATAATCTCCTTCTTTTAAATCGCATTTCTTTACTCTTTTGTTGTAGAAAAGAGATGTTCGTTGTTGATAAGCAGCATTCCTAATGGCTGCCTCTTCTCTGACTTCCTCGAGCATATCCAAATCCAGTCTTCTCATCAAGTCGCTGACTGGGGAATTAAAATTCAGCACTCTGTGTGTTGGGAGACCTAACTCGGCAGGTATTTCAGCCTCACTGCCAAATGCCAGCATATATGGTGATTCCCCAGTCGCTGCTCGGGGAGTTGTTCGGTAAGCCCACAATACTGATTGTAGCTCGTTAATCCAGTTAGCTTTAGCTTCACTTAGCCTTTTCTTCAAACCATTCAGCAGTGTTCTATTCGTCACTTCAGTCTGTCCATTGTTTTGAGGATGGCCTGGTGCTGAATGGACCTTCAAAATGTTCGACTGATGACAATAAGCAGCAAATTCCTCGTTGTCAAATTGGGTTCCATGGTCTGTGATGAAGGCATGAGGGAGACCATATCGACAGATGATATTTTTCCAAACAAACTGGTATACCTTCTCGTACGTCATGTCGATGAGCGGCTCAGCTTCTACCCACTTAGTAAAATAGTCCACTACAACGACGAGGTACTTGAATCTTCCTCGGGTCGTCGGCAATGGTCCAACCAAATCAATCCCCCACATGGCAAATGGCCAAGGTGAAGTTATGGGTGTTAACAATGCTTGTGGAGTTCTTCGGATGGAGGAAAAGCGTTGGCACTTATCACACTTCTTTGCATAGGCTATACAATCAGCCCTTATCGTCGGCCAGTAGTATCCTTGTGTCATTACCCTTTGCAAAAGTGTTCGACCTGCTACATGAGCTCCACAGGATCCTTCATGGATTTCCTCAACCAATTCCTTGACTTCTGATGGATGTACACATCTCTGCAAACCTGCCATAATTCCTCGTCTATATAAAACACCATTAATTAACACATACCGAGCAACTTTATACTTCAATTTCTTGGCAGCTAGCTTATCCTCCGGTAATTTTCCTTCTTCAATGTATGCCCTAATGGGATCCATCCAGGATGGTCCTAAATCAAGGGTAATAATATTCACTGTCAGGTCTTCTTCTATGCTTCGACTTTCTAATACTTCAATTGGTATTGTTCTTCGTAGCTCGGTACGGGTAGCTGATGCTAATCGGACCAATGCGTCTGCTCTCGCATTCTCCATCCTCGGTATTCTTACCAATTGAATAGCATCAAATTCTGTCAATAACTCCATCACCTTTGCATGGTACTTCATCATTAATTCTCCCTTAACTGCATATATTCCCATCATCTGATTCACAATTAATTGAGAATCACTGAACACAATTACTTGCCGTGCTTCCATAACTTTTGCCAAATTAAAACATGCTATCATGGCCTCATACTCAGCTTCATTTTTGGAAGCTTTGAATTGGAATCGCAAGGCATACTCCATGTCAATATCATCTGGGGTGTTTAAAACAATCCCTGCTCCACAACCAGCTGTGCAAGATGATCCATCTACATATAATCTCCATGTAGGTAACTCGTCTTCAAATTTCTTATCTGTCAGAGCTCCTCGGTAAAATATCTGCTGTTTTCTTTCATCATCCTCTGGTATCTTTCGCTCCTCGTCGATCATCTGTTCGTGCCCTTTTACCAACCGAATTTGGTCTGGGTTTGAATATGATGATTTTTCTACATCCACAAATCCTTTTACCAACCTTAGTTGGTCTGGACCTGTGTCTGCTGATCCTGTATCGTCCACAGGTTGGTCAGTAAGCACCTTTTGTTCCTCGGAGGTATCAGGGTACGTGAACTCTGCTATAAAATCTGCTACAGCTTGCCCCTTTAATGATGATCTGGGTTCATACACAATATCATATTCACTGAGTTCTATTGCCCAATACATCAATCTTCCTGATTTTTCTGGCTTGTGAAGGGCTTGCCTTAATGGCATGTCAGTATACACGACAATTGTATGGGCTTGGAAGTATGGCCTCATTCTTATACTTGCTTCGATTAATGCCAATGCCAATTTTTCTAGATTTGGGTACCTGATTTCTGCACCTCGGAAAGCTTTACTTGTGTAATAAATTGGCTTCTGGACTCCATTTTCCAATCTGATCAACGCTGAGCTAACTGCATTCTCTGATACTGCCAAATACAAGTACAACGTCTCTCCAGTTATTGGCCTGGACAACAATGGTGGTGACCCCAAATACCTCTTTAAGTCTTGAAAGGCCTTCTCACATTCATCAGTCCACTCAAAACTTTTTCGTAGTGTTTTGAAGAATGGGAGACATTTATCAGTTGCTCGGGATACAAATATGTTGAGCGCCGCAACTCGTCCTATAAGACTTTGTACTTCTTTCCTCGTCGTCGGGGATCGCAGCCCTAAAAGAGCTTTAATCTTTTCTGGATTCGCCTCAATACCTCGTTGGTTGACGATGTATCCGAGGAACATTCCTTCCCGTACTCCAAAGGTACACTTCGTCGGGTTGAGCTTCATTTGGTATTTATCTAATTGATCAAAGGTTTGACCTAAGTCAACTAGATGATCAGCAGCTCTCTTACTCTTTGTTAGCATATCGTCGACATAGACTTCCATGTTGCAACTGATTTGTTCGGCAAAAACCTTGTTCATCAGCCGCTGATATGTTGCACCTGCATTTTTCAAACCAAAAGGCATAACATTATAACAATAAGTTCCCCTTGGGGTAATAAAATAAGTACTTTCCCTGTCTTCAGGTTTCATTTTGATCTGATTGTAGCCAGAATATGCATCCATGAAGCTGAGCAACTCATGTCCCGAGGTAGCATCCACTAGCTGGTCGATTCTGGGCAATGGAAAATGATCTTTTGGGCATGCCTTGTTAAGATCAGTGAAATCAACACACATTCTCCATTTATTGTTCTTCTTCTTTACCATCACCACATTTGCCAACCAATCTGGATATTTCACATCTTCAATGAATTGGGCTTTCTGGAGCTTCTCGACCTCCTCTTGTATGGCCTGGTTCTTCTCGGGACTAAACACTTTTCTTCTCTGCTTCACAGGCTTGATCTCCTTATTCACATTGAGCTCATGACATAAGAAGTTTGGATCTATTCCTGGCATGTCTTCATGACTCCAAGCAAAAGTATTCTTCCTATTTCTCAAGAAAGTTATCAACTCCTGTTTTATTGACACATCCAACGATGAACCTATCTGGGTTACTCGTTCAGGATGTTCGTCGTCCAGAATAACATTTTCTGTAGATTCCACCACTTGTCCTTTTATAAGTTGGGATTCATCCCTAGGATCAAGAGTTTCAATTTCTGTACCTTCCTCCACTTGGTAAGTAGTAGTCTTTTTCCTTGACTCTTCAAGTTCTTCTTGCTCGGCAGACGAATAATAGCATTCCCGAGCTACTTTTTGATCACCTTTCACAACTCCGACTCCAAAATTTGTTGGGAATTTCAAACACTGATGTACTGTAGATGGAACTGCTTCGAACTTCTTCAATCCAACTCTTCCCATGATGATGTTGTAGGCTGACTGCACATTCTTATCCATCACAAAGAAACGTATTCTTTCTGTTCGACAAGCAGGCCAAATTCCAATGAGTATATCCAACTTGATCGTCCCAAGTGGAAAAACTTTCTCACCAGCAAAACCCAGAAGGGGTCTGTGATAAGGTTCCAATTGAGATAATTTCAAATTCAAGCTATCAAAGCATGAATAGTACATGATGTCTGCCGAACTACCGTTGTCTACCAACACCCTTGAAATGACCACATCCTTCATCCTCATTTTGATCACTAAAGGATCGTCATGAGGGTAAAGAACACCTGCCAGGTCGTTTTTTGAAAAACCAATAACTAGCTTCTCTTTGTTTACCTTCCTCGGACGATCATCCTCGGCCAGGTTTATTCGTTGAATATATGAGCAGGCTTGAGCCTCTCCAAGATAGGCCTTTCTTTCTGCAGTAAGGTCTCCCCCTCCAGCATCTCCTCCTGTAATAACATTACAATCAAATGACCCAAAACGTATGGAAAATACCTCTCGTTCAGGCTGCCTTGGCTTCTTTGGAAGATCAGGGTCTTCATCTGGATCATCTTCATGATCTCTTTTCTTTCTCTCCTCCGTCCGACGAGGAGATCTGGAACGATCTCTAGTTCTATCATCATTCTTCCTTTCACCTATGCGATCTACATACTTTGACGACTTTCCTCTTTGGATGAGCGTTTCAATCTCGTTCTGAAGGGCTATGCAATTTTTGGTCGTATGGCCATGATCTTTATGGAACTCACAATATTTGGCCCTATTCCTCAGTTCAGGATTGGTCCTCAGTTTTTCTGGCCACTTGATTTCTTCGTTATTCTTTATTTCTTCCAAAACATGAATAATACCCATTTTCAATGGAGTATAATTATCATATTTCTTCAGGACTTCCCATGACGTCCTATTATTCTTGGAATGCTTGTCACCACCATTACCTTTTTGCTCTTTCTTCTTAGATTTGTCAACCTCCACTTTGGTTTCTTTATCCATATTCTTCTTCGCGGCCATAGCCTCCTCGGCATTCATGATTTTGGCCGCTTTCGCCATCAACTCCGACATAGTTTTAGGTGGATCTTTGGCCAAAGTGTAATATAACTTATTAGGCAGCAAACCACTCATCAAAGCAGTGATCGCTGTCTTTTCTTCGTAATCTATGACTTCCAACTTCTCGTTATTAAAACGAGTTATGTAATCTCTAGTACTTTCACCTGATTTTTGTCTAACACTTAGCAAGTGTGCTACTCGCTTTACCGGCTTTGCTCCAAAACAAAAATTTCCAATGAACAACTCGGCCAATTGAATAAAAGTCGAAATCTTACCCCGAGGAAGATTGTTGTACCATATCTGTGTAGACCCGGTAAGAGTTCCAGAGAATGCTCTACATCTCATCTCGTCAGGGACGGCATATATGTCGACAGCAGCTTGGTATTGTTCTATATGAAGAATAGGATCTGTCTTTCCATCATACTTAGGGGTCACTACGGGTGATTTGAATTTAGATGGTGTAGGAAAATTCACAATGGCCTGCACAAAAGGTGTCCCTTGAACAAAAGTTCTCTGTAAGGGATTCTTTTCTTTAGCCATTTCTCCAAGTCTATCCTCCAATCGCTGAATGGAACCCTTCCATGCTTCATTTCCTTCCTCGGGATGCTTAGTCCGAGCAATTGATTTTTCTGACGTAGCTTCCTGAGATCTATCTCGACGAGTAGCTGGTCTTGATTGTGCTGATCCTTCTCTCAAACCTGATGGTGGTCTAAAGCTTCTCGATGGGGCTCTAGGTGGACTCATATTTCTCCTTGGTCCTAACCGACTGAAAGGAGATGCCCTGCTTAATCTTTCCAAGGCGCTAGTTCTCTCCGGAGAGAGGGTGATATGTTGATCTGTATTCGTAGCCCGAATCGATGAAGTTTGCCCAGGTTGATAAGAAAAATCATTAGATTCTTCATTACGATATGACCTAGTACGCCTAGATCGCGATTGCCCACGATCACTCCTTTGCCTTGAATGGGTAGGTGCACTGCCGTGAAGAGTTTGAATGATTTGCCTCATTGTTTCTTGCATGGCGGTTTGTCCTTCAGCCAGATTCGTCATAATTCCAGCCAGATCTGGAGGTGCAGATGGATTTGGAGGATTTCCAATATTTCCAGCATTTCGATTACTGGATTCTGGATTATCTACCATTGATGATAAATGATTTTTGGTGAAAAAAGATAGCAATAGTCGTTTCCCACAGACGGCGCCAATCTGTTGATGTAAAAAACTAGATTGATCTAATTATTCAATCACAGATAAATAAATAAAACAAAGATTTTTAAAGTGTTTCAGCTAGGAATAAAGCCTACGTCCACTGTTATGTTATTGCTGAGTGTTTTCAGAATTCTTGATTAAAAGTTATCCCAAGAATTTCCGGTCCCCCTTTGAATGAGGGTGATACAAGGTATTTATAGCCCTTAGGCTGTACATGAATGGGTTGATACATTAAATGATATACATATGAAAGGGTAATACATTTAATGCAGCCTGAGAGTCAAGATGATGAACATTCAATGAATATTTGAACTGTTGATTATCTGGCAATTAATGACCCGACCGAGATGTAGCTCGGACCGCCATAGTTTCTCGTTGCTCAGGAGTTCCTCGGAGCGCTAGAGTACCTCGGAGCGATGGAGTTCCTCGGCGTATCCTCGTTGGTCGGGGAGAATAATGAGTTGGTCGGGAAAATGAACTTCCTCGTCGTTATTGTACCACGTAGATTAACAAGTGTCTTCGTATGATTCGTCCACATCAGCATATTAATTTTGGTATCAACAATAACATCGTCTAACACAATTATGTTGGCGTATTGTCTATCCATGTCCCCTCACAATCTTCACGCATATAAGTTTCGAAAGATTCCTCAACCACGTCAAAGGATTCAATAGTTGGCAAAACTATAGTGCAAATATCATCCCCGAGACATCCATCATTGAGATCATCTTCATCACCTTTATCATAGTAATCCCTTTGAGCAGTTGACAATACAATTGAATATTTAGGATTCATTTGGTCCGGAACATAGAAAACTTGTTTCACTTGAGAGGCTAAGATGAAAGAATCGAATTTCTGACCAACTCTATCAAGATCGACGGATGTAAAACCAAGCTCGTCTATGTTGATTCCATTTTTATTGTCAACCCAATCACACTTGAATAAAGGAATCTGAATTGAAAAATAGTCAAGTATCCATATCTCCCTTATGACACCGTAGAAAATCATATCGGTATGAACAGGATTGTTGTCCTTTGCACTAGCTATCTGCAACGTCTTAGCAACTAGGCTCACTCTACTGTTTTGGGTTACTCGTGCATCATCGCGATCCTTTGTTAGGTAACGAACACCGTTAATGACATATCCGTGAACTTTGATGACGTCTCGACGAGGTCCACGAGCAATCCATTTTAAGTCATCTGAGATATTGTTGTTTGGGAGTTCTTCTTCGAGAGCAACCTATTAATATAAGAATTTTAGTTACTTACAAAACAAAATACAAATTAACATATTAAAGTAAGGGGATATTTTGTCTGTATTCCCACTTTAGTTTTTAATATTAGACCTTACCAACTATTTAGTTTTACTTTACACTCTACCACTATTTTCCAGTACTTGGTATTACACTTCGAAATTATTTTTCACTAAGATTTGCAACTAATAAATAAAAAAACAGTGGCATTGTTTAAAAGAAAACTAAAAAATGGCTAAAGTCTAATGAAAATTAAAGTGGTGGTTAAGTCAACATGTCCCTAAATCATACCCTTTTACTTAACCAATGGATAAACATGCAGTTGTGCTCTTCTTCAAGCACTTCTAATTTTTCCCTTTTCGAGGATGGGTTTCTTTCAAGTACTGTTCATGCTCCCTAACAAAGTATTAATGAGTAACGCAACATTAGTTATTAATATATGAGATAAGTATGTGAGGAACTAACTTCATATTAATGGGAAGTTAGGAAATTCATACTCTATATAAGGTTGAACATCATTCGTGTTATGTAACACATGAAGATGTGTCTGCTCCAAGGACATGCGATCAACTTCAACGACATCCGAACCTCCTATCGGTTTATCATCATCCTTCCTCGTTGGAATTCCAATTGAATCTAATTCCGATAATAACTCGGAACAAAACTCAATAGCTTCTTCTGCTATGTAACATTGAGCAATACAACCTTCTGGGCGATTACGATTTCTCACATAACCCTTTAATACTTTCATGTACCTAACACATTAAAAAGAAAACTAAATCGATACACTTATTTACTTATATTTATACATGATAGTAAAGTAAATTGACCTAACCTTCCAATTGGGTACATCCATCGAAAGAAAATAGGACCGCAAAGTTCGACCTCCCTCACAAGATGCACCATTAAATGCACCATAATGTCAAAGAAGGATGGTGGAAAGTATTTTTCCAGGAAACACAATGTGATCACAATTTCATTCTGAATTTCTTTTAGTTTTTTCAAGTCCACTACTTTGGCACAAAGATCATTGATGAAAAAACATACTCTCATGATCGCATATCTCACATGTTTTGGCAACACCGATCGAATTGTAATTGGAAGAAGTTGTTGCATTAGAATATGGCAATCATGAGACTTCAAGCCATTCAATTTCAAATCTTCCATAGAGACATGGCTTCTAAAATTAGAAGAGTACCCATTCGGGACCTTAAGGTCAAACAAAGTTGGCAGAATATTTTTCTTTCCTCTCTCGATAACGTATAACATGCTGGCGGTAGGTATGTTCTTTTTTCATTAACATGCGGTGCTAACTCACTTCTTAAGCCCATTTTTTCAAGGTCGAGTCGACACTTCACCCCGTCTTTTGTTTTTCCTGGAATATTAAGCAAGGTTCCAATGATACTATCACAGACATTCTTTTCAATGTGCATGACATCTAAGTTATGTCGAATAGGCAAATCCTTCCAATAAGGAAGTTAAAAAAATATTGATTTCTTCTTCCAAAAAATTTCAACCCTATTGTTACTAGGACCGCCTTTTTCAACCCCTTTAGCTACCCTCCTCGGTCTCTTATGCTTTAATGATTTCTTCAAATTAACCGCCCTCGCCTTTTTTGTCTTCTTTCCCCATGCAACCTTAAGTCTCCCAACTTTTATTAATATTTTTTCGCCGCTTAAAGGTTCAGGGGAGGCTTGGAACTCTTGCTCACCGTTAAAAGCCTTTTTCTGGCTTCGAAATGGATGGTTTTGTGGAAGGTATCTCCTATGTCCCATATAAACGCACTTGCCACAGTGTTGTAATCTGATGGAATACGTTTTTTCACTACATATTGGACAAGCATTATAGCCCTGAACAACACTTCCAGATAAATATCCATATGCTGGAAAATCATTAATTGTCCACAACAGTATTTCCCTCAAAGTAAAGGATTCTTGTTGAAAGGTGTCGTAGGCTTTAACTCCTTCATGCCATAAGGTATTCAGATCTTCTATTAACGGATCCAAATAAACATCTATATTTTTTCTCGATTGTTTTGGACCCGGTATCAACATAGTCAACATTGTAAACTTTCTCTTCATACACAATTCCGGTTCAAAGTTATATGTGTTTAACATAACTGGCCAACAACTGTACCTACTACTAAGGGAACTATAAGGATTAATTTCGTCCGCTGATAGTGCTAACCGAAGATTTCTTGGTTCTGCTGCAAAATCAGGCCACTTTTCATCAACTAATTTCCAAGTTGGTGAGTCCACTGGGTGACGTAACAAACCATCAACAATTCTATCATCTACATGCCATGTCAGAGACTCAGAAGTCTCTGTAGATTTAAACCACCTTTTAAATCTCAGAATGGGTGAAAAGTACCATAACACTTTCGAGGAATACCTCGTTTCCCCTCATCCCTTTTCTGTTCTTTCAAATTCTTCTTTTGTTTGAACCTTGATGTTCCACAAGTAGGTCATTCAACAACTTCTTTATACTCTTTTTTATAGAGTATACAGTCATTAGGACATGTGTGTATCTTCTGAAAGTCCATTCCAAATACCAATAAGCAACATTTTGCCTCATTATTAGATGAAGGCAATACATTGTCATCCGAAAGCATGTCGGCAATGATTGACAACATATTTGAAAAGCATTTATCGGACGTCCCACTCTTTGCTTTAAGATTGAATAGCTTGACGATAGCGGATAAGTTTGTATACTTTTTACATCTTTCATACAATGGCTTCTTCGCATCTACAAGCAACTTCTGAATATTTTCTGCATTTCCTATGAAGTCTTCTTTTATAGCCTCCACCATGTCAATCAACTCTTCAACATCCTCCATGGTATCCATATTATGATCGTCACAGACAAGATCACCCATATTAACATCCGGCATTGTTTCACGATGATCCTCCTCTTCGTGCCATTTCCATACAGTATAATTCGGATCGATACCCGAACTATACAAATGTTGTCTGATTTCTTTAACACCCATTTTTAATCTATTCTCACATTGATTACAAGGGTATCGTATGAAGTTCTCATCCAAGGAGGCATTTTGAGCAACCCCAAGAAAATTATCAACACCTTCTATGTATTCTTTTGATAATCTGTCCTTACTCATCCAAGACCTTTCCATTATGGCCTAAGTCTGTAAACCACCACGAGTGAGATATAAGCAATAAAAGATATGCAATTGTTAAACATAATGCAATATCATACAACATAATACATTCACACCATTAGAAAATATTTTAGAAAGCATAATATCCCTCTAAAACTATCACAAAAACTACCAAATACACCAACATCTAATAGTAATAAGACTCAATCAATTATAACTAACCAACTCAAGAACACTGACACAACACACAAACACTATACAACCAAAACCAATTCCAATCATTGAAGAACTTCAATTCACAAAATTATTATAAAAATTATACTATGATGTTATACATATTATACATACAAGAAACAACCATTAGCGATTATATACCTATAATATAATGAAAGCACATAGCATACGCATGGGACAAGAACATATGAAGCAATGCGAAAAATTAATGAAAGCACACGAGTGAGGCATTAGCAAGTATATGATATACATACTAAAACCAAACTTCAAAACTGTAGCGAGTCACCTGAAATTTCAAAACAAAACTTTAACATATCGTAACGCACCTTATGGTACAAAAAATTTCCTTCTATTCATACAGACAAGAACACAACTGTAGCGAGTCACTTGAAATTATTATACCTAAACACCTTCTATTAATGGAGTAATGGAAATCTTCTGGTATCCAATGAATATCCGAGTTTAATGGGGATACTATAAAAACATGATTTTTGAATCTTATTTCAACTCTCTACTTGGTTATTATAACCTTGCCATCAATAGGATTTGTACATTATTCCTTTTTCCAATACATCTTTTATCTAAATTTTTGTATATGCATTTCTACATCAAAACAATAGTGAGCAAATGTCGAATGACAGTGTAATTGGGGTTCAAAATTGCATGTACAAGCACCATAACTGGATTTTAATAAGATGTGTTATATTGTATTGGAATTAGGTATTGAGCATCTTTTAACAGCTATAAAAGTAAACAAGGGCTCTGAAACTTCTTACAAGTGACAACATAAAAATAAAAATATTACGAATCTGTAATATTGATCAATTAGTGTTAATGAGTTACAAATCATTGCTAATTTTAGTGCTCTCTCACTTCATCATTCGTAGCAATTACCGGTTCCCTAATGTGAATTATATTATTTAGAATTTCAATATATGGTACCATTCACTTCATTTCAATAACAATTCCATGCCCACAAATATATGGAATTGTGCTTTCTAAAACTAAGAATATGGCTTAACAAACAACTTTAATATACTTTACGCAATTTCCTAATTTCATTATCTTTTTTATATTTGTCAGTTTCCCAAAAACATCATAGAGAAATAGATATAGCGACATAATTTTGGAAGATACTACAAAACAGAGCTCCTTTAATGGAGGATATGATTATCATCAGTAATCCAGGGGGTAAAAGTTAACTGGTACACGATTCTCAATAAAATATTAACATACATATTAAACATAGGTGATTAGTTAACCCCTCTCTCCACAAACATGACAACAATGCTAAAAAAATGTACTTTCAGATTATCAGTGTTTGGGTGATTAAACTATGTATGAAACCCACATGATTGTTAAATATCATGCATTAAGTGCCAAAAATGCAAAATCAACATAAACATTTTTTTTTCTCATTTGATCCCAATGAAATTCTAAGGGTTGTATTTGGTATAAATTTCCATTATACTATCTGTAGGAGGGTACTTTAGATTATATATGGAGGCGTAACCCCTATTGAGTATGGTAATGACAAGTTAATTGGGCAAAGCTTTGGATTAATGATGGAACACATAAACATGAACCCAATGAATATAGACTCAGCATAAACTCACAAAGCTCTCGTGTCTAACTCAGGAAATAGTAATGAACTTTAGAAGTAACCTAGCTGGAGGGAGAGAGAAGTAAGCACCCTAGATACACCTTGGTAGGCAGGTAAAACCACACCAGATACCCTCAGGAATCTCTGTCGAATATTGAAAGCTTTATAATAAATGACAATGGTGAGTGAGTAAACTCTCTGGTTTGCAATAACTCTCTCTGGTGTGTATTCTCTCTCGCAATAACTTCTGAACTCTCCAAAAGTCCCCCCCTTCCTCAAAGGTGGTTGGGGTCCTTAAATATCCCCCCACACCACCCCCGAGGCAACTCAGTCATTAAAACTATAAAATAGATCCCTCATACTTTATGTCACAATACTAAATACCTGATGCACTAGCTGTCTCCACGTCATAAACATTAAATGCCAAGACATGCCTTTTGCCTAACCACCGTGTGTCAGGGGACTGTTGTCGTAGAGGTGGCTTACCAACTGTCTGACAGCCCTAAATACCACGGTGGTTTACTCAAGTGAATGTCTGACATTGTTTAGATGGCTAGTGACATCACCCACAGTAGATGTGACGTTAAGTAGAGGGTTGTTTGGTCCATAACTCAATGCGCGATGGAACTCCAAGCTGCTCCGCTTGAGGTTCCACGGTCAGGGTCCTTCGGTGTTTTACCAGGTGTATCTAAGATGGTCAGGATAAGCCCCAACGGTGACTTACTTCTCAATCCTCCAAACCAAGTCCCTCTAAAGTTCCCACGGTGAGGTCATTCGATAGAGCATGACAGCTCTCCCAGGCCCTACCAAGCCTGGTCTCTCGCAAGTACCATTTGACTTCACACTAAAACTCTTTATTATTCTCGTTACATCATTACAACCGTTGTAGATTACAGTAAATGTAACCAAAGATACGATATGACTAACACAATAAGCTGAAGTATGAGTTGCCACGCTAAGTTGCCACGCTTGAGCTGCCACGCTAAGCATCCTCTATTGCGTTAATCCTCAAACACTGTTGCTAATTAGGAAATTATCCCTAATCTCATGATTACCTTCAAGCCCTCTCTACATTTGCCCCCTCGTGTAGGGATCGGTTGTGGGAACAAGAAATTCCTGCACGAAAACTTCTCAATCCAATGAACCTTACCGAAGCCCCCCGGTAAATTTCTGAAATTCTCATTTGGACACGTGAGATCTTCTTCGTTTGGGAACTCTTTGGAAATTCCCGATCAAAAATTTTGGCGCCAAAAATAAAGTTTGTTGAAGAAGGCAACGCTTGCTGTTCTCTATGCGTCATTTAATTAATGACGTGGAGCTGTCTTTTCAACTATCAAAGTGCTTCCCGAAGTGCCACGTGTTCATGTGAAATGATTATAGATGGTCTTGCAAGTGCGAGGGTGGGGAAATCTAAATTCCAAACTCGAGATTTTCAAACTGCCAAATTCAAAGCACTTGAACCCTTCTTTTTCATTTTTTTTTTCTTACTCTGCTACTATCTTCCTCAGACTTCCATTTTCTTTTTAGAGAGAGAGAAACCCTGCAAGTACCCCATTGTCGCGGTCTTCTCGCTCTTGAAACCTCTCTTGCTTAAGGTTTTCTTGTTGTCTCTGTCATCGTCTTTTATGGCCACCTCAAGCGGTCTTGCTACCTCTGCCACCGGTTCTCCGTCTGCCACCACCACTACCTCCGTCCTGGATTTTGCCCGCCAGGAACAACTGCGGTTTTATCGTCGCTCTCCTATTTTTGGGGAGGGTGATGACTTTGCTGTTGCCAGTAAGACTGTTTGTTTTTCTTCTAAGTTTGACGCCCTACTGTTGGGTGATGAGGACGAAGAATTGTCTAAGTGGGGATTTCTGCCTCCAGAAGGAACTCTCAGATTTTGCTTGGAGCGAGGGGACATTCCATGGTCCCACATTGATTTCGAAACACCCGGGGGATCCCCTGCCCACTTTGCTGCCTGGAACTCCCACATGCAGAGTTCCTACGCTGACATCCTCACCAAGATTGGGTTGCAACGGGCCAAATGGTTTGGTGAGTTCACTATCTCAAAGAATAATGCTGCCTTTCCTATCTTGGTCTCTCGATGGAACGTGACTACTCACACGTTCATCGCTGCGTGGCGAGAGTTCAAAATAACTCTGGAGGACGTGTGCGAGCTCCTGGGCCTCGATGCAACAGGCCATGAGCCTTACACCGATGAGGCTCTTGATGCTCAAGAGACTGCATATCGTTTGGAGTTGGATCGCATATGCCGAAGCTGCATCGGTTCTTCCAACAAAACTACTTTTTCTCCCTTGATCAATTATTTCTTCAAAAGTTCTGGTGAAGGCAGTTCCTTATCAACTGCCCCTGGTCAAGGTACGCCATTGGAGCTTCCTGCCTATATTCTCGTGATTCTCTCTCGTTTCTTTTTGACGGGCAAACCCAACGACCAACCACGAAGGGACCTTATTAACCCGTCCCTTCATTTGGCTTGAGGGATAAAACTTCCCCTGGCTGCAATTGCCTTGGGATCCCTCTACACCTGGCTGGATAGGACTTTGTTCGACATGGAGCACTCTCTTGGCCGTTATAACTTGGCCAATTTTTCCAACAGCGTTCTTCTGACCAGCTTCCTTTACTTTTGTTTTCATGCCGTGGCGGCCAAGACCAACAGTCCTCCTTCAAGGGAAATAATTCTGCCTCCACGGTCTTTCATTTATCACAAGAGACAAAGCCGAAAGGAGTTTATTTCTGTGATTGACCGTTTCGAGAACTTCGTCATGAGGCCTTATCAGGAAGAGGCCTTCTTTAACACTTGTGAATTTTTTCATCATGAAGCCAGAGTGATACAGGACCCTTCTCTCGATATTGAGGATCCCTTGCTTGCCGTGGTCCTTCTGTTTTCTCCAGGATATCTGCCTTCCTACACCGAGTGGGGGTATACTAGTGAGCATTATAATCCCAACCGATGTAGCCGCCAGTTTGGGTTTGACCAGGGGGTCCACGTCCAGTGTCTCAATTGTCAAACCCCAAGGTCTCCTTTGGCGAGGCATGTTCCCTGTTTTCTTCGACCGCTGCATGGGGGATATGTTCGACAATGGCTGGGCGTGTCACCATTCCCAGTATTACTAGGCATGGGGATGTGACTCCTTTGTTTGCCACCAAGTGCTGGCCGAAACAACTAGCTGAAATTGCTGAGTTCATTGAGGGAGAGCCGGTGTATCCTCCCATTTCTTCATTTTCTGCCCTAGAGTTGGGGCTAAAAGGCAACTCTGTACTTGGGATAGAATTCCCCCTAAGTTCAACCCACAAAGCACCTCCTATCGAGCTTCCCCCACTTTGTCCTATGGTCCCAGTTGCCACGCCAAAGCCGAAAACTGCTGCTGCTGCAAAGAAGGCTGTCCCCTCTACCGAAGCTACTACCAACGAGGGGGCTTCTCAACCACCTGCCAAGAAGGAAAAAACGGGCAAGAGTGGGACATCAAAATCGAAATTGAAGTCCCAGAAGCCCCAAACTCCCATGGCAGCTCTTCCCATAGCCTCCGTTCCACCTCCCATGCCTGCTGAGATGGATGATCGTGTAAGGAGGGAGGCCCAAGCAGAAATAGATCGAATAAATGTCGAGTATCAACGGCATGCCATCGTTGTTCCTTCTTTCATTGCTTTCCCCACGGCGGTGGTTGATCCTGCAGACCCAACGGCTAGGAGGAGAAAGAGCTCCAGGGTTCCTTAAGGGGTCAGTACCGGTGCAACGGGGTCAAGGAGGAAGACCTTGGGTACCAAGCCTCAGAGGAAGAAGAATCCCGAGGTGCATCTCACTCCTTCCCCCTCTCCCATTGTCATATCTCCTTCTGCATCCGAGGTATGTATGCTTGATCTTATTCAATTTCCTCTTATCTTTTTTCTTAGGGCAGGCTACATTCGCTTACTTACTATTGACAACTGTGATGCAGGGGATTGAAGAAGAAGAACCAACCCCCTCCAGTCCTCCCGTGAGCCCCTTTGTGGGGGGACGCTTTGGTGCATCTCATAACGATGTGACTCCTCCCCGTTCCCCCATGACGGGGCTTACGTATTCTCGCCGTGTAGGCAGTCAACGTGCAAGG
This sequence comes from Sambucus nigra, assembly GCA_949130495.1. Classification (NCBI taxonomy): domain Eukaryota; kingdom Viridiplantae; phylum Streptophyta; class Magnoliopsida; order Dipsacales; family Adoxaceae; genus Sambucus; species Sambucus nigra. Next base: position 42,506,439 of record OX422216.1, on the reverse strand, counting down.
GAAGTCGTTGTGGGAGGTGAAGCCGTTGATCCTGCGAGTGATTCTTCGCCTGAAGTGGTAACACAACCTAAAGTGACACAATACGAGATAACACCCTCGGTCCCTTCTGATTTACAGGCCTCACCTGAGGTTCCTCTGCCCATTGTTCTTGTTGAGGAGAGTGGGCCCGAGGTATGATTTCCTCTATAATTTATTTGTTGTAGTCTTTTTGGTCCCACTCTTTTCTTATTTGGCTTGCTGAATTCTGAGATGTTTTGGGTACTCCAGGTTGAAATATCCTCGTTGTTGGCAAGCGTTCTTCCTCTAACGACGCTAATGAGGCCCCTGACTTCCATTTCTCTCTTTGGCACTATAACTGAGGTAAGTAACACGTTGAGATATTTCTTCATATTTTCTGTGCCCATTCTTCTTTTCTAACACTTGCCTTTGTGCCACAGTTCTCTCCTGATCTTGCACCAACCCATGCAGTCAAGGCCCAGGTTGGTTCTTGTACCCAACATAGTGGTGTGTTTACACCCCATCGTGTTGGGCATTTGTTTGGGAGCCCAGTGTCTTCGACCGATGAACCCAGTATGCTAGCCCTGGTGCCCTATGCAGGTGATAGCGTTTTACGAAGCATGCGGGCTTCTGCGTCCAGGGACCCCGTTATGGCTTCTGGGGTAATAATCTCACCCCCGACGGTTCCTGTCCCTGCGGCTGCCCCCCATGCTCCCGTTTTTGCCCCCGTATTGACTGTGGTATTTTTTTGTTAGCTTTTGTTAAGATTTTCCATAATCTCTATCTTATGATTTTTTTAAAGATATTTCTTAAACTTCACCTTATAACGGTGACTTAACAACGAAAACACTTGTTAAGATTTTTCATAAACTCCATCTTATAACGGTGACTTAACAATAAAAACACTTGTTAAGATTTGTCATAAACTCCACCTTATAACGGTGACTTAACAACGAAAACGCTTGTTAAGATTTTTCATAAACTCCACCTTATAACGGTGACTTAACAACGAAAAACGCTTGTTAAGATTTTTCATAAACTCCACCTTATAATAATTTTTTTTATAAGTTCATCATGCCCGCTATCTCTTATCAGGTTACTCGGGAAAATTCTCCCCTAGTTCTTTCGCCTATGGCCTCCCCCCATCGGGAACCTGCTTCTTCGAAAAATTCTGGTCATGACGATCAGGGTTCCACGACCGGTGTTGCAGCGGAGAGCGAGTCTGGGTGTGAACTCCCTCGTCCTGACCTTGCTCCTCACACCTTCTGCCAGATGGTGCTTCGGCAGTCCCCTCAAATGCCTGCCAACCACAGTTTGGTGATCGAACAGCTGGTGAATCATCACCCTGAGACCTTCACACTGGACTGTCTGCATTCCAAAATTCACGTGATGAGTCACAGACTTCAAGGCATGGCTATAGTTGTTGCTGAAATTACCAGTACTCCGACTGCAAGTGTTACCCGGTCCTTACTTAACCAATTTATGGGTTACCTGAGGGAGCTGGAGCGTGATGGCTTCTGTTTTCTCTGGCTTATAACATATTTGAAGACTTTGAAGAATCAGCAATTAATCAGTCAGAGGGAGGTTTTACGAAAGCATCAGGAGGACCAGCAGGTTGAGGAAGCTAGGTTGGTCGCATTGGCACCTCTTTTTGGAAGCAGTGGATCAAGAGGTAAAGGATGCCGAAGAAGCTTTGTGTCTGGTTTAACTGAAACGCGAGAGACCCCTCATCGAATGTACACAAGTGGAAACGAGACTGGAGGTTTCTATTAATGCACAACGATCTTTCACAGCAGCTTCTTCGGGCCTTTCTGGAGATTTTTTCTCTTCCTCAGATTTATCATTTTTTTTAGATTAGTTGCCTCTTGTATACAGATCCTCCACTTTCCTTTATCTCTGTAATTATTGGGCGATAGTTCCCAAACAAATTTTGTAATGCTCTATTGTTTATGAATGAAGAATATATACTTTTCAATCCCTTCGTGTGTTGTGATTGTTGTTGTATGCTATATAGTTTTGTATTTCTGTAATTCCTCCATTATGCTAAAAAATGTCACCCAAAACTTGTATATCTATAACAATAGCTAGTCATAACATCAGTTCAAACTTGGTTGTTTACACATGATAAACCTTCAGCCACTTATTGTTAATCTTAAATGGCTTGTCTTCCTCTAACTTCAAAATTAAACAATAACCTGAGTCATGGGCTTCTTTCACAACGAAAGGTCCCTCCCAATTAGCTGCAAACTTTGGTAGAGGAAGCCCCCTGATGTGTTTCACTGCCGCTTTCAATATGAGGTCTCCCTTCACGAATTTCCTTGGTCTCACCAAGTTATCGTACGCCCTTGAAAGTTGCTTCGTATATATTTGGAAGTTCTTCATCGAATTATCTCTGTGTTCATCCAACGCTTCCAACTGTACATGTCTACTTTGAGGAAGCATGCTACTTCGCAAAGCATAACGTGCAGAGGGAACTTCCAATTCTACTAGGAGGATTGCTTCGGCCCCATAAACAAGAGAGAACATCGTATATCCCGTGGGTTTTCGCTTGGTTGTTCGATATGCCCACAAGACAGCTGGTATCTTGTCATCCCACGCCCCTGGAAAGTCTTCCATCATTTGGGTATGCCACCGTTAAAGTGTGATGAACAATGGAGTACTTGTCCGTGAGCATTGTTACTTCGGAGTTGACGAAGGGGGTCCCGTTATCTGAGAGAATAACTTTTGGGATCCCAAAATGGCAAATGATGTATTCTCTGATGAAGTTTCTCACCACCCCAGTCGTTGCTCGTTTGAGTGGTATCGCCTCGGCCCATTTTGTGAAACATTATATTGCTACTAGTATCCATATCTTGCCCCTCGAAGAGGGGTGTATTTCCCCCACTAGGTCGAACGCCCAAGTATGAAATGGATAGGGTGTTGATAGAGAGTGTAAGTCTACCGATGGGACATGGATCATGTTCCCATGAAGTTGGCAAGGTTTGCATTTTCAAACGAACTCCGCAGAGTCTTTCTCCATCGTTGGCCAATAATACCCCAATGTCATCAACTGATCATACAGCTTGGCTCCTCCTATATGTGCTGGATCGTGTGCTTGTTTGAGGGCCTCCACTGCTTCTTCCTTCGTGACACATCGCAAGGGCCTATTAAAGTACCCCTTTTGATAGAGCTGCCCCCCCTGGACGTAGAACCTTGGAGCCCTTCGCCTCAGACCTATTGCATCCATTTTCTCCGTCGGGACAACCCCGTCCTGAATGAAGTCGATGTAGGGCTGCCTCCAGTCCGTTTGAGCTTCAATGAAATGGCACTCAGCTGCCTCAAAGAATAGCTGACACTTATTGCACTTCCGTTGTAGCTCTGCTTCATCTTGCTTCATCCTAGGCCAGAAATACCCCTCCCTTTGAATTCTCCTATATAGAGGTATCTCAGTCGTTTCGCAGTGCTCCTTATGCGTTTTCCTCAATATTTGCTCTGCTTCCTCTGGGATGACGCATCTTGACAACCATCCTCCTGTATTTCTAAAATAGAGATTTCCCTGGCTTGTAAAATATTGGGCCAACTCTCTTAGCCCCATTGCCCCCTCACCAGACTCCAGCTGCTTCCTAATATCTCTTCTCCAGCCCGCCTCTTCCTCCATCGGTAGTATTGATTGTACTATCGAAGGAGATGTTCTTCGTTCGATCACAACTGTAGTCACATTGGTTTTCATTATCATCTTCTGGGCGATAGTGGCATAGGCGTCTGGATGGCGGTTCATCGTTCTGGGATGTCTTCTGATCTTGGTTCGATGGAACTGGTTGAGGAGCCTTTGAATGATTGTTCTATAGGGCGCCAGGCTCATGTCTTTCAATGCATATTCTCCGTTTACTTGTTGAATTACTAAGTTCGAGTCACCCTTAATGCAGAGTGAACGAATTCCCCTTTGAAGAGCCTCTAGAAACCCTAGTACCAACGCCTCGTACTCTGCCTTGTTATTGGAGCATGGGAAATCTAGTTTTTAGGAAAGACAAATCTCTTCCATCCCTTTTGAAAGAATAACCCCTGCTCCTCCCTTCTTTTTCGCCGAAGATCCATCGAACTGCATCGTCCATTCCTCATCAGTTACACCCAGGTAATTGGCCTGCAAATCATCTCCTAGAATGTCTTCCCTAGGTGCAATGCTCCAGTGCCTCATCGAACTTCTTCATTGTTGAGCTTCCCCTCTCCCTTTCTGCCTCCTTGTCATAGGCTGTCACCAGATTGGCCCCATGTGCTGAGAGTGGGTTATTATTAATGTTCTGCGGGGGGATTTGTAATGTCCCCACCTTCATGTACTTGTCGATGATCCTTCACAGCGTGAAGCAGCTTTCTGTTGGATGCTGGACCTTTCGATGAACCTGACAATATTTGGGATCAGCCCTAGTTACCGCGTCGGGCTCTTCCGTCGGAACACCCTTTGGTTCATAAACCGTTCCGCCTTGGACCATTGCGTTATAGCAACTCACAACCTCCTCCACCGTACAAGGTAACAGTGGCGGGTCTTCCCTGTCTCTTCCGAACTTCCTTTTATTATCCTTCCTTGGCGCCTTGCCCCCATCTTCCCTCTCGATATATCCCACCCGTGGGGACTGCGACCTTCCTCCCATGGGTTGTATCGGCTGCCTGAACATCATGGGGGCCACCCCTGAGATAGGTTGTACCACTAAAGAGATGTTTCTTGCGAATTTTAAGAATGCTGAAAAGGTTCCCTCGCGTGTCTCATTGATTAGGTGGCAGATATACTCAGGAAGTAGTCCCTCAGCACAAATCTGCAGTAACCTGGCCTCCTTGGCTTCTTCCCTTACATCGAGGGACCTTTCCATAAACCTTCGAATATAGGCCACTACCTCTTCTCCTGGTCTCTGCTTCTCCCTGCCAAGTTAGGTTAGAGTGAACTCATCTTCTGCCAGGAAGAACTTCCGTACAAACAAAACATGCATCTCCTCCCACGTGGGAACACTATTGGGAGGCAGATGAGAGTACCAAGTGTATGCCTTGTCAGTTAGGGATTTGGATAATTCCCTCAATCTAAGCTTTTTGTCATTGCAGTGTTCTCCTAAATGTTCAACGAAACGCTTAATGTGCTCCTTCGGGTTCCCGCCCTTTCCTGAGTATTTTTCGAAGGTAGGGGGATATAGTCCTTCGGGTAAGGCTCGTCATTTTATTCCTGAGGGTAAGGTGTTCGGAAGTCATCGTAGACTTACGCCACCTCACCCACAGCCTGCAAAGAAGCCTGCATGAACTTCAGCATTTCTTTCTGCATCCCTTTTCTCATCTCTTCTATCGGCGAGGCTATTGGGGCCGCCAGCAATGGGGCCAAGGGCTGAGCGCTCATTGCAACCGAAACGAACGTTACCGGTGGTGCCGTTGAGACTCCTGAGGTGCCCACTGTCGGGTTCACTCCAGAAGATACACCCACTGGGATCATTCCTGCAATTCCTGCCCCTAGTGGGACCGTTGGGGCTACTCCTGGTGTTACAAAAGCGTTAGCCTCTAACCCTCCCAACATAGTTGAAGCCACCGGAGTTTGCAAGAACTCGTGAAACTTGCTCATGAGGAGGGAAATCTGAGCGGGTCCCAACCCCGTGATCGCGGGAGGTTGGGCCGTCCCTGTGATGCCTAACGTTGCTGGCGCCAGAGGTACCTCTACTCGAGGATCCCCATCTCTTAGTGCCTCTTGCCCTCGCGCAGCCTGTTCTTCATTATGCTGAATGTCATCGAAATTGAGTCTTCGAGTAGCATTATCTTGCGCCATACTCCTTATCTAGAAGAATGCCTCCCCAACGGAGTCGCCAAATGTCGGAGGGTACTTTAGATTATATATGGAGGCGTAACCCCTATTGAGTATGGTAATGACAAGTTAATTGGCCAAAGCTTTGGATTAATGACGGAACACATAAACATGAACCCAATGAAGATAGACTCAGCTTAAACTCACAAAGCTCTCGTGTCTAACTCAGGAAATAGTAATGAACTTTAGAAGTAACCTAAATGGAGGGAGAGAGAAGTAAGCACCCTAGATACACCTTGGTAGGCAGGTAAAACCACACCAGATACCCTCAGGAATCTCTGTCGAATATTGAAAGCTTTATAATAAATGACAACGGTGAGTGAGTAAACTCTCTGGTTTGCAATAACTCTCTCTGGTGTGTATTCTCTCTCGCAATAACTTCTGAACTCTCCAAAAGTCCCTCCTTCCTCAAAGGTGGTTGGGGTCCTTAAATAGCTACCCACACCACCCCCGAGGCAACTCGGTCATTAAAACTATAAAAGACATCCCTCATACTTTATGTCACAACACTAAATACCTGATGCACTAGCTGTCTCCACGTCATAAACATTAAATGCCTAGACATGCCTTTTGCCTAACCACCGTGTGTCAGGGGACTGTTGTCGCAGAGGTGGCTTACCAACTACCTGACAGCCCCAAATACCACGATGGTTTACTCAAGTGCATGTCTAACATTGTTTAGATGGCTAGTGACATCACCCACAGTAGATGTGACATTAAGTAGAGGGCTGTTTGGTCCATAACTCAATGCCCGATGGAACTCCAAGCTGCTCCGCTTGAGGTTCCACGGTCAGGGTCCTTCGGTGTTTTAACAGGTGTATCTAAGATGGTCAGGACAAGCCCCAATGGTGCCTTGCTTCTCAATCCTCCAAACCAATTCCCTCTAAAGTTCCCACGGTGAGGTCATTTGATAGAGCATGACAGCTCTCCCAGGCCCTGCCAAGCCTGGTCTCTCCCAAGTACCGTTTGACTTCACACTAAAACTCTTTATTATTCTCGTTACATCATTACAATCGTTATAGCTTACAGTAAATGTAACCAAAGATACAATATGACTAACACAACAAGCTGAAGTATGAGTTGCCACGCTAAGTTTCCACGCTTGAGCTGCCACGCTAAGCTGCCTCTATTGCGTTAATCCTCAAACACTGTTGCTAATTAGGGAATTATCCCTAATCTCAGGATTACCTTCAAGCCCCCTCTACACTATCATAATACATAAAATCAACAACTCCAAATAAAAAAATTTGGGTACCAAATGACAATACTTAATTTAAATGAACAATACCAAATCAACTTCAAACCCTAAATAACAACATCCAACTAAATTTGGAAATGCAAAATAATAACCAATTAATATTAACAACACCCCACTAATTTTAACAATACCCAAACAAAAATAAGAATGTGCACCTAATCACCAACAAATCTAATAAAACTAAGACATGTAAAGGAAATTTTTAACAGAAATTGTTTTAAAGGATAATTTTCAGATGTAAATGTTTGTTTTACAAATCTAATCAAACTACGACATGACAACAACCATTCAAATGATTGTCACTTCCATTAAAGAAAGAGCCAAATAACTTATCAAGACATCAAAACTTGAAATTTGTATTTGATAAACCACAAAAAGAAACACATAATTTAGCAGTGGTGTTCACATAGGCTGCTACATTGGGTTTTTAAATGTTAGGGTTTTCCTCTTTAAAATGAGAAGAGCCCAAATATCGCAAGGAGCTGTACAACTAAGTGGATTTTTCTAAAAGATTTTAAAATAATTACAGAGGTCGCTCCTGAGTTATCTAACAGTATTTTTCAGTTGCATTTTAGTTCGGAAAATTACACCGAGGCCCATATAATTTCAAAAGAACACTGTATATTTAAAAAAAATCCCAAAAATTATGTGGGTGTGCCTGCACCCACTCAAGACTTAATGGGGACGCCCCTGCACAAATCCCACACACACAAATCAAGAACAAATCCCGTATAAAAAAATCAAGAACAATTCCTGCATAAACAAATCAAGAACACACAAACACATATACACAAATCGCATACACAAAATCAAGAACAAATAGCATATACACAAATCGAAGCAAGTAAATCAAGAGCTTTTTTACCTGCGATGGAGCTTGGCCGGCGCAAAGATGAGAGTCGTGAGAGACGTGCGGCCGAGAGAGAGAGAGAGAGAGAGAGAGAGTCGTACGGCCAAGAGAGAGAGTTCTCCAACCGCCAAATAATTTTGAGGAACAAAAATTTTGGAGCGGGAGTGTGAAAAAAAACCCGCTCCTTTTTCCATTTAACGCAGTTTTGACTTGAAGTCTAAAATAATTAACATTATATTTATGATATTTATATATAAAAATGAGATAAATGGTTTATTTTTTATCTCAATTTTACTTAAATTGAAATAAAAATATAACTTTAAAGTCAAATTGACATAAAAAAATATCATTTATATCAGTTTACATTTGTCTGACATAACGTCACTTTTTAAACTGACATAAATGATGTTTTTTGTTGTAGTGACACTGCCAAACGGCAGGTTCCAGAACCTGCCTATCGGCACCTGCCGATAGGCAGGAAGGACTCTATGCCGATCGGCACTCACCTGGGACTATAAAAGTAGGCCTTCACCTCATTTGCAGAAAGATCCCAGATCTGATAAAAATCCCTCTCAACGAATCCCCGAAACCTCTCTCGAAGGCAGCGTGATTTCAACTTCCAAATCCCCTTTTTACTTCCATTTTCATCATCCCTTTCATCAAACTTGGTGAATTATCCACTCTCCATCATCATCCAAAGTGCAAGGGCTGCTCCTCAACATTCAAGATCAAGCTCAAGATCTTCAAAAAGGTCCAACTTTCTCAAACTCTCTCTTTAAATTCTCTTGAATTCTCAATAACTTGTTTTCTTACTTAGCACTTTTATTATCCCATTTCACACATCCTAATATACTTTTTACTTAGTATTATTGCACATCTTTTATTTTCATAAAACCCAAAAAACAAGAAAAAGAGGGTTTTGCACATAAATTCAAATAAGGGATTCTCATATTTTCCTCACACTTTTCTCACAACTAAAACACATTTTTTTCTACACACACACACACACACACACACACACACACACACTCACAAATAAGAGATTCCCCATTTTGGATTTATGGGATAAACCCCACCCCTCGTTTTACATGCGAACTACGTGGACTTTGATGCCTTTATAGGCTATGTAGGCGTCTCGAGGTCAAACCTGAGACTCGAGTCCTTTTTCTCACCTTTTCTCTCATTTTCTATCTTCTCTAAATCCATTTTTCTTATATTATACATATACTTGTTCTTAGTGACGCATTACCCCATATGCGTTATCGTTCCCTTATAACCATCAACGTAGGGGTAATCGCGTAAATCTCATTTTTCTAATATTACTCTTATATATTCCTATGGATGACTCGCTTTATCTGTTTCATGATACAAGTCGAGGATTCCTACCTCCATTCTATATATATACACATGTACACATATCACGGGAGGAAACATAAAGGAAAATAGCAAATATTCATGAGAGACCGAAAGGGCGGAATGGGTGCCTCACACCTTCCCATTTCGTAACTAAGCCTCTGAACCCTTCTCGAATCATCTTGGTTTCGTATGCACCAGTATGTCTTTGGATGCCACTCTTCGGGATGGCTTCCAGTTTTTGTTTTGTCTGTTTTGAGTGAAATAGACTGGAGACTCTGAATCTCTCTACATTTTTCACACCACAAACGATGTCGACCGAAGCGCTGTCGAGAGGGATGCGTGGGACCCGAAGGATCCTTTCCTCCATGCGCCCGCCCGTAAGGATCAGGATCGGGGATGGACACAGTGGATACTCTGCTGGGGATATGTGTTTTTGCTTGTGGGCTTGACTCTATTTACATGGATGCTATATTTGTTTATGTTTCTCCCCATATCTGCCTATCCCCCTTTCTCACATGTATCCCATGCTTACGCTTATGTTCACACACTTGTAGAAAATTCTCCATGTACACTTCGCACCACGTGCACCTAGGATCACATGTATATCCCCATGTTGCACGCATCACCCATCTATACTTGGTGTACCTTTTGGGGTACTTGTACTTTGTTCCCTGCTTGGCATAATCAAGATAGGCATTCTCATCATAAGATACTAATAACGAGAATCATGCATGATTCACACAACATCACCAAAGAGCATTGATATTGACAAAAAATTTCCCAGTAACTGAAGGGTCACTTCGTGATGGGCGCTGGTCCGGCAAGTCGCAGTTACCCTAAGAGATATAACTCTCACCTTCCATTGGCCAAGTACCTTCGACGTATATCGAACGGTTCCCCCGCATCGTATCGCTTGACCGAAGTCATGATGGGAGGTATATCGCAGGGAATTCATTCACGTATGCCGAGTATATCGAATTCGCTCACACACGTACCGTCCCCACGAGGTATATGGTGAGGCAATTCACGTACACTTAGGTATATCAAATGGCTTGTCCACACGTACCGATTGCCCGCAAGAGCAAGATGTATATCGTGGAAGTCACGCCAAAGGGGGAACCGATGCTGATTCACCCAACCAACTGCTTACCCCCATATAGGTGTTAGACATAGGACACGCACTTTAGATTGCCGATTTCAACCCGAAAATCTGCCGAAATTTCGGGCCGACCTGCCACCCAATTTTCGCGCATTTTTCAAAAACGGGACCCTGTCCGCGATCCTGGTTACAAGTCCAAATCGTAGCTTTGCATATATTAAAAACCCCACTTTTTCAGGCTTAGGTCCCATCCGACATTGCATTTAGGAGAAATAAATACAAGTGAGAACATAATAATCATAATAATCATGCTGAGTTTCGTCTCCAAAAACATTTTCTCCCTTCTTTATTAAAAATCAAAAAACATTTATCCATTCTTTATTAAAAATTCAAAAACATTTCTCCCTTCTTTATTAAAAATCCAAAAACATTTCTCTCTTCTTTATCAAAAATCCAAAAATAGTTTCTTCCCTTTTTCTCAAAAATAAATCTTATCCTACGCCTTCTCAAGTCGATTGCAAGACCTTGGCCTGGCTCTCTATTGGCTTCGATCTTCAGTCAAATCACCCCGGAATTTCATCCGCTCCTCTACTACTTCTTTCGAGTCCGGAATCCATCCATCGTCTATGGAGAATGTAGATCAATCACCAGTCATACAACCGAATCTGCCGACAGTCCTAGCTCAGCTCTTGGCCAAGATTGACAACCTCGAAGTTGAGGTCTGAAAAATGCAACGAAACCAAGTTCCTATTCCTCAAGAGCCCGAGGCCCTGTTCCCTCGTGTTATGGGTCCACCCGAGCCTATCTGGGTCCCAGAAGAATATCAGCACGCTCCATGTGCCCCTCCTGCCAATGGGCCGCCTCCTGCCCAGCTTCCAATGCCAAACATTGCCCAGCCTATGGCTAACCTGCCTATGGTCGCTGATCCAAAGGAGGAGGAGTTGAATAAAGTCAAAGAGGATCTCAAGATAATCACTAAGAAGTTTGACCAAGTCAGGATCTCTGGGAATTACATGGACTACACCCACATGTCTCCTTATCCTAAAGCGAGGTTACCCAATAAGTTCAAGATACCAAATATCGAGAAGTTCAGGGGGAGTGGTCCCCCAATTGTTCATCTTCGCAGTTATCATCGTTCCATGACTCTACTAGGGGCTTCTGAAGAAGTGATGGCCTAATTATTTCAGCAAACTTTGAAGGATAGTGCCCTCCGATGGTTTTTATCCCTTGAGGAATCCAGAATTCGTAGCTGGGAGGATGTAGCCCGAGAATTCATATCGCAGTATAAATAAAACGAAGAGCTTGAGTTCACCCGTCATTATTTAGAGCTGCTCAAACAAAATCCTTGAGAATCAGTCAGTAACTTCATAACTCGGTGGAGGGAGCGAGCAACTACCATGACTAATCGACCATCCGAGGAAGAATAGGTCAACATAGTGAAGAAGAACTTCTTTCCCCATGTCCAGCGACGATGGGAGTACAATACTATCCCCACTTTAGAGCTCTCAGAGAGGATGGAGTGGAAATCAAGGAAAGCCTCGTTAAAGCGGAAATTGAACCAAAGAAGTTGTCCGGACAGTTCACCCCTAGAAAGTATGACAAGCCTTCCAATGCTACAGTCTCAACCATCAACAACATCTCTCAACTAACCACATCATGGGCACCAGAAAGCCGCCCTGCTCCACTTCGAAGGGAATACACTGAGCTTTATGCTCCCCTCTCCAAGGATTACCAAGCCCTGTTAAGCCGAAACCTCATCAAACCCTTGGATCCACGTCCATTGCCAAATCCACTCCCCAGAAACTTCAAGACCGACGCTCATTGCGCCTTCCACCAAACTGCTGACCATACCACTGACTAGTGCTTTCACCTCCGAAACGTAATCCAAGCTCTCATTGACCGGGGTACCATCGCCCCACCAGCCAATCCTAAGCCAAACAGCACTCACAACCCACTCCCAAATCACACCAATGCCATCTTCTTGGAAAAAAACCCGAATTTCAATCCATCAACCCAAATCACACCCCTATACCCTCCTAAACCTCTTTAAATTTGCCCATATTTCCTCCTATACCCTACTAGCCCCGCTAATCAGGCACTGTCACTCCTTACCAGAGCATGCATCACTGTCCGTACCCGTTCTGAAAATGGAGGTTTGGAATTGTCAGAGGTGTTAAACCAACTCCTAGAATTCAGGCTGAAATTGACCTCACAGATGGTCATCGATTGCCAGAGATTCAGTACACTATTTTGGGAAGCACAAAAATGGGCCCGAGATTCAGACAGATGGGTGGTACCAACCGACGAAGTCAGCTTAGATGATGTTGTCCAGACTATGACAGAATTATTCAGGCAAACCAACAGCATTTGCAGTATCACCGGGTTACTTGACACTCTGAAGCTACAAGGGCGCTTGGTCCCTTTAGTCACACATATCCCCACATAATGGGAGGACTTGTATGAAGAAGCCATTGAAGTTGTGGAATGCATCAACTTTACAGGGAAAGATAAAATTGTTGCCACCGAATGGGGGGAAGGATTCTAAGATTCGAGCAAAGAACAAGCTTCAGGAAGAGCTGGCCCAGTAGTCGACATATGTGGGATGATCTCATTTGAAAAACTCCTCGAAGAAATAGACAGGGTGGCTAAACAACCTGAGATTGACGAGGAAATGGGATTTATGTTTTTTCCTTCTTCAGTAAATCACATGACCAGATCAGGGAGACATTACCAAGTTCCAAGCTCACTACCAGCAAATGACAAGGGGAAGGGCGTTGAAAACCTTCCTATGCCAGAGATGACAATCGAATAAAGAAAGATCCTCGATCAACTGAAGAAAACTGAAGCTAACATCACTCTATGGGGGCTTTTCATATCTTCCCAGCTACACAGAAATTCTTTAATTAAATTACTCATTGGACCTATAGTTCCTCCCTCTACCACACCAGAGGAGGCGGTAAATCTAGTCGGATCCTTAACCTCTACCCGAATGCTATCATTTTCTGAAGAAGAAATCCCCAGAATTGGGTCGAATCACAATCATGCACTCAACATCTCCGTCGAAGTTATGGGAAAGTCCGTGCCACTCTCTCTTGTCGATAACGGATCCGCCTGGAATGTTTGCCAATTGAGAACCTTCAAGTGTTTAGGCCTGAAAGAAAGAGACCTCGCTCCAACCTCCGCCGCTGTGCGTGCCTATGATAATACCCCTCGTGAGGCGATGGGATCCATAAAACTTGCAATAGGGGTTGGACCTATAAACCCTGTCGTCGATTTCCAAGTCATAGACATCCCAGCTTGTTTCAACCTGTTGCTCGGACGCCTATGGATCCACAATATCAAGGGTGTGTCTTCCTCACTCCATCAGAAATTGAAGTTCTTCGCCGACGAGCAAGTCATAACAATTTTTGGCGAAGACGAAAATGTCGAGGGTGCAAGCACCAGAAGTCCAATTCTCGAGATACAGCACGAGTCAAATGATATGCTCCTACCAGGATTCTGAGTCGAGCCATTCCTACTCCCGACAGGGGACGGTTTCAAAGAAAGGGTTTGTCCAGAATATGACCCTCATGGCAATGTTAATGTGATTCAGATAATCAGACATGCACTTCATGCCCGGAATGGGGCTAGGGCGAAGGCAACAAGGGATACTTGAGCCCATCGAGCTGAAGAAAGATTTCCCTCCTTGTGGCTTGGGGTATCAACCATAAAAAACAAGAGCTAATAATGATCCGCTAGTCTCGACCAAAGAGAGGATTAAACTGTATCCGAACTATCTCAGGAGAATCCTTAAATGGACGATTCATCAAAGAAGGTGAGGATTTCCCCTTTTGCAGTTTTCTAGAACCATGGTACGACCACACAGACAAGAAGATGAAGCCTGGGTTGGAGATCTTTTTCCAAGATAGCTACCCATGGGCCAAGAGTTTCCCACACCACGTACAATCGCTCATCAAAGATATCGAAGAGACTGAGGAAAGTGATTCCGAAGACTCCTTCAACTTACAGATACTTGGGCTAGCACTCTGCATGGTTTATTCGAGCACTAAATCAATGGACCCATCCCGTCTAATTAAAGCTGCTGATACACCTCTCCTCAACTGGCATGCTGCGCCAGTTCTACCTCTTGAAATCTCCCTTAACCCCAATGTTTACCTTTTTTCTTCTTTTATTATCTATCCTTTCTCAAATTTAATCGAGACCTCTTTTGATGAGGTTCTCAATGCTGTTTTTCCTATCAATGAAATAAACAAAGATTTTGAGTATCTTGTTGTGCCTTACATTAATTGTTTAGATTCTAATTGAACTTTTGATGATGATGATTTTGCAAATGAACAATTCTTAACTGATCTAAATAAGGTTAATAATAAACAACATAACTGCGTTCAAGTTAATGAAGAAGAAACTGTTGTTATAAATCTCGGTTCTAGTAGCCAACTGCACGAGATTAGGATAGGGGCCACCCTTGACAAGCATGAGCGTGCACAACTCAAAGAATTGCTGAAGGAGTTCGTAGATGTTTTCGCATGGTCATATGATGATATGCCCGACATCGAGCTTGAAATAGCTCAGCACGAGATCCCCACTCTCCCAGATTACAAGCTTGTTAAACAAAAACTGAGAAAATTTTGTACCGAATGGTCGCTCAAGGTCAAAGAAGAGGTGGTCAAACAGTTAAATGTGGGTTTCATTCGAGTGATCGAATATCCCACATGTCTAGCCAACATTGTACCTGTACCAAAATCAGGAGGAAAGGTTCCAATGTGTGTGGACTACCGAGATTTAAACAAAGCTTTTCCGAAGGATGATTATCCACTACCCAACATTGACATGATCGTGGACAACATAGGCAGTCATGCACTCAAGTCATTCGTAGACGGGTTTGCCAGATACAACCAAATAAAGATGAACCCAGATCACCAAGAAAAAAATCGCATTCATTACCCCATGGGGAACCTTTTGCTACATCGTTATGCCATTCGGTCTCAAGAATGCTGGGGCTACCTACCAAAGGGCTGCTACAACCATCCTACACGATGTGATTCACAAAGAGTTCGAGGTTTACATAGATAATATGATTATCAAGTCCAAAACTAGAGAAGGTCATGTTCCCGATCTCGGGAAGTTCTTTGAATGACTGCGACAGTATCAGATGCGACTTAATCCACAGAAGTGTGTCTTCGGCGTTACAAAGGGAAAACTCTTGGGATTCATGGTCAGTGAAAAAGGGATAGAAGCAGATCCTGCAAAGCTGAAGGCCATACTTGAGATGCCACCACCCCGAAGAGAGAAAGAAGTCTGAGGTTTTCTTGGGAAATTAAAATATATCAGCCAGTTCATCGTCCAGCTAACCTCCATCTGTGAACCAATCTTCAAGCTCCTCCGAAAGGATTCAACCAAGGTTTGGAAAGAGGCCTACCAAGAAGCTTTTGATCGAATCAAACGATACCTGACCCAACGTCCAGTACTTATGCCACCACAGTCTGGTCTCCCTTTGCTCCTATACCTAACCATAACTGACACTGCAGCCGGGGCTTTGCTAGCCCAATACCTTAAAGACTCCCACAAAGAAAGAGCCATCTATTATGCCAGTCGCAAATTGGCTGGGTACGAGGTCAACTACACTTCTTTAGAAAAGGCATGTGTCGCACTTGTCTGGGTCACCCAAAAGTTGCGACACTACATGCTCGCCTTCCTCATCAAACTTGTATCCTGAATGGATCCCATCAAATACCTGCTTGAGAAACCCGCCCTATCCAGCCGAATGGCTCGATGGTTGATGCTCCTAACTGAGTTCGATATCGTGTACGTCACACAGAAAGCTGTTAAAGGAAGATCCATCTCTGACTACCTCGCGGACTACCCTGTAGAAGAAGCAGATGTCTGGATCTCTGAATTCCTAGATGAAAATATCCTCTGCACCACTCAAGACCGCCTTCGATGGAAAATGTTCTTTGATGGCGCTGCCAACAAAAAGGGATATGGCATTGGGATACTTCTGGTCACCCCAGATGACTCCCACACTCCCATCACCATGAAATTGGATTTCCCTTGCACCAACAACATGACGGAATACGAGGCATGCACAGTGGGCCTCAAAGTTGCTCTCGAAAAGGGTATTCAACACCTTGATGTCTACGGGGATTCTGCCCTCATCATCGGTCAAGTGCTCAGAAAGTGGAAAGTCAAAGACGAAAAGCTCCAACCCTTTAATGCCCAATTAAAAGAGTTAGCCTCCCAATTCTGAGATATCGCCTTCCATTACCTACCCCGAGCAAAGAATAACCTAGTCTATGCTCTCGCCACTTTGGCCTCCATGGTCAACATGCCCGAGGGAATAATAATGACCCCCTTCCTAGTTCAAAAGCAAGACAAACCGACCCATTGATTCCATGTGGAGCTTGTCTCCTCCAAAGATCCTGAACCAGCCGATTGTTAGTACTATGATATCTAGTGCCTCCTCAAACATGGTAGGTATCCCGAGGGTTCCAACAAGAAGGACTGAGTAACCCTTTGAAGACTGGCCGCCCAGTACATCATCTGTCATAAAGCCCTACTCAAGAGGAATTTCGATGGAACTCATCTACACTACATCACAGGGGCTGAGATTGAGAAGACAATGCAGAAAATCCACAGTGGGGAGTGCGAACCCCACATGAATGGTCACATGCTCGCCAAGATGATCATGTGACAGGGCTACTACTGGACCACCATGACCCAGGATTGCACCACCTATGTCCGGAGATGCCTCAAATGCCAACAATTCTCCAATCTTCAACACTTGCCTCCGCGAGAGTTATACAACATGACCTCTCCCTGGCCGTTCTCCACCCGGGGTATCAACATCATAGGGAAGATTACACCAAAGGCTTCAAACGGACATGAGTTCATCCTGGTCGCCATCGATTACTTCACCAAATGGGTCGAAGTTGAGTCATACGCAGTGTTGAATGCCAAGAAAATGGCCAAATTCATTAAGATGAATATCATCTGTCGATATAAGGTCCTGCATGAGCTAGTGTCAGATAACGGGTTACACTTCGAAAAAGAAGTCACAAAAGTTGTCAACGAGTATGGGATTCAGAGACATAAATCTTCTCCCTACCAACCTCAGACCAATAGTGCAGTTGAAGCCTCCAATAAGAACCTCAAAGCCATCATCAGTAAGATGACCGAAAGCTGTAGGGATTGGGCTGACCGGATCCCATACGCCCTCTGGGGTTATCGAACCTTAATCCAAACCTCTACTGGGGCTACCCCTTACTCCCTGGCCTACGGCATGGAAGCAGTCCTCCCTGTGGAGCTGGAAATACCCTCGCTACGAGTCATGCTCGAAAGAAAGGTTAGTGAAGAAGACTGGTGCCAAAGCCGTCTTGATGAGCTAGCCCTCCTAGATGAAAAAATATTAACATCTCCTTATCACATACAGGGGTACCATCGCTGAATAGCGCGATTATTCAACAAGAGAGTCAAGGATCGCAGTGTCCGGGAGGGGGATTTAGCCCTCAAAGAAATAATAGAACCCATCTGGGACCCCAGAGGGAAATTCAAGCCCAATGGGAGCGGCCCTTACATTGTGAAGAATATCTTATCCCGCGGTGCCGCCATGCTCACTGACCTGGATGGGGAAGAGATGGCTCGTCCAGTCAATCTGTACCGTCTCAAGAAATTCTACCCCTAGTCCGAAATCTCGGCGCACTACGACTCTTCTCATCCCCCTTCTATTCTAAAAAAAAAGAAAAAAAAACTCTTCATCTCCCTCTACCCAGAACTACGTGGGCCTGATCCTCTACAAAAACTATTTCAAAACTTTTCCAAAACCCCAGAGGTACGTAGGAAGCTCATGCTCCTCACATGAGTGCGGTCCTTTCTTTTTCACAAAATACAATTCTTTTCTTACCTCTGAGAAGACGGTTCATTCTAAAATTATTTGAACAAAAGGATTATGTATGCCTTAGCGATCAGTATATATAATTCAAAATACAAAACTCATCGAAAGGCACATCTCGATGATCAGAAACTTATTTATTTCATTAATAAGAAGTTACAGTACGGATTACATAAGAAAAAGGAACGGATAACTCCCTTCCCCGCCACCATAAAAAGTAAAATAAAATCCCCACATACATTCCCTATTACATAAATAAACTCCCCAAGAGTCCTACCCACATCTACCCGAAGAGCCTACACCCTCATCATCTACATCCTGAGGACCCCAAGTTTCCCCTGACTGAATAGAGTGCCACAAACATTCCATTGATCGATGAGCCTTAACTATCTTCGAAAAGACCACAACACCCCCTTCCATGGAGTCAGATACAACAAACCATCTTTTACATGTCTCTACTTCCAACATCTTGGTGACTACTTTCCTCCACAACCACCTCATATAATCTTTGGGGACATGGAAAGCCTTCCCAACAGACTGAGAAGGACGGGTCGACGGACGCCGATTTTCCCACAGAGACCCAAGCAACAGATGCAGGCACTCAGTCAAATCTTCTACTGGAAAGAAATTTTAGGTTCGAGGGGGCACGACCTGCGCCCAGCCAAATTGGCGCAGAAGCTGCCAAGGGAAATAAAAAGAGGTATGTCTGAGACCAACCAGCCGCATATATGAATACTCTCCTAGCTCCAGAACAGGCTGCAAATGTCCCCACCAAGGCATGAACCAATACAGCCCACGAGCTCTGTGCTCCACAAACCAATTCTCCCAGGTCTCAACATAGAGGCCAACGCGGATGAAGAAACGCGAAAGGAAGCTGGGTACAGCCGAAAAGGATATTCTGGAGGAGTAAACAAGAGGAATCTCTCAGACAATCGCATGAATAGCATCACAGGGCTACCCCTTAAAAAGTCAGAACGACCTTCTCTCCAGGCATCCAGGACATTCAGAGTCTCCGCCAATATCACCGTAGCAGGATTGCGACGATATGACATCTATGAAGTAATGGCTACAAGTTATGGGTCCACTTGCACCTCCCCAGTCACCAGCAGTAGTTTTGAAACCAAACCCAAAACCACGGCTCCAGCATAACCGACATCACCTACTTCCCGCAAATGCACGGACTGCAGCACCGTCGGGAGGGAGATCATTCCTCCAGCAACCAATGACCTGGTCATCGAAGGTGAGATATAAAGAAGCCCGACCAACAAATCCCTAGGAGAACGGGAAAATTCGAGCAAAGTCGCATAAACACTGGGATTCACACCCAGTATGGCAGAAAATTCCTCGTAGGTAGGAAAAACTTCTTCCAACCCAAAGCGGAATACATGGTCTTCGGGGTACCAGAATTGTACCGCCGCGATCAACATATTCCACTCAATAGGACGATTGCGCCACAAGGAGACTCGACGCATGTTGAAGGCATCATAGTCGACATTATAAGAGCACATAGCTTCCAAGGCTTCGAGGTAATTAACAAACTCAATGCTACCAGGGAGAGCCATTGATGATGCAGGAAACTGCACCACCCTTCAAGGGGTTTGTGAGCTCAATTCGGTGTTAACAATGGCAGTGTAAAGATAGATATATATATATATATATATATAGTAGAAGGAGGTGAGGAGAAGAGGACTCAACACCAGAATATAAGTGGTTCAGCCAATCAGGCCTACGTCCACTGTGCGAGTGTATGATGTGTATCACTGTATGAGGTCTCCAATGGCTATAGATACAATCGCTCAAGCTTTCTCTCTCTACTGTGTATCTAAACAGAGTTTTAGCTAGGGTTGAATATCTGGGATCCTTTTGCAAGGTAGAGGATGACCTCTATATATAGTACCTAGGGGGTGTAATGTACCCCCCATGCATGCAATGAGCATGTGTGTGGTTACCTCACCAATATGGAAGTGCCATATGTCACTGTCACATGTAGAGAATGATGATGTAATATTCTCCCCACGTGTGGGGAATAATCTTGTTATAACTGACTTGTGTCCACGTGTCCTTATCTAAATGTCAGCAGGTGCTCGGCTATTGCGTCTGGGGTATGACCTCGGCCTTAGTGAGGCCGAGGTTGGTGAGTCTTGATACCTGTTCAGTCCGAGGATTCCATGGAGGTCTCGGCCTAATTGTGGCCGAGCCAATGGCCCAGGTCGGCCTGAGACGAGGTTGAAGTGGTGGCTTGATGAGGTAGTTGGTGGCTTGATGAGGTAGCTGGTGGCCTCCTACGAGCTCGACCTTCATCTGGCCGAGGTTGCCATTCCAAGGTATACGAGAATGCTGCCGATCATTGTGATGTCCCTTGGAGAGCCTCATGGTAGTGTCGGGCCTGGCTGACCTTGCTATGGATAAGGTCTGATATCGTGTGCCCAAGACTCGTCCAAAGTCGGCCATGGTCTCGGCCGAGGTTGCTCTCCCTAGGCCGAGGTTACACTTGGGGCATATCAATCACCCCCCAGCCCTTAGTCATATGTGAGAGCAAGTGACTAGGGGATTACTACACCTCCGAGGCCTGTTTGTTACAAGCCAATACCTGCTTGACACTTGTCCAATGCTGGAACATGCTTGCTTGGTAGGCGTGTGCTGTCAGCCGCCCTTTGGGGCTCCCAAGGCAATGATGGGCCTTGGGAGTCGTGCCTAAGTATTTAAGGGTTTTGAACCCTTCTTTCTTCTTCATTTGTTCCATTTCAGCCGCTAGCATTTTCGTAGCTCTCTCTCTCTAGAAAGATCTTGGTTCAAGGCATTTGGGTGGTGATTTTTCGCGTCCTCTCCTCTCTTCCTTACCATTTCATCCTCAGGTAAGGTTTACCATAATTTTTCCTTCATTTTTCCTGCAAGCACCCTTATTTTCGTACTTTCCAGTGAGTTTCTTAGCTTTTCGGCGAGACCACCATAATTTCAGGTGAGCTTTTCTTGCCAAATTTAAGTAGTTTGATCTTTAGATTCCTTTGCTTTATCATCTAGTCTTATTTGTAATTTTTGGAGTTTAGGAAAACCCCTAAGTGTAGTGTCATCCTCTGATGCTCAGACCCTTATATCAGCTTCTTGAGGAGTTCCCCTCTCTCAGAGAGAAGACTTTAGAAAATATTATGCAAATAGAAAGTGCACAGGAGGAAGCTCGTAGATCACAAGAGTTTCCCATTAGACCCATATTTCCACCACCTCTGAAGGTGATATATCCTGACCCCCCGGAGAACTTCTATCAGACAGAGGTTCCTACTGATCCCATACCTATGTCTGAGTCTGAATCGTCTACCTCAGACCCCATGTCTGTGGATTCCTTTCAAGAGGCCATGGACTCCACACGTAGGCCTGATTAGGCCCCTGATCAGGCCGAGGTCTCCAGACGAGCCTCATCCCATAACCACTCAAGCACCTCTGGGTCGTCCTCGGAGGTTGAGATTCTTGAGCCGAGTGTGGCCATTCCACCACCAATTGACGCCATCCCTATATCGGCAGTCACCGGGGCAGAGTTCACTCAGAGGTTTCTGAGTAACCCATCAACATCTGCTCCAGCCGACGTTGAGTTGGATGATGATGAGATTGAGAGCGATGTCGACGTCTCTGAGGCGGCCGAGCATGAGGGTACTATTACTGAGGTAGACCTTCTCTGCTTCAGATATCTGTATTCTATCAGCCCCTCAATAAAACTTAGGAGACCTCTGAGGGAAGAGAGGGCTTATCATGGCCGAGACGGCGAGATCTGTTTGTACGAGCATATGTTCAAGCTGGGGTTCCGTCTGCCCATTCACCCCATTATTAGGTCCATCCTCTCTTACATTAATTTGGCCCCCTCCCAACTCTCTTCTAAATCCTGGAGAATCCTAATAGGGGTTATAGTGTTATGGAAGGTTGTCCACCACTCAGACCTTCCAGTTCAAGTCTTTGTAGGTTGTTACGTCCCTTCCTCGGCCAAAAATCATCCGAGCTACTACCATTTTGTAGCTCGGAGGCCTGAGAAGAAATTTCTTCAGGTGACCCAGACTTCCAACCATAACTGGAAGCCTCGGTACTTCTTTGCTTCAGGGCCATGGGAGTTTGGCCCATGTGTTCCCTCGTCCAATTTGGAGCAGAGGTTGCCCATGAGATGGGGTAAGGTCACCATGTCTGCCAGGGCCGACCCTGGCCTAAGTCTACAGAACCTCCAGAAGGTGAAAGCCCTTCAAGATCAGGGGGTACATGGTCTATTTGTCAGGTTTGAACATCTGATGACTCCCCACTTCCTCTCTGGGACAGGTCTGGGTGGAAGCCCCCTTACCGAGCTTGGTAAGCATTTTTGTTTTGCAAGTTTAACCTCTGAGTTTATTTATATTTGATTATCTAACTCAAGTCTACTAATTTTTTTGCAGAGCGACCAAGGGATATTCCAGACGACCTTTGGGAGATAGCTTCACCGAGCTTGACAAGACTTGCCAAAAAAGAAGGTCTTAATGCTCCTCCCCCAGCTCCCTCGGCCTCTAATCCCCCAACCAAAAAGAAGAGGGCTCCCGGAGATCATGCCCCTGAGGATCAGAGGTTGAGGAAGAAGACTACTGAAGCTGCCATCCCTATCTCTTCAGCTGATGCCCTGTCGGCTCGTCTGAATCAGCTAAAGTTAACCGATAGTGTAGTCGGCCACAAGTATGCAGGCCCTGGATGCCATCAACTCTGTAATGACCGAGGCTGACAAACGCTTCTACAGGTCCCTTGACACCTCATTGTTGGTTGAGTTCGGCCTTCACAGAGCCGTTCAGGTATGATTTGATCCTTCATTACAAATTCTTCCAAGTGTAACATCTGATTCTTCTTCAGCTTACTTATGATCATTAAACATGCAGGGTTTGACCACTATGCACCATTTATCGAACTGGACTCTGAGGAAGTTACCTCTCATCCAAAAGGGGCAAGAGGCCGAGAAAGTTTGAGTACTCTGAACGCAGAGATAGAGCGCCTCAAGTCTGAGCTGAAGGGATCTGAGGAGAAGGTGAAGGGGTTGGAGAAGGACATATCCCAACTCGTCAAGGATCATGCTACTGCATTAAAGGCTAAAGACGACATTCTGCAGCAAAAGGTCAACTCAGCTGTCAGGGCCGCCCTTGAGGACGCCTCTGAGAAGATAATTGCCGACTACAAATCCTCTGATGAGTTCATGGGGTTTGGATTTGAATACCTTGAAAGAGGTATCAAAGCCATTACTAAATGGGCTGACATCAGAGAGAGAGAGGCCGGCACTCTGAAGGCCTCTGATTTCGTGGGTCTTGGCTTTGCTGATCCACAATTTGCCCAAGCTCTTCAAGAGGTTGAGGAAGAGGCTGATGCTCCTGCCGAGACTGCTACATTAGAGGCCACCGAGGTTGGAGGGGCAGACCTTTGTGATGATGCGGACGAGGTGACTAATCAAGCCAAGGGTGTCAACGTTCCCCCCTCAGACTCTTAGGATGTTTTGATCACTGCTTGTAACTTGACTGTATTGTGGAACTTGTCTGTAATTATTGAACATCTTATTATTTATGAATGCATTCCAATCTCTGATGAGGACCATCTTCACTTCCTTTTTATTGAATGTCATGTGATGTCTTTCATTCTTAGCTCCATTGTTATGGTGTCTGCTAAAAAATAATTTGTAATCTGAGCTTTAACCTCTGAAGTCCTCTTTCTTAGCTTGTCTTTTTGCAATGGCCTTGTTTAAACTCAACCAATGGTCCTGAGCTCAGACCTTGTCACCAATGAATGGTGTTATGAAGGTCTGAGGTTAATACCTAAGAGGTTATCCTCATAATGAATTTCACCAAATTAATGATGTATAAGGGTCTGAGGTCATCTCATTATAGTGTCTGACCTCAGAACTTGTCACCAAATTATGATGTTATAAGGGTCTGAGGTCATCACCTAAGATGTTATCCTCATAATGAATTTCACCAAATTAATGATGTTAAGGGTCTGAGGTCATCTCATTATGGTGTCTGACCTCAGACCTTGTCACCAAATTATGATGTTATAAGGGTCTGAGGTCATCACCTAAGGTGTTATCCTCATAATAAATTTCACCAAATTAATGATGTTAAGGGTTTGAGGTCATCTCATTATGGTGTCTGAGCTCAGACCTCGTCACCACTGAAATGATGTTATGAGGGTCTGAGGTCATCACCTAAGATGTTACCCCCATAATAACTCTTCACCAAATTAATGATGTTAAGGGTCTTCACCAAATTAATGATGTTAAGGGTCTGAGGTCATATCATTATGGTGTCTGAGCTCAGACCTCGTCACCACTGAAATGGTGTTATGAGGGTCTGAGGTCATCACCTAAGATGTTACCCCCATAATAAGTCTTAACCAAATTAATGATGTTAAGGGTCTTCACCAAATTAATGATGTTAAGGGTCTGAGGTCATATCATTATGGTGTCTGAGCTCAGACCTCGTCACACTGAAATGGTGTTATGAGGGTCTGAGGTCATCACCTAAGATGTTACCCCCATAATAAGTCTTCACCAAATTAATGATGTTAAGGGTCTTCACTAAATTAATGATGTTAAGTGTCTGAGGTCATCTCATTATGGTGTCTGAGCTCAGACCTCGTCACCACTGTGGTGTTATGAGGGTTTGAGGTCATCACCTAAGATGTTATCCTCATAATTAATCTCTAATTTAAGAATGTAGTAAGAACTGTCATGGGAACTGATCTTCATTAATAACCTCTTCATAATAAGATGGTACATTTACATAAAACTCTATGCAACATCATATGTAATATCTCTTTAGGTGATCAGCATTCCATGGGTTAGTGAAAGGTTCTCCTTCTAGGTTTTCTAGCCTGTAAGTTCCAGGAACAACCTCTTCTGTCACTTTGTAGGGGCTATGCAAGTTTGGGTGAAGCTTATTTACTTTTTGTAGGGTCTTCTTCAGCACTAGGTCTCCTACTGCAATGGGTCTTGACTTCACCCTCTGGTTGTAGAATTTCACTGCCCTCTGCTGGTAGGCTGCTTATCTGACCTCTGCATCCTCTCTTCTCTCTTCGATAAGATCTAGGTCTAACCTCCTCTCTTCTCCATTATTTCCAGGGTCGTAGGTCTGAATCCGTTGAGTTGGGAGTCCTACTTCCGTTGGTATGACGGCCTCTGAGCCATGTGCCAGCATGAACGGTGTTTCTCCCGTTGGTGTCCTTGTCGTGGTTCTGTAGGCCCATAACACAGCGTAGACCTCTTCAGTCCATCTTCCCTTCGTATCATCTAACCTCTTGTTGATTCCGTCCAAGATAGTTCTGTTTGTGACCTCGGTCTAACCATTTGCCTGAGGTTGACCAGGAGATGAGAAGAACTACTTAATCCCTACTCTTAGGCAGTACTTTTCTAAGGAGGAGTTCTTGAACTGGGTCCCATTATCCGAGATGAAAGTGTTTGGGAGGCCATATCTGCATATAATATTCCTCCAAATGAACTGGAAGTTATTCTGTTCTGTGATTGTTATCATCGGCTCTGCCTCCACCCACTTTGAGAAGTAGTCAATGGCAACTATCAAGAATCTATAGTTGTTGACAGCTCTTGGCAAGGGTCCTACTAAGTCAATTTCCCATACCGCAAATGGCCATGGAGAAGAGATTGACGTCATAGGCTGATGGGGTTGATGAGGGATAGTGGCGAACCTTTGGCATTTGTCGCACCTCTTCACGTAGTCTGCAGTGTCCTTGGACAAGGTAGGCCACCAGTATCCCTGAGTGATGATCCTCTTGGCCAGGGGCCTTCCCCCTATGTGGCTAGAGCAAGAACCCTCATGAACCTCCTGTAAGACCCGGGGAACTTCCATGGGATGCACACATCTGAGGAGAGGCAATAGAAACCCCTTTTTGTACAAGACGTCTCCTACCATTGAGAACTTGGCAGCCCTATATCTCAACTTTCTTCTTTCTAGTTTGGACTCAGGCAGCTCTCCCTCTCTTAGGTATCTGACGAGCGAGTCGATCCATGAGTCTCCTAGCTTCAAATTGTGACAAGGTTTACATACCTCTTCTTCCTTAATGGTTGCATTTCCTAAGACTTTGATCGGAACGGTCCTTCTAACCTATGTCTTCCTTGCCAATGCATCAGCGTGGCTGTTACTTTGTCGAGGCACTCTCTTCAGTTTTGCCTCTTCAAAATATTCTAACATATTTCTAACTCTCTCCAATTACTTCTCCATCCTCTCATTCTTGGCCTCATAGGCTCCCAGCACTTGATTGACAACTAACCTTGAGTCGCTGTGGACTAGGAGACGTCTTACGCGAAGAGTTTTTGCCAATAAGAGGCCTGCTATCATGGCCTCATACTCGGACTCATTGTTTGAGGCCTGGAAGTTGAATCTCAAGACGTATTCAATGTTGGCACCAACTATAGTCGAGAGTATTAGCCCCGCACCGCTTCCACTATCACAGGAAGAACCATTAACGAAGAGACTCCAAACGTCTGTATCTGATGAGAAATCCCCTTCTGTCATAACTCCTTGCTTGAAGAGGTATCGATCCTCTTCGTTCTCTTCTATTTTGCCCCGAGTTTTGCCTGAGATGACCTCTTCCCGATCTCGGAAGACGTTTGGTGCCGTCTCTTCCGAATTTTGGAAGACAGTGCGTTTTGTCTTTTCGGCATCTTCCAGGCCTTTTTCTATCTCGGCCTCTTCCCAGGTGAATTCTGCAACAAAGTCTGCGAGGGCCTACCCTTTGATGGTTGTCTTAGGCTAGTAGGTAAGATCATATTCTCCTAATTCGATGGCCCAGGTCATCAATCTCCCAGACTTCTCAGGTTTATGCAGGACCTGCCTTAGTGGGGAGTCAGTGAGGACTACCATGGAGTGATCTTGGAAGTAAGGCTTCATTTTTCTTGAGGCATGTATTAGGGCTTAAGCCAAGTTTTCGATGCGGGGATAATTTTGTTCAGACCCTTGAAGGGCCTTACTGTTGAAGTATACAGGCCTTTGGATCCCATCCTCTTCCCGTATGATGGCCGCGCTGATGGCTGACTCAGAGACTACTAGATATACAAACAACCTTTCTCCTGCGATGGGCCGAGACAGCAATAAGGGAGACCCTAAGTAGGACTTGAGTTGGTTGAAGGCTTTTTCACACTCTTTGTCCCATTGGAATGCCTTTCTTAAAACTTTAAAGAATGGAAGACACTTGTCCGTTGCCCTAGAGACGAATCTGTTAAGCGCAGCCACTCTCCCCGTGAGTCTTTGGACATCTTTGATACTCCTAGGAGTCTTCATGTCAAGCAATGCCTTAATTTTTTCAGGGTTCTCTTTGATACCTCTCTGGTTGACGATGAATCCCAGGAACTTCCCGGCTCCTACCCCGAAGACACATTTCACTGGGTTGAGTTTCATCTTGTATGAGTCCATCACATCGAAGGTCTTCTCAAGGTCTGCTACATGAGTGCAAGCTTTCAAGCTTTTTGTCAGCATATCATCTACATACACTTCCATGGTCTTACCTATTTGCTCTTCGAACATCTTATTGACAAGATGTTGGTATGTTGCCCCTGCATTTTTCAGACCGAATGGCATCACTTTGTAGCAGTACGTCCCTTTGTCTGTAATAAAAGTTGTCTTCTCTGAGTCTTCGGGATCCATGAAGATTTGGTTATAGCCTGAATATGCATCCATGAAGCTCATGAGCTCATGTCCTGCTGTAGCATCCACCATTTGATCTATCTGAGGTAAAGGGTAGCTGTCTTTTGGGCAAGATATGTTCAAGTCAGTGAAATCCACACACATTCGCCACTTTCCATTGGCCTTAGGCACGATGACTGCATTTGAGAGCCACTCCGGGTAGGTAACCTCTCTTATGAACTCAGCCTCTTCCAACTTTTTGACCTCTTCTCGGATGACGTCGTAATTCTCCCTGGAGTAGACTCTTCATCTCTGCTTGATAGGCCTGGCATCTTTGGCCACGTTGAGTTTGCGACTCATCACTTCAGGATTGATGCTAGGCATGTCTGCGTGACTCCATGCGAAGACATTCTGCCTCTTCCTGAGGAAGTTTATCAGCTCTTCCTTGATTTCCGGATTAAGGGCTTTGCCGACCTGGATGGTTTTTTCCGGCTCGTCCTCATTGAGGACGATGGATTCTACCTCTTCCGCGGCCTCTCCCTTCTTCAATTTTGTTTCATCTCTTGGATCGAGAGTATCAATGTTATAAGTGGTGATGGCCCTCTTATGGGCTTCTCTCTCTTTGGCCGAGTTGAAGTAACATTCTCGCGCTGTGGTCTGGTCACCTTGCACTTCCCCTACTCCATAAGGAGTCGGGAATTTTAGCATCTGATGGACCGTTGACGGCACAGCCTCGAACTCCCTAAGGGCCACCCTTCCTATGATGAGGTTATAGGCCGAGAAGACACTCTCGTCCATCACGAAGAAATTAATCCTCCTGGTCAACCTCTTAGGTCATTCGTCACCCATCCGTACGTCCATCTCATACATGCCCAAGGGGTGAACCTTTTCACCACTGAAGCCTATCAGGGGGTGGTGATAGGGGACCAGTCTTGCTCTACTAAGGCCTAAGCTCTTGAAGCAAGGCCAAAACATCACATCTGCCGAGCTCCCCCCATCCACCAGGATCCTCTGTACCTCATACCCATGCACCCTTGTCGTTATGACCAAAGGGTCTTCATGGGGGGCTAAGATACCTCTGAAGTCGAGTCTGGAGAACCAAACTACGAGGGTGTTCATGTCTACTTTCTTCCTCTTCTGTACTGTATTGGAAGACATTAGATTCACAACTTCAAGCTTGGCCACTGATTTGGCCTCGGCTACATGAGCCTTCCTATCCGCTACTTCAGATCCACCACCTGCAAATCCTCCGCATATTGTGACAACACCGAAAGAGATCATACCAACCCTCTTTACCGGGGTGTTGTCATCCTTTGGTGGGAGATCCGGATCATCTTCATCATCACCTTCTGAATCATCATCTCTTCGGGCCGGGATGTTGTCACGGCATCTTTCATTCCTCCTTTTCTTATGGTCATCTCTTCCACTCTTAGGAGCCTTACCGTCTACATATTTTCTCAATTTCCCAGATTTTAACATCTTCTCAATCTCATCTTTCAAAGCGAAGCATCTATCTGTGACGTGACCATGATCTTGGTGGAACTCACACCATAGGTCTTTATTCCTCTTATGTGGTGGAGCTTTCAGATTCTCTGGCCATCTCAAAGCCCTGTCATTCTTGATCTCGTTGAGGATGTGCTCACAGCTCACAGTAAGAGGAGTATAGTGAGCGAACTTGCCATCACCCGATCTCTTCTTCCCATCTTTCTTGCCTTGGGGCTTTCCACTGCCACCGCGGTTCTCATCCTCATAATTGGTGGCCATTGCCTTTTCTGCATTCATTACTTTCCCTGCGGTTGCCAGCAGCTCTGCCATAGACCTAGGGGGCTCTTCCGCCAATTTCCACAATAGCTTCCCCTTCTGGAGGCCTCCTATAAGGGCGGTCATGGCTATGTTCTCTTCATAGTCTTCGACCTCCAACTTTTCTTTGTTGAATCTTGCTATATAGTCTCTTAGGCTCTCACCCTTAGCCTGCTTGACATACAGCAGGTGGGTAGTCTTCTTTTGAGGCCTCACCCCAAAGCAGAAGCTATGGATGAATCGCTCAGCCAAGCCTTTGAAGTTCTCAATTGAGTTCTTCGGAAGGGAGGTGAACCAACTGTGTGCAGCCCTTGTTAAGGTCCCAGAGAAGGCTCTACACTTCATCTCATCGGGTATCGGGTAGATGTCTACTGCCGACTGGTACATCTCGATATGATATACAGGGTTAGTGCTGTCATCATACTTGGGAGACACCGTAGGAGGCTTGAACTTATCTGGGGTTGGGAAGCTCACTATCCTAGCCACAAATAGGGAGCCCTCTACTTAACCCCTTTGCAATGGGTCCCTGCTTTTAATGAGGTCTCCTATCTTCTCCTCAAGGCGTTGGATAGAATCACTCCATGGTCTTCGGCCATCGACTTGGCCGAGGTTATCCTTTGCCATCTCTCTAGGATGGACCGAGGGTTCCCCTGCCAAGACACATTGGCTGTTGACCTCTTCCTGTTCCCTGCCTCTTCTTTCACAGAGTCGGCCTTGGTCTGGTCGACCCTGCCCGTTCCCTCGCTGAGAGCCTGCTGCGCTCCTTTATCTCGACAGTCTCTGTCTTAGGTCATTTATCGGGCCCAGTCTCTCGAAGGCCGACCCTCTGCTCAACCTATCAAAGGCCGACCCTCTTTGTCGGGCCTCTTCACCTCTTCGGCCTACATAACCTTGACTCTACCTAAGAGGCCGTACAGTGTTATCTGACACCTCATAGGGCTCCCAGCAGTCTTCCGGGGCTTCTTCCGCCTCTAGATCGTCATACCTGTCCTCTGGGCAAGGGTTTCCTTGCCTCCCCAGGCGCAAGCGCCTAGATTCAGCAATGTCCCTTCTCCGCTGGGGTGTAGGCTGGTCCTTCATTGGTGCCTGGGGTGATCCCCTGGCGTCAGGATGAGGCTGAACAGCCGCCGGAGTGATCATATCCGGTGAGACTCCAGGTGGCCTCATCATAGTTTGGCTGAGCTGTGCAAATTGCTCCTGCATAGCTTGTTGCGTTGCAGCTAAAGACCTCAAGGCTTCAGCTACCTCCTCCATTTCGGACTGGGGGGGCGCCTGACTGGAACTAGTCCCTCCACCCTCGGGCGGCGGAAGAGGCGGTGGTAAGTCTGGTGCCATATGTTAACACTATAGAGATTAAGTAGCAGATGAGCTTAGTACCTCACAGGACCTCTTTCAATGGTGAAATAGCTCCGCGCTAGGGGGAGGCCTGGTTCACCACCAGAGTCTCCGGTGAGGTTAATCAGGAAAAGAGGAAGAAATAGCTTCTCGTTCCCACAGACGGCGCCAAAATGATGATGCAGGAAACTGCACCACCCTTCAAGGAGTTTGTGAGCTCAATTTAGTGTTAACAATGGCAGTGTAAAGATATATATATATATATATATATATAATAAAGTAAGAAACTTATCTATGTCATAAGCTTAAAAGATGATGTCATCTTAATAAATTTTTTCTGTACTTCCTATTTTACCCTTTACAATTTTGGTTTCCCCCTCTTTTTTTCACCCTCATTTTATGTCAAAATTCAAAAATAAGGACGAAAGAGTCCATAGACACCCTTACACACAACTCAGTCTCTCTCCTCAACACAAAACCCACGCCCCAACACTCCCTTGCTTCAGCTTCCGTAAACCATCCCCAAACCCTCAATTCTTCCCTCTCCTATTTCACTTCCCCCGCAATACAAACCCGTTCCAAACCCTTATCCTACCACACCGCCGCCTTGCACTCCAACACTGCCACCCTTGCACTCCAACGGTGCCGCTGCCACCCTTGCACTCCAACGGTGCCGCTGCCATTCCAAGTAATTTCTCCCACACTCTCATGTTTATATTTGTAATATTTTGATATTTTGACCTTGGATCTACAGATCTGAAGACTTTGTTTATTTTCTTTCAAAGTTTAGTTATAAGTTTTGTTCTAATATACTATATTTTTGTTCAATTTTTGTTGGTACGATTGTTGGTTCAATTCTAATGCGTGTTATCTATTTCCTTAATCTAAGTTTTTTTTTAATTTAATGGTCTTCTTGAAATTAGCTATTTTTGAGCCCCTAATTCTTAGACATCTCAAACTGAAATTATTGTGTTTATTGTTTGATTTCTAGGTCTCACCCATGGATTCAGCTTTACCATCAATGCAAATGGTATGCTCTCTCCCTTTTTCACTCTATATTTTTTGTATTGTTTTATGTGTCTAAATAATTTATGAACATTCAAATTTTTCATTTTTTGTTAAATGAAATTGCGGTAGTGTGAATTCTTTCTTTTGTATTTTTGCCAAAAGATTTTTTTTCCTTCAATGACCTTAACTAATTTCTATTAATGGTCTTCTTCAAATTAGGTGTTTTTGAACCCCTGATTTTAGATATCTCAAACTGAAATTATTATCTTTATTTTTTGATTTCTAGGTCTCACCCGTGGATTCAGTTTTACCATCAATGTAAATGGTATGCTTTCTTTTTGAACCTTCAAGTTGATGTCAATGGTATGAACCTTCAAATTTTATTGTTTGATTTCCTTTTGAACCTTCAATGCAAATGATTTGATTATTTTTTTAAACATGCGAGTTTGGTTATTACAATGTGTAGTCATGAGTAGGGGTGGAAAGTCAAGTTTTGGTCTGACATCACACAATGCTCGACGTTATTAACACAATTCATAGATGACACATAATGCACGACACGATTAACACAATTCATAGATGACACAATGCACGACACATACAAGTATGTAATGTTTTTGTATTGGATTGAGTCTCTGAAGAAATTAATGGAAATCTATTTTCATAAATTTTTCTTTCTCAAATTATTTCGTCAAATGTTTTTGTTTATAAGAGCTTACACAGCCAACAGATGCCCGTGAACATCCAAGATTTCACAATATGGTTTCTATGTTACCATACCGATAGATGCTGCATTTGTATGTTATAATATGGTTTCTATGTTACAATATGATTTCACAATATGATTTCTAGCTTACACGGTCGGTAGATGCTGCATTTATACCTCTTATTGAAGTTTCTCCTATTAGAAACCATGCTATAGAAGTGGCTAAGGTTATGCAGTGCCACGACGACATGGACGGTGGTTTCCTATTTTTATCTCATTGTAATTTGTAGTTGTTTGATAACAGGGGTGTTTCATAGTGACATATTTTAATTTACTCTTTATAATATTATTTAAATGAGAAGTGAGGGTTCATAACCTTTTATCATCATTTGAATAATTTTATCCCCTGTTTGTTTTGTGTTTAGGAAAATTTACAACAGAGATCAATTAAGTCAGCCTAAGGAACTTAATCCTCAATATAAGATTAGTAGTTCATGACTTGGAATGGAAGAGGTCCATAAGGCAATTTCTCCACAAGGCAATTTCTCCACAAGGCAATTTCTCCTCAATATAATATTAAGTCAGCCTAAAGTTTTTTTACCATGTTGGTTTAATTTAGAAGAGGTCTGTAAGGCAATTTCTCTACAAAAAAATAATCCACTTGGGATAGTTTTTTGAACAAGAAGGTCTTACACACTTCATTGCTTCTTGATATATTTCCTAGATTTATGTTGTGTAACATGATTTATGAAAGACCCCATTTAGTTTGTATTAAAAATCATGATTTATGATTGTTTTGTGAAGAGTTCATCTTCAATTTTACATCTTCAAAAATGTATAAAGGAGTTTTAACTATATTTGGAATTTCAGTTGATTATGTTTTAACTGCAGGTCTTATTTATGTACAGGACTTATCTACACACAGCATGTCTTATTTACTTACATCGTTGTTGATCGCTGATGATGCCAAGTCCGTAAAAAGTCTGTAAGTAAATTAATTCATTTTATATGTTTCGGGTATAATGAATGTTATAGAGTTTTTAGTGAGAAAGCAAAGTAGTGTCTAAACATGCCTAAGAATCTTTGAATTTTTGATAATTAAATAAATGTATAGTCGACCACTATTCGTGATTTGACCACAACACCACCTTGGATCCCACTCTCTTCAGCTTTGCTTCCACCAATCAAGATGTAAGTCTACACTGTGGTTGCACCGAGATTCCAGTTCAAATGCCACAACAGCTTCCATTTCAGTTTAATTAACACCGAGTTAGGCACATGCAACCACCGTGTAATTGTTCCTGTTAATGAAAGGTGGAGTCAGGCTCTAGGTAGCATTTTGGCTTCAATGGATGATTTAACAGCAGCTCTCCGTAGCGGTTTCGGGTTGGAGTGGCATCAAATGAAACCAGATGCAGCGATGCGAAACATCGGGTGGGCAGTGTGGTTCCAGTTAGACTTTATTTGGTTGTTATTGTGCGGATCAGCCATATCCACTCACCTGTAGCACCTTCAGATGTGGTACGTCTCTCAACGAACTTTTTCATCAAATATAGTTTATTTTTTATTTTTCTTTTGGAATCACACTGCGGAGAATCCTCATAACACATAATTTCCCCACGTTCCTTGCTTCATTGGTTTATGTAATTATTGATATCTGCATAAGTTTATTACCATTCTCAGTAATATTTATATCCTTTGGTGGAGTTGATACATATTGGGCTTCTTTTGTCCTAATTTGCTTTAAATTTATTCAGGGTCAGTAGAAAAAGAATCCTATCCTGTAAAAGAAATAAAAGAAAGCTCACGGCCTGACAGAGCAAGTGTGTTTGCCAAACGGGCTGCTGCAGTTGCATTGCATCTTAAGAAACCAAGTAAGTGTGTTGAGGCTGATATAACTAGGGGATCCACCATAGGCTCTTAGGCTCAATCTAAATAGGATGCTTCTAATACATCTTCCAAAAACTACACTTTCAAGAAAGGTATCTGATTCCTTTTTCAACAATTTCATCCATGCATATATGTAGATATTAGTACTTCTGGTGTGGTCTCAACCCTTCCCACCCCAACCTCCCCTCATAACTCCAACAAAACCTCCCCTCATGCCCTTTTATACCTATTATTAATTTATTTTAGACAGCTAATCATTAGTTTTACTTCTTTATGTGCTTGGATTTACTATTAAAAGTTTAATAATGCAGTGAGTTTTGTTGATTTGCTATCCATGGCCATTATTTAAGTTCAATTTATAGTATTGTTACCATAAAAGATGTTAGGATCGAATCCCACATTGTACTAATAATATATGTATTATGGTACACATATTTCAAAGAGGTTATGCATTATGGTACACATATTTCAAACAATTACCTGTTTTTATTTGATCTGATCTGATAGCACATATATGATCTTATCACACACATGAGTTCAAAAAAAAAAATTCCCCTTTGAATGAACCTCTGTATTCGTGATATCAAATTTTGATTTGAAGTTTATATTTTTTCTGCTATTTTGTTGGAACTAATTTTATACTTTGCAGATGGTGGCAGCTCCAGAGAATCTTTTGCATGTATTTCCATCAGCAGTGTCATATGTTAGTAAGTTTAATGGTTTTTCAAATTTATCTTTCCATAGTTGCCTGATAGGTGTTTGACAAAATGACTAACCTATTGTTTGGTTGATAATTCTAACTAAAAAATTAAAGGACAATCTAGCAAGATGCCGATGTTTTTCAAATGTATTTGGTTTGCCCTGTCTAATCTTTTGATGTTTTTGGATGTGGGTAGTGGTATGTTTATAGGTATTTTCTTTAAGTAATCTTTATTTTGGGGTTTATTGATTATATTTCATTAATACTCGAATTATATTATGAATTTGGGTTATAAGGTGTATTTTTTTAACTTTTTCTACGTTTATGGTTCATAGGTATTAATTGGGATTATAAATGTTATTTTGTGATGGTTTTCTGTTTTGGGTTCCATTTGGGATAACACCTTTTATGGATACATATTGTCTAAGACTGATGCGGATGAAAATGCTGTGAATGTAATAAATAAATATATATCCATGCATCGTGCTTTCCTATACACATCCTCACACTACATAGTCTAACAAATCATGGATGTGAAACTATTTGGATTTCTGTTTTATAGGAGGAAAGAAAAACTTTGGACAAGGATCTGGCTCGAGCATGGGGCGTGGCTTGGGCCCAACGTTGGACATGATGGAGACATGTGGGGCATGCTTTAGGCCCAATGATGGATATGGTGGAAACACACCTGCTATGAGTATGTAAAGACACTTTGGCCTGAGAAACTTCCCCCACTGATCCAATTTCTATTAGAATAGGTGCACAATGATTTTCACTAGGAACTGTTGGAAGCATTTCTCATGAACATGAAACAAATCAAGAAGATCAAGAT
Source organism: Sambucus nigra (assembly GCA_949130495.1). Lineage (NCBI taxonomy): Eukaryota > Viridiplantae > Streptophyta > Magnoliopsida > Dipsacales > Adoxaceae > Sambucus > Sambucus nigra. The sequence continues at coordinate 42,470,297 of OX422216.1, read as the reverse complement.
CACTGAATAGGAAACCATTGTGCTTTTTTTTTAGAGACTTGCAACTTTATATGTTGATTTTAGGGTCATTCTAAGTTTACGTTTGCACACTGATTTTGCAAACTGATTCGTTTGCAAACTGATATTTCTCAACAATAAATATGATTCTCCTCATTTGTTTGTAAACATAAATTTTTGGTATTTCAAAAAATTAGACCTGATGGTACTTCAGTTGTAGATTCTTTGGTATTTTAGAAAATTTTACTTTTTTTGATTTGTTACACAGATATATGATTTGTTACACAAATATTTGATCTCCATCTCAAACATTGATTGTTTTAAGCACAAAGATATATGATTTGTGTTACCTATGTTACAGAGGCTTTGTATACAGCAATAGGAGTAGATTACAGTGTTGTCATTCAAGCACAAAGATATATTTTTTATGTTTATCATTACGAATTTTTAATCTTTTAATTGGATGTTTGTCATTACGAATTTTTAATCTTTTGATTTTAATCTTCCATATGACAGACATTGCATTATTACTTTAATCCTTTAATTGTATCCATTTGATTTGTTTGAGTAGTTTGAAATTTCCAAACTATATACTATTACTTTCAAGTTGCCAACATTACGATGAGGAGCAGGCAAAAGCATGCAGGGCAAGGGCAGTGCTGGTGCAGCACCTAATCAGTGTCAGGTATGGGGTCAGTACTGTTTATGTGGCGTGTTACACTTGAGGTATGATTATCCTTTTTTACGAATTTTTCTTCATTGCCCTCTATTTGGAGTTTATATTGATGAAACTCATATCCCTTCACTAGCTGCAGCACCAATAATCTCAACATATGGTTTCCCTTTTGCTAATCGCACGAAGATCCCCTATGTTGTATGCTGAGCAGCAGCCATATTCGGCCCTTCAGCAACAAGCCTTGCACAGTCAGATGGTCATTGGCTCTGGTGGAACCAGTGGGGTTCACACACGACAAAGTGAGGAGACCAGTTTTGGGATCAGAGGGTTTCCTGATTTTAGCCGAAGCACGAACGGAGAAGGCGTGAAAGGTGGGAATCGAGTAGCATGCAACTCAAGAAATGAAGAGAATGAGAGTTTAGTTTCGGCTGAAGATTGAGGCTGAAGCTCAAGAAGGCATGCTGCAGGTAAAGGTGAGACTCTTTAAAAGAAAATCACCCTTATATGTTAAGGAGACACACAAGAGATGATCAAGTCTCTGTTTTTGACACCAAGAGTCCAGTTTTATTGGTTACAAGACAATGTAGGTAGTTGATGAGTTTTTTTAGTACATTGATAATTTACGTAGCTAGACTTTAGTACCTGTATGGTTGATCATTTTCAGTTGGACAATCCCATGACTAATTTCAATGGCATAGTTCATGTTGGATCGTTGGAGACTTAACAACAAATTTGGCGTCATTATTAACTATTCTTAAAATAACTATGTCTTGAATATAATGAATGTGTTTTTATTGCTCCATTTACCATGTCCTTGAGGTGATGCTACATTCAAGTTTTATGTTGAACATTGTATTCCTTATATGATTTTGGTTCCTTATTGTGGTTCATTATTGGATTGTTTTTTCTATTAGAATAATAGATGAAATGTTGAGACAAGTGAGGCGGAAATTGAGCATCCAAATACTTTCTTGGTGATTATGGAGATATTGACACAAATACTTTCTTGGCCATACATGGCTTTAATTCTCTTAATTGTTCAATATTTTTTTATGCGCATTACAAAGGTTGAATTTGCATAAGGCCATGATCAATGGGAGGCAAATTTGGTAATGAGGCAGTGGAGTGACCAGGTGTCGTTTACTGCGGATTTGCTGAGGGCATTTATGGATGATGCATGGAGGGCATTTTAGATATCTCATCTATGAGAATTATTTTTACAAATTCCATAAATACTAGGCATATTTTTTTGTACTGGATCTATGTTTTTATATACAATAAATGTAATCTCCTTTTGGTATAATACTAATGACTATTATTTTTTTTAAATTATACTGTTTTGTTGGGGAATGAAATTTTTGTCGTTTTATAATTCCGCACTTTAGAAATTTTTGCCGTTTCATGATTATGTAATTTGAAAAAATTTCATCATGCCTTCATTCCCTATTTTTTGATGTTTGAAATGAGGTATTCAACCGAGCTTTTTAGAAATGGCTAAAGAAGAATGGTGCACATCTAATATTATATTTTTCGATTTGCTCTTTTCTTTTGCAGATGTGGTGTTGAATGACATCATTCCTAAACATGCCACCACTTGATCGACAACAACATGCATCGGTAATGATTTGCGCTTAATATGGTGTTGCGTGCGATTGATGATTTTGAGTGTCGAAAACAAAGGGGATATATGATACTTTGATTCAAAGTGTCTTGAGCGATAATGTGTGAATTGGCATATTCAATGTAAAAAGACCCACACATTCCTTGCTCTTTCGATTTAGACGTTCCTTGATTGGATCACATTTTTGGTTTCAATGTAGTGTGTTTGCCTTTGTATAAAAGATTAATATTATGTAGTCTTTGTTTTGTTCTTGGATATTCTATTAGTCTTTGCTTTTTTTGTGCCGCTTTTGCACATTTAGCGTTAAAGGCATGAATGCACTCAAACAAAGTGTTCACAAATTTTTTGTGTAGAATGAGTTCAGTTCATCTACAAAATTGAGTTTCTGCATTGCAGGCTAATAATGTATTTATGTTTTCTTCATGAATTGATTAAATTGATTACTGTTTTATTTATTTATTGATGAATTGATTAAGCTGGGTGGATAATTTAATAAACAAAGAGAATTTTGCCCAAAATTTTAAATTATTAAGACATTTGTGTTGGAAAAAAATTGTATGATTTAAATTTACATGATTCTATACTTTAAAAATTTACACTTCTAATGTATAAAACATTTATTATTGGGACATATACCAAATAGTCCCTCGGACATTTTTTAATACCCATTTAGTCCAAACTTTTTTATTTTGCCTCAAAAAGTCCTTTGCCACATATTTTGGAGAGGGAGTGCCGCTGGCGCGGACCTCTAAAAATAAGAGGATATTGAGTGCTTGAGGGACTAAATGGGTTAAACTAAAAATATGTGTCCTTTTAAAAAAATATATATTTATAGTAGGGACTATTTAATAATTGACCCTTTATTATTTATATTATACACGATTTTATACTTTTCAAAATTATCAGCGTGCCTTCAGGCACGGGCATACCCTAGTATATATATATATATATATATATATATATATAGTAGAAGGAGGTGAGGAGAAGAGGACTCAACACCAGAATATAAGTGGTTCAGCCAATCAGGCCTACGTCCACTGTGCGAGTGTATGATGTGTATCACTGTTTGAGGGCTCTAATGGCCATAGATACAATCTCTCAAGCTTTCTCTCTCTACTGTGTATCTAGATAGAGTTTCATCTAGGGTTGAATATCTGGGATCCTTTTGCAAGGTAGAGTATGACCTCTATATATAGTACCTAGGGGGTGTAATGTACCCCCCATGCATGCAATGAGCATGTGTGTGGTTACCTCACCAATATGGGAGTGCCATCTGTCACTGTCACATGTAGAGAATGATGATGCAATATTCTCCCCACGTGTGGGGAATAATCTTATTATATCTCACTTGTGTCCACGTGTCCTTATCTAAATGTCAGCAGGTTCTTGGCTATCGCGTCTGGGGTATGACCTCAACCTTGGTGAGGCCGAGGTTGGTGAGTCTTGATACCTGTTCAGTCCGAGGATTCCATGGAGGTCTCGACCTAATTGTGGTCGATCCAATGGCCCAGGTCGGCCTGAGGCGAGGTTGAACTGGTGGCTTGATGAGGTAGCTGGTGGCCTCCTGCGAGCTCGGACTTCATCTGGCCGAGGTTGCCATTCCAAGGTATACGAGAATGATGTCGATCCTTGTGACGTCCCTTGGAGAGGCTCATGGTAGTGTCGGCCCTGGCCGACCTTGCTATGGCCGAGGTCTGATATCGTGTGCCCAAGACTCGTCCAACGTCGGCCATTGTCTCGGCCGAGGTTGGTCTCCCTAGGCCGAGGTTACACCTGGGGCATATCAGCCATCTTTCAAGACTAAAAGATAATGGGTAGGCAGATAGGGATGCAAAGGTGTGAAGAGAACACTCCACCCTTCTCCCTTTTTTATACTTAAAAATCCTCACAAGGGACATAATCCCTGCAGAAATCGGAGGGAATCCTACCCCACAAGGTACCAAGGGCTAAAGAGGGTATCAATCGAAGCCTTCAAATGATGGGACTGGACTAAACTACCGATCGACAACCCCCCATTTTTGGAAATTTCCTCCTTTCCTCTTTTGTCAAATCAGAAAACTCAATAAAAATAAATTGATATTCTCAAAAGAATTTCAAGAATCTTGTTTTCTCTTTATAGGATTCCCCTTTTAAATAAAATCTTTCCTTCGAAAATTCCAAAAATATTCGTTTTTTACGGTCTCAGTAGCAAAGTAAAAAGCGCATGTGAATGCATTAATTTATCATTAATAAAAGATAATAATCAAAAAAATCTCATTGCATTGCATACATTTATGTTCTGTGTTACATCAGTTTTGCAGGAAACAAGAAAAGAAAAGACAAAAACCACGGGACTCAGCCCGAACCCACATTTTATTCCCTCTCTCTCTCTTTCAAGAGCTTCCACCCCCTCGACGCGCTCTCTTCCCCCTACGACGAGATGACGCACCACCACTACCCGAGCTCAAGTCCTCTTCGGATGAAGCAGACGCCACCAGGCAAGAAGGAATGGGAACCGCGTCCCGAATATGGGCAGTCACCAAAGATATCCAATCTCTAATGTCCTTGAGCCAAGTGGTCGACACCTAGTCTTGATGCAAGGAAAGGAAAAATTAGTATCAAAATAGGAATGACCAAAATAGAAAAGAAAGAGAGGAACAGAAAGGTATACCGCAGGTCGAATGACCTCCTTTGTCAAACCCAACTCCTCCGGATCCATCGCATGAGGACAGTGCAGCATAGGCACCATCCCTCCATCAGCCCACTGGATGTTGTACGAAGGGGTATGCAACCGCACAAAAGGGACCTTCGAGGTTGTCGTCGCCGCAGATGCCGACGGACCATCACCACTGTGGGAAGACCCCACCGCCCGACTCGAACCTGCCGGAGGGAAGGGCAGCGCATCACATATGCTGGGTGCCATCAACCAGCTCGTCACAAAATCCATATAGTCATACGGCGCGGCCGTATTGGTGTACAGCAAGTAGGAACTCACCAATCATCCCCACGATCCTCTCATCTTCCAACATCAGTCGTTCCTGCCTCATAGACGTAGGAGGTTGCGCGGGTGGCACCACCACCTCCTCCTCAACAATCTGATGAACTACCCTCTACTCGAGATACCAGGAATGTCTGAACTCATGCGCCAGCAAACGTCTCATCCACGCGTTCACCCCGGTCACCCCCACATCCTGAATGGTTGTCAAGAAGGGATAAAAGGTAACCTGAAAATCTCCAAGAAAGCACAAATCAATACGAGATCAAAAGGTGCAAAAACTAAGACTGAAATGGAAAGAGTCTTACCCTACCACTAGTCAGGTCATTCAAGACATGACGCACCGCCTCCAGGGAGAGAGATCCCTTCGACTGCCGATTGGCCTTACGCCATCGATACAAGCGACAGAAGTCCCCAACAGTGTCGTCCTTCAAAGCGATCAGCGGGGTATTGCACCCAATCACCTCATAGAACCACGTCTGAATTCACAAGCAAAAAAGAAATGCATAAGGAAAATGAGAATGCATGAAAGGAAAAAGCGAATGCATGAAAAGAAATGCACAAACTGAAGAATACCACAAGAAGGTACGTGGCCCCAGTAAAGCTCTGCCGGCAGCACCGGCTAAATGCATCCAGGGAAAAGTAAAGGGTCGCCAAGGTCAGACTTCCCCAATCATAGAAAAGGATGTTCAAAAACATCAAGTACGGTAGAAACCACAAATGAACGACGTCGCCACTCAACGCCACCATGAAACCTCCCAACACTAGAAAAATGAATAACCGGTCCATCTTCCTCACTTGCAGCCCGTCCTCCACATCAATCACCCTGCTCAGCAAATCATCCTTCAGCAAGGACAACCGGATGGAATCCCCAGAGACTATCCTCCCCACAGCACCAAGTGTTGCACGCACTGCCTCCGGTCTCACCCGTAAAGAGCGATCAACCTCTATCTTCTCTCCATCAGAATCCAGCCCCAGCAACTGCTGCACGTCTATGGGAGTCACCGTCATCTCCCCGAACACAAAATGAAAGGTGTGGGTAATGTCCCACCACCTCTCTCCCAAGGCGCACAAGACCGCTGTCGAATGAGGCGTCTCATCCAGCACCGATGCCAACCGCCCAAAACCTGCTGATTATACCATCCAATGCACCATAGGTGGGAGATGCTCCCAGAAATCCTTAAGCCCCGTTGTCCCATGGGAACGCATGTTCTTCAAAGAGATATTAGACTAGAAAAAAGAAAAGGCTCATAAAAAGTCAAACAAGAAAAACCACCAAAAAGAGAAGAATGACAAAGGTCGGGTTTCTTACATAATCTCCGATAATCACTCTCGAAGAGCGATGATGTGATGGCTCCCGCAGCAAGGTCAGCTCATTCGCGACAGGCTCAACCGCATAAAAGGAATTCTCATTCCCCAAAGCAAGAGGCGCCCTAGCCCTCTACTCCACATTCGCCCAATCATCACGGTCAACCGCTCCCGGTGGACTGAAGTGCTCACAAAGGTGGCCATTTCTTGAAGATCGGAATGATAAAACAATTTGCAGAAGAATCGTAGAGGGAGAGAAAGCAAAATAAGTTGTGAAAAAATGAAGGGATTCGCCCCCTTTATTTAGGAGGCCAAGCGCCATGCCGATCGGCATCACCCTCCACCATACCGATTGGCACAGACCCCTTGCCTTCCCGAGGTATCCCAAAAGTTCATGCCACTGCCGAATGGCACCCTTCATACTATGCCGACCGACACCCCTCCTAAAATTTCGTACAAAAATTCCCAAAAAATACCAAAAAACCTCGAAAAATACCCGGAAAATTACAAAAAATCTCGGGAGGGATTTAGAGTCGTTCTACGAATTTTTTTTACATTTCCTCAAGAGGAACCCCTCTTCCCCAGCAGAATCCTCAAAAGCTAAGTGAAAACTCCTCCCGGCAAAGCTCCGAAAAATCCCTAAGGATCACCTGATCACTTCCCCAGCGGAATTCTCTTACAACACCCAAAATAGGTTGTTCCCCCCCTGCGAGGTCTCCTAAAAAGCTTCCCCAGCTATCATTTCCCCAGCTCATATCAGAATCACAAAGCTCTTTCCCCAGCAAAACTGAAATCTAATCCTCAACCACTCTTGGGTCAGAATTGGCCCCGATCTTGGATCGTCACCTGAGTTAGGTCAAAATTGACCTCGGTCCTCGGTCGTCACCACTCTTAGGTCAGAATTGGCCCCGATCTTGGATCATCACCTGAGTTAGGTCAGAATTGACCTCGGTCCTCACTCGTCATCACTCTTGGGTCAAAATCGGCCCCGATCTTGGATCGTCGCCTAAGTTAGGCCAGAATTGACCTCGGTCCTTGGTCGCCACCACTCTTGGGTCAGAATTGGCCCCGGTCTTAGATCGTCACCTGAGTTAGGTCAGAATTGACCTCAGTCCTCGATCGTCACCACTCTTGGGTCAGAGTTGGCCCCAGTCTTGGATCATCACCTAAGTTAGGTCAGAATTTACCTCGGTCCTCGGTCGTCACCACTCTTGGGTTAGAATTGGCCCCGATCTTGGATCGTCACCTAAGTTAGGTCAGAATTGACCTCGGTCCTCGGTCATCACCACTCTTGGGTCAGAATTGGCCCCGGTCTTGAATCGTCACCTGAGTTAGGTCAGAATTGACCTCGGTCCTCGGTCGTCACCACTCTTGGGTCAGAATCGGCCCCGATCTTGGATCGTCACCTAAGTTAGGTCAGAATTGACCTCGGTCCTTGGTCATCACCACTCTTGGGTTAGAATTGGCCCCGGTCTTAGATTTTCACCTAAGTTAGGTCAGAATTGTCCTCGTTCCTCGGTCGTCACCACTCTTGGGTCAGAATTGGCCCCGGTCTTGGATCGTCACCTAAGTTAGGTCGGAATTGACCTCGGTCCTCGGTCGTCACCACTCTTGGGTCAGAATTGGCCGCGATCTTGGATTGTCACCTAAGTTAGGTAAGAATTGATCTCGGTCCTCAGTCGTCACCACTCTTGGGTCAGAATTGGCCCCGGTCTTGGATCGTCACCTGAGTTAGGTCGGAATTGACCTCGGTCCTCGGTCGTCACCACTCTTGGGTCAAAATTGGCCCCGGTCTTGGATCGTCATCTAAGTTAGGTCAGAATTGACCTCGGTCCTCGGTCGTCACCACTCTTGGGTTAGAATTGGCCCCGATCTTGGATTGTCACCTGAGTTAGGTCAGAATTGACCTCGATCCTCGATCATCACCACTCTTGGGTCAGAATTGGCCCCGATCTTGGATCGTCACCTGAGTTAGGTCAAAATTGACCTCGGTCCATGGTCGTCACCACTCTTGGGTCAGAATTGGCCCCAATCTTGGATCGTCACCTAAGTTAGGTCAGAATTGACCTCGGTCCTCGATTGTCACCACTCTTTAGGTCAGAATTGACCTCGCTAGACCATTACCCTAAGCCCAAAAATTCGGATTTGATTCGCAGAATTGATCATCCCCAGAACACTCCTTAGATCCTCAGAATCGACCTCAACCCTCTCAATCGGTCATACTCCCTCAAAAGCATCATGTGGTGTCTATTCGACGATCATCATTTGTTCCAAACTCACCCGTCGAGGGGCTCTATAGACACCCCATTCTATTACCCCCTGACTCTCCTTAGGTCCCTATTACCTCCCTTCATAACTGTAATCCCAGGTCATGTCCCGAGTACTGGCCTGAAAGCCATCAGGCACTCCCCGGCTCAGTTTGACCCAAAAGTCAAACTCTTCGTATCAACCGAGACTGAATGAATCTTTGAAGGGAACTAAATACCCTTTCCAACAGTCTGCCTCGTGCACGATTCCGACTTACCATGAGGATAAAAGGTCCATTTGGGTCCAAAACCTGACCAAGAGGCCATTGGGCGCTCCCGGGCTCTTTTTGACCTATGTCAACTCTTTATCTCGACTGAGGCAGAATGAATCTTTAAAGGCCCCTAAATACCCTTTCCAACGGTCTACCCCGTGCGCGATTTCGACCTTCCATGCAGACGAACGATCCGTTTGACTCCGGGAGGCCACCGAACGTTTCTCGAGTCCGGTTGACCAAAGTCAACTCTCCAAACTGGGTCAAACTCTTTGGAATATTTAAGTACATCTCCTAACCTTTCCAACGGTATGCCCCATGCACAATTTGGACTTACCATGAGGACGAACGATCCGTTTGCGTCCGAATGATTCCCCGTCTAATTGACCGACAAATGCTTTCGAGCCATATTTGACCCAAAGTCAACTCTTGAATCTGGGAGCGGTCCAAAGGAATTTTTAAGGTCTCTGAATTAGATTTCCAACGGTATGCCCCGTGCATGATTCTGACCAGCGATTTTCCCTCGGTGACCGATTTTCCAAAAAAGCCTGAAATACACTGCTAAACGGCAGGTTCCAGAACCTGCCTATCGGCACCTGCCTGCCGATAGGCAGGAAGGGATCTATGCCGATCGGCACTCACCTGGGACTATAAAAGGAGGCCTTCACCTCATTTATAAGGAGATCCCAGATCTGATAAAAATCCCTTTCAACGAATCCCCGAAACCTCTCTCGAAGGCAGCGTGATTTGAACTTCCAAATCCCCTTTTTACTTCCACTTTTCATCATCCCTTTCATCAAACTTGGTGAATTAGCCACTCTCCATCATCATCCAAAGTGCAAGGGCTGCTCCCCAACATTCAAGATCAAGCTCAAGATCTTCAAGAAGGTCAAACTTTCTCAAACTTTCTCTTTAAATTCTCTTGAATTCTCAATAACTTGTTTTCTTACTTAGCACTTTTATTATCCCATTTCACACATCCTAATATACTTTTTACTTAGTATTATTGCACATCTTTTATTTTTATATAACCCAAAAAATAAGAAAAAGAGGGTTTTGCTCATAAATTCAAATAAGGGATTCTCATATTTTCCTCATACTTTTCTCACAACTAAAACACTTTTTTCTACACACACACACACGCACAAACACACTCACAAATAAGAGATTCCCCATTTTGAATTTATGGGATAAACCCCACCCCTCATTTTACATGCAAACTACGTGGACTTTGATTCCTTTATAGGCTACGTAGGCGTCTCAGGGTCAAACTCGAGACTCGAGTCCTTTTTCTCACTTTTTCTCTCATTTTCTAGCTTCTCTAAATCCATTTTTCTTATATTATACATATAATTGTTCTTAGTGACGCATTACCCCATATGCGTTGTCGTTCCCTCATAACGATCAACATAGGGTAATCGCGTAAATCTCATTTTTCTAATATTACTCTTATATATTCCTACGGATGACTCGCTTTATCTTTTCCATGATCCAAGTCGAGGATTCCTGCATCCATTCTATATATATACACATGCACACATATCATGGGGGGAAACATAAAGGAAAATAGCAAATATTCATGAGAGACCGAAAGGGAGGAATGGGTGCCTAACACCTTCCCATTTCGTAACTAAGCCTCCGAACCCTTCTCGAATCATTTTGGTTTCGTATGCACCAGTATGTCTTTGGATGCCACTCTTCGGGGTGGCTTCCCCTTTTTCTTTTGTCTATTTTGAGTAAAATAGACTGGCGGCTCTGAATCTCTCTACATTTTTCACACCACAAACGACACCGGCCGAAGTGCTCCCGAGAGGGATGCGCGGGACCCGAAGGATCCTTTCCTCCACGCGCCCACCCGCAAGGATCAGGATCGGGGATGGCCACATCTTGGTCATCGATATACCTGCTTGCTTCAACCAACTCCTTGGTTGCCCTTAGCTCCATAGAATTCGAGGAGTATCCTCATCTCTCCGTAAAAAACTGATGTTCTTTGCCAAAGGTCAGGTTATCACAATTTTGGGAGACGAAAACATCGCAAATAATGCAAGTACTAGCAACTCAATATTGGAAATTCAGTATGGAACCAATGACATGTTGCTCTCTGATTTTAGAATTGATTTGTTTTGCATCCCAATAGGGGATAACATCAAAGACTGAGCCTGTCCATAACACAACCCTTATGGAAATGTCAATGTGATTCAGATGTTCAAGAACATGCACTCCATGCCTGTAATGGGGATAGGGCTATGCCAACAAGGAATTCTTGAGCCCATAGTACTGAAAGAGGCCTTTTTCCATATGATATGGGTTACCAACCTTCACTGGATGAACTCAAAGCACTTCGTCGATCGAGATAAAAAAAATCTTGGGGAAGAAAAGACTGTTCTAGGAGACACTTTGAACGGAAGGATTATCAAGGAGCATGAAGACTTCCCCTTATGTGGTTTCCTTGAACCGTGGTATGACCATATTGACAAGAAGATGAATTCGAGGCTGGAAATCTTCTTTCAAGACAGTAACTCTTGGACCGAAGATTGCAAACATGAAGTACAACCTCTCACCGAACACACCATGATAACTACTATAGACTTTAAGGAAAATGACTTCAAGAATCCTTCGACTTGTAGACACTAGGGTTGAATATCTACATAATCATCTCAGATGTTGCGTCGTCGAACCCATCTGCTCATATCACGACTGCCAACATGCCTCTCCTTAACTGGAATGTCATACATGTCTAGCCTTCTCAGATTCAACCCAAATAGGCTATTTACCCTATTCAAGTAACTTCACATGTTCCTATTTTTCCTTTTCCTGATATAAATGTAAGCTAAACCTCTTTTGACGAGGTTCTTAACACTATTGTCCTGAAAATGAAATAAATTATTATTTTAGTATCTTGTTGTGCCTTATATTAATTATCTTAATTGATCTTAAGAAGGAAAATAACAAACAACATAACGGCATTCAAATTAATGATGATGATATTGTTATTATTAATCTCGGTTTTAGTGGCCACCAGAGCGAGATTAGGATATTGTCCACCCTTAACGAGCATAAGAGTGCACAATTTGAAGAACTACTGAAAGAATTCATAGACGTCTTCCCATGGTCCTATGATGACATTGACCTAGAAATAGTTCAGCATGAGATCTCGACATTCCTAAACTGCAAATCGATAAAACAGAAACTAATAAAACTTCGTACTGAATGGTCGTTCAAAGTCACGGAGAGAGTGGTCAAACAATTGAACGTGGGTTTCATTCGCGTGATCGAATACCCAACATAGCTCGCCAATATTGTCCCCATGTCGATGTCGGGAGGAAAAGTCTACATATGCATCGACTACTAGGATTTGAATAAAGCATCCCCAGAAGAAAATTACTCATTATTAAACAACGACATGATTATGGATAATACGTCCAACCAAGCCCTCAAGTCATTTATCGACGAATTTATCGGTTATAACCAGATCAAGATGCACCTGACCACTAGGAGAAAACTATCGTCATTACCCCATGGGGAACCTTTTGCTACACTCTTATGTTGTTCGGACTCAAGAACGTCGGGTATACCTACCAAAGGGCTTCCATAACCATCATGCACCACCTTATACATAAGGAGGTCGAAGTCTATATGGATGACATGCTCATTAAGTCTAAGACTCGAGAAGGTCATATTTCCGCCCTCCGAAAGTTATTCGAGTGGCTACGATAATAACAGATGCAGAATCAAAAAAACAATAATAATTAAAGTCCTAGTATAATTTATACAATAATAACAAAATTCATAAATTTATGTTTTTTAGAGTTATTTGGATCTAAGAACCCATTGATTATATATACTATGTTTTTTCAAACTTTAAACATTAAGGCCATCCAAATTTCATAGTCCTCTCTCTCTCTCTCTCTCTCTCTCTCTCTCTCTCTCTCTCTCTCTCATATATAAATAATCCTATTATTTTCCAAAAACATTTTACCCTCATTTTCTCAAAAAAAAAAGTGCACCACCCCCTCTCTAAGTATATTTATTTATCTAGTTGTTAAAAATTGACCATATTACTTTAGTTTTTTCTTAGCATGTGGATCTAAAATAAGGTTTAGAAAAGTTTTGATAACTACATAAATAAAAGTAATATTAATACTAAACAATTTTGCGTACGAATCCTCATTTTCAAACGAGAATATAAACGCAAAAAAATATGGAAAAAATAGTTTCTTTATATTTAATATTTCCAAAATTATATATATACTAGCAGAATGCCCGTGCCTGAAGGCACGAAAAAAATATTTTAAAATACAAAATCGCAAAACGACAAAATTTTCAAAGTACGTGACTTTAAAACGGCAAAAGATTCAAGTAATTAATTAGACTTTTCAAGTTGTCATATTTAATTGTGTTCATGTTGTGCGAAGTTTGCCAAAAATATTAGCAGCTATATACCACATTATAAACTGTATATAACATTTACTTGGGAAAAGTGCTTAATATGATGAAAACTCAATAAATAAAAACCTAAGTTGTTGGTAGCAACATAAGATGCATGTCAAATTTGAATCACGCGGTCACTCAAATTTAGCTACGAACATAAAAGGAAAATTAGAAGTAATCATAAATTATTGCATTAACACGAATTCAAAAATAAAATTAGAAAGTTGGAATTTTGCTCACATTTCATTATGAAGCCAATCGTCTAGATAAAAACATAACCGAGTACATCCACAAATTAAAAAATCATTTGATGTGTAAACAAACATTATAGATCAAAGAATATAGATGCATCTGGAAAACATAAATTTAATCAATACAAAAACTAAATCTAATTAGAACAAAAATTGAGAGAAGTCACGTATTCATAAGATCATTGAAAGAAACGTCGTAAAATGAAAAAATAGCTTTTGAGAAATACATCCACTATTATCTTGACATGCTAAAAATAAATAATTTTCTAAATGAAGAATACAAAAGGCATACCCTTGTTAATGTCTATAATTGGTTACATTATTTGGAAATTGTTACTTTTATAATTATCGAACAAAAACACAACCCATAGGTCACTATAACACCCCCAAAACAAAACTAATACAAATATAAGAAACTTGAAACAGATGCATAAATTCAAATAATATCAATATTACATGTCTATTGTAAGGTCCAAATATCATATTTAAAACAACATGATTCCGACACATTCTTCCAAATAATTCCATTAATATAACCTCATCAACTATGATTATATACCTAATTTGTTCAAGACTAACTATAATATCTTGCTCTCGTCCTAATATTGTGGATGTATATATGATAGAGGATACAAAAGCCGAAGATCTCTGGATGGTAAAGAGCACTACCTCACTACAGTAGCCTTATCGAGCTCCAAAATCGTTGAATTTCCACTCTCATCAATCTTTATCCAATAATGTCTTCCGTGAATGACTCTAGTAGAATCTCAAGTTCTTTTAACAAATTGGAGATGAACATAAAAAAATAGTTAACAATCTAACCATATAAGAGTCCTCAAATGGACACATCTATCACAATCTCAAATTCATGGAATGTTCCACATTTGTAGAAAATCGCATCAATTGGTTGACTGGATCATGGGCTACACAGTAATAAACTCACTTCCATGTGTAGTTAAACACCTGAACTGAAACAAATTATAACTTTTATCCATACAAAGAAGAGGACAATCACTCATATGAACTCCGAAAAAAATTATCACCAAAACTCGTGGTTTTAAGATAAAGAAAATTGGAGTTGACAATAAAAGCGGAGGATAAAATAGTACCGACGACAACAACGTGTTCCCCAACGTGATCGTTCGAGGCCAAAGACTCCTTATAGTTTCTTACTTTCTACATAACAACTTGCTTTATTTTTTCCGTGTTTTGGGTATATTGCAAATAAGCATTTATAGCGACACGATTATAACTATTATGATCCTATTCATGAATCCAATGACTTATTTATCCTCTAATGCCCCACACCGATTACCAGTTGATCAACACTTGCATACTTATGAAGGTTAATTTAAGACACAAGAGGAGCAACCGATTGGTCTTCAAATTCAAGTGTGAACTTTGAGAAAATCCTATCATTGTTGATGAAACACGTTTTATCGATGCGTCATTATTACTAGTTATATATCTTCTTTTCCCCAAGGAAAACATCTTTAGCGCGAGACAAACATTTGATAAGCAAAACACTAAGGAGAAAGGTTGCCAAGAAAGAAATGTGGGCTTTTTGCGAAAAATGTTTAAAGACAGTCAAAGAAATTAAATTAATGAGCCCATAATTCTTCCTCATTTTTTGAACTACTGATTTTTAAAAAAAAAATCAACAGCGATTTGAGACTGCATAAAAGTCCATATTATGATCATTTATAGCATTACAGCTGTTATATACATACATACACATGTCTATGTGTTGTGTGTTGACCTCACCAGTAAACTTATTGTCTGTCCCAACAGAATGTTTTAGTAAGAAAATGTGATTTAAGTAATGTAACCTCCATCTTGCCTAACTTTTGATACCTGTGAATGGATTTTGATTCTACAATGAAAATATAAATCTTACTACAAATATTCTAGCGCAAGCAAATTAAACCGAATAAAAAAAAGTTGATGGACAAAGAAGGTCTATGTTCTAAGAGTTTCAGAGGTAATTTCTAGTTTGGTCTATACTTAATCATGTTATGTCTAAAGCATACACCTATAAAGATAATCTTGCAGACTGTGGAGAACACAATGAGTGGGGTGGGGGTTAATTACAAGTATTTCAAGAAACTAAAATAAATAAAACAGGTGGAAATAATATATAAACTAAAGTATGCTAACTTGAAAATATTTCTCAAAAACATCACTATTAGGATCACCAAGGGCCTTCCCCTGTTATAGGATTACCATGGGGTTGTACCTGTTATATGGATCTCCTTACTAAATATGATAGGAATTTTGAAGAAGAGCAAACACATTCAAGTTGTTACCTTTGTATTGGAATAACTTCTAATGATGATTACCTTTTCAAGTGAAATGTCACTAATATCAATAAAAGAAATTAGAGCCTGACATTCATATCGAAAAAATAAATCAGCTAAGAATGTTAATAAAAAAAATGAATATGCCAATGGCACAAAATTAAATCAAGTAAATAATTGTTGACCAAGTATAAACGTTCATGACTTCCATTCAGTGTATCCAGTTCCAGTGTTTAGTGCAATTATAAGTTTTGAGAAAAATCTCAAAGATAGCTGCAAACAAAATTTGCACAGAAATTCTCACCTCAGAGACGTTATATTGGGCACCAAATAAATTTCCATCTCGTTGAAGGGGCAAAAGAAACAATATGCGCATGAAGAAAAATGGGAAAACTGAGTTATTCTATGTAAGGTAGCGCGAGGGTACCTATAATTTAGCAGAGATTCATCACTATTAAAGACACCACAATAAAAATTTATATTTGTAGGTGAAAATATTATTGACTAAAAAGAAGATAAGCTATCACCATAAATTAAGGAAAAGAACAAATCCCATAGTAATACTTAAAAGACACAAATTTGGCCCGCGACATCCCATCATCCCCTTGCATCGCATTTGTAGCTCCTTGTAAAAAGTTTGGCCACTACATGATCCAAAAAGTAAACTATCTGTTACATAAAAGAAAAAGGAGAAATTAACCAATTTGAATGGGTTCAAGCGAAAATAAAAACACAAAAAATATTTTGAATTATCACCAGCAATATTCTTCAATTATTTCAATGGAAAATTAGTAAAAAAATCAATAGTGAGGAAGCAAATAATTATTTTTTGGAGCAAACATAAAGCTAGCACACAACTTTGAACATGAAAAGATAACACCAAACACATATAATACCCGTATGTTTTTGTCCTACTATTTTAGGGTAAATTTGCTAACTGCTGAACGTTAATGGGAGAAACAAATTCTTAATTTTCATTAAAAGCCTTTTCCCCGTGATGGTATTAACAACTTATGTCGTGTGAAAAGCATCCCAAAACATAGTCTCATCTATGTTTGAACATGGGTTTTGGAAGGCCAGACATGTAATTTTCCCCCTCTTTCGGCCAATGCCACAACACCCTCGATTTACAACACTAAATCCGTATGATTTAGAGTTGGTAAGGATATCTTGGAACATATATATTGTGAATGTCAATGTAAACAAATCTTGAACCAGAGAGATTAGTATTAAGCTCATTAATCATGGTCTTTACATTGTTGTTGAAAGGTAGAATAAGTTGGTTGACATCATTTGTGCAGTGAATGATTCTACTCTGGACCAGTAATACAAACTAATTAAGAAATCATCGAACTACATTATTAAATAATAAAGTGTGCAAATAAAAAAACTGTTATCTTTGGAGTTTCTTAAAGTTTCATTTAGAGTTTCTTGAAGTTTAAAAAATTGTTATCTTTCACCAACAATGAGCTCTCCATCAAAATCCTAGCTGCTAGTTATGAGAAAATTGTTGGCAGAAATAAACAACAATTGTAAACGATAATAAAATGTGAATCTCGAGATTTTATTAATGCAAAGAAAAAAAAAAGTATCCCCCTTTAATTAGTAGAAAAAACAACATAAATAAAAAATAGCAGAACTCAATCGTGTAGGAATGCCTTTTGCTTTATAATACAAATTTGTAGCACTGTTTTTTTTTTATTACAAGGACTTGTATATTATTCCATTTCTTAATATTATTTTACTTAGTAGATGTTTTCAACCTTTTCTTAGGTTTTGTGGTCTAGTTGTTTAGCGACACCACAAACTGCCAATCGAATGATTAAAATATTGAAGCAGTACCAGAAAAAATTACCGCCCTCTAACTTGGAAACCATATGCTCCTCATTTCCTATAACATTACAAACCATGTTGAAAATGGGGACCACAACATACCTATGGAAGAGTAGTTTCAGCATGACTAGCTTCATGATTCGCACCAATGGTATCAATGACTTCCACAATTGTTTTAGAAAAATGGAGTTACTGCACACTTTAAAATAAACAAAATTTGACATCAGAAGTTAGTGTCTCAACAGCACTACTATATAAAAATATGAGAAAATCTGATAAATAAATAAACAAAATATAAGAAAATTTGTAAGAATATGACACACGTGTGTCCATACCAACCACGTGTTCAGATAACGACCAACTTAATTGATCCTATTATAAAGATCTCATAAATTTGAGGCAGAACATCATCTTATTTTATGATGAAACAACAGTAGTATTTGAGTAGTTGGACCATGGCATAAATCATGTTCTAATGATAAAAATGTTCCATATCTGATTTAAAATAAAATAGTGATATAAAGTTCAAGAATGAACTTAATTAATGATTTAGAAAAATGGACCCATTTGATCCACTACACAAAATGAATATTGAAAAATGGCCACGGGTGATTTTCTCCACCAAAATTTGACGGTCCTCCCGTCATGGGTGATTTACACCAAAATCACTACCCCTTGTCATACTCGTCGTCTAACCCGTTTTAATCCTGCGATCCTCGACATTTGACAAGGTTCCACACACGACACGACATGAACGCCCTCTGACCCGGTTAAACTGTCGGTCCTGAGCACATTATGTCACCAATAAATTTTAATGCCAGTTTTAGTCTTGTGATATTAATTTCCCAAAATTTCTTATACTAGTTATTCACATAAATTTTCCACACCCTTAAAAGCGATGTGAAAATCCTCAAAATATTCCTTAGTCCCAGTCAAAAGTTTCCAAAACACAATTTTCATCTCATTATTAATAAATGATAATTATAATGATTTATTTCACCTAGATATCAATTCTAGGTTATCACAACAACAGTAAAAATAGAGATTTTGCCCCCACCCCAATTTATATAACCCGCATAAATTTATTTTAATTAGTCCCATACCTAATTACCATAAATCGCAACTAAGGCCCACTTATTAGTCCCATACCTAACAAATGTATTATAATAAGGAGTGAAAACAAATTATCTAAAGTACCAACGTTCCCATAATATTCAATATTATAATATTTCATAATTGACACGATTTGCAAGTTTTGATAATATTCTTAACAACACTAAATTCCCAATAAATGATTTTTAATCTAAATATGGGGAAATTAAGAACACATAATTATTATGATTTTTCCAAACCGTTATTATTCGCAAGTTCCATAATAGCTATTTATTTTCTAGCACAAGTAATTTAATTAATTTAGAAATTTTTACATAAACATACAAATTAAATTACTAAGGGCTCCTCTACATGTATATGCCCACAATATCACCAACTAAGTAAATAAAATCCAAATATCAACATATTATAATTATTTGGTATTTTTAATTATTTTCACAAAATAGCCCCATAATTAATTTCTTCAATATATTATGTTTTTAATTTATTTTAGAACACATGAGTACTAATGGAGGCTATAATAAAGACACATAACACTAGAGGAAAATAATAGGATAAACATGCCTGATTTTTAGATGTGAAAATTGACGAGAGATTCGGGTTCTCCATGAAAAATTGATCGAAAAACCCTCTTGAACCACCTTGAGATATTTATGTTTAGGCCCTCAAAATTGAGCTTAAAAATGGGTTTTAATGGAGGTTAAGGTTTGGAGGTGGAAGAGGATGGAAAAAAAGAGGGTTGGATACTCTAGGGTGAGTGGGAAATGAATCTTCATATACATATATATATATATATATATATATATATATATATATAACTTTAAGGATTTAAAATTTTTTGTCAAAAGGTGGTGTGGACGAACCAAAAAATGGCCTATATTGGGCTTAAATGATGTTTTTTGGAAATGTCGAAGAAGGAAAAGTTGCTCAAAATTATATTTTGAGTCGGTATGGTGATGTTCAGAATTTTCTGAGCATTTTTTTTTTTGAATAAAATAATAATATTTTATGTATTTATTCATTTTTTGAATTTTGACCCCATGGCACTCTTACGCCTATTTTTAGCATCCAATAAATATGGTCAAATTATTTTTAACCCCAATAAAACGTTCTACAAAAATCACGCAAGTTCGCGCCCTGCGCGACACCTGCTGACAAAAGTCCAATTTTATTCAAAAATACCCATTTAAAAATTCGAATTGTTACATACTTCCCCACTAACAAGAAATTTCATCCTTGAAATTTGACGAAAATCAAAATGCATAAAACAATATAAGACTTATATATGCCTACCCGTAAAGTGCCAAAACCGGGAGCCCTTACGCCCAATCTTATAGCCGCACAAAATCCCACGGTCGAAAATATAGTGCATATCACCTATATATATACATAACTATGAAAATAACGGCTTACCATGCGCTCTCGCGAATCACCACCCGATTAAATCTCCAAAAGTCATCTAAACACCAAGGTTCTCAAATTTCTTCACATCACAAAAATCGATACTTACAATAACAAACAATTGCACTAGCAATATCCAACATAACTCTCATCTCCAAATCACCTCTAAAGATACTCGCATAACGATTATTAATTCTATCCTCAATTACCCCAATACACACAAAACTCAAAGTCATTTTAATGCTAACACATCATTCTCATAGATATTCCTATTTCCAAACTTTTCTGACACGTATGCAAGAACCACTATCTTAGAAGGTACGAACCAACAACAGGGAATCAAAGATCGGTAAAGCGGAAGATAAATGGACTCATAAATTACGAGACCTAAGACCATGCTCTGATACCATCTATAACACCCCGCAAAATTCTGGCGTCGGCTTCCACCAAAATTAAGTCGGGCTTTAATAAATTAAATATCATCCTTAGCATGTGACAGATGTGAAACGTATAAAATTTAATCCACAAGATAAATATTTTAAATAAATCCCAAATATTAAGGGCATCCAACTGATTTATCACCAAAGTGCGATATAACATCCGTCACATGCAATCTCCGGATATCTTAATTATTACAATAAATCAAACCTAACTAAAATCTTAAGACAACTTTGGAACCGAAAGGCCCAATAAAAAACCCAAATATAGTCTCACAATAAATACGATGGAATAGGAGAAGAAATAAACTACTAAAACAATAATATAGCTCCAATTGCACTTCCGAAAGATCTCCAATAATTTCTATGCAGCTACTTCAATTTAATTCCTGAAAATATTAGTCAACGCATGTGTCAGAGCCAAAGCCCTGAGCATGAATACCGGCTATTCCTTTCAAATATGATCCTTGAACCCAGACAATAGTGCTATACATATGGACCATAACAATATAATATTTTAATTGAAAGGAAGTTTATAATCACAACAATAAATTTGTAGGTACCCACAAGGTTTAAATGTTCCACACCAATATTATTTTAAATTATCCCAAGTCCCACGATGTTAATGTGTTTAAATTAATCAGGATGATTTGTTCTCACTTTATTATTAGGTATAGCGGTCCTCCCGCCATGGGTGATTTACACCAAAATACATTATAACAGTGGTCCTCCCACTACGGGTGATTTTCTCCACCAAAATTTGATGATCCTCCCGTTATGGGTGATTTACACCAAAAACACTTCCCCTTGTCATACTCATCCTCTCTCCCATTTTTATCCTGCGATCCTCGACATATGATAAGGTTCCACACATGACACGACATAAATGCCCTCTGACCCGGTTAAACTGTCGGCTCTTGACACATTATGTTGCCAATAAATTTTAATGCCAGTTTTAGTCTTGTGGTATTAATTTTCCAAAATTTCTCATACTAATTATTCACATAAATTTTCCACACCCTTAAAAGCGATGTGAAAATCCTCAAAATATTCCTTAATCCCAATAAAAAGTTTCCAAAACACAATTTCATCCCATCATTAATAAATGATAATAATAAAAATTTTACTTCACCTATATATCAATCATAGGTTATCACAACAATGGTACCCCAATTTATATGACCCGCATAGATTTGTTTTAATTAGTCCCATACCTAATTACCATAAAACGCAACTCAGGCCCACTTATTAGTCCCATACCTAATAAGTGTATTGTAACAAGGGGTGAAAACCAATTATCTAAAGTACCAATGTTCCCGAAATATTCAATATGATAATATTTCATAATTGACACAATTTACAATTTATGATAATATTCTCAACAACACTAAATTCCCAATAAATGATTTTTAATCTAAATACGGGGAAATTAAGAATACGTAATTATTATGATTTTTCCGAATCGTTATTATTCGCAAGTTCCATAATAGCTATTTATTTTCTAGCACAAGTAATTTAATTAATTTAGGAATTTTTAAATAAACATCCAAATTAAATTACTAAGGGCTCCTCTACATGTATATGCCCACAATATCACCAACTAAGTAAATACAATCCAAATATCAACAAATTATAATTATTTGGTATTTTTAATTTATTTCACAAAATAGCCCCATAATTAATTTCTTCAATATATGATGTTCTTAATTTATTTTAGAATGCATGAGTTTTAATGGAGGCTATAATCAAGGCACATTACACTAAAGGAAAATAATAGGATAAATATGCCTGATTTTTAGATGTGGAAATTGACGAGAGATTCAGGTTCACCTTGAAAACTTGATTGAAAAATCCCCTGAACCACCGTGAGATATTTATGTTTAGGCCCTCAAAATTGAGCTTGAAAATGGGTTTTAATGCAGGTTAAGGTTTTGAGGTGGAAGAGGATGGAGAAAAATAGGGTATGAGGACTCGTCAACTAAAAAGTTGAAGATATTGACGCCACGAAGTTACTGGAAGAAACGACACCTCAATCGGAGCTACCGTGTGGGGTTTAAGGGTTTAGGAAAAAAATTGTTAAAAAGGTGATTTGGCCAAACCGAAAAATGGCCTAAATCGGATCTAAATATGTTTTTTGGAAATGTCGAAGAAGGCAAAGTTTCTCAAAATTAAATTTTGAGTGGGTATAGTGATTTTCAGAATTTTCTGAGCACTTTTATTTTTTTGAATAAAATAATAATATTTTATTTATTCATTCATTTTTTGACTTTTGATCCCATGGCACTCTTAGGCCTATTTTTAGCATCCAATAAATATTTTCAAATTATTTTTAACGCCAATAAAACGTCTTATAAAAATCACGCAAGTTCGCGTCCTGCATTATACCTGTTGACAAAAGTCCAATTTTATTTAAAAATACCCATTTAAAAATTCGGGTTGTTACAAAAATGAGGGGGAAAGTATGTTTTAGCGGGTTAAAATTGTAAATACAGTATATAGTATATAATGAGGTGTGGTGAGTTAAAGTGCTTATGGTGTGAATTGTGATCTCACCCTTAATTTAGTGGTTTGGTGGTTCAATCCTAGCCTCTAATTAAGTTTGTAAGGACATTTTTTGTCATGTCCAACATGTTACATTTATGTATGTCGTACGCCGCTACATTTGGCACGTCACCTCACGATCTCACATGACAGCCTCTATCCGAATTCCGGGAATCAAGCATTCAACATCTCCATTAATATGTCCCACATCTGCCTCAACGACTTCACGGTCCAAGATTTTAGGGACTTAATGCAAGTGGTACGCAAGGGAAGCCAAAACAGTGAAAAAAGGCACTATAGGAGAGTTCAAGGGCATTTTCGTAATTTTACATCCATAGTTCGGAGGTCTGGTCAACTAGAAAGTTGAAGATCTCGCCGCAACGAAGATACTGGAAAAAACGGCACCTCAATCCGAGCTACGGTGAAGGAGTTATGGCCTTTTGAAGATAGAGAAAATTCCTTAAAGAATGCTGTTTTTTTTGTACGCTGGATAGAATTTTAGAGTTTTAAGAACATGGGACTCTTCATATTTTTTCCTATAAATACCAACTTCGGGGGAGTTGTTTTGCAAGACTTTAGAAGACGTTTTTGAGAGTCCAAATACCTCTAGTCTTCATATTTTTGAGTCCCAAGACTCATGTTTTGATTCACACAATTGCCAAACCTTTGTGAATCTTTTTGGTAACCCAAGAACACAAGCTTGTGTTTGTTCAAACCTTTGTGGAGAGATCTTTGCAACCGAGGACTGCGTGTCATTGCTGAGGAAGTCTCTACAAAGTTTCATGGCTGCGTGTCATTGAGGAGTGCTGCGGTTCTTCCTTTGTTGATTGGACTGAGGTTCATGTGGGTTCGCTGCGTGTGGATTCATTGCTGCCCTCCTGGAAAGGGATATTTCCAGCCGCCGACTACAGAATCCGATACCTGAGGGTAATTCTTAGTCACTGTATTTTCATTGTAATCCGAAATTGTATGTTACAATATTATAATGAAAATAAAAGGTTTTTCCCCTTTGGGGGATTTTTCCTGAAATTATTTGTTTTTATCATGCATGCTATATTTTATTTGATAAATCATCTAGATGCATGTCTTAGGGTTTAACTAAAATTTGGGATTAATTAAAATTGGTTTTTATTTGAGAAGTCGCAATATTTCCGCTGTAGCTACTCTTTCAAATTGGTATCAGAGCGGGTTACACTAATTTATCGCGTGATCCTGATTTTTTTCGAGGATTTACTTTCTGATACAATTTGTGTACTCACGTTTTCAAATTGGTATCAGAGCCTGTTGCACTAAGTTATTGTGTTTTGATCCTGATTTTGCACAAAAATGGCTTTTGATGGTTTTGATGATCTTCGATGTCAAATTTTTGAAAAAATTAATTGGAAAATTCACACGAACTCTTGTTTTAAATCTTCTGTTGAAAACGAATCTGAGAGGTGTCCTTGTTGTGAGGGTGTTGGTCACACGTTACATGAGTGTACAACAAATTTAAAGAAGAAATTGAATAAACCGATTTCTCATGTTACTACCCTTAGTGATTGTGATTCGGAAGAAGAAGTTTTTTATGCTTCTAGGCGAGAGTTTCCCATCCTTGTGATTAGTAATGATAGTGAAGGTGATCAGAGTGTGGATGAAAGTGAGGAGGAAAGTGTAGATGAGCATGACTTGCAAACTGCTTTCAATGAACTTTATGCTGAAATTTTGAAAACAAAGAAAGAAAATTTGAAATTGAAAGCTCAATTGAAAGAGTGTGCCATAAAAAATAATGATTTTTTAATTAAAGAACTTAGGGCACATGAGAAAATTGTGAAAGAGAAGCTTGAGTACGTCGAGGGTGAGAGAGATAGTCTTAGAGGGTTGATGGAGACTATAAAAAAGGAGATTTTAGAGTTTGAGGATTCTAAACTAGTACTTGAATCTAGGATAGGTGAACTTGAGGTGAAATTGAAAGATTCAAGTAAAGTGAAATTTGATTTGGAGTCTAGGTCTGAAAAACTTGATAAGATTTTAGGCACAGTCGAGATCAAAACGGATAGGGGTGGGATTGGTCTTGAAAAATATGTTGCACCCATTCCCACACGTGTGAGAGAACCTCCTAGGATCATTAGGAGAGACCCACTTAGGCAAAATTCGGAGAGAGCAACCGATAAATTTGAGAGGGACACCTTTAGGGAACACAAATCGCCCGATTTACTCTTGCACACAATGTGGTAGGCAAGGTCATATTAGGCACTTTTGTTATAAGCTTTTAAATGGACCTAAGAAGGTTAATGAAAGAATAAATTCGATTCCCAAAACCCCCACACTTCGTTACACATCAATTTGGGTTAGAAAATCGGATTTAGAGGCTTATGATTTATTTGTCCACGATTCCCGTTTGCTTGCACATAATTCACCCCATGTGAAATCTTTTGGTTGATTGTGATTGCATGTTTTTCATACACTAGTTGTGGTTTCATGATGTATTTTTACTAGTGTGATGACTTGTACCTTTTGTATATATTTTTTTGAAAATTTTTGAAAAATACAAAAAAAAATTAGTTTGTTAAAATTTTGAGAAAATCCAAAAAGATTTTTGTATTTTGTTTGCACATTTTATGGATGAACACTTAGGATGACCGAGTCACAACATCATTCCATTATTTTCATGTGACTATTTGATAGTGTTTTGAGACAATATGTCAATTCATCCATGTTCTTTATAATGTTTGGAGTCATTAAGATGTAATTAATTGTTACTTCCTACATGTTTGACTCATGTTTCCTTTATTGCACACATGCATGGATTTATTTGATTATTGTGCTTGTCTTATCACATGTTGGTTGGGTGTTTTCACTTCAATCCTGTCCTTAAAACGAACCAAGCGCGATAATTTTTTGATAAGGAAATTGTGCATATAAGAACCGTTTTGTGAGTTTGTGTGCTTTATTTAAAAACGGGGAGGGGCTGCGAAAGGTAATCATCTATCCTTTGCGCAAAAGCCACCGTTAAAAAGGACCTAAAAAATTGAGGAATTTTATTATCCGAGGTCCAAAGAGGTTAAAAGAGCCCGAAAAAAATTTAAAGGCAATATAAAAAAAAAAAAAAATTCATGCCAATTATGGGCCATTTAGGTTTTTGCACCAATTCTCCAAAGTTTGAGAATTTAGATTACCTCTAAAAGAATATATATATATATATATATGAGGGAGTTTGGTTGGAGAATTTAAAACGGGTTTGCACGTCCTTGAAATGCTTGAAAATGCGCTACATAGTTTTGGACGTTATTGGTGTGGAAATCACTTTGACTTTGATTTGTTGATTTGCATAAGACGATGTCATCTAAATTCAACAAAATTTTTTTACACCTAAGGACACTTTTGATGTTCATTCGTTAGGGGTACACATATGCATCGTGCACATATGATTGATTGAGTTGATTTACCTATCGAATGTGTTCACACCCATTCATTCCGTTTCCATGACTTGGTTATTTGAGTTTAAATCCATGGTGTGATTTTTGTATCATATTTTACATTTTTTTCAAAATGGTATCTATTTTTTGTATAAAAAATTGAAAAAAATCAAAAATAGTTTGTGTATTTTTTTTGTATACCGTGACACCCCGATTTTACTTATTTGATTCATTCTTCTTATTTTTCTATTTGGGGACATCATAAAAAGGGGGAGAAAGAATTATCATTTTATGGGGGAGTTTGAATTTTGGGGGAGTTTCGAGATTTGACTTATGCTTATCATATATTGGTATCTATGTTTATCTCATTTCAAACTCGATACGTCACTTGGTATTTTTTTTATCTCATGTGTGTAGGTACTATATTGATGATCTCTGAATTGCACACCCCGATGAGAAAAGATTTGAGATTCATGAAGATTTGAAGAACAAACGATGAAGACTATTCATTTGTACCTTTTCCAGTTTTGGGTTCATGGGAGGGTAGATTTGTATAGGCAATTTCATATTTGATAATTCGGATTTTTTATGTATGTACCGGCATAGACATAGGGGGAGATTTGTAAGGACATTTTTTCTCATGTCCAACATGTTACATTTGTGTATGTCGTACGCCGCTACATTTGGCACGTCACCTCACGATCTCACATGACGGCCTCTATCCGAATTCTGGGAATCAAGCATTCAATATCTCCATTAATATGTCCCACATCTGCCTCAACAACTTCACGGTCCAAGATTTTAGGGACTTAATGCAAGTGGTACGCAAGAGAAGTCAAAACAGTGAAAAAAGGCACTATAGGAGAGTTCAAGGGCATTTTCGTAATTTTACATCCATAGTTCAGAGGTCTGGTCAACTAGAAAGTTGAAGAGCTCGCCGGAACGAAGATACTGGAAAAAACGGCACCTCAATCCGAGCTACGGTGAAAGAGTTATGGCCTTTTGAAGATAGAGAAAATTCCTTAAAGAATGCTGTTTTTTTTGTACGCTGGATAGAATTTTAGAGTTTTAAGAACATGGGACTCTTCATATTTTTTCCTATAAATACCAACTTCGGGGGAGTTGTTTTGTAAGACTTTAGAAGACGTTTTTGAGAGTCCAAATACCTCTAGTCTTCATATTTTTGAGTCCCAAGACTCATGTTTTGATTCACACAATTGCCAAACCTTTGTGAATCTTTTTGGTAACCCAAGAACACAAGCTTGTGTTTGTTCAAACCTTTGTGGAGAGATCTTTGCAACCGAGGGCTGCGTGTCATTGCTGAGGGAGTCTCTACAAAGTTTCATGGCTGCGTGTCATTGAGGAGTGCTGCGGTTCTTCCTTTGTTGATTGGACTGAGGTTCATGTGGGTTCGCTGCGTGTGGATTCATTGCTGCCCTCCTGGAAAGGGATATTTCCAGCCGCCGACTACAGAATCCGATACCTGAGGGTAATTCTTAGTCACTGTATTTTCATTGTTATCCAAAATTGTATGTTACAATATTATAATGAAAATAAAAGGTTTTTCCCCTTTGGGGGATTTTTCCTGAAATTGTTTGTTTTTATCATGCATGCTATATTTTATTTGATAAATCATCTAGATGCATGTCTTAGGGTTTAACTAAAATTTGGGATTAATTAAAATTGGTTTTTATTTGAGAAGTCGCAATATTTCCGCTGTAGCTACTCTTTCAAAGTTATCATCTTATTGAATAGTGAAAACCTTTTGCTCCTTATTATATACTAGCGGAATGCCCGTGCTTGAAGGTACAGATAAAATTTTCCAAGTATTGAATCATGTATAATTTAGATAAAAATTTTGGACATAATTTCCTTTGTTTACATGACTATCCACCCTATTTAAGATATATAAAAATAGTTCAACGTCAACACTTCATTGAAGAATTACAAAATCACAAAAGTCACAATTTAATATATAAAGTTATACAAAAATTCCAAAAAAGACTATGCTTCCATATACTTGTACAAACGCTAACAGAAGACATTTCTTACCATCGCACGTTATAAAAATAAAATAAAAAAATGGAATAATTCCGATTGAAGTCATGTCATTTAACTTTTACTACATCATCTATGTGGGACGTGATAATTCTCATGTCTCCATGCCACGTTCCTACGGTATTTATTTCATTGACTCCAATCCTACAACATAATAGCAATAGGAATATGTTAACAAAAATGATACCAAATTGAGTAACAAAGTTATTATGGTGTGCTTGTCTCTAAGGCACATTAATATGTACTTTCTAGAAAAATAATACATTTGATCCCCTAACTTAGGCAATTATAACAATTTGACCCCCGAACTATCGCCACGTTATATCGTTATGTTTTTCATTAAGCTTAAAGAAAAAATCCAACAAAGTCCATTTTTGTGCCAAATTATGAACTAATTATTTAAATTATTCTTATTTGACTTCAAAATATTGCATTACAACTTCTAAAAAGAAAGGTACAATAATTTTTCAATTCTTACTTTATGACTCGAAAGATAATAAAATATATTGTACAATTTTGAGTGTCACATATGCGTATGGCATTCATAAAAAATTATGGTACCTTGTACATTTGCATGTACCACATATGTCACAACTAAATGATTAACATGGTGCATATTCAATAATAATATTAAAAATTATATTTATGGTCAAGACACATGACTATCACGGGCTCTTAGGCATTTAAAAAATAAAAATATTACATTTGATAAAAAGTACTTAGGTTACATGAATTAATCCATTGGAGCACAAAACATTCGTACATGGGTAATGCCTTGTACACTGTACATAGATTGTGTGCACTTAAATAAGCAGTGATTGTCTCGTGTTCAAAATTTGCGGACATCTTGTCATGAAGATCCTACACCTCCGGCCCAGGTTTGCTCAAGTCCTATAAGATATACTATATTTATAATAATTTTTTGAAATAAGTAATATATTTCACTATGGCAAATCCAATATATATATATATATATATATATATATCTATATAATATGGGACAATGGTGTTATGAATAGTAACTCATGTATGATAAGACATGCATGATAAACATGCATGACATTTTATGTGTTCCATGCATACATACATACATACATTATTATTTTTTTATTAAAATATTTTAAAAATAATAATTTCTTCAAATATTTTTTTTTAAGTTTTTTTTTCTAAAAAATGACGGGTTATTATGGACTGAGTTTTATCACGGGGACAAATTTATTACCGTGCCCTCGGGCACGGGTATCCGCTAGTATATATATATACAGTCCTGCTCTTGTGCGGACTAGTCCGCATTTTAAGAATGCGGACCGGACATGTGTCACCTGGCGGTGAGCCCAAACAAGAGAGAGTGTGTGCCAATAATTTAGGCGATAATTTCTAGGCGCACCGTTAGGTGACACATGTCCAGTCCGCATTCTTAAAATGTGGACTAGTCCGCACAGGAGCATTATTATATATATATATATATGTATATATATATATATATATATATATATATATAAAGTAGAAAACTTATATATGTCATAAGATTCAACTATGACATCACAAGAGAAATTATTTATGCTCTACCTAATTTACCCCTCCAAAATTTAAGTTCCCCCTCTTTTTTCACACCCAAATTTATCCCCCCCCCCCCCCCCCCCTTCATCGAAATTCAAAATGAAGGGTAAAATAGCAATTGACCCATTTTGATGTATATGCCATTTATCACCCACTTCAACCGCATACCTCTCTCCCTCATTTCTCGCCCGCGCTCTCCCTATCTGAGGTTTCCCCTCTCTATTGGCCGGTCGCAATGGTTTTAGTATCTCTTAGTTAAAATCTCTAATCTGTGTTTTTAGACTTTTACTAATATCAGTTTTTAGACTTTTAGGCATTGATTTTAAATTTGGGGGTTAGGGTTTTGATATTAAAAACATGTGTTATTTTGACATCGTTTCCTGATTTATGCACTGCAGATGTAGAATTTTGGGGTTTCGATATGTTTTTACACCAAGATTTTATTCATCAACACCATCAGGTATATTCATCAACACCATCTTCCCCCTTCTCTTTCTCCGATCTGTAATTTTCTGTTTTTTGTAAATCTTGATTAATATATATTCGAATGCAACAGAGTATGAATTTTTGGGTTAAGTAGGTTCAAGGTATATTCAAATCTACGGTCTTTCATTTTTCATTTTTAGTTATTGGGGGTTAAGTAGGTTCATGGTATATATTCATTTTTTTGTTTCTTTATGGATTCATTAAAATTAGTTTACCACCCAAATCATTAAAATTATTTTTCATGTGTGAGAATCTGGAATTGTAGCTTACATTGAACTTTTTTTGTGATTGATATTTGGGGATTGCACAACGAGGTTTTTACATTTGCAAAAGATTTGGGTTTTTTTGAAATGGTACATTTAGTTTCTTTGATTCTATTTCTTCTTTGGGTCTCAAAATTGCACCGTGATTACTCAGATCAAAATCTGTATGCCTTTCAATGTATTGTCCTTTAATTTTATATTTACTGCTCTATTTCATTTAAGATTGTTATGAGTTTTTTGTAGATGACAATATTAGTTTTTTTCTTTTCTTTTGATAGTGTTTTATGACGTCTCTGCACATAGTTGCATCTCTCTCAATCTCAGTATTGAATAAAATTTTAAACTTATATTCAAGTTTGGAGGCATGGATTTTTTGCATATTTTAAATTTTTTGTTGTATCTCAATTTATTTGTTAGTTTATATTAATTTGAACATATTCTTCTATTTCAGCTTATCAGCATTGCAAGCTATGGAATTTTAGTTTTTTTGCTGTTGGTCTACTTATTTCCTCCCAAGAAAATGGTTAGTGTGATTCAATCTGTAAATAAGATGATCACAGGGTGCTTTTGCAATTTTAAGCAAGTGATCACGTATGTTTAGTGGCTAAAAATTTAGTGCTAATGTTTATTTATGTAAATGTGAGAAGCAGAGGACTCTTAGGACTCTTAGGGATATTTGGCAGGACATTTTGTTGGTATGGAAAGCTCATCTTAAGCCACTAAAGGAGTCAACAGTTTATAAAATGCTAGTGTCTCTCACCTTCTTATTATCTTCACAAACTGTAATACATCTGATATTTATGATAAGATGATTTTTTTGCACTAAAAATACGATGTTATATATGTAGTACATGGGCAATCTTCACAAACTGTAATACATCTGCTATTTAATATAGTTTCAATGAATTTACTCTCACCTTCTTATTATCTTCAAAGGAGTTGAATCTTCACTGAAAGATACTTTTATGGGCAAAGAAGACATGTCCTATATGTGAGACATATCACCGAAAATAGGTAATTGTTTTTCACCCATTCTTATTTCATTCCATTTTATTCCTTTTCAATTTGTAGAAGTCCATTTGAAATTATCATCGGGTGTAGGTAGGATCTCCATTTGTAGAAGTCCATTTGAAATTGTTTTTTAAGAACTCCATTTTCTTCATCCATTGCATTTACTTATTAATAATGTTTTAATTTTGTAGGTAGGATCTCAATTTTGTAGTTCATCATGTTCTTAAAAACGTGTTTTTTATTTGGTATTTATTTTGTTTCTGCATTGGCACTTCTTTCGGAACGATCATGTTTGGAATTGTGCAGTAGAAAAGTCATTATTTCCCTCAAATCCATTCTATCTTACACACTTTCCAATGCAAAGGATGGTATCTTACACAGTTTACCATGTGAATTCTATATCCGACATCTCCTCACAAATCCGTCTCTCAATAAATTCCATGTCCATGCTTTATAGGTGATAATAGATTATTATGAATCTTTATATTATGTTATAATCACTTATCATATGATAATATTTTTTGTACAATGTATGTTCCTTTACTTTTTGCAAGTATAATATGGATCTCTTTGTTTATGCGTAATCGTCTTTTCTTATTCGTGTCGTGTTGTATTTGGTATCCATATCCATTGATAGTCATGAAGTTTTATTATATTATAAATGCTCTCAGTTTGCTTATCACAACCTGTATTAACTTTTGATTACTGCAATTATCACAGCTACAACGTTAACTGGTTTACATTTTGTTACCACCACACTGAGGACAGTGGTTCTTAGATGGATGGGATACATCCAACCTTCTCATGTACCCATTCCATAGCTTCTAAGATTTATTCTATTTGCAAACTTCTCTTTTGTTGGTATGAATGTTAGTCCGATGAGGAACTCAGTGGGATTCTACAAGGTAATCACGTGCTCCAGTTTTGGTATTTTTTTTATTTCCAGTTTTTGATTTTATTGTAGTTACTTGGAACTTATAATTCTCTAATTCATGTTCCAGATAGCTAAATTGAGTATGCTTTATGTATCGTGCTTACTGGAAGTTGTGCTTGATAAGATCCAATATTCAAGAGGCAAAAAACTCAGCATTGGAGTTGTTCTCATGGGTGTTGTTGTCTGCACCGTTACTGACATGAGTGTTAATGCTAAAGGTTTTAATGCTGCCTTCATAGCAGTATAAAGTACTTCTCTGCGACAATACATAAGTTCTCCATTGTTGGTCAATTATTAACACCGAGAGATGTTTTTATACAATTGTTTTTCTACAATTATTAACCTATTTTGTCTATTATATTTAATTGGGATAACAATTGTTAGTTGCAAATGGACTTAACTGACTAGATGCAACTGGATAGTGTGAAAAATATTGCTTGAGTTATATTAGTGTTGTAGTGTTTTAACATAAAATTTTAACTTTAATTCCTTTATATTATCGTAAGGTTAGAGTTAATGGCAACAATATATTAACAAGTCCAAGAGTAGCATTACAATGGACTCCAAAATGGTTGTTCATAGAAAAACAGGGGATATTATGCTTAACCAACGTTTATGTTTCCATCATAAACGTTTTTTGGTCATTTATGCAGAACTGAACTAAGTACTGGATTATATGGATCCAAGGATTTCATAGGAGCAGCAAAAACTTCAGCATAAAATCAGTGAGAAAAATCTTGAGAGGAAAAAGATGGAAAATGAGGTGAAGCGGATGGAGATGGAGCAAAAAGATTGTTCTTCGAGGGTTGACAAATTAGTTGAGAAGAATGCATGGATCACATCTGAGAAACAACTTTTTGGAAAAAGTGGCACTAATTATGATTTTTCATCCCATGAATTTATCCATATAGGCATATTGAGTTGCTCCATTATACGCATTTTCAATTTTCTCCCGTAAAGGTTTAATTTGTTAAGCTATTGTTTATCTTATTCTTATTATTTTCATGAGTATTGATATGTTAGTGTCTATTTGCATTTGGGCAGCAAATTATGACATCTAAGGTGACTAAATCTGTCGATATTAGAGTCCAGTGGGTTATGTGCAATTATGAATACCCTTTGCTTGCTGTTATTGAGTACCTTTTGCTTCCCAAGCATATGCACTATTCACAAGTAATTCCATACACAGGTAATATATTTAAAATTTACATGTACTCCATTTTATGTTATATTTTTACTGTTAAAAAAGTGTCCATAGTGGTCATGGAATTATTATATTTGTTAAGTTACCCTTCTGACATTCCTAATAAATCCGTAGCTTTTATTACTCTTCCAATTATTAATTTTAATCCTCATAGGCTTAATTTCTTAAATTGGAAAATGTGATTAGTTTCGGCGACATGGTATATTTTGGAGGCGTTGGGACAGTGATGATTTTCTTGAGCTTATTCCATTTTGTACCCACAACACATTACAACATAATACACACACAGAGTCCTGCTCTACGAGTTTGAATTAACATAGGAATGCAATGTGCACAAACACATAAACTCACAACTATTTGGTACTTTGTTATTTTTGTGACATAACTTTGGTACCACTTATTAGAAAATAATCTTAATAACACCTTTTAAGATTTTAGTACACTTATTAGGTATCATATCAACTTTGATACCTCTCAACCAATTATGTGCTTTTCTCTCTATTATATACCTAATTTGGTAATTATATTCTGCGTTTATTTAGTTTTCAATGTCAGATATACTCTATTGCCTCTGTTTTTTGTTTATCCAAAGTAAGATATATTTGTTTGCTGAGTTATTTTAACTGTTGTGTTGGTTATTTTTTTCTTTGAAATTTGAGTTCTTCCTCACTTTCATTTGTTCCAAGTTACTCCTAAAAGTTGTTTCTCACAGTGATGTACTTGATTATTGAATGTTAAGAACTAAATGATGGCTGTCTCTTTGAAATCCTGTCTTAAAGTAGTACTTTGTTTTGACTGATGCATTTTAATTTGTATTTCATTGTAGAAATATTACACCACAAATGGAAAGGGGTGGAATGTATTTCGGGTTGTGATTATACATGGACTAATCTCGCATGCATTACTGGAACATCACTTATGAATAGTTTGTTTTGGTCAATTTACTACCTTACTAAACTATTGCACCATGATTAATTTGATTTGGTTCTACTGCCTTTAAATTTGGTTGAATCTATGGTGGACTTATATTTCTTATTAGTACATAACAATTTACTACAGTACTAAACTATTACAGGTCTTGCATCGGTATAAGATTCAGTGCAGTTTTATTGATAAGATTATTGAATGGTTCATCAACTATATACACTGAATGGAGCATCAACAGCATACACTGAATGGAGCATTAATAGTACTGTATCTTAAATTGCTTATTGAATGGTGCATTATGACATACACTGAGTGATGCCTTTTGTCTCACTCCATTTCTGCTACTTTGGTAAGATTCGATTTTGTCTCACTCCAGTGGCTAAGATTCAAGAACTAAATCTAAGCTAAGATTCAGTTCTGTTGATGCACCACTCATTTCCTGCTTTGGTACTTTTTAAATTGCACATTTATTTATGTCACTCTTTCAAATTAGGAACATGGAATTGGATGCGTAGCTTATTTATCTGTCCCGATAATATGTCTAGGAGGAAAGGTTGTCATATTAAATCTTTTCTCCTTTCCTTTCATGTTTCTATACGACCTATTCCACCAATGCAAAATTACAGTTTGAAGAACGTAAACCTTTGACTGAAAGTTTATATGGGACAACTTAGTGCACCACATAACTATCTCATCTTCATTTTGTATAGGTGAATCAGGCTAGGATGAAGCCCGAAAATGCTGTGTCTAATTTTTTGATGATGACATTGTTCTTACATTTCTTCGTTTTTGGGTTTCAATTTTTTAATGATTAATGCAAGTCAACCATTTGTTGTAAATTTACAGATACGAAGTTTTTATATATAATTTCGTGGAGCCCCTTTTGAGGTATCATTCTTTTGCAGACATTGTATGTGTTCTTTTTCAACTAGTGTGTTGATTTTTTGTATGGTGAATATTTGTTCCATTTTTCTCCAATCACTATTGTGGAGATTGAACTAAGTTTGTCCTCTATTTTTTCGTGTGTGCTATATGGGCATTTCTCTTTTATTCTGACTATGGGGCATTTCTCTTTTATTATACAATGTTGACCCAATGGAGGGTGACACAAGACAAGTACTTTTTCAGGTACCGGCGCTAGAGAAAGGAATGGAATGGGGATATTGTAGTGGATCTTTTAGTCTCATGAAGAAGTAAGTTCCGTGTCTACAACTAGAGAGAAATTTTGACCCAATGGGGAGGAAAAATATACTAGAAAGAGCAGTGGGGGAGACGACCCCATCATGAGGTTCATTTACCATAACTCATTTTTTATTCATTTTTTCATAACCTCCCTCATACTTGCTGAAATTTTAGTGTTGATGTTTTGTTCTATACTCCATGACGGCTCGACTAAAATGATATTGTTGTAATGTGCAACCCATATCTAAGGAATTTGTGGACAAAAACAGGACAAGCATATATGGAAAGCGAAGATGGGATCGAGACAGAGAGTGCTTCACGTGAAGAGTTTTCTGAGGTGGAAGAGATCTTCAACAAAGTAGTCGATGGGTAGGATGGGAAGGGGGATTTAAATATTAATGATATTTTTGTTAATAGGACTATTAGTACTTTGTTGGAGTTGTTTTTAGTTCTTAAACATGGTGGAAAGTCCTATAAACAAAGGAAGTGCTGCCCAATTTGTTTTTTATTTTTTTACACATTTGTGTTGTAAAAAAATATTGATTTAAATTAGTATTTGATGGCTACGATTTTGTTATAAAATTATGTGTTATAATTTTTTTTTGACTTAACGTGTTCGTACCACGGTGTATTCATGTATGTAAAAAAAAATTAAAAAGTTCCCATTTTTTTAAAAATTAATAGGTTAGTACTATAGTTTATTTAAAAAAATGTTCATATGTTGCAAGCTAAAGACGACGTATGGTCCTATCAACGATGCACGCTTTCGAAAATTAGCATCGTGCCTTCAGGCACGGGCATACCCTAGTGTGTGTATATATATATATTATTGAACACCATGGGTATAATAAGAGGATATATATATTTATATTATAGAGCACCATGGGTATAATAAGAGGATCCATACCTGTTACCTATACTTTTAAGTAAAGTTGTTGAACTGGGTTATACAGAACTTCCTTATCTTATATCTCATTATCTTATAAAAACGATGCAGCATGTTGTGGATGGTGAGAGAGGGTATAAGGGAACCCAAAAATACCCACCAAAAAGTCACGTACACTTTTTTCGAAAAACATTAGATCTGCAACAAACATTAGATCTGTCAAAAAAAAAAAATCCCAAAATCGAACACAACCATTAGATTTGAAAAAAATAGAGCAAAAAAATGCCCATTTTGTACGCACGCATAAAACTCACACATCAAAACAAACCGAGCAAAACCCACTCTTATTCTCTCCCTCTCAACTCCACGCACCATATTGCTTGCACCATTTTTCTCTCTCCAATCTCTTTCATACAGTATCATATGTCCTCCCAACGTCAGTCTCTCCAAACAACCCTAACACCCATCTCTTTAAACCAAAATCATCCCACCCGTCCATAAAACCATACCCAACACTCATTCTCGTCAAAACCCGATAGCCTCTCTAATCCACTTACCCTACCTTATACCCCTCATTCACCTCACCTGCAATACTCTACACTAACCCACAGCTACCCAATGGCTCTACTCTCGAGTTCCCTAACGACCACAATAATTAAACCATACCTATAAAACATTACCTATCCTCTCAACCCGAGACCCAACTCACCCAACCAAACACCAACTCCCCATGTTTCTCTTATCTCTTAAACCCACACATGTATGCATGATTTTGTAGGAAGTGGGTTTCCATTAATTGTGGGTATACATACACAAACTCAAATAATGTGATGAATCTGAGTTAAGTGACATTTTTCAAATATTAAGATATATACATATAGATGGATAATTGTGTGAATCTAAACATACGTAAATGGGAAAACTTAAAAAACCATTTTAGTTTTGCAAACTTAAGAAAGGCAGACTTGAAAAAGTTAGAATACACAAAAAACTCGTAAACAGAGGCCTTAAAAAATATGCCAATGGATGTTGTGTATAAATAATAGAGAGTCAACTAGATTTACGTACATAAAAAGGCAGTAGTAATATTGACAGTCGTAATATTGCAAAGATCATGGAAGAGGGGTACCCGATTGATGATCAAACCTCGCTCTTTTGAAATGAAACCCAAATGAGAAATGGTGCAGATTGAGTGTTATGGTGTTAACGGTGCGGTGGCTTTAAAGGAGATGGTAAGATTGAAGAGGGCAGAACTGGGATTAAGCTTTAAAGTTTTGAAAGGGATTAAGGTTACTTACGATGTGATAAAAAGGGAGAAGTTAAGGATACATATCGACTATTTCCCTGAGTATCTTTGTAGGTTTATGGGGAGGTTGTACCTTCTTCAAAACCAAAACACATCATGTGGGTAAATCGAGGACGCATTCAAAACCATGCGTGCAAGCATAACATGTTCTCTGTCTTGACAAAAATTGCATTTAGACACTCCTCAGTGAAAGTTTCTAGGCTTGTGCTCTGACTCCATGGTACCTAATTACATGTTAAATACAAACTTTTAACAGTCAGCCTCACCCGTGTTTGCTCCTCATTTTCCATGTCATAATACCACCATAATGACATGGCACAACCTGAGACCCTTAGATCGTGATAGTAGAATCAATCTGGATCATTAATTTATGGAATAGTAAAACAACCTCCTATCATATATATATATATATATATATATATATATATATATATATATATATATATATATATATATATACACAATAGTATTAGAGGTATAAATGATAATTAATGACAACTAAATTTCCACCTTCCCTCTCTGCCATTCTCCACCCCTCAATTCCCTCAAAATGAAATGGCTCTCTTTTTCTCAAATCTATTGAAATTCAAAAAGACACTTAAATGATAATTAATGAGTACTAAATTTCCACAATTCCTCTCTCACATTCTTAACTCCTCAATTCCTTGAAAATGAAACGGTTCTCTCTCTCTCTCTCTCTCAAATCTATTGAAATTCAAAACGACACTATAAATGAAGACCTCGAAAAGTGGTTTGTAATTCATGCACAAATAAACACATATAACCTATTCTTTATCTTATTATGGTAGTTTTTTTTTTGTTCGAAATCTCAGAGGGTTATCTTCACTCTCTCTTTTATATTTTTATGGTTGTTGATCACCCCCCCTAGATAAACTGAATCATCATTTGCTGAATTTATTGGTGATGGGTATAACGGAGATGGGTGATGTATAGGAGAGATGGGAAGGAAACGGATATGTCCGATGTTTGGTGGAGATGGGTATGATTTATGTCACTGTGATCTTCTATATTATAGAGACTCTAAGCCCCATCTTCAATTGTTCTCTTTGATGTACTGATGTAAAACACATTATTTCCTCGAATAAATGCATCGTCGTATTTGTTTTTTAGTTGTCTGTTGACGTCAAAGTTCTAAAAAATGCGGGGCGTGATCGAAGCGTGGAGGCTAAGCCTTAAGCCTTAGAAGCCTAGGCGGGCCTTCGGCGTAAAAAGGCATGAAAAGGCATTTAAGCCTTCTTAATATATTTTAATAATTTTTAACCATAACAAGGCTATTAAAATACTAAAATTGTACATATCATAAAAATATGTCTACATATATGCAAATTAAAATACTATTTGATTATTTTGGATGAGATAATGGTCCGGTTAGTTAAAAAATTCTTTAAAATGCGATATCGTTTCACTAAAGTATTGTTGTTTTAAGAAAAAAGTGCGCCTTACGTGTTTTACTAAGAATAAGGCGTAAAAACTTAAGCGGGGCATTTCTCCCAAGCCTTATGCCTAGGCAGAGCCTATGGTGGTTTTTTAAAACAGTGGTTGACGTATTCCCCTGTTTGCTCCATTGTTATGTTCATGGATCCATCTAAATAGGCAAAAATACCTTGTTTATCACAAGTGTTGCTTCAAAATCAAACTACAGCTACAGAACAAGAGATTGTTATCCGAAAAGTGGAGTTTAAGTAGTTATATCACGTTAGATAGGTTCTGATATGTGTTAGTAGTCTAGCCCATCCAAGTAAAGGTATTTAGACATTTCATCAATCAAAAGTATGTAAGTACAATTTCCAAGAAGTATAAAATTGATATGTAATTCAATCAGTTAATTTTTAGCTAAATAAAGTTACAGAATTCATATGAAATTCATCCAATTAACTTGTATCCCAAAAGATAAGATTGGAGAAATAATTACAGGTGTAACATTTTAAGTAAGATGCAAAACGTAAAAAATTTATAAAGCTTAGAGTAACTAGAACTACATGAGATTGCAGGAGTGAAAGTATCATTTTTTTGTCCTTTTCATTTATAATTTTCTCATTCACCAAAGACTAATGATTTGGTTTTTGGATCATCGCGTTTTTTCATATAAATCAGATAATTTATCCATTAACTCTTTTGATAGTAGTTTTACGCATCGACTAACTCGGAATGTTTTTTTAAAATGCAATACTTACGTCTTAGGTAATTTTTTAAATATTTTTGTTTAAGTTTGTTTTGTTGATATTATTTGGGTTCTACATTTGTTATGCTGAATGATTTGACATATTCAACTATGAGTGATTTCGTTTGGCTTTGATTTAGTTTGGATTTGATTTGGATGGAGGTCCTGGTTGGATTACAATAAAATACGACATTTTTTTTAACTAAAGATGTATAGACTCAATTATATATTTGCGTCTTGATGGTAGCTTAAATCATGTATATATTAATTTGTGCGTGTGTGTTTTATCGATTGAGTTTTTTAAATTCAAATAAAAAAAATGCAAACCTCCATGAACATTATATCACGTGCATTTTGGATCAAATTTGTTAACTTTGTCAAAATTGTCACTCTTTTTTTTGTATATTACTCATTCATCATAAAATATTAGCACAACATATTTACAAATGCCATCAATTATTATTTATTTATATCTTCTAAAAAAACCCGCCTAGGCACATCTAGGCTTTAGGGTTGGGAGAAACGCCCCGCCTTAAACTTTTTACGCCTTATTCTTGGTAAAGAAGCTAATCCAAGATACTAGACTTAGGTTAGCGACTTAGAATATAGGGACTATTGCAGGAAAAGGGATGGAGTTAGTAGTACCATGATAAAAAGAAAAGTTAACATAGCTTGTTTACAAGAAACGAATTGGGTCGGTGAGAAAGCTAGAGAAATAGAAAATACAGGATTTCAATTATATTATACAGGAAAACATAGAAATAAGAACGGAGTTGGAATAATAGTAGATAAGAACTTTATGTAACAACCCGAGACTTTAGAGACGATAATTTATTCATTTTGGGATAAATAAATATTATTTTATTTGGAGAATAATTAAATTGGCACATGAGGTCAAAATTTGAAGTCGTCGGAAGGTTGTTCGGATGACAATTCTGAGGGTGCCATTGTTTTTGGAAGGGTTGAGATAGTCAAAATTATTGTACTTGGGGTCTATTTGGGTTCCGAAATATTTTTAAGCCTGTTTGGCTCGAATTAATGTCACCGAGTCATTTAAAGTGTGTATTATCATTTAAAGTTGTGTATCTTGGGAGAAAAGTCTTATTAAGCCTATGGGAGATCAGTTCCCCTTAGAGAGAAAGAGAAATAGAAAGAAAGAGAGAGAGAAGAAGAAAAGAACAAGAGAAAGAGAGAGAAATTGGATTTTTCAGCCCATACGCGATCTCAAGGCGGATTCAGACCCTACGAACCCGAGGCAAGTGATTAAACTTGCTAAATAATTGTTGTGTACCCTTTATTTAAATATTTGTGGATTAAATCTTTGGGTTTTAGGTTTAGTTTATCAAAACCTAACTTTTTGGGTAAAATCTTAGATTTATAGTGTATACATAGATTTGAGGTTGGAAATTAGTTTAAATATGTTTTTGGATGAATATTAATGATGTGTATATAATTGGGTTGAAGATGATTGGAGAGAATATGAGATAAATGAATTTTGGGGATTTTAGGCTAAATAAAAAGTAGCCATTTTCGTGAGTTCTACAGAGCCGAATCGATTCGGCCCCTTACCGAATCGATTCGGAATTATGCAGTTGCCCAGGTCTGAGTGACCGAATCGATTCGGACCCATACGAATCGATTCGGCCTGAGACAGAATCCCAGGTCTGATGACCCGAATCGATTTGCCTTGGAGGCCGAATCGATTCGCAGGGCCG
Organism: Sambucus nigra; assembly: GCA_949130495.1. Lineage (NCBI taxonomy): Eukaryota > Viridiplantae > Streptophyta > Magnoliopsida > Dipsacales > Adoxaceae > Sambucus > Sambucus nigra. The sequence goes on along the minus strand of OX422216.1, from coordinate 42,427,790 downwards.
AATTGATTCGGAATTGGCCCAAATCGATTCGAAAATAGGGCATTTTGGGGGAATGTTTTATAGGGAGAATTTCATTCCATTTCGTTTGAGGTTATCGATTGGGAACCTCTATAGGAATCATATGAAGTACGTTTTGGAGATTTTTGGGGGTTTCCCTTATAAGAATTAATTGGAGCCCGATCGACTTAATTTGAGGAATACCGAGTAGAGAATATCGTATATACTAAATGGGGAATCCCACTATCATTGTAAATTCTATGTGGAGATAATTATGAAATAATTGAAAGAGAGAGAATGCGTTTACTGATATTGGGTTTAGTATTCAATCCAAATTGGGATAACTTTAAAGGTTCGTATGATCAATTGAACCATATTTTGGATTGAGAATTATAAATGCTAATAAATGTGCATACGGATATAGGAATATCCTTAATGATGTTTGATTTGGGAGATGTCTCACATAAATGAGAAATGCAAATTGAGGTTCATTAGGATAGAGAATATCCTTAACATAAATAGAATTGAGAGACAATTCATAACTAGAAGTGATGCGAATACTTAAAGTGAGAAATTGTATAGTTTATACTAAGTGGGGAAGATGTGTGAGAAATGACGGTTAGTATATCAAAAGAGAGAGTTATACTAAATAATGATATTAATTCAACTACGCCTAAGTGCGTAATACGAATATGGAATTGATGTGGTAGGTATACCTTATATGATGGTATATCTTTATTTGATGTGATGATGTATGTATGCCTTATGTGATGGTATATATATATATATATATATATATATATATATATATATATAGTGAAGCATACCCCCTCCTTGCTATCATATGGAAGTTGCGCACGATGAGGGTGAGCACTTTGGCTCGATGAGCAGTGTGTAGATATTCCCCAGGTCATAGTCGTCCATGGTGATTATTATGTGATATACAATATTATTTTGGGGGTGAGAAGTCGTCGGTATGTGTCATTCTCACTTGCCGGTAAGGAGCTATGGCCTCTTCTCGGGACGTTGTGTGCGTGAGTTGATCACGAGGTGGATGTCGTTTAGCCCCACCAGTTGGTTCCCAGTTTTGCTACGTGGTATGGGAAACTGGAAGATGATAGCATAGTGAGCCTGCATCCTCGAGTTATAGCTCATTTGGATGGTTATTATATTATGGATGTGATCGGTTATTCAGGTATTGAGGGCATAATGGACCTCAATGACCAACATTACCAATACGTAGTGTATCGGGGGGGGGGGGGGGTTCCTTATTTGAATTTCGCTTCAGCGAGACGTCCCATGCACGAAGCCCAGTGTAATGTTGGAAAGTGATGACAAGTTAGTCCTTAATGCTCATATATATATAGCATATACTTCTTGATGATCGACAGTGCCAGAAGTAGTGTATTGGGGGGGTTCCTTGTTTGGATTTCGCTTCGGCGAGACGTCCCACGCACGAACCGCAGTGCACTGTTGAGAATTGAGAATAAATAATTAGAATTGGAATAATAAGAATTTGGGTTACATGCATCATGCATTGAGGGCATAATGAATCTCGAAAATCAATACTGTCAGGAGTAGTGTAACGGGGGGGGGGGGGGGGGGGGGTTCTTTGTTTGGATTTCACTTTTGCGAGACGTCCCACGCATGAAACGCAGTGCAGTATTGAGACTTGGGAGTAAGTTTATTCCTTAGCACTTAGATGCTAATAACTCATCTATATAATTGAATATTGTTGGCATAACTAGAATATATTAAATTCTAGTAATGAAGATGTTTATGTTTATTGTATGATTGGATTGGAAAATGGGTATGTAAACCCTATATGTAAATTAAGTGAATGGATCTTAGAGATCCATAAGTATTGAAATTGAAAGTATGTGATTTAGATGGTAGTTAATTAAATGGAAATTGTAAGATAATTAGATGATCTTAAATAAGGTTTAATTTGGGTTTTAAATTAGATTACCCTACCCCCCTCAGATTGGGCATTTATTTGGACATCACGTGCATACGTTTAGTTGTGCGCTTTAGTTGAGGGGTGAGTTTGATTATTATGGAGAGTGCGATTCCATTAAATCATGTCATAATGCATTTACAATTATTAAGCATTTTAATGCACTTGCTATTAAATGTTTTCAACTCGGGCTCTGACCCGTTTATATTTTCTCTTGCTATGTATCTATTGTATTACTTTAGGTGTTCCTCCGCAAGGAAGCCATTGATGTCTATCCATCCAGTGTATTCGTGGAGCTGTAGCAGTAGCAGACTATTGCGGCACGTTTTTTTAGTCGATTCCTATCTATTGTATATCTAGATTAGGACTCAGTTTGTACATCGGGTTTATACCCAAGTGTTGTAGATTAGCACTTTTATATTCTCTCTCAAAGATCTTTGTATTGTTTGTGACCCGACAGCATATTCGGGTATTTCTTTGTAGAGATTTTGTTGTAGACATCCCCGTACAAGCCCTATCTAAGCCATCTCTAGCCTATTATAATTAACTAACTCATCTGAGACTCTAGGACTCTAAATTTACTTCATACAAGAAGGTTCCTAAGTGCCTATCTTAAAAGAACAGAACTAGAAAACAAATAAGGTTTGAGGGAGAAAAAAAGGGGACCGACGCGTCTCAAAATTTTGCCTAAGAATAAAAGTAGAAAGCTCAGTTTGGAGGGGTCGGTCGACCGATCATGGGACTGCGGTCGACCGTGCACGAAATTTATACCTTTGTGGGAAAGCAGTAAGCCCTCCCCCAAAGGCCCGGTCGACCGGTCATAGCAGACCTAGAACCCTTTCTTCTTCTACAAAGCTAAAACCCAAATCAAATTCCAAATCCTAGCCTCATTTCCTTTATCACACCTCTAATATATACCAACAACAATTCCAAACCTCAATAAATACACTAAATCCATTTAAATCCTACAAATCCAAGATCTAATCACTTAAATACCAATATATACATCAAAACCCAATATTTGCTCAAATCTCCCAAACATACAACTATCATTACAATTTATCCACAAGAGATCATATATTAGCAAGTATAAAACTTGCCTTAGGGTTGTAGACTCATATCTTCCTTCCAGTACTGACGAATCCAAGTCAAACTCTCCAATTTCTCTTATTTCTCTTCTTTCTCTACTTTCTCCACACTTTTCTCTCTCTCTTTCTCTTCTCTAGGGCTTGAGGTGTATAATAGAAGAAATAGAAAGGGGATTGCAAGACTTATACGGTCCTTCACTTAAATTCCCAACTATAAACATAAATATACCATTAAAAGAACTCGTAACTACACATTTGAGTTAAAATCAGTTAAAAGTTCCCGAAACCCAAAAATACAATATGGCACTTATTTCGATTGTCTCGCATATTCTGAGACTAATTACGCACTCCAAATTATCATTCGGAAATTTTATAAATCATTTCAAGTTTTGGCTCCAATTAAATCATAAATGTCGTTTAATACATACGACACTATACAATGCTACATGATGATATTTACATACACATACAGTAAATATGCAACAATCTAGTAAATATTATCTTTTAACTCATTAAAAAAATATTTACTCCCTTATTAAATATTTTATATAATTACTTCACTCAGTAAATTAATATAAAACAAGTTATGCAAAAGAGAGGGTTGTTACAGCATTGCTATAAAATATGTTCGACCTAACCACTTCTTTAAAAGATAACAAATTAATTAAGTAGCTTTTGTGTTTGTTTCTTAATAGATTATCAAAATGTGTGTGTGTGTGTTTGTGTGTGTGTCTGTGTATATATATATATATATATATATATATATATATATATAACTGGAAAAAATTCAGATATTCAGATTAATTTAATTTTGAATGATAAATTAAATTGATTACACAAATTGTTATCTTGAATCGGATTAAAAAATTCCAACTCATATCAGGCTCTTTTTGTATTGTTTTAGTTTGTCTTGGAAATTGTTCAATTCTTAATCAAACTAATGTATCTCAAATCTCATTGACCAAAAACATTTGCATGGCTTTAAATTTATAGCGCAAATTCTCCAATTGATATAATAAATTCGGAATGATCTTTGAAATGTTGTGTAACACCCCGCTCAAAATAATAACGGGTGGCCATCCTTATACTACTTTAGATCGGGAATCTTAGATTGCTCAACTTCAACATCAACTGACAAGGCTAACTAGTATACGGCTAACTACCCGAAACTAACTAAGCGAGATGCCAAAATAAAATAAAATAAAATGAAATATGCAACAACCAACAAACCAACACTATAGAACTACTATTAAAGGAAATATGCATACACGTACTATGATAAATGAAATGCTATAATAAACAGAAATGAGTGTATACAAAGAATATACCCGAATAAGCTGTCGGGTCACAGACAATACAACATCCATGGAGAAGAAAATATAAACAATTACATATGACTCGTGGGTATAAAACCGATACACAACATGAATCCTATCTAGATGTACATAGAGATAGGAAGCGAATACAATCTAAATCCCGTGAAGGTCCGCACCTGTTACGACTCCCGAGACTCTGAATGGAAGGGCATCCGGCATCCATGCAGTAGGACACCTATAATAGTATATACATACATACATAGCAAAAGAGAAATATAAACGGGTCAGAGCCCGAGTTTAAAAATGTTTAGCAAGTGTGTTAACTGTGCATAATAAATATAAATGCACTTATTTCATAATTAAAGTGGAATCGCACTCTCGTGAAACCCCAACTCACCTCTCATCTAATGGAGCGCACCTATTCGTGTCCTAAAATCTTAATTAAGTTACCCCACCCATAAGGACAACCTAACTTACCATAGGCATAGCCTATGCCCACAAGACCTGCCCTCCTATCATTACCCAAGAATCCAACTCTTTCTAAACACACTTAATTATTATTACAAATATATATGCCATACTAGGCCTAATTGATTCCGGTTTATAATTTAACCAATGATAATACGTAATACGTTACCCATTTACATTAGGTTTGAATCATATCATTAATTTCTAAATAACATGCATACAAATTAATAAGAACAAAACTTCTCTCCAATCTCAACATTGCACTACGTTTCGTGCGTGGGGCATCTCGCAAAGCGAAATCCAAACAAGGAACCCCCCCGTTACACTACTCCTTGACAATGTCGATCCTAGAGATCCATTATGCCATACATACAATTCTACTATTACAACTACTGAATTTAGATTTCCATATAAGAACAACTCAAAATATCCCATAATATCCTTGGGATGATGTATCCGAAATATTCCTTAAATGCGATACATCAACCCCCATCAATCTAGTACATCATAATCATCAGAGATGTACTCCATAAAGATTCCATATCCTTTCACCTGTAGGAGATATAAATATATATAGGTATTTATTCTAACCACATATATATATATATATAGATATATACAACCATCCATTCCCATAGCCAAGTGTACATACTACAGATGATGTATAATGGCCATGCACATAATATACCCGACTATATATATTGCAGATAAACTACACCATGCTATCATCTTCCAGGGCATTACTCACATACCATCCTGGGGACCACGGTCGAACTCAATATCACCGACATCGGGGCCAAACACACACACACACACAACATCCCGGGAAGCGGTCGTAGCTCCTAATCGGTCAATGAGACGAGACATACCCACCACGTCCCACTCCAAAAGAAATGCATATCACATAATAACACAATGGATGACTATGACCTAGGGAATATCCACACCCTGCTCCTTGAGCCAGGATGCTCACCCTCTCCGCGGAAACTTCCCAATGATAGCATGAACGGGGTATGCTTAACCACATAAGTATATATATCATTCACATGCACAATATATATACATCCAAATGATTACATCATATAATTAAACCATCACATACGGTTTAGATATTCATATCATGTATATCCACTTTATTCATATCTCTACAATTATATATATATATATATATATATAATTATCTCTCGTTCGCATGTATAAGATTTATAAACTCGGCTTTAAGTATATATAACTTCAATATACTAGCCGCCACCCAAAACTCATTTAATTTACCTCGATATGTGAATACGATCCCTCACTTGAAGTAGATTCATCCATTTTTCCTATGATGAATAGTCTCCCAACATATACACAGATATATATCCAAAATTTAGGTTATGACCCAAGGTTTAGTGTAGGTAACAATCACTACACATCTCATCTATATTCGAAAGTACATAAATATCTCTAGTACTATTTGACCATTGGAATATACATAACAAATAGTCTGTAAACCTCAACTTATCCCAAGTTCCTTTAGAGTATTGGAATCCCAATGGCTATTTCCACACAATTATGTATAAACTGTCCTGACTATAATTGTACTACCACTCATTCTAGTTGATAGTACGATCCAATCGTTCCCAATTCGGACTACGGTTCATTTACTCTCATGAATTCCCTAGTCTAACACCTCTGATTTACCCCTTAAATTTATTTACTAAGGATAATGCGACTACTCTCTCTTATTTGTCCCCAAATGGTATCTTAATGATATCCTATCTCTATAAGGATTCGATATAAATGTCTGTAATACCCCGTATTTTTGACTATATTATTTTTGGGATTAATTAATTAATTAGCGTATTAATTGGAAATTAATCCGGGTTATAAATACTAATGAGATGCGAATTGGTATTTGATTATGTGCATATATGATTATATATGTATCTGGTACTATAAAATTTGTCGTGAGATTTATATACGGCATTTTTAGAAATTTTGTTGAGACGCGTGGGACCGCCGCGTCACGGTATATTATTTTGTTAATAAAAGTGAATTTAAAATCTATAATCCGTATGGTCGTTTTGAGTGCGCCAACGCGTCCGGAAGGGTCGAGATAGTCAGAAAACACTAGCCGGGGGTATAGTTTGGGTCCCGGGGTATTTTTAGGCCATACCGGTAACTTAAAGGGTATTTTAGTAACTTGGTATTTTTGGGTAATTAAAAGTGACGAAAATTGAGAGTTGTAATCTGATAAGGATTGACCCCAACCAACCTTTATTAACCCCATAAGCTATGTAGGTTATCATTTAGTCTTCCAACTCTCCCAAAGAAAACCCTAGCCACCATAGCCATCTTTGGAAGAAGAAAGCTTGAAGAAGGAGAGAGAGAGAGAGGAATTCTGCAGAGATTCTTCACCAAATCAACACCAAATCCGAAATCAAACCAAGGCAAGTGATTTATTCCATTTAAATTTCAGAGAATGCTTCTTCCATGTTAGATTATTCATAAATTTTGTATGTTCTTGGAAGATAATGAAAAACCCATAAGATTGGAGTTATTAGTTTAAATTTTGGGATATAGGTTGCATGTAGAATGTTACTGGAAGATTATATTAAGAGAATTATCGACTTTTGTTATACCAAAAACGGATTTAAGATGAAGTTTATGAATGTTCTTGAGAAAAATCTGGAAACTAAGTTTTTGATGAAGATTGATCCATATGTAGCCTATAGTTGTTGAAATATTGATTTATGGACGTTAGTAATATTGTAGGATTGTTATATGACATTACTATAACGTTATATCTGAGAATCATACGTTAGAAATAAGTTTTGGGACGTTTTCAAATCTGCAGAACGAAGCAGTCCGTAGCCATACATGTTCGGTCGATCGATCGACATTCATAAGTCGATCGATCGACTAGATCGATCGATCGATATTCATAGGTCGATCGATCGACCTTCCCAGAATGAGTAAAATTTTCCTTAATTTGATTTTAATGGTGGAAACCCTCGGAGAATATGTTTGGAGAACTTATGAATACCCTCACCTTTAAGGGAGACCAGTAGGTGTGATTATTATAGTGGACTTTAATTAGAATGCAATTCGGGGAATTATTCTAGGTTATTGAAATTCGTTAGAGAGGTAACGTTTGGGTTAATAGTGCAAAATTGTGTAATTCGATGAAATAAGGTTTAGAGCAGAAGTAAAGACCTTAGGAATAAAGATGTTATATTTGGGAATAATCGGAACCTAATAATCTATTATAGATAGGTTTTAAGGTTAAGGGACTACGACGTGAGACGTGTTGGTAATTTAACTTTATATTAACGGGAGACTTGAAATATATAAGTTTGGGATAACGGTATAAGGACGTAGAAAATACCTTATTAATATGGTAATATCTAAGATGTGTGAATGCTTAGTATATAGTATTTGTGTGTATGACATACCTACCATACTTGCTATCACGGGAGGTTTGCGTTCGCTTAGGACCCTCTAATCCTTGTGTGCCTACGGGGGGGATTTAGACTGGTACCTTGATGAACATAGGTCATAGAAAGACTTATTGTGATATTAATAAGTCCGCTGACCATGGGAGCGTAGGTATGTGCGTGACCCATGTGATGGTGACTGTGTTCGCCTCCACTGTTTGTGATTTGTGTTATCTGAACTATTCCTGAGAGATTCGGAATATGTGATCCTTATGTACGTGATGTACCGGGATGGATAGCAGAGTATGTGTGCACTACAGCTTAGATTGCGGGGTGCTTGTATTGTATATTTATGATGTGAATAATATACATTAAATTAATGGAAATCCTCATGTTAATGTTGTAAAAATATTACGGTATTGTTTCGAGATATATAATGAGTTAGCTGATAGTTATATCAATGGCATAGTTAGTAACTGAGTTTACGTTAAACCTCTATTAAATTACGAGCGTTGTTATGTTAAATTAACCGAGTAAAATGGGTAGAACCTTTGATAAGTCTAGCTAGATTCGATGTCACTTAGCTAGTGGTTTGTGTCGTTATAGATGGGTACTTACGTTAGGAGTGCACAGTTAGTCGAGAGGTGAGAATTTAATGTGAGTGCACGTCCTAACATGTACTTTGCATTTAATGTTTTAAATGTTTTTAAAGCACTTGCAGGTTTTTAAAATGATTTCCACTTTCGGGCTCTGACCCATTTGCTTTCAAATATATTTTCTTGTAAAACCATTTTAGGTGCCCAGCCACAAGGACACCAAGCATAGGATTCTCATTCAGAAGACGAGCTGTAGCTGTTTGTGGAAGCTACAGGGACTTGCTTTTAGACGCCTCTCTCATTTGGATTCCAGTCTCAGCATCTATCAGTTGTAGGGCATGTTGCCCAATTCTATTAGACATTTTTACATTTCAGTTTTCAGACTCTAGCATGTATTGCTCAGTATTCAGTTTCAGTTATTTATTTCAGTTTACTTATCAGTTGTGGGATTTTGTATTGAGGAGTTTTTCCTCCAGAGTTTATTTACATTTTGTGATGGTTATTCGTTTTACTTCAGTATGGTGAATGGTGTTATTTAGTTATTCATTACTCTTGTTGCATGTTAATCAGATTTAATAAAATTTGGCACTTACTTTTTAAATACTAGGTGGTTAGTAATAATAAAACGTTTTCGACAGTGATGCTATTAACTGAGCCAACTTGGCATTTTGAATTAATTTTATAAAGGAGTAGCTACCCGGTGTTTAATTAGTCGGGGTGTCACAGGTGGTATCAGAGCATCAGGTTCTAGTGTCCTTTAGGATCTGTACGGCTATTATGTTTCCGCTATGTTTTCTTTGATATAGAGCCCTATATTTTAGGACTGTTGTACTCTTTTTGTGTGTACGTTTCGTTCTTCAGCTATTTTAAAGTATATCTGTAGACTTATAAACGTTGTTCTCATTTCAGATGCCTCCACGACGTGCACGACGAGTTCCCAGGAATGCAATGCCCGAACCCCAGCCTGCTCCAGTTCAGGGCATGTTGAACGCCACTGAGGTTGCAGCTATAGTAGCTCAAGCGGTGAATGCCGCGATTGCCGTTATTCAGCAGGCACCGCCTCAGGCGCCGGTTGCCGCGCCAGCACAGGTTAATGCATTCCCGTCTGCTTGGGAACGTGTACGTGACGCTTTTCAGAAAGCGCATCCGCCAGAGTTTGCAGGTAGCTCAGACGTGGTAGTCTCGAGCCAATGGAGGAAGGATATGCAGAGGCACTTGAGGATGCATGAGTGCTCTGATGTTCAGAAGCAGGTGCTAGCTACTTTCAAGCTAGTTGGATCTGCGCTGCAGTGGTGGGAGTCCATTACCACCGCGGAGGAGAGGGATACCCTCACCATTCAGGAGTTCTGGGTGCGGTTTGACCGCAAGTACTTTCCATCCGCAGTTCATACAGAGATGAGGAGGAAGCTTATGAGTCTGAGGCAGGAGAGCAAGACAGTGGCCGAGTATGAGGCCGAGTTCACTAACCTGTTGAATATCATTCCAGACGAGATTCCAACAGAGAAGAAGAAGATAGAGAAGTTCACTGATGGGTTGAATTGGAGGATCCGTCAGCATCTGCTAGGGAACCTATCGTTGGCCACTTATTCGGATGTGGTTAACGCTGCACTATTGCACTGCCAGGACCACCGTTTTCATATGGCCGAGGGCAAGCGGTCAGGGGAGTCTAGCCATCAGGGCAGGACTGGAGGACATGGTGCCAGCGGGGCACAGACCGGTCAGGGGCAGAGACAGACTGAGCAGGGTACCCAGCAGGGGGACAATAAGAGGTTCCAGTCAGAAAACTACAGGCAGGGACAGGGAGGTTTCCGTCAGGGCCATCAGGGTCCAAACGGTCAGCAGGGCCAACAGGGGCAGAATGGGCAGCAGTTTCACCAGGGCCAGCAGGGCCAAGGGAGGAACGGTAACGGCCACCAGGGCCGGGGACAGCAAGGGCAGAGGGGAGGGAATTTCCCAGGGAAGTGCTTTACTTGTGGCAAGACTGGCCATAAGAAGCAGGATTGTCCTGATAGGGGCAGGGCCCCACAGCAGCAGCAGGGTGCTCGCCAGGATCCACAGAGACCCATGTTTCCCGCCGCTCTTCCTACACCACCACAGATGGCAGCATTGCCACCCATCCCAGCAGTCCCAGCTCAGCAGGGGCAGCTACAGTATGGACGTGTCTACAACGTTCACCAGGCTGCAGTTCCACAGGCACCGCCCGAGATTGAGGGTACGTTTCCTATCCATGGCACTATGGGTCGGGTGTTATTTGATACGGGTGCTACACACTGTTTTATTGCTACACACTTCACGAAAGCTTTAGGATTGTTAGCTACGGCAGAGAGCACAGTGACGTGTGTCGACTCACCATTGGGGAATGGGTCACTTATTTTCTTTATATGCCGGGGAGTGGGGGTAGAGGTTGGTGGTTTGGTATTACCTGTGGACATGTTAGTGTTAGACATGCATGTTCACGATGTGATCATCGGTATGGATTGGCTCGTAGCATATAGGGCCATGATTGACTGCTTTAGCGGAAGCATTATTTTTCCCATTCCGGGGCAAGAGATGTTTGTAGTGGCGATGCCTCGCCCAGAGGGAGGATCGACCGCTCATCTGTATTACATAGAGGAGGATACCTCTAAGGAGGTTGTGATTCCTTTAGATTCTATCCCAGTTGTCAGGAAGTATTCAGATGTGTTTCAGGAGATACCAGGCTTACCACCCAGTCGAGAGATAGACTTCGTTATAGATTTGCTATCGGGTACGAGACCTATAGCACGTGCACCGTACCGTATGGCTCCGGCTGAAATGCGAGAGTTACGGGATCAGATAAAGCAGCTGTTAGGGCAGGGCTTTATTCGTAGGAGTACCTCACCTTGGGGCGCTCCAGTCTTGTTGTTAAGAAGAAGGACGGTTCACTGAGATTGTGCGTGGACTACCGAGAGTTGAATAAGGTCACGATACGGAATAAGTATCCGTTGCCTCGAATCGATGACTTATTCGACCAGTTGAGAGGAGCTTTTTTCTTCTCGAAGATTGACTTGAGGTCGGGATACCATCAGTTGCGTATCAGGGAGGAGGATGTCTCGAAGACTGCGTTCTTGTCGAGATATGGTTCTTATGAGTTTCGGGTTATGCCTTTCGGCTTGACCACGCTCCAGCAGTGTTTATGGACTTGATGAACAGGGTGTTCAGAGATTTCCTCGATCAGTTTGTCATTGTCTTCATTGATGACATTCTGGTCTACTCTCAGACAGAGGAGGAGCACGCCGAGCATTTGAGGCAGGTTTTGCAGACACTTCGTCAGAACGAGCTGTATGCAAAATACGAGAAGTGCGGGTTTTGGCTGAAGGAGGTCCAGTTCTTGGGTCACATTATTTCCGACCAGGGAATATCTGTTGATCCGGGAAAGGTATCAGCGGTGAGGGAGTGGGGACAGCCCACGACACCAACAGAGATTCGTAGTTTCTTGGGCTTAGCAGGATACTACAGGAGGATTATTCGGGGTTTCTCGGAGATAGCAGGTCCTTTGACACATCTTACTCGTAAGGGTGTGCCATATATCTGGAGTGATTCCTGTCAGTTGGCATTCGATGAGTTGAAGGACAAATTGACCTCAGCACCTGTGTTAGCATTGCCGAGACCGGGAGTTGAGTATTTGGTTTACACCGATGCGTCTTTGCAAGGGCTTGGAGGTGTTTTGAGCAGGAGAGACAGGCCATAGCTTATGCTTCCCGTAAGCTTAAGCCTCATGAGAAAAATTACCCCACGCATGATTTGGAGTTGGCAGTAGTGGTATTTGCCTTACGGATTTGGAGGAACTATCTTTTGGGGGAGAAGTTTCAGCTGTTCACGGACCACAAGTCCCTACAGTATTTGTTCACGCAGAAGGAATTGAATATGCGGCAACGTAGGTGGCTTGAGTTTGTGAAGGAATACCAGTTCGACATCCAGTACCAACCGGGTAAGGCTAACGTGGTAGGAGACGCGTTGAGCCGCAGGCCAGCAGATGAGGTGGCAGAGGTGTGGAAGGCTAAGTGGAAGGAATTGGGACACCAGGATGCAGTGGCCAGATCTTTCATGTCTGTGATGACCGTTACACCGCAGATTGTCACGAAGGTAGTACGGGCACAGGCCGATGACTCGTTCTGTCAGGAGCAGATAGTTCGATTACTAGCAGAGGGAGCCGAGTCCTATACCATTAGCTTAGACGGGGGATTGCGCTTCAATGGAAGGTTGGTAGTTCCGGAAGGGGAAGAATTGCGGCACGATGTTATGGCTGAGTCGCACAGCTCACGGTTAGCGGTACATCCCGGAGGGGACAAAATGTACCAAGACATGAGACGGCAATATTGGTGGAGCGGTATGAAGAAAGATATCGCTGAGTTTGTCTTGAAATGCGCCACTTGTCAGCTTGTAAAAGTGGATCATCAGAGACCAGCAGGATTGCTACAGCCGTTGGAGGTTCCGGTGTGGATGTGGGAGAGCATATCCATGGATTTTGTCACGGGGTTGCCTACGTCGCAGAGGGGTCACGACTCCGTTTGGGTAATTGTGGACAGGTTGTCCAAGGTCGCTCACTTCTTACCCGTAAGGACTGACTACACTACGGGACAGTATGCCCAGCTCTTCATTTCAGAGATTGTGAGACTTCACGGTGTGCCCCTAAATATCGTGTCTGACAGAGACAAGATATTTGTTTCGAGGTTTTGGGAAAGTTTCCAGGAGGCCATGGGCACGGAATTACGGTTGAGTACGGCTTATCATCCGCAGACCGATGGGCAGACAGAGCGCACCAACCAGATGTTGGAGGACATGCTACGCATGTGCATTATTGACTTCGGGGGTGGATGGGAGCAGTACCTTCCACTGGTGGAGTTTGCTTACAACAACTCCTATCAGTTCACGATTGGCATGGCTCCGTTTGAGGCATTGTACGGTAGACCTTGTCGTTCCCCAGCATGTTGGTTGGAGGTGGGGGACAATAAACTACTTGGGACGGAAGTGATTCAGGATACTTCGGCAAGGATAGAATTGATTCGGAGTCGCATACGGGTAGCTCAAGACAGGTAGAAGAGTTATGCTGATGCGAAGAGATTTTTCAGGGAGTTCCAAGTGGGGGACCAGGTTTTGCTCAGGGTATCTCCGATGAAGGGGATTATGCGATTCGGGAAGAAGGGGAAGTTGGCACCGAGGTATGTGGGGCCGTTTCCTATTATTGAGCGGATAGGACCGGTTGCATATAGACTTGGACTACCGGAGCACTTGCATCGGATTCACGACGTGTTCCATATTTCCTCGCTGAGGAAATACCTTAGGGACAATTTGGCTCATTCTCACATTGCTGTGGAAAACATCGATCTCCAGCCGGATAGCTCTTACGAGGAGGGGCCAATTGCTATTTTGGACCGAAGCGAGAGGAAACTGCGGTCAAAGATAGTCCCGTTAGTGCGTGTTCAGTGGCGACATCACAATGTCGAGGAGTCCACATGGGAGCGCGAGGATGAGATGCGCGAGCGTTATCCAGAACTGTTTTTAGCAGGTACTTTCTAGTTTCGAATTTCGGGACGAAATTCAGTTATTAGGGGGGGAGTATGTAATACCCCGTATTTTTGACTATATTATTTTTGGGATTAATTAATTAATTAGCGTATTAATTGGAAATTAATCCGGGTTATAAATACTAATGAGATGCGAATTGGTATTTGATTATGTGCATATATGATTATATATGTATCTGGTACTATAAAATTTGTCGTGAGATTTATATACGGCATTTTTAGAAATTTTGTTGAGACGCGTGGGACCGCCGCGTCACGGTATATTATTTTGTTAATAAAAGTGAATTTAAAATCTATAATCCGTATGGTCGTTTTGAGTGCGCCAACGCGTCCGGAAGGGTCGAGATAGTCAGAAAACACTAGCCGGGGGTATAATTTGGGTCCCGGGGTATTTTTAGGCCATACCGGTAACTTAAAGGGTATTTTAGTAACTTGGTATTTTTGGGTAATTAAAAATGAAGAAAATTGAGAGTTGTAATCTGATAAGGATTGACCCCAACCAACCTTTATTAACCCCATAAGCTACGTAGGTTATCATTTAGTCTTCCAACTCTCCCAAAGAAAACCCTAGCCACCATAGCCATCTTTGGAAGAAGAAAGCTTGAAGAAGGAGAGAGAGAGAGAGGAATTCTGCAGAGATTCTTCACCAAATCAACACCAAATCCGAAATCAAACCAAGGCAAGTGATTTATTCCATTTAAATTTCAGAGAATGCTTCTTCCATGTTAGATTATTCATAAATTTTGTATGTTCTTGGAAGATAATGAAAAACCCATAAGATTGGAGTTATTAGTTTAAATTTTGGGATATAGGTTGCATGTAGAATGTTACTGGAAGATTATATTAAGAGAATTATCGACTTTTGTTATACCAAAAACGGATTTAAGATGAAGTTTATGAATGTTCTTGAGAAAAATCTGGAAACTAAGTTTTTGATGAAGATTGATCCATATGTAGCCTATAGTTGTTGAAATATTGATTTATGGACGTTAGTAATATTGTAGGATTGTTATATGACATTACTATAACGTTATATCTGAGAATCATACGTTAGAAATAAGTTTTGGGACGTTTTCAAATCTGCAGAACGAAGCAGTCCGTAGCCATACATGTTCGGTCGATCGATCGACATTCATAAGTCGATCGATCGACTAGATCGATCGATCGATATTCATAGGTCGATCGATCGACCTTCCCAGAATGAGTAAAATTTTCCTTAATTTGATTTTAATGGTGGAAACCCTCGGAGAATATGTTTGGAGAACTTATGAATACCCTCACCTTTAAGGGAGACCAGTAGGTGTGATTATTATAGTGGACTTTAATTAGAATGCAATTCGGGGAATTATTCTAGGTTATTGAAATTCGTTAGAGAGGTAACGTTTGGGTTAATAGTGCAAAATTGTGTAATTCGATGAAATAAGGTTTAGAGCAGAAGTAAAGACCTTAGGAATAAAGATGTTATATTTGGGAATAATCGGAACCTAATAATCTATTATAGATAGGTTTTAAGGTTAAGGGACTACGACGTGAGACGTGTTGGTAATTTAACTTTATATTAACGGGAGACTTGAAATATATAAGTTTGGGATAACGGTATAAGGACGTAGAAAATACCTTATTAATATGGTAATATCTAAGATGGGTGAATGCTTAGTATATAGTATTTGTGTGTATGACATACCTACCATACTTGCTATCACGGGAGGTTTGCGTTCGCTTAGGACCCTCTAATCCTTGTGTGCCTACGGGGGGGATTTAGACTGGTACCTTGATGAACATAGGTCATAGAAAGACTTATTGTGATATTAATAAGTCCGCTGACCATGGGAGCGTAGGTATGTGCGTGACCCATGTGATGGTGACTGTGTTCGCCTCCACTGTTTGTGATTTGTGTTATCTGAACTATTCCTGAGAGATTCGGAATATGTGATCCTTATGTACGTGATGTACCGGGATGGATAGCAGAGTATGTGTGCACTACAGCTTAGATTGCGGGGTGCTTGTATTGTATATTTATGATGTGAATAATATACATTAAATTAATGGAAATCCTCATGTTAATGTTGTAAAAATATTACGGTATTGTTTCGAGATATATAATGAGTTAGCTGATAGTTATATCAATGGCATAGTTAGTAACTGAGTTTACGTTAAACCTCTATTAAATTACGAGCGTTGTTATGTTAAATTAACCGAGTAAAATGGGTAGAACCTTTGATAAGTCTAGCTAGATTCGATGTCACTTAGCTAGTGGTTTGTGTCGTTATAGATGGGTACTTACGTTAGGAGTGCACAGTTAGTCGAGAGGTGAGAATTTAATGTGAGTGCACGTCCTAACATGTACTTTGCATTTAATGTTTTAAATGTTTTTAAAGCACTTGCAGGTTTTTAAAATGATTTCCACTTTCGGGCTCTGACCCATTTGCTTTCAAATATATTTTCTTGTAAAACCATTTTAGGTGCCCAGCCACAAGGACACCAAGCATAGGATTCTCATTCAGAAGACGAGCTGTAGCTGTTTGTGGAAGCTACAGGGACTTGATTTTAGAAGCCTCTCTCATTTGGATTCCAGTCTCAGCATCTATCAGTTGTAGGGCATGTTGCCCAATTCCATTAGACATTTTTACATTTCAGTTTTCAGACTCTAGCATGTATTGCTCAGTATTCAGTTTCAGCTATTTATTTCAGTTTACTTATCAGTTGTGGGATTTTGTATTGAGGAGTTTTTCCTCCAGAGTTTATTTACATTTTGTGATGGTTATTCGTTTTACTTCAGTATGGTGAATGGTGTTATTTAGTTATTCATTACTCTTATTGCATGTTAATCAGATTTAATAAAATTTGGCACTTACTTTTTAAATACTAGGTGGTTAGTAATAATAAAACGTTTTCGACAGTGATGCTATTAACTGAGCCAACTTGGCATTTTGAATTAATTTTATAAAGGAGTAGCTACCCGGTGTTTAATTAGTCGGGGTGTCACAATGTCGTCCTAGAATTTCACAACATACCCTCGCAACTCTCTCTAAGAGTTCTTAACCTCCCATCATATCTATACTCACTTTTGATTTATAATTAGGATTTTCAAACCCAATGAGGTTTCTCACTATCTCCATAAACGCACACAACTCCAATGCATACACATATATTTTCCCCAAACTATTTCAAGAAGTCCCCATGATCATAACATGTGAGAAACCCCTTATAAGTCTCCAAACTATATCTCTTACATCATAAAAGAAGACCCCAAATTAATAAACCCAACCAAATAGGGTTAGAAATCACTATAGAGAAAATCACTCCAAATGACCTGTTTTCGAATCGATTCGGCCCTATTCCGAATCAATTCGGCCCAGCGAATCGATTCGGCCTCCAAGGTGAATCAATTCGGGTCCCAAGACCTGGGCTTCTGTCTCAGTCCGAATATATTCGGCTTGGGTCCGAATCGATTCGCTTAAGGGGCGAATCGACTCGGGTCTGCAGAACCCTAAAAGACTCTTCTTCTTCACAAAAACCCACGAATTCTAAACCCTTAAATTTCACTTCTAACCCCTACACCTTCATCATAACATGATTCTAAGAAAATAAATCAACCCAAATTTGATCCCAATCATTTCTACACCATCAAACCCATATATAAACATCAATTTCACATTTGATTTTAAAAATCTAGGTTTTGTTAAATATACCCAAAATACATTTCTTAAACCCACAAATTATGAAATGAACTATACAAATGACTTATTTAGCAAGATTAAACACTTGCCTCAGATTTGTAGAGGTTGAATCATCCTCGAGGTCGTGTTTTGGCCGGAGTTCCCAAGCTTTTCTTCCTCTCTCTCTTCTTTTCTTCTTCTTTCCTTCTTCCTTTCTCTTTTCTTTCTATTTCTCTATTTCTCTAAAGAGAAGGCTTCATCCGTAAGCCTTTAAATCCATTAAAACAATAAACACAATTTTAAATGTTAATACACACTTTAAATGACTCGTTTACTCCAATTCGAGTCAAACTAACTTATAAATATTTCGGAGCCGAAATAAAACCCAATGACAGTCATTTTGACTATCTCGACCCTTCCGGAACCAATGGTACACTCAAAATCATCATCCGGAATACTTTAAAACGTCCTCAATTTTTGGACCTCAATTCCCAAATTTTATAATTCTCCAATTTAAATAAATTTAATTCTCCCGAAAATTTAATTTCTCAGTCCCAAAATCTTGGGGTGTTACACTCTTCCCCCCTTACGAGAATTTTGCCTGCGAAATTTAAGATATGCCTAGGACTTCAATCTCATCTAGTCCTTACATCTACCCTCTAGATCACTATATCGATCTTTTCTAGTTCTCAAATCAAACCATATAGACTTTAAAAAAAACTAGCTACCCAGGGCGCCCATACACGTCGTACCCGAGCTCCACTCGTAGAATTATAATCAGGCTCTATTAGCCTCAAATCATAATATAACTCTCTGCAATATAATCTATAACAACATATTAAATATATAAAAGTTTGAAAATTCTCAATGGTTGAACTCCTCTCAATTCCTGACGCTAGCTACCTTCGTGCGGGGGAGGTCTCGCAAGCGAAATCCAAACAAGGAACCCTCCCAATACACTACTGTGTAGCTAGGTCGGGGATTGAGATTAGTTAAACCAGGGTTAAGGTTTTATAAAACGATTTTCATATTTTAGATACTGCCCGAAGGCCTATACAACAATATAATATAAATCAATTCCGCGTCTTTCGACACGCCAAACGAACACCTTATGTTCAAGACACAAGGTCTCAATAAACATAATACCATACCCATACTTAGCCCTCCAAACTAGCGCAACCCTGAACTCAATTCCCGTTCAATGCTAATTCTGCTAAATTCTAACCCTCATTGGAACACTAAAATTTACCAGCACTAGCCTATCTACATGACAATAACCTTATAACTACTACTCAACAAACCTTTACATTTCGCACTTCCGAAATTCAATAACAAAACTCTCTAATATCTCCTCACGAGATGGTATGTTATCTCAAAAGATGACATACATAGGTCGTACTTACTCACTCCTTCCTCCAAGGAAATTCTATGCACCCTAGGGGCGTAGCGGTTAACCGCTCAATATAACTAACGCGCGACGTTCCCAATATCGCATAAAGCATGACTTAAGCCCAAAGAAAGGTATTCTACCTTATACTTCCACAATCCAATGTTTTCACCTCGTCCTTGAATCTTAACTAAGGGTCCTCTACTTCTTCCTAAACCTATTTCTCCACAAGAGAAACACCTTCCTCAAAATCCTTCCTAACCATTTTGAAGGACAAAACGCGATTGCGACTACCAAAAACTCCCTCTTCCCAGAAGGCAGTACTCCTGACATTGGGACAACTCCACCTACCTTCCACCGGTAAAAGTCACCAACACCAGGTTTTCCTAATAATTGTTGAAAATTTTCTCAATCCAACCTCCCAAAGACTTCACTATATGCCTCTCCTCAGAACTTACCTTATTAAGTCCAAGATTCACCATCCGAGTAAATTTCCCTTTCTTACTCAACCACCGATAGGTCACCCTGAACCACTGCTAGAGTTCTCTTTCTTATTTCCACCTGAATCGAGGAAAACAAATACCTCCAATAAAAGCGTACCCAAAATCTGTTATGGGTATTGCATCTCTAATCTTGTCCTTTCCCATACGACATAATCTAGGCGACGTCTTAAACGAGAGCAACTCTTATCAGAACATCAATCAAGTGAATACACTTCAAAGATGAAGTTAAACGAAATGAGCACAACAATCCTAATAGTAGGGCTCTATATCGAGAACGCAAAAAACCCGCACAGATCCTAAAGACTCTAGAACCTGATGCTCTGATACCATCTGTAACTAACCCTCTTAAAATAATAACGGGTGGCCAGCCCAATACTACTTTAGGTCGGAAATCTTAGACGGCTCAGTCTCAACATCAACTGACAAGGCTAACTAGTATACGGCTAACTCCCGAAATTAACTAAGCGATATGCCAAAATAAAATAAAATAAAATGAAATATGCAACAACCAACAAACCAACACTACAGAACTACTATTAAAGGAAAGATGCATACATGTACTATGATAAATGAAATGCTATAATAAAATGAAATGAGTGTATACAAAGAATATACCCGAATAAGCTGTCGGGTCAAAGACAATACAACATCCATGGAGAAGAAAATATAAACAATTACATATGGCTCGTGGGTATAAACCCGATACACAACATGAATCCTACCTAGATGTACATATGGATAGGAAGAGAATACAATCTAAATCCCGTGACAGTCCGCACCTGTTACGACTCCCGGGACTCTGAATGGAAGGACATCTAGCATCTACGCGGTAGGACACCGTAATAGTATATACATACATACATAGCAAAAGAGAAATATAAACGGGTCAGAGCCTGAGTGTAAAAATTTTTAGCAAGTGTGTTAACCGTGCATAATAAATATAAATGCACTTATTTCATAATTAAAGTGGAATCGCACTCTCGTGAAACCCCACCTCACCTCTCATCTAACGGCGTGCACCTATTCGCGTCCTGAAATTTTAATTAAGTTACCCCACCCATAAGGACAACCTAACTTACCATAGGCATAGCCTATGCCCAAAAGACCTTCCTTTCTATCATTACCCAAGAATCCAACTCTTTCTAAACACACTTAATTATTATTACAAATATATATGCCATACTAGGCCTAATTGATTCCGGTTTATAATTTAACCAATGATAATACTTAATACGTTACCCATTTACATTAGGTTTGAATCATATCATTAATTTCTACATAACATGCATACAAATTAATAAGGACAAAACTTATCTCCAATCTCAACATTGCACTATGTTTCGTGCGTGGAGCGTCTCGCAAAGCGAAATCCAAACAACGACCCCCCCCCCTTACACTACTCCTTGACAATGTCGATCCTAGAGATCCATTATGCCATACATACAATTCTACTATTACAACTACTCAATTTAGATTACCATATAAGAACAACTCAAAATATCCCATAATATCCTTGGGATGATGTATCCGAAATATTCCTTAAATGCGATACATCAACCCCCATCAATCTAGTACATCATAATCATCCAAGATGTACTCCATAAAGATTCCATATCCTTTCACATGTAGGAGATATAAATATATATAGGTATTTATTCTAACCATATATATATATACAATCATCCATTCCCATAGCCAAGTGTACATACTACATATGATGTACAATGGCCATGCACATAATATACCCGGCTATATATATTGCTGATAAACTGCACCATGCTATCATCTTCCAGGGCATTACTCACATACCATCCTGGGGACCACGGTCGGACTCAATATCACCGACATCGAGGCCAAACACACACACACACACACAACATCCCGGGAAGCGGTCGTAGCTCCTAATCGGTCAATGAGACGAGACATACCCACCACGTCCCACCCCAAAAGAAATGTATATCACATAATAACAGAATGGATGACTATGACCTGGGGAATATCCACACCCTGCTCCTTGAGCCAGGATGCTGACCCTCTGCGCGAAAACTTCCCAATGATAGCATGAGCGGGGTATGCTTAACCACATAAGTATATATATCATTCACATGCACAATATATATACATCCAAATGATTACATCATATAATTAAACCATCACATACGGTTTAGATATTCATATCATGTATATCCACTTTATTCATATCTCCACAGTTATATATATATATATATATATATATATATATATATATATATATATATATATATATAACTATCTCTCGTTCGCATGTATAAGATTTATAAACTCGGCTTTAAGTATATATAACTTCAATATACTAGCTGCCACCCAAAACTCATTTAATTTACCTCGATATGTGAATACGATCCCTCACTTGAAGTAGATTCATCCATTTTTCCTATGATGAATAGTCTCCCAACATATACACAGATATATATCCAAAATTTAGGTTATGACCCAAGGTTTAGTGTAGGTAACAATCACTACACATCTCATCTATATTCGAAAGTACATAAATATCTCTAGTACTATTTGACCATTGGAATATACATAACAAATAGTCTGTAAACCTCAACTTATCCCAAGTTCCTTTAGAGTATTGGAATCCCAATGGCTATTTCCACACAATTATGTATAAACTGTCCTGACTATAATTGTACTACCACTCATTCTAGTTGATAGTACGATCCAATCGTTCCCAATTCGGACTACGGTTCATTTACTCTCATGAATTCCCTAGTCTAACACCTCTGATTTACCCCTTAAATTTATCATTACTAAGGATAATGCGACTACTCTCTCTTATTTGTCCCAAAATGGTATCTTAATGATATCCTATCTCTATAAGGATTCGATATAAATGTCGGCCTTGAATCTCACAATATACCCACGCAACTCTCTCTAAGAGTTCTTAACCTCCCATCATATCTATACTCACTTTTGATTTATAATTAGGATTTTCAACCCCAATGAGGTTTCTGACTATCTCCATAAACACACACAACTGCAATGCATACACATATATTTTCCCCAAACTATTTTAAGAAGTCCACATGATCCTAACATGTGAGAAACCCCTTATAACTATCCAAACTATATCTCTTACATCATAAAAGAAGACCCCAAATTAATAAACCCAACCAAATAAGGTTAGAAATCACTATAGAGAAAATCACTCCAAATGCCCTGTTTTCGAACCGATTCGGCTCTATTCTGAATCGATTCGGCCGAGCAAATCGATTCGGCCTCCAAGGCAAATCGATTCGGGTCCCAAGACCTGGGCTTCTGTCTCAGTCCGAATTGATTCGGCTTGGGTCCGAATCGATTCGGTCATGCGGACCTGCCACTTTTGCCTAAGCCGAATCTATTCACTTAAGGGGCGAATCGATTTGGGTCTGCAGAACCCTAAAAGTCTCTTCTTCTTCACAAAAACCCATGAACTCTAAACCCTCAAATTTCACTTCTAACCCCTACACCTTCATCATAACATGATTCTAAGCAAATAAATCAACCCAAATTTGACCCCAATCATTTCTACACCATCAAACCCATATATAAACATCAATTTCAAATTTAATCTTAAAAATCTAGGTTTTGTTAAATATACCCGAAATCCATTTCTTAAACCCAAAAATTATGAAATGAACTACACAAATGACTTATTTATCAAGATTAAACACTTGCCTCAGATTTGTAGAGGTTGAATCATCCTCGAGGTCGTGTTTTGGCCGGAGTTCCCAAGCTTTTCTTCCTCTCTCTCTTCTTTTCTTCTTCTTTTGCTTCTTCCTTTATTTTTTCTTTCTATTTCTCTCTTTCTCTAATGAGAAGGCTTCATCCGTAAGCCTTTAAATCCCTTAAAACAATAAACCCAATTTTAAATGTTAATACACACTTTAAATGACTCATTTACTCCAATTCGAGTCAAACTGACTTATAAATATTTCGAAGTCGAAATAAAACCCAATGATAGTTATTTTAACTATCTCGACCCTTCCGGAACCAATGGTACACTCAAAATCATCATCCGGAATACTTTAAAACGTCCTCAATTTTTGGACCTCAATTCCCATATTTTAAAATTCTCCAATTTAAATAAATTTAATTCTCCCAAAAATTTAATTTATCAGTCCCAAAATCTTGGGGTGTTACATGTTGATACAATTAAAACTGATGCAAATCGTGATAGAATGCAACTAGTGAAGCTAATTAGATTTTTAAGTTGTTTATGAAACCCTATCATTGAGCAGGTTTTTTTTAAACAAAATAAATAAATTTTTCGAGTTACTTTAAGGGGGATATAGATACCACCCCCTAGTATTAAATAAAAGTACATATGGGTCCATTTTATTTGTGAGTATATAACTAAAACAATTGACTCACAATTGGATGGTCAAATTGATTTCAAATTATATAGAATGACAAAGATAGCCTCATAAAATGTTGGAGAAAACGTGCGAATCTACTCCATCTGAAATGAAATCTTCGCAGCTCCTATTTTCTTTCTCCATCTATTTTGACTTCCCTATTAAAATGGATGACAAATGAAAATGCATATATGGACTATACTCATTGATAGGTGATTCCATTACATAACACTTTGAAAGGTAACAAAAACATATGACATGAAGGATATATCAAGTTTCTCACAAATAGAAGATATTCTAGCACATTTAAACATAAGGTATTGAATGATTTTGATGTTTTCTGGTTTTGGACATTATTAACATGCGTGTTGGTAAAGAAATTATGGTTTCTGAATCAGTATTCGTAGGGATTTTGTGGTGTGTAGTCATATTAATAAAATGTATGTTTTATTGATTTAGATGTTAGCCATTTGGTAACATTTTAGAATAACAAATAGAAAATTTGTTGGTATTGAGAAAAAGATAAAATTTTAGGGCATGGAAAAAAAATTCTTTCATGCAAAACCTGTGAGTTTTTAATATCTGACTATTTTTGTATATATATGAAAATGTAAGTTATCTATCAAATATGCGTGTGAAAAATATTTGACTCCCTTAAAAACATCAATGGACTTCTGTGCGCAGTAACATTCACGAATGTATGCAATAAAAATTAGGGCATATAGATACCACCCCTTGGAATTAAGTATATATACATATAGCTTATTATTAAATCTGTAAATAAATTGGAATATAAGAGATTTTTTTAGATGGTTTGTTCATTTGTTTGAATATAATGAAAATGTATCTATCAAATATGCATTGCGTGAAATGTTTTTTTTTTGTGAACTTTATATAGCACCAAAATTTAAATTATGATTTAATTGATAACATTTGTCATCCTATCATTTAAATGTATTTTGCATATGGCATTGTGATGAAAGTGGATTTATACGTAATACCAATTTTTTTAGTTGATTATCATCAAATATATGAATAGAAAATTGTATGATTATATTTTGTTTATTTCATATGATTATACATAAGATACTTTATTGATTGCAATTTCATTCGATTTGTGTCACCGTTATTTAGTGTTTGTTATGGTTATTTTGTATACAATTAGATGGCAGATAGTGGTGATGAAATGGAACAAACAAAAAGGGAGAACATGATTAGGTTCGATGCAGTTTGATAGCTTTCAACACGTTTATGCGAGATAACAAGTCTTTTTTCAAAGAAAAGCATGTTAAAGTATTGATGGACACACATTTTTTTGCCAATGTTTGAAGCGTTTTACAAAGGAAAGGTGACAAAGTCATTTGTGAAGAAGTGCGAATTGAAAATAATATCGATTATCCAACATTACAACAAGGATAGCAAGAGTTTTATGTTTGGAAACACTTCAGTTGAACTGTCCCCAGTGGGTGCAACAACATTGTCTGGTCTTCCATCGAATGGTGAACCAATTGTAGTTGTAAAAGAAAAAAAGAAGACTACTCCATTCACTGATAGATATTTCAAGGGCGCGAAGAAGATGACAAAGACATTGGTTGAAAAGGGCCTTAGAAAATCATTGTTAGGTGTGAATTATGACGATGTTTTGGACACGGTTCGTTTACTTTCTCTGCATTTCTGCATTTGCATTTTGTTTCCAAACACTAGTTCATCTATAGCTTAGTGTTACAAGAACTATATTGACGTTCTCGAGGATATGAAGAAATATAATTGGGCAGTAGTTGTGCATGATAACCTATTCAAGTCAATCGAAAACTCGACGAATACCCCAAGCACCGTCTCGGGATGCCAAGTTCTATTACCTGTAAGATAATTTTTTTCTATTATATCAATTTTTACCAATATTGTTACTAATAAACAATGTTCTTATTAACATAATTACTTTTGTTTTAGTTCTGGCTATGTGAAATATCGAATTTAATTGATCCCTTACTTGGAATCGATGAGAGGCATCCTAAATTTATTCGATGGAATTTACAAGAGTTATATTAGGTGATGGATAATGTTAAACTCTCGATGTTGCAGGTATCTTAACTTTTTTAGTGTATATTAATAGCCCGTACATATTAACACATTCATCACATTTTGTTCCCTTGATGTTTCAGGTATTTTAATTTGTTTAATGTATAATAAATATATTTTTATCTGTGTAGGTGAATGAAAATAGCTATGATATCCCAAAATTTACTTTGGGTATATCAGAAATTAAGACACCACCACCGAGAAGAGTTGAAATTGAGATATTGGATGATTCGACGAATATCATGTCAGATAACACCATTGGTCGGAGAAGATCCGTGCCATTTTACCACATAAAGAAAATGTAATCAGCGTGTTATCGGAAGAAATCACTGATTATGTCATTGAAACACAAGAGAGGCGTATAAATTTGGCTAACTTTAGTGTTGTTAATGATAAACTAAAAATGGAGGTTGAAGAGTTTAGAATGCTTCTTGAAGATTCAAAAGAGAGGGAGAAAAAATCTGAACAATGTGCTATCTAAATTGAAAAACAATTGCATACTGGGAAACCTGAATTCGAGAAGCAGCGTGAGTATTTGATTGATCTTGAAGAGGAAATTATTGCGCTTAAAATTGAGAAACGATTAGTAAAGAATAAAGTGAGTGCGTAAAGTGAAGAAATATCATATCTTAAGATAAGCTTGAACGAAAAATCCAAAAATGCAGACCATTCAATATGTGATGTGGCGAGGAACAAAGATATGCATCGTCTCCAACGTGAGAACATGACACTTCATCAGGAGATTTATGTTTTAACAGTCGAATGTGGCGGGAATAAGAATAATGGGCAACCAATCAACGAGGGGTTCGTACTTGAATGATTTAGAAGATGAGAACATCTAAATGGTCAATGATATTAACAATTTGAATGAGAAATTAAAAAGAAAATATGATGAACTGTTGCAAAAAAAGTCAGAGTGGGATAAAGAGAAGAGGGACCTCACTAATTTGAGCAACAACAATGAAAAAACTACAAATATACAAAGGTTTTTGAACAGTGAACTTAGAAAGATATTAGACGAAGTTCCCATAGCATCAATGAGTGGTAAAACACTCTCCACGTACAAGAGAATAAAAAAGCGGAAGGATCGAATTCCATCAATACCACAACCTTGTTTTGATTATGGGGTTGGTGACCGACACAGAGTAGAGAGGCATACACGACAGGTAGTAAAGATGAAAAAATTGCATGGGGAAGATGATTTTGTATAAAAAAATCAGCATGTGTAAGTCGCCACATACACCATCTGACATTACCACATCGACTGGAAAAAATTCAGACGCTAGACCATTGGTAGTTGAAGATATTGAGTTATCGAATCATAAGCTTGTAAAGCAAATGAAATTAGGTTTAAACAAGGGTCCAATTTCGAACCTTATCAAGAAAGAATGTGGAGATAAATTACAGGTTTTTTGGTATAAGAGCAATGAAATGTATATGTTTAGTCTATATTTTGTTTTTTAATAAATAATGTTATAAGTGTACTAATAAGAATAAGCGTACGCAGATCTATGTTGTGGCAAGGAGACTCACCATTTATGCCAATTTCAAGGAGGGATGTTTTGGATATATTGGAGCCCAGTGCCATACCAAACAAGGTAAATGTATCTAGCACAGTAGTTTGAGAATTAAATGCACATTTCATATAGAGTTTAAATAATTTTGCTCATATAATGAAAATTCTAATAATGGTCATCGTATTTATTCTAATGTAATGCCTATCTCAAATAATTATCAAATAATAATCGAATATGTTCTATTATATAATTTTCCAGTTGTATATCTTCAACTTATCTGATAGTATATGCTATACTAACCAAATACCCCATTTTATCACTTAGTTAATGATTGTTATGTTCCAAATTATAAGGCTAAAATTTTGCAATACTATGTGAGTAGGAACGCAATTGCTTTCTTAGCATTTTAAATTCTCGATCAACCCTCAAAATTTCACAGCTAAAATTGTTTTTTTTGTATAGTACATGGTGTATCTTCAACAAAATAGTTAGTTTATCTCTGTGGTAATGATGTATCTATTCAGCACCAATTTTTTTGTATTTATTCAATGCATGTGTCCTCACTACATTTGGTAAATGAAATATTTTTCTCCAAATTTTGATATGTGAATTTCTGTTTATAATATTTGGGATACTCAGTAACAAATACCTCAAACATACATATCTCAAACACACATATATATATATATATATATATATATATATATATATATATAGAGAGAGAGAGAGAGAGAGAGAGAGACATTGTACTCAGTAATAAGTAGTGTCTATATATATGTGTTTGAGGCATCTATGTTTTGAGATATACATTATTGAGTATCTCAAAGAATGTCATTAAGTATCTATACAACTCCTTAATTATTTTATCTATTGATGCACATATCTTCTCCAATCAAATTTGTAAAAGTTTTTTTGTCTCTTGATTAGGCTTAAATCTTGTATATTTATCCCCTTAATTTCGGTATTTTTTATGAGCCCGTGCATCGTAAATAGCTTGGATTTATCTCATATTTATGCTACGAACCCTTTTTGGCAAGTATTTTGTATTTTGTGTATCTCTTATGTGTTTTACAGGTATTTCATGCAAGTTAGTGCGAGAGAGAACTTAAAATAGTGAAAGAAACCAAGAATCGGAGAGTTGAAGGGCATTTTAGTAATTTTACAGCCTTAGTCCGTAGGTGGGGACAACTAAAAGGTTAAATATATTTCAATTACAAGAGCACTAGAAAAAATGGCACCCCAATCCGAGCTAAGGTGCATAAGTTATACCAATTTGAAGATTTAGACAGAAATAAAAAAGATGCGACTAAGGCTTGACCATTTTGGAAATCCGAACCGGTTCAAATAAAACCCGAATTGGTTCGCTCATTTGTGACGCACTAAATCCGTTACAAAATTAGTCACGCTTTCTAAGTGTGACAAAATTTCCAGATACAAGATTTTTACTTTGTCCTTATCTTTTAGCCAAAAGAGTTTTATGTTTTGGGGACTCTTATAAACAACCTCTAGCCTATATATTTAGTCATTAGGACTCTTTTTATTCAGATTTGATTGATGTAAAAGCTCCGAATCAAGGAGGAACATCTAGGAGAAGAATTTACATATTTTTCACCTTTAATTCAAGAGCTTTTCCAGTTTTTCTTCCATCTTTGATTTCTTCAATCTTTGATTTCTTCTTGCATGGTCTTGTTCTTCAATCTTGACAACCTTTATTTCCAGTACCTTTCTATTATTTCTCATGTTTAATCTCTCTTTCCACATAATTATGAGTTTATGCAACGTAGATAATGTAGTTTTCACTAATTTCACAATGTTAGGCTAGATTTTTAAGGGTTGGGATGCATGAACCCAACCCGATGTCGTTTGCATGGGTATAAAATTAGTTCTCTAAATTTAATAATTGATAAGATCGTGTAGTATGGTTATCATAACCGTTGTAGGACTTTTGATCTCGTTTTCCCAAGGTAACCAGGAGACACTACTTTACTCATCTCTTGATTATGTATGATACGGGCTTGAACCTCATATATGTAATGCTTGGGAGTACTAAAGACCGAGTTTGATCAATTAATTAATTTACGACTAGTTTTGTACTGGGCAACACAATAGGGTTTGCGGGATTGAATTCCTAACCTATTTTTCCTTAGTCATATTAATTCATTCTTAGTTAGTTAATTTTGCTCACGTAGTTAATTTAGTAGTTTAATCTAGTTTGCATTTAGTTAGTAGATTTAATCCCATAATCACATAATCATATTTTCTTACCTTTTTAAAGTCAACTTTAGGATTAATTGACCTACCTTTTGTCGTCAAAATGAGATCGTCCTTTTTCCTTATGGGTTCGATACCCAGACTCGCCGCCTATACTCCATAAGATTGTAGTTAAAGTTTAGGTTTTTGTATTGCGGTTGGAAGCCCATAACTACGACTAGCGTATTTACACACACGCTCGGTTTCCACCTCGATCAAAATGGCGTCGTTGTCAGGGAATTAGGTAGACTTTAGGTTAGGTTGGTTAATACCAAATTTGACCTTAAATAAAAATTAAAAAAAATTAAAAAAAATCCAAAAATATGGGTGTCACATTTTTTAATTGCCCAAATTCAAATGTCTTACCTTAACCCTTTTGGTGGCTTTAATTGTTATGATAATAGTGAGGAGGATGAGCTCAAGATTTATGAACATTGGATCAATATCACTAAAAATGAGTTTCAGAAATACAAACCCAGTGCTAAGGCCATCCAAATTTATCAAAAATGAAAGGCTTGAAGACGAAATACTTGAAAAAGAGTATTGGGAAAAAAATCGTTATTGGGAGCAAGAGTTGGATTCATTATTTGAACCCAATGAGGATTTTTCTTCCGATATTTTTGAAGTTAAAGAATGTTTTCAACCAAATGCGGAATCCGAGGTGCTAGAACCAAGGAAGCCTACTTTAGAAGAACTCTTACTTATTAGCAAAAAGCAATTTGATGACCTTACTGCTACATAGTTGAAAATTAGAGCAACTCGCAAGGAGTTTAATGATTTTTCGGACAGCTTAGAGAAGGTCGAGACTTGTGCTTCACCTAACACTTTTGAGGACGAAATCATTGAGAGTGATCCAAGTTCTTTTGAATCTCAACCTCTTATAAATTTTCTAAAATCTACTGAGGTTGAAGATCATTTGTCTCCTTGCGTCCCCATTATTATCGAACCATTAAATCCATCATAAGAACTGGATGAATGTCTTGAGGATGTTGATCCGATTCTTTTATGGGAATTTTATTTTAAGATGCTTCATCTTATGGGCCAGACACTTAGACGTGTCACTCCACCAATTCTAATTAAAAAATTTGGGGGAGAAGATTTTGAGGACAAGGACCCATTGCTTAAATTGTTCTCTAAGATGAAATCTTCCTTTTTGTGTACCCATCTTCCCATACTACTTGAAAATTCTTTAAGAGGGGATTCTATTTTTCTTGGATCCCAATGGTACTTGTCCCCCCGTGCACCCAAATCCCTAATTATCCCCCTGAAAATTTTAATTAGTGATGGTCCATTTGTTTAGGGTTACACATGCCTTCCGTTGTTTAAACGGAATTCTTATTTTTTGGGAGGCATAAATGAAAAGTTTGAGGGTACATCGATTGTCCCTCAAAGTCAAATTGTATTTTCGATGGACCCTCAAATTATTCGACTTCTACTGTATGAGTTATTAGAAGTTAAAATCGTAGGTTGTACATAATTAGTTTTTTTTTTAATTTTTATTTTCCTTTTTTTATTATAGTCTAGTGTCATTAGTTAAAATTTTTGTTATTCTTTTTGCTGTGCTTGGTCCTAATGTGTTTTGTAGATTCAATGGATTCGTACTTATCGGGATCGCTCCATTTGGGTAATATATTTATTTTCCTCTCTTTATATTGTGTTCATGATTCGCATTGAGGGCAGTGCAACATTTAAGTTAGGGGGTGTGGAATATTTGTCCCATTTATTCTCTAGAATCATTGATTTGATCACATGTTTGTTCCAAGTATATTTTTTTAAAAAAATTAAAAAAAGAAATTCAAAATTTTCCAAAAAATAAAAATTGAAAATTTTTGAAAAAGTCAAAAATATTTTTCTTCAAAATAAATAAAAATTGGAATTTAAATTTTTCGAAAAATATCACAAATTTTTTTTTAAAGCCTCAAATTGTAAAAATTCAAATGCACTAAGCCGAAATTGACCAAATATGTAAATTGCGCGAAAATTGACGACTTAACGAATAAGTGTGGAGATTATTAACCCGGTGAGATTTTGAGCCTATATTTTTGCGAGATTTTAAATCAATTTGAGTTTATGATTAACTCAAAGTTCTTTTCAGCATTTTAATAGGTCGTTGATGATCTCTATTTTATTGTGTTAATCATTTATGGGAAATGTGAGAGATATTGTCTTGAATAACGCGCACTAACATATCTCTAAACCTAAATTAATCTCGAAGCGCATATGGTAAAGCATTTAGCAACTTGGACAATGAAGTAGGCCGTCGTTTGACACCCAAAAATATTAGCCATAAAAAGTTATGAAAAATCATCCCTTTTACAAACCCAATTGAGCCGAGTAAATGTTTCCCTTTTCATTTGATTAACTCGAGACACCAAATTAGCCCAAAATTGTGAAAATGAAAAATTCAAAAATTTAGTCCAAAATAGTGCAATAAAAGGGGGCAAGAGAAAAATAGAAAATGCTCAGCAAAAATAGCAAGAAATGAAAATTAGAAAAAGAAGAGAAAATGAGCAATAGCCCAGAAAAATCACAAATGGACATCATAAATGAATTCTCCAATTCCGAAGTCCCCACCATCTCCTTTTACCCCTTATACCTTATAACTCGAAAAAGTCCTAACTGAGTCCGAATTGCGAATTTGGTTACCGTATGGAGAGTTAAGGCACAAAATATAATAAAAGAGATTAAATGTGTGACAAGGAGGTGATGTTCCCATTTCCAAATGACCGTATTCCGATGATGAGATCTTTTCACCATAAATTTGTGTCTTTCAAAATGGTGTGCGTGAATTTTTGTCCATTATAATTACTCTTTTTATCACGCACGCCGAGAGAGTAGACACCTTTTCAAGTGATTCTTTTGTGAGTGTATCCGTGAGAATTAAAATCAAAGCGAATTTAAAAAATTAACGTAGTGATCAATCGGTGGAAGTTAGCGATTCGAATTTTTGGTTTCGCACACACACACACACGCCATGATTTGAGATTCTTGAATATGAATTTGCGGTGACCATTTTTGGGGAGTTTAAATTGATTTTTTTTTAAGTATTTTGATTTTTTCTTAGAGTCTAAGTCGAATTTTGTGGTATATTTACTACAAACCCTCGCGAGACACAACTCATCCTACTAGGGTAACCTAGGGGTTTAAAGGCTTGTTGCATATGCTAAATGCAATCATTTACCCGCAAAAAAGGTATTCTATCCCAATAAAGTTTTTTAAGGGTCCTTAAATCATACTCTCATTCTTTTACATTGCTTGGGATGCGCAAAGTTCTAAGTTAGGGGGTTTGATTAGGTTTAAATATAATATATTTATCCCTTTAATTTCGGTATTTTTATGAGCCCGTGCATCATAAATAGCTTGGATTTATCTCATATTTATGCTACTAACCCTTTTTGTCAAGTATTTTGTATTTTGTGTATCTGTTATGTGTTTTACAGGTATTTCATTCA
Source organism: Sambucus nigra (assembly GCA_949130495.1). Taxonomy (NCBI): domain Eukaryota; kingdom Viridiplantae; phylum Streptophyta; class Magnoliopsida; order Dipsacales; family Adoxaceae; genus Sambucus; species Sambucus nigra. The sequence continues at coordinate 42,394,177 of OX422216.1, read as the reverse complement.
AGTTAGTGCAAAAGAGAACTCAAAATAGTGAAAGAAACCAAGAATCAGGGAGTTAAAGTGCATTTTAGTAATTTTTAAGCCTTTGTCCGGAGGTGGGGCCAACTGGAAAGTTAAATATCTTTCAATTACAACAGCATTGGAAAAAACGACACCCCAATTCGAGCTACGGTGAAGAAGTTATGCCCATTTGAAGATTGAGAGAGAAATTCAAAAATCCAAATAAAAAAGACGCGACCAAGGCTTGACCATTCTGGAAATCCGAACCGGTTGAAATAGAACCCGAACCGTTTCGGTCATTTGTCATGCACCAGATCCGTTACAAAATTAGTCACATTTTCTAAGTGTGACAAAATTGCCAGATACGGGATTTTTATTTTATCCTTATCTTTTAACCAAAAGAGTTTTATGTTTTGGGGACTCTTCTAAATTACCTCTACCCTATATATTAAGTCATTAGGACTCCTTTTATTCAGATTTCATTGATGTAAAAGCTCCTAATCAAGGAGAAACATCTAGGAGAATAATTTACATATTTTGCACCTTTAATTCAAGAGTTTTTCCAGTTTTTCTTCAATCTTTGATTTCTTCTTGCACGATCTTGTTCTTCAATCTTGGTAACCTTTATTTACAATACCTTTATTATTATTTCTCATGTTTAATCTCTCTTTCCACACAATTATGAGTTTATGCAATGTAGAGAACGTAGTTTTCACTAATTTCACCATGTTAGGCTAGATTTTTAAGGGTTGGGATGCATGAACCCAACCCGGTGTGGTTTGCATGGGTATAAAATTAGTTCTCTAAATTTAATAATTGATTAGATCGTGTAGAATGGTGATCACAACAGTTGTAGGACTTTTGATCTTGTTTGCCCTTGGTAACCAGATGCTTAAGAGTGCAACACGCATGTGGCTAATACGACACTGATTTACTCATCTCTTGATGATGTATGATGCGGGTTTGAACCTCATATGAGTACTAAACACCGGGTTTGATCAATTAACTAATTTATGACTAGTTTTGTACTGGGCAACACACTAGGGTTTGGGGGATTGAATTCCTAACCTATTTTTCCTTAGTTATATTAATTCATTCTTAGTTAGTTAATTTTGCTCACATAGTTAATTTTTTAGTTTAATATAGTTTGCATTTAGTTAGTAGATTTAATCCCATAATCACATAATCATCTTTTCTTACCTTTTTAAAGTCAACTTTAGGATTAATTAACCTACCTTCTGTTGTCAAAACGAGATCATCTTTTTTTACCGGTGGATTCGATACCCAGACTCGCCGCTATACTCCATAAGAGTGTAGTTAAAGTTTAGGTTTTTGTATTGCGGTTGGAAGTCGATAACAACGACTAGCGTATTTACACGGACGCTCAGTTTCCACCTCGATCATCTCTCAAATAGGTATCTATTTGACACCATATTTTGATCATCTTCTCACTGAATATGGATGTCTATATTTACAGTTAATATGTTTTCCACTTCAAAGTTGCTAATTGAACTATTTTTCTCCATAAATGATATGTGATGTTCTATTTAGTATAGATGAGATGCCTATAAACATATTCCTTAAATTTACATATATGCAACTATATATATATTATGGTGTATCTTTTTAAACAGGTCATGACATATCTTCTTTTAAACTCCATAATATCAATTCAAAACAAAAATTTGTGCATCTTTTTTTCACTCCCTATGTTATCCAATTGAAGTTGCTAAATCAGTTCAAAAACATCATATGTTTCGACACCTAGTGTTTGTTGTTTTATTTTACGTATAAATACAACAAATAATCAACAGCTTTTGGGAGATCATCCAAATGACAAAGATGAAAATGGAAGGTGTCTCGCCACCTTACTTCATGATGTCTAAACAATGTTGGGAAACCGTTCATTTGAATGATAAAAATAAAATCAAGACATCTATTGAGGATGTACTTATACATGTAGCTGGAGATTGCAACATGATTTTTTCCCCAATGAGGCATGACTTAAAATTTCATTGGACACTAATTTGTATGGATAAAAAGTGAGGCGAGTTCATTCACTACAATCCTTTGCGGCCAAGAATAAATAACGGGGTCGATGTCTATTTCAATGATGCTACGACTTTTGTAAGTATCTTCACGAACTTCAAGTATTTTTAAATTCATGAAATATCCAATTAACTTCTATTACAACACTCTTACATAATGAATTACCTCGAGAATTTGAGTGAGGAGGCTGATGACTTGTTAGAAAAGGGTTTGTGGATTAAAAGTTTTAAAGAAAGGGGCCATTGGAAAATGGCACAAGTCCCTCTCACTTCAAGTAACAAATCGACATTATACTGGCTGAAGGGGAATGCATTTCACTATCCACTCATGCGAGATCTACAGTTTTCCCAACAATTGGACTGGTAATACACAAATTTTACCTTGATTCGATACAATTATGCATTTTCCTAACAGATTACTGATGATGAAATTTTACAAATTTTAATGTGTGTAGCTTGGACTGTGGAATTTTTGTCATCCTACTTGAGAGGCTACTCAGTCAAGGATCCTTATTATCAAAAAAATGGAAGAATGATTCTATGTATGAAATGCGTGGATATTTGATCGAGTTATTTACCACGGCATCCGAAACATGGGAGCGCGAATGACTGGAACTTGATGAAGTCAACCATTTTTTGTTTGAAGATAACATTATTCTGTTAGGAAGTTGAATTGTAATGGATAATCTTTTTAGTTTTTAACTTTTTTGAAGCACAAGTATTAGGAAAACATGTTGGGATTGTTTTGTAAATAATTGCACTGGGCTATGTTTTGAGTTTTTGGGTTATTAGAAATGCACTATAATTTCGGTATATGTAGCTCGCTTACTTTATTATCATTTTGATATATATCTATTTTCAATATTTTTTATTTTGGGAATGCACATAGATCTTGTATAAGAATTTATGCTTTTACAACTATATATGAATTGGCTATGTACGGACCAATTATTGTTTGTTTTTTGTGTAGTTTGGACAGTCGTGAATGAAAGGGATGTAAGCGATATGCACAAATGAATGAGTTGAGCGCATTTGAGAAGTTATATAGTAAAGTATCAATTGTATTTCTTTATCTATTGTTTTACAAATAGGATGCCATATCACATTTGATGTGGTATATAACTTTGTGGAATGACAATGAGGCTGAAGCAGCTCAATGTATATGAAATGCGTGGACATTTGATTGTGTTATTTATAATGGCACTGGGAACATGGGACCGCGAATGAACGGAAATGGCAGTGGGCTGTGTATGGAGTTATGGGGTTAATTGAAATGCAGTTTAATAAATTAGAGTATATGTATGTATGCTTATACATATGGGATATCAACTTAATTTAATACCATTTTTGTTTCTATCTGTTTATGTGGATGCAAAAAATTGTTGCACTGTGGAATGTACTTAATCTATTTGATAGTGGAAATTAAATTAGATATGGTATAAGTATCTATTCTTTTGCATATGGTATATCCAGATATTATGATGTACACTACTGTGTTATAGAATGTCATGGCTATGTATAGACTTGTACTTATTTCTTATTTTTGTTGTTTGGACAATTATGAACCAAATTGATGAAAGTGGTACGCATAATGAATGATCTCACAGATTTGAAAAGTGGCATTGTGAAGGATCAATATTATCACTTTGTCTACTGTTTTACAAATGGTGAAGGATCAATATTATCACTTTGTCTAATGTTTTACAACTGGGATGCCATATTTCGTTAGATGTGATATCTAACTATGCTGAATTACAATGAGCATGAAGGAGGTTAATATATATGAAATTCGTGGGCATTTGGTCTAGATATTTACAACGGTAGCAGTAACATGGAAGTGTGAATGACTGGAAGTTGATGATGTCAACTTTTTTTTATTTAATATAACACTTTATGTTGGAAAGTGGAATTGTAGTGGAGAAAACTTCATAGATTACAACTATTTTTTTAATCTTTTAGCATCAGTTGTTCCTCGGAGATGTTGGGCTTGTTATTGGATACAATTGCACTGAGTTATGTGTGGAGTTTTTTGGTTATTAGAAATCTGTAACACCCCAAGACTTTTGAGACTGAGAAATTAAATTTTGGGAAAATAAAATTTAATTTAATTGGAGAATTCTAAAATTGGGAATTTAAGTCCAAAAATAGAGGACATTTTAAATTATTCCGGATGATGATTTTGAGAGTACCATTGATCCCGGAAGGGTTGAGATAGTCAAAATGACTGTCATTGGGTCTTATTTTGGCTCCGGAATGTTTTTAAGTTATGTTGACTCGAATTGGAGTAAACGAGTCATTTAAAGTGTGTATTAACATTTAAAATTGGGATTTTGTTTTAAAGGATTTAAGGCTTTCGGATGAAGCCTTCTCCTTTGAGAAAAGAGAAAGAAGAAGAAAGAAAAGGAGAGAGGGAGAAAAGCTTGGGGATTTCCGGCCAAATCGCGACATCGAGGACGATCCAACCTCTACAAATCTGAGGCAAGTGTTTAATCTTGCTAAATAGCTATTTGTGTATTTCATTTCATAATTTGTGGGTTAAAGAAATGATTTTGGGTATAAACATCAAAACCTAACTTTTGGTTCAAATCTTGAAATTGAAGATTTTAATTGGGTTTTAGGGATATAAATTGATGAGGTTAAATTTAGGATGTGTTTTGATGTTGGAAATTATGTTGGGATTGAAGATTAAGGGTTGGAAGTAGTATAAATAAAATTTTGGGAAGTTTTGGATTATATAAAAACATTTTCGTGGCTTTCTGAACTGGCCGAATCGATTCGCCCCCACCGAATCGATTCGCCAGGTTGCAGAAGTCTCAGGTCTTTAGGACCGAATCGATTCGCCCCTAGCGAATCGATTCGGAGGATTGCAGAATCTCAGGTCCCTTGGACCGAATCAATTCGGATGGGCTGAATCGATTCGCTGTTGGGCCGAATCGATTCGGAGAGGCCAAATTGATTCGGAAACAGAGCATTTTTAGAAATTTTCTCTTTAGTGAATTCAAACCCTTTTTGGTTGGGTTTATTGATTTGGGGCTTTCTCTTATGAAGCAAGAGATATCTTTTGGGTGACTTATAGGTAGTCTCTCACTTAGTATATGATAGTGGGGACTTCTTGGAATAATTGGATAAGAAATATTCATGTATGTTGTGAAATTCCGAGGCCAACATTTATGTCGAATCCTTATGAAGATAGGATATTGTTGAGATTACAATTTGGGGCCAATGAAAGAGAATAATCGCATGTCCTTAATGATAACAAATTTAAGGAATAAATTGGAGAGGCATTAGACTAGGGGATTCATAAAAAGTGATTGAACCGTAGTCGAATTCAAGAGCGAGGAGATCATGTTACCAACTAGAGTAGAGTGTGTAAATCTAGTTGGGGTAGATGTCATTTATTAATGTGTGATTCACATAGAGGATTTTTCCCTAACATATGGGATTATTTGATGAAGTTAATAATGAGCTTGAGGCTTATAGACTATTAGTTATATGTATACCGATAGTCGAAATCATTACTAGATTTATAATGTAAATCTCGGATACTGATGGAATGTGTAGTGATGGTTTCCTACACAAAATTTTGGGTGATAACCCTAATGTTGAATATATATGTATCGATATATACATATGGTTTTGGGAGACTATTCATCATAGGAAAAATGATTGAATATGTTTCAAGTGAGGGATTGTATTCGCATATCGAGGAAAATTTAATGGAAATTGTGGTGACGGCTTATATATTGAAGATTATGTATATTTATAGCCGAGTTTATATATCTTATACATATGAACGGGAATTAGTCTGTATATATAATGATACAGCGATATGTGAATATATGTTTATATATCTATATAGATATGAAAATTTGGATATAGTTATGTTGTGGACATATGTGGTATGGATACTTAAACCGTATATGATGGTTTAATATTTGATCATATGATTAGATCATATGGATGTATATATATTATGCATGTGAATGGTATATATACTATTTGGTTAAGCATACCCCGCTCATGCTATCATTGGGAAGTTGCACGCGTAGAGGGTGAGCATCCTGGCTAGAAAAGCAGGGTGTGGATATTCCCCAGGTCATAGTCGTCCCATGTGTTATTATGTGATTTACATTTTTATTTTTGGGATGAGACGTGGTGGGTATGTTTCGTCTCATTGCCGGTTTGGAGCTATGACCGCTTCCCGGGACGTCGTGTGCGTGAGTTTACCACGAGATGGGTGTCGTTTAGTCCCACCATGGTGGCCCCAGTATTGCTACGTGAGTCGGGCACTGGGAAGATGATAGCATTGATGCAGTTTTATCGGCGATATATATAGCCGGGTGGATTATGTGCATGTCCATTGTACATCAGATATAATACGTACACTTGGTCATGGGTATGGATGATTGGTATATGTATATATATGGTGAGCATAAATACCTATATATATATATATTTATATATCCTATAGATGAAAGGATATAGAATTTTGGTAGAGTACATCTTAGATGATTATGGTGTACTAGATTGATGGGGGTTGATGTATCGCATTTAAGGAATATTTCGGTTACATCACCCCAAGGATATGATTGGAGATTTTAGTTGTAGTAGTAGTATTATATTGTATTTATGGCATTATGGATCTCTAGGATCGACATTGTCAAGGAGTAGTGTAACGGGGTGGTTCCTTGTTTGGATTTCACTTTGCGAGACACCCCACGCATGAAACGCAGTGCAGTGTTGAAATTGGAGAAAAGTTCTGCCAGTTATGGTATGCACAGCATTATGGATCTCTATGATCGACATTGTCAAAGAGTAGTGTAACGGGGCGGTTCCTTGTTTGGATTTCGCTTTGCGAGACTCCCCACGCACGAAATGTAGTACATTGTTGAGAGTAGAGAGAAGTTCTATCAATATTTATGTGTGACAAGATGGATCTCCAGGATTGACGTTGACATGGAGTAGTGTAACGAGGTGGTTCCTTGTTTGGATTTCGCTTTGCGAGACACCCCACGCACAAAACGCAGCGCAGCGTTGAAATTAGAGGGAAGTTGTGTCAATAATGATTTTCATGCTTATTAATTAAAAAAACTAAATCATATGTTTCAACCCAAATGCATAGTGGGTAACTTATTAAATTATAATCGGTTAAAGTATAAACCGGAATCCACTAAGCCTAATAAGGCAAATATGATTGAAAATAAATACTTATCTGTGGTTAAAAAGGGGGTGGATTCTTGGGGTATGATAGGAAGGTGGATCTCGTGGGTATAGGCTAGGCATATGTTAAGTTAGGTTGTCCTAATAAAAATGGGGGTAATTTAACTAATAAAATTGGGGACGCGAATAGGTGCGCGCCTTTAGTTGAGAGGTGAGTTGGGGTTCCACGAGAGTGCGGTTCCACTTTAATTATGAAATAAGTGCACCGATATTTATTATGCACGGTTAACACACTTGCTAAATATTTTCACAACTCGGGCTCTGACCCGTTTACTTTTCTCTCCTTCCTATATATATATATATATTATTACAGGTATCCTACCGCATGGATGCCGGATGACCTTCCTATCCAGAGTCTTGGGAGCCGTGACAGGTGCGAACTGTTACGGGATGTATCTGGTAGTCGCTTCCTACTTTTAAAATTCTAGGTAGGATTCTTGTTGTATATCGGGTTTGTACCCAAGGGATATTTATATAGGTGTTTATATTTATTCCATTTTAGTTATTGTATTCGCTGTGACCCGACAGCTTATTCGGGTCTACTTTTGTACATTCAGTTGTAGTCATTTATTTAAATTTTATTCTAGTGATTCTTTTCTCATAGTTCTTTCTGGCATCTTTCTCCTATTTATTAGTAGTTTTATGGTGTTGGTTTGTTAGTTGTTGTATGTTTTAAATTATTTAACATCGTGCTTATATGATATCGGGTAGTCAGTCCTATATTATATAGTACCGGCAGTTGATGTTGAGACTGGACCATCTGAAATTCCTGATTTAATATAGTATAGGGTTGGCCACCCGTTATTATCTTAAGCGGGGTGTTACAAAAACCATATTTTAATTTAGGTATGTGTATCTCTGTTTATACGAAAAATAGAAATCAACTTACATTCAAATCATTTTGTTATCTATCTGTTTATGCGGGTGTAAAAAGATACACTATGGAATGTATTAAGTTGTGTTATTGTATGTATTTGTGTAGTTCGGACGGTCATGAATGAAATGAATGGAAACGATATCCATAAATTAATGATTTGACCTCGCTTGATTAGTTAATTAGTGAAAAATCAACATTATCATTATGCCTATTGCTTTTCGACTCGGATGCCATATGTACTTGTGTTCAGTTGTGTTATGCACTTATGTTGAAAGAGAATGAGGCTTAAGCAGCTTAAGATCATACTGAGTTACTGGACTCTCTAGGCGTGATACCAAACTATTAAAAGCAAGCAACATGATGGTGTCCAAATATAGCATACATTTATGGACAATATTTGGCTACTCTTATTAGATATTGAAAAGTTGTTTTAACGTCAATGAACTTCTACAAATATATACAGAACCCGTAGTATGCATTTGGATCAGGTACTTTAGTTCTTCCTATGACAGTGAACGTAATGAAGTTGCATACAAACAAATTTCATTCATGGAAATAAGCATATGGACTGAAAATAGTTACAAAGCATCATCAAGTTTATGATTTATCACATCGACATTTGGAATTGATCTTCAAAATATTATCCGTTATGTTTTTTTTTTTCAACAACATTAGTAAACATGAAAGGTTCTCTTTTTTTTTTACAAAAATATAATAGCTTAAAGATAATGAATGGGTTTTAATCACATTACAAACCATTTATATTAAAATGTTTAATAAATATCTTCATATTCAACAAAATAGAGGTACATAAGAAGAAAAAATCTACAAGTTTTTATATTGACGACACGATCATTTATAGGTAGTTACTGTAAATCAAATGTAGATAAGTGAATTACACATAGATACATCATCGTATATGTCTACATTTTCAATTTTTTTATTTTTAATCTCGAATACTTCCTATAATGGGACAAATAATACATCCAATGTAAGTACATAAATATACGTATTGTTTCCGGTATGTGAAACCACTAGTTAATCTCACGGGTTTTGCAACAGTGAAAAAATGTAATTACTGCAAATCAAATGCAGTTACTTAAAATCTTAAATGTAGATACCTGAACACATATATACATCATCGCATATGTCTACATTTTCAAATTTATGTTATTTTTAATCTCGAATACATCTTATAATCGGACAAACAATGTATCTCATGTAAGTACATGAATATACCTGCTATTTGCCATTTGTGAAACCACTAGTTAATATAAAGGTATAGCAAAAATGAAACTAGGTATTTACTCTAAAACAAATGTAGTTACTATGAATCATATGTAGATACATGAATTACACATTTATACATAGTCGTATGTCTACATTTTCAATCATTTGGTATTTTTAATCTCGAATACTTCCTATAATCGGACAAACAATGCATCTAATGGATGTACATCAATATAGTTGTTGTTTTCCATAAATGAAACCAATAGTTAATCTCAATGTATAGAAAAAATAAAAATAGTAAGTAAACTCTTAAATTTACCTGTACATCGAAAGGAAAATTTCATAATAATAAGTTAACGATATCAAATTGTTCATTACTGAGAATAACGAGTAAGCAACATCCAAGATAGGTATAAAATCTTATATTTTATTATAAATAAATATGTACATAAAATATGAAAATCTACGGACTCCGCCGTGAAAATTAACATCGGATGACAACCATATTTTACATCATATGACCACATTTGATCTTCCTATTGTGCTTATTTGCAGAACCACACCGACCACACTTGATCTTCCTCACTTCGCCGACTGATTTTATCCTATTCATTCTCGGTCTACCAGGTTGTTTTCGCGTAGTAGGAGGTTTGATTCCATCTTCACTAGTATTCATCCCCATAGGTATAGAGGGCACAAGTTATATTGGACAAGAATATGATTTTCGAAAAAAATCAGATTTAAAGTAATCCTCAATTAGCCCATATATTTCTAAACCACGTGTTTGGGCTGCAACACAGGCGTGAGAACATGGTAAGCCTTTAGTCTACCACATTATATAGGAACACGATCATTGAGATATATTCACCGTATATGTACCATCATCAGACACTTCAAACACATCTTCACTTGATTGTCTAACATACCAATTTATTCCGACATCTAAATTCTCTCTTATAATCTTTTCAATTTCAAGACACAAAACACTAGTCCATTTATCTGCTAAACACCTCCTTTCAGACATCATCCTCATCAGTTTTATTCTACTACCATCTATGAGTTGAGTGATAGGTAAATAACATTCTTCTAGTATATATGAGTCGAATGACTCGGCTATGTTAGATGCCATCTCCCCATATTGTTATGCAGTAAAATATGCTCTTGCCCAATTCTTGAATGGCAGATCCTTTAGAAAACTGACCATTATATCTGCACCTTCTTTTAATAAATCATTCATTCGTTCTGCAAAAAGAAGCTCAGTTTCTGCATATGCGCAAGACACGAACAAACCAACTATTTTATCACGATATCCCGGGATATTTCACTCTTATATTTTGCTTAATGTGGTGAATACAATATGCGTGAGGAGACAAAGGAAAGATCTTCGAAATAGCATCACACAAGCAATCATTCCTATCAGATATAAAAGTAATAACCCTATTGTGGTCTTTCAATACATCAGACAATATTCGTAAAAAACACAGCCAATTTTCTTCGGTCTTCCCCTCAACAATCGCAAATGCAATCGGAAAGATGCCTGAAATATGTGTCCAAAAATTCATTTACTCAAACTATAAAGTTATAAACTAAGTTCTGTTACAGATAACATAAACAATATATCAAATTATATTTATGCATTGCATCGTTATGCACCAGAAAAACTATTGTAATTGTCAATATGTTAATAATAGACCTACATATGCTATTAACTTCAACCATGAAAAAACTATTTGAAACAAAATTATAAGATGCTATACATCTTAAAGAAAGAAGTAATCGATTTCAGATTATTGTACATATACACACTAAAACTAGATACAAACATGGTCAAATATATTCGATCGAAAATTCTTTTCCAGAGAAGAATGCACTACATAACAGTAGAACTAAATCAAAAAAATAAGTCATTCTAATATGACAAAACCCTTACAGTGCACTACGTAAAAGTCGAACATTAAGCTAATTCATATTAAGTGACTTCCAAATTAGAATGAACTTCGTAATAATATAACTAAATCTGAAAATAATGGGAATGTAATTCACAAGAACATATACTGGTAACTAAGTTTCTAATGACAACTAAGAGTCAAATGGCTACGTAAATTTAGCAAACATAATGTTTGAACAATAGATATGTAAGACTTAATTAATAAAATGTCACAACCCATAAGATATGTTTGTAATTAAATTACATATGAACACTACTAAAAAAAAGAAGCTAAATCTCAAAACAATATTAGATACCATGTTAAGTTCCACATGTATAAATAACTTTTATAACACTTATTTGGTATATGATCAAAACAAAAATTACAGTGGAATAATTCATAAGATAAACAGTGTGACATCATAACAAACAGGTGGTATTTACCTTTCCTTTTTTATTTATTATATATTGTACCTTGGTTCCCATTTTTTGTCGTCGCTCCTAGTAGATGTCCTTTGTATTTGTTCTTCAAAAATGTACCATCAATATACAACATTGGCTGACAATACGTAAAACGAACAATACATGCTGCGAATGAAATAAACATCCTCTTGAACTAATTAGTACCTATCTCACACTCGATAACAACATGAGAACCTGGGTTCGATTTGTGACAACCCGCTCACCAAAATAAGGGGTGGCCAGCCCGATACTCCAATATAATAGGATTCATGAATGGAATCATTCTCAGCATCACAACAAAATAAAAAGTATACAGGATAACCACTCAATATTTCAGAAAAACGGGTTGCCAAAAATTTTATTTTAAAGTTCAAAGAAAGAAATTAAACAACCCAATACTGAAAAGAAAGTGGAAACCCTCAAGAATATATATATATATATATATATATATATATATATATATATTACACTAACGACAAGAAATCAACAAGAGGACCGAATATGCTGTCAGTCAACAGACTCTACAACAGTATTAAACAATTTCAATAATTTATATAATGCATTACATTAGACAATTACAAAAGCTTGGGCCTCACGCCCAAGTAAAAGACCTGATCTTAACTAAAGTGCAAGAATGACAACGTATATTGCAATATGTCCCGTAATACCCGTAAAGCATCACGGCTCGCCAAAATTCACTGGATTTAGGAAAGTCAGAACAGGTGTCCTTACGGCGGAGCACCTGAGAGGATATAAGATGCATGCACAACAAGAAATATGAATGGGTCAGGGCCCAGTTTTATATGATCACCAAATGAATAAAAAGTATAACAATTATGAACAGTAATCATGACTAAAAGAAATAAGAATCTACCTACACAATTTAAAACATAATCTAAGACATTTTAATTAATCAACAAATTTAATTAAGTTATGCAAGAGAATAAGAATAAATTACATTAATCTAAAAACTTCCATCAAATACTCTGATTCATCTCATAGTTCCATTTCTTATTAGGAATTATAATCATATTTACATACTCTTGTGGCATTCCATTCCTTATTAGGAATATCATCATTATCATATCCTCTTTATGGAATTTATCATACATCAAGTCCCACTTGATTCAGAATGGTTATATTCTTATGCATATAACGATTCTAAGACCGCCCCTCCGAGTTTCCCCACTGGGCGAGCCCCTAAATGACCATTATCTTCTAGGGGCCTATCAAACAAGGCAGTCTGGGCACCTATAATGCAAGACGTCGGGAAACGGCCATATGCCTGCGGGAGAGTCAAGACCACACCTGGAATATCCTCACCAACGCAGAAACCATAACATAATCGCGCATATAGCCTAGGACTATATCCACCCTGCATTCATTATCTAGGGGGCATCACCAAGCGCGCGAACTTCCCTTATGATATCATTTAGAGAGGTGTGTTTAAGTAAATTAGCATTTACTGTATTCATGATTAAGTAAATTATCATTTACCATCATTATTACCATGTCCATTTCATTTTCTTTCCACATATATGTTTCATTTTATCCGAAACCATAATCGTTTACATTTTTGTAAATACCTCATTTCATACCCGGAGCCATACCTAATACATCTTATCGTTGTAACCTCGATGAATGAATGAACTTTCAATTTATTCTCCAAAGATTCGTTCGTGGTGTTATTAAAAGCCATCAAGTCTAGCATAGCTCAATTGAGCTCCTAAAGTCTCCCAAACAAAACATTTCAACTTTTCATAATAATCAACTAAAAGAAAGAATGCCCTAACATCAATTGGCATATCCCCGTAAAAAAACCCATATAACCCATTTCTAATGTAGGGTGGATAAATAACTCATCTAGGACTCTAGGACTCTTAGTTTATTCCATACAAGGAGGTTCCTAAGTCCTAAGCCTAAGAAAAAGGGTTAAAATTGAACTAAGAAAAATCACTCAAAATTGTAGGGTTTCTGAATCAATTCGGCATGGACGAATCGATTCGATCAGAAAAGCAAATCGATTCGGACCATCCGAATCAATTCGGTCAGGAAAACTTGATTTCTTCATAACTGCCGAATCAATTCGGTCCACTCAGACCTGGACACTGCCCTTATAGAGAATCGATTCGGCCTGGCCGAATCGATTCGCCCCTGCAAATTTTCCAAGTTTTGTTTTAAGGGTTATGAACCCTAAATTTCTCCCAAACTCAAATCTCTTCCATATTTACACATATCCAACGTCATTAAACTACCCCAAATCATCCTACATGATTTATAACCAATATAATCCACAATTTTATTATCAAAAACTAAGATTAGGGTTTAAATCCCATAAATTCCATTTTTGATCCAATATTGATAATACATAACTATCACACAAATTATTCATCTTAAATCACATATTAGCTCAGATTTCTTTGTGGTAGAAGCAATCTCCAACTTCAATCTCCAATTTTTCTCTTCTTTCTCCTCTTTTCTCCAAAGTTCTCTTCCTCTCTCTTTCTCTCTATGTTCAAGATATATAATAGGGAAATTAGGGGATTTAGAAGACTAAAATCGGGGCTTAAGTCTAAAGTTACCAACTTAAGTGGTTAATACCACATTAAAATGAATCGCAAATACGAATTTAAGTTAAAACCAGTCAAAAGTGCCCGGAATCCAAAAATACAATATGGCACTTATTTTGACTGTCTCGCACATTCCGAGACTAACTACGCCCTCTAAAATGGCATTCGGTAATTTTATAATTTATTTCGAGTTTCGGTTTCATATAAACCATAGTGTCATTTAAAACACATGACACTATAAATCATACAACAGAATGATATTTACTTTCACATGCAGTAAATATGCAACAATCTAGCAAATATTAACGTGCAACTCATAAAATTAATATTTACTCCAGTTCCATCATTTTATATAATTACCTTATGTGGTAAATTAATATAAAATTTGCCTCCTAAAAGCGAGGGTTGTTACATACTCCCCCCCTTATGAGGGCATTTTGCCCTCAAAATTCAGGCGTACCCTAATCATATAAAGGGTATACTACCCTAAACTTTCGTTCTATCACCCTTATATACCCCTCGTTATTGCGGCGTCCCAAATGGACTCGGACTAAGGTCGTCACTATCGATCTCAATCTACATTCTTATTGCTCTGGCATAGCACCCAATCGCTCATCACGAAGTATCGATCCCAACTTCCTACAACGGAAGACGAATCCCACATGACTCGACGCAACTTACCTTGCCTCCAGAATCACGTTACGCCCCTTCTCAGGGATACTCACACCAACGCTAAATGGCTTAATCCCAATCACTACTCAAATTCTCTTCGCGTAGGCGTAACCTTTCCAAGCATATGGCTCAAAAGCCTAATCCTTAAAGAAATGTTCCGTAACTATTCCAAGTCCAAGGAATACATTATCCATTGGTTCCATCCAACGAGTATGTGAATTACTCAACCATCTACACTAGGCCACTCACAGTGCCATACCTTAGGAAATGATCCATTAGGACACTAAAAAAGCCCAAGTATTGTTCAGAAATTTTCATTCCCTCCATTTAGGCTAAGGTGTACTTTCGAGGTATGCCTCTCGGCATTAAGTCAACTTCCTCCATTTATCTATCCACTTTAGGGTGGTAATATATACTCCATTTCCATACGATTCCAAACCTTTGACACGAATATCTAGTCTTGGTCCACCACAAGTGGTAAGCGCTTCATACGGTTCTACCTTTCCTCCATAAAGAGCGAGGCATATACCTCTACATATAGTCCGCCCATAACGCTGGAAAAGCAATAATTTGGTCGAATGATCCACGATTTTCTCAAGTAGGATCATGACCTGTTCAGTGCTCGCAATTCAATGAAGACATCTATGAACATACCCGTTTTCATTCCACCACTAGTCTCTTCACACCAGTAGGTGAAGAAATCAATCACGGACATAAATACTCTTGCTACATAGTCTTTTGAGTTATGCCCATTCTACTTGGCTTTCCATGCCTTCACTTATATCTCTGATAGGTTTTCTACTCGACGCATCTACTACCCCAATCGTATTCCCTTAGCGAAAGGAAATTTTCCATCGATAGTCCTTTATGACTTTCATACACCAACTCGATTTCTTCCACAACATATTGCAACAACTTGTCGCTTGCTAGAAAGATCAAATTTCCTACCCAGGAAGTAGTGCCTTATTTCTTTAAGGCGATCACCACCGCTATGAATTTTAAATCAAGCGTGGAATAACACTTCCCACAAAGTTTAAGCTTGTGCGATGCATAAACAATGGGTCCATGCTCCAGTATTATTACTACCCATTCCTAGCAGAGACTTATTCATTAAATCCACCCTCGAGCTTAACCACACGGACTCAGGATTAAAAGTCAACTTATTCTTTTAACTCCCCACGAGTTAAGTTAACGACATAACACTCTATCTAAGAAAGGCCTCATCTCCTTCGGCCTAAACTTTCAAACCTCTCGAGATTCCATACTTCTCGTTCCTCGGGACCTAATCCCTCTTAGAGTTAACCCACGACCCATTCGTGGTCAACTCCTTATAGCCTTCCTAAATTAACGTCATATGCACTAAAAGCCTTACATCCTAATAAATCTAAAGTCGATCTATATATATATCCTATCTAAGTCGTATACGTATGATACTAATTATATCCCTAATGCCCAAGACCTTTCTCAACTTTTGACATTCGCTCGGTTTCATGCGTGGGACGTCTCGCCGAAGTGAAATCCAAATAAGGAACCCTCCTGTTACACTACTACCTCTCATCGTCGATCATCAAGATATAACGGTCTAAGACACATGTTCGGGACTGGTAAAAATTCTAATTCACAACCTTACTAATAAGATTCTACTTCTATGTCTTACCATACTAAAAATTTATAATTTCAACAAATCAGACATTTACTTTCTGTAAAGTCTTTCAAATATTTATCCCAATTTATACACAAATTTTTAAGTGGCCGTCTCATCAAGGCATAACCAGAAGTCTCAATTCGACTTCACATCTCAGTCTCCCTCACATCGATAAGAGGAGAGAACTATATACAGTGCTTTTATCTCGCACTTTAATAGCCCTTAATCACTCAACTACGTGATTCTCGGCTAACTCTTCCAATTCAGCTTCTAATAACAAAATAAAATAAAATAAAAGAAAATAATAAAAGAAAAATAAGAACAGTATCTCTCCACTCCCTACGTCGTTAAGAGTTCATGCACGGAGTGTCTCGCAAAGCGAAATCCAAACAAAGAACCCCTCCGACACATGCCCACTTAACTAGTTAGTCGTGGAGATAAGGCATAACAAACACAAACAATCAAACACTCAAACAAGATGACTAAACAAATAACGAAAAATCTCCTACCTACCTCGATCCACCTCTATAAAGTCTCAACCTGTATCCAGGAGAGATATTATAGAACAACTAGTTCCATTCTGAAACTAGAAGTGAGATAGCCTTGAAATTTATCCGCTTGTTATCACCTCAAGCAACCCAAAATATCTTTACTAGCATAATACCCATAATACAAGTAACACATACTACACATATACATTTAAAATATTATCACTCGCATCATAAAGAGTGAAGAAAACATAAAACTTCCCTGCCACAGAAGTCATATAATTACTCTATTTACAGTAGCGTTGATACCATTACAAGCTCGATATACACTCCCGAATTAGAGCAACCACAATACTACTCTATCTTGTCATGGGGGATGTACCACCCACTACTAAGGTGGAATTCCCACCAACATTCTTGCTAATCACTCTGGGTTAATACTAATGGTTCTCAGACATCGTATTCGAGTCTTATCCGAACCAATATTACTTCCATCGACTCCCCAACTAGGCACTTTATATTTGCCCTTGTTCTCCAAATCAACAAAATCAAAATGAGTGGTTACACACTCCACGTCATAACCATTGTTCCGACCCTAGCGATCAAACAATTGTCCACGCAGTCCCCTTTTTCTTCCTCAACAAAAGAGACTACGTTATCGGCCTCCCCTTCATATTTCAATGAATCCTCCCCGGGCGGATATCTACCAAATGGGGTTTCATGAACACTGATCCTTCAGAAGTGTTAACGACACTTATTATGGAGCCTATCGTTCCACTAAAGGGCTCTTTCTTCACTATACCTATCGTATTTTGGTGCACGTCCTCCCTAATCGTACAACTCTTTATTCACTATCGTCCTCTGACTGATCCTCGTGTGAACATTTGAGAATCCACCTTCTCATCAATCCAGTTATCCCAGAGAAACTCGCTATTGCAAGTGTTCACCAGGCTTCTCCATGAGAAAAACTTCCTATACCCTCAATTATTGCGACTACGTTCCCACCGTTTTAACACTACTCCTATGGGTCAAGGATTTTCCTCCATCCTTATCATCTCGGCACTACCATACCCCTCTCTAGGCCAAAGCTCCTGGATCTTATGCATCCACCAAATGAGGACGCATCTCTTTCATCTTACTTCCACATGTGGCCCTTACCATGGGCTCTTTTCCACTTCAATGTAGCATCGCTTGGAATCCCAAGCTTAATACCACTCTCTACTTCTAGTGGTACTTGAAAAACTATATCTACTGTATTTAGTAGTCATAGTAGCAAGATAAGGAAATTCTACAAAAGGGAGCGACCACCAAAGCAATCCTCATCCCCGACCACAATTTACAGTCTTAGTATTTCCATCTAATGACGTCTTCACAACGACTTTCCCTGGCGCCCTTCTTCAATCGACCTACGGATCTCACACGATCGCGCAAAAGATTCTATGGGTTCTACCTCATGGCAGAACAATAGAATCTCACAAGAGAAATCAACGATCTTAATCCTAAGGCTCTATGTTAAATTAAAAGCAACGCTGAAAACGTAAGGCGTCCATATAGATTCCTAAGGACTCTAGAACCTGATGCTCTGATACCATCTGTGACAACCCGCTCACTAAAATAAGGGGTGGCCAGCCCGATACTCCAATATAACAGGAATCATGGATGGAATCATTCTCAGCATCACAACAAAATAAAAAGTATACAGGATAACCACTCAATATTTCAGAAAAACGGGTTGCCAAAAATTTTATTTTAAATTTTAAAGAAAAAAATTCAACAACCCAATACTGAAAAAAAAGTGGAAACCCCCAAGAATATATATATTACACTAACGACAAGAAATCAACAAGAGGACCGAATATGCTGTCGGTCAACAGACTCTACAACATTATTAAACAATTTCAATAATTTATATAATGCATTACATTAGACAATTACAAAAGCTTGGGCCTCACGCCCGAGTAAAAGACCTGATCTTAACTGAAGTGCAAGATTGACAGCGTCTATTGCAATATGTCCCATAATACCCGCAAAGCATCACGGCTCGCCAAAATTCACTGGATTTAGGAAAATCAGAACAGGCGTCCTTGCGGCGGAGCACCTGAGCGGATATAAGATGCATGCACACCAAGAAATATGAACGGGTCAGGGCCCAGTTTTATATGATCACTAGATGAATAAAAAGTATAACAGTTATGAACAGTAATCATGAATAAATAAATAAGAATCTACCTACACAATTTAAAACATAATCTAAGACATTTTAATTAATCAACAAATTTAATTAAGTTATGCAAGAGAATAAGAATAAATAACATTAGTCTAAAAACTTCCATCAAATACTCTGATTCATCTCATAGTTCCATTTCTTATTAGGAATTATAATCATATTTACATACTCTTGTGGGATTCCATTCCTTATCCGGGATATCATCATTATCATATGCTCTTTATGGCATTTATCATACATCAAGTCCCACTTGATTCAGAATGGTTATATTTTTATGCATATAACGATTCTAAGACCGCCCCTCCGAGTTTTCCCACTGGGCGCGCCCCTAAATAACCATCATCTTCCAGGGGCCTATCAAACAAGGCAGCTTGGGCACCTATAACCCAAGACATCGAGAAGCAGTCATATGCCTGCGGTAGTGTCAATACCACACCTGGAATCTCCTCACCAGCGTAGAAAACATAACATAATCGCGCATATGGCCTAGGACTATATCCACCCTACATTCATTAGCCAGGGGGCATCACCAAGCGCGCGAAGTTCCCTTATGATGTCATTTAGAGAGGTGTGTTTAAGTAAATTAGCATTTACCCTATTCATGATTAAGTAAATTATCATTTAACATCATTATTACCATTTCCATTTCATTTTCTTTCCACATATATGTTTCATATTATCCGAAACCATAATCATTTACATTTTTATAAATACCTCATTTCATACCCGGAGTCATACCTAATACATCTTATCGTTGTAACCTCGATGAATGAGTGAACTTTTAATTTATTCTCCAAAGATTCGTTTGTGGGGTTATTAAAAGCCATCAAGTCTAACATAGCTCAATTGAGCTCCTAAAATCTCCCAAACAAAACATTTCAACTTCTAGTTTCATAATAATCAACTAGAAGAAAGAATGCCCTAACATCAATTGGCATATCCCCGAAAAAAAACCCATATAACCCATTTCTAATGTAGGGTGGATAAATAACTCATCTAGGACTCTAGGACTCTTAGTTTATTCCATACAAGGAGGTTCCTAAGTCCTAAGCCTAAGAAAAAGGGTTAAAATTGAACTAAGAAAAATCACTCAAAATTGTAGGGTTTTCAAATCGATTCAGCATGGAAGAATTGATTCGATCATAAAAGCAAATCGATTCGGACCATCCGAATCGATTCGGTCAGGAAAACCTGATTTTTGCATAACTGTCTAATCGATCCGGTCCACTCAGACCTGGACACTGCCCTTATAGATAATCGATTCGGCCAGGCCGAATCGATTCGGCCCTGCAAATTTTCCAAGTTTTGTTTTAAGGGTTATGAACCCTAAATTTCTCCCAAACTCAAATCTCTTCCCTATTTACCCATACCCAACATCATTAAACTACCCCAAATCATCCTACATGATTTATTACCAATATAATTCACAATTTTATCATCAAAAACTAAGATTAGTGTTTAAATCCCATTAATTCCATTTTTTATCCAATATTGATAATACACAACTATCACACAAATTATTCATCTTAAATCACATATTAGCAAGTAGAAAACTTGCCTTAAGCTTGCAAACTAAGATTTCTTTGTGGTAGAAGCAATCTCCAACTTCAATCTCCAATTTTTCTCTTCCTCTCTCTTTCTCTCTATGTTCAAGACATATAATAGGGAAATTAGGGGATTTGGAAGACTAAAATCGGGGCTTAAGTCTAAAGTTCCCAATTTAAGTGGTTAATACCACATTAAAATGACTCGCAAATACGCATTTAAGTTAAAACCAGTCAAAAGTGCTCGGAACCCAAAAATACAATATGGCACTTATTTTGACTGTCTCGCACATTCCGAGACTAACTACGCCCTCTAAAATGGCATCCGATAATTTTATAATTTATTTAGAGTTTTGGTTTCATATAAACCACAGTGTCATTTAAAACACATGACACTATAAAACATACAACAGAATGATATTTACTTTCACATGTAGTAAATATGCAACAATCTAGCAAATATTAACTTTCAACTCATAAAATTAATATGTACTCCTGTTCCATCATTTTATATAATTACCTTATGCGGTAAATTAATATAAAATTAACCTCCTAAAAGCGAGGGTTGTTACACGATTCCAATAAAAGGTCCTTATAAACACCCAATAATTTGTATGATATTTCCTTTGTGTCGTACAACATTACCTTTGCCATTTATTTTCCATACCAATATTGGTGATACGGAATATCAAACCCAAAATTCTCTTTAAAGTCCTTTACTAGTTCAATTGGTTTTATTAATGGTTTATCTTTATACGATCCCCAAAAACAGATGACACCAACTTTTAACTCACCATTGAACTTTTACGGGTACGGATTAGACCATTACATGTGTGAATATTATTAAGTGTCCTAATATAGAAAAATCCATTACACAAAGACACTGAAGCATG
Source organism: Sambucus nigra (assembly GCA_949130495.1). Taxonomy (NCBI): domain Eukaryota; kingdom Viridiplantae; phylum Streptophyta; class Magnoliopsida; order Dipsacales; family Adoxaceae; genus Sambucus; species Sambucus nigra. The sequence goes on along the minus strand of OX422216.1, from coordinate 42,372,377 downwards.
AACATGCCATTTACATCCGTCAGAATTTTTTTCAAGCATTCTGTCGTCACCCTAGATTTCTCATTCTTTACATACACAAACTTAAAACCCATTTTAGCAGAATACTTTACCAATTTTTCTCGAAACTCCTGATCACCCCCTTCAATTTTTTTATCCATGTGACTTATGTATCGCCTCCATTATTCTGATAGCAACGACTTTCATCTTGAGTATCTTCTTTTCGCCAAATAATCATTCTCGTATGCATTGTTTCTTCCACAAAACACATTATTAAATCCAAATTATCGAAACTTTCAATAACAAAAATATCAACAAAATTCTCCTTCAACATGTATAATGATAACATCATTCCCCTAAGATTCTTATCATCATCAAGCAAACATATTGATTGTGAACCAATAGAATAGACTAACTGACATGTAACTTTCTTCAAATCAGCATATCGAGATTATAATGCATTCACTATATCTTCAAATGATGTATGCTTGTTCATTGCCATGACTATTATGAAAAATTTATATTTGATTCTTCCAACAATTGTATCGTTCATGATGAGAACAACGAAATAATTTTTGGTCCAAGAATTGAAATTAGATACCCATTTGTATTCTGAGCTAGAAATCAGTTGCTATTGCAAATAAATTATGCAAACGTATTTGAATTTTATTGATTTGCGCCTAGTTGTTGTAATCGAAATTCGAAATGATTCAGATTTGTTAGATACTCCATATTTGTAGGGTGCAATTTCTCCCACTTTTTTCTCTAAGGTTATAATTGTCTTTTTATAAATGAAACTGACTCTATTTCAGCCAAAAGAAGTGGAAAAACGTGGGTATTGGGACAAGTTTTCAAAAAGCTTTAAAGGGGGCTTGTTTATAGAAAAAACTATTAAAGAGGGGGCCAAATATAGTTATCAATTAATTTAATTGGTCATGTTTGTTTATTTTTTTCTAAAAAAATGTACATGAGTAAGATGTGCATGAGTTTTTTTAATCCTTTTTTCTTATAAATCTTGGGAAATAGATAGAAAGTTATAGGAATTTTTTTAGTATTAATGCATTACCATCTTCATTAACAAATTTATTGTTCATTAATTGTGAAAGAAGACTCCTTGAATTTTATTAACATTTCAAATTATATTTTATATCTTGACTGATTAAACTGTTTATTGTATAAGAAAAGCTAATATTTTTTAATAAGATAACAAAATAAAATGTAATAAATGCTGTAAAAAAAATATTAGTGCATGTAAGAGCCCTAAAAGAGGCTATTTCTCCTAAGCTTATTAATAAAAAGTTCGTTTTTGATAAAAAAAAATACTGTAAAAAAATGTTATGCTATTTATTCTCAGGCATTTTATAATTAATGTCTTCAAATTTATAAAATATAAAGGCATGTAATTACGTAACTCATCAATCACTGCTTGAGAATAATTTCTTCCAGAAGTTGATATTCGTTCGCTCTCAAATAACTTGTCATCTTGTAAATTCATCAATTACAGTTACTTATATTTTGAATGTATTAACAACTAGAAGAAAAAAAATGTGTGAGATACTTAGAAGTTTTGAGACTAAAAATGAAATTGTAAATATAACAATTCTCATAAACTTGTGAGATGTAGTAGATTAATGTAGAAATTGGTAATGATTTTAGTTTAAGAAAGTCGTGAATTATGTATTACTTCGAGAGTTAATTTCTGGATTGAGCGTCGTTGAAGATTTTTATAGATAATGCCTTTGTTGAACTGAGTTTCCTAGCCGAAAAGAGATGAATTACTGTTCGATAATTTAAATATTTTACTCTAATGAGAAAAATGAAACACAATTCTGCATATTTGTTTTCTTTGCTCTCCAACATCTCACACACATCATGTAATTTATTATATCTTTTTTAAAAATGGTCCAAATTTTGAAGGTTAAACTACATAAAATCCCCTTTACTATTCATCTTTTTAGACACTATGAAAAATGTTTTTGTTGATGATAGGAAATGAAAATGAAATCCCATCAACATAAATCTTTTAATGAGACAAAAGACAAATATATCATAATTTTTTCCTTCAAACAAAGGAGAAAAATGAAACAAATACAACTAGTTAGAAATCATTCATCGAATAAAACAATATGAAAAAAGAAAGGAAAAAGAAATAGATGTGGAAAGTAAATAAGGGAAGCTAGGAATACACGAAGATTAAACTCGTGCAATGCAATGTGACACCCCGACTAATTAAATACCGGGTAGCTACTCATTTATTAAATTAATTCAAACTGCCAAGTTGGCTCAGTTAATAGCATCACTGTCGAAAACATTTTTATTATTACTAACCACCTAGTATTTAAAAAGTAAGTGCCAAATTTTATTTAAAGTCTGATGTTAACAAGAGTAATGAAGAATGATAACACCATTCACCATAAAGAAGTAAATAGAATAACCATCACATAAAGTAAATAAAGTCTGGAGGAAAAACTCCTCACTACAATCCCACAACAGAAAAGTAAACTGAATACTAAATCAATACATGCCAAAGTCTGATAACTGTAATGGAAAAGTTACTCTAATAGAAATGGGCGACATGCCCTACAACTGATAGATAATAAATCTGGAATCCAAGTGATAGAAGCGTCTACAAGCAAATCCCTGTAGCTTCAACAAACAGCTACAGCTCGTCACCAGAATGAGTATACTATGCATGGTGTCCTTGTGGCTGGGCACCTAAAATGGTTTTACAAAGAAAATAGATTTGAAAAGCAAACGGGTCAGAGCCCGAATGTGGAGTTATATTTTAAAAACCTGCAAGTGCTTTAAAAACATTTAAAACATTAAATGCAAAGTACATGTTAGGACGTGCACTCACATGATATTCTCACCACTCGTCTAACTGTGCACTCCTAACGTAAGTACCCATCTACAATGACACAAACCACTAGCTAAGTGCCATCATATCTAGCTAGACTGTCATAGGTCCTAACCTTATTACTCTGTTCTATTAACATTATAACGCTCGTAATTAAGTAGGGGATTAACGTAAACTCAGATGCTCAATATGCAATACATATCACTATCAGTTAACTCGTTATATTTCTCGAATCAATACCGTAATTATATTCACAACATTAACATGAAGGTTCCCATTAATTAAGTGTATATTACTCACGTCATAAATATACAATACAAGCACCCCGAGAACTAAGCTGCGGTGCACACATACTCTGCTATCCATCCCGGTACATCACGTACATAAGGATTACATATTCCGAATCTCTCAGGAATAGTTCACAGATAACAACATCACAAATAATGGAGGCGAACACAGTCACATCACATGGGTCACGCACATACCTACGCTCCCACGATCAGCGGACTTATTAATATCCCAATAAGTCTTTCTATGACCTATGTTCATCAAGGTAACCAGTCTAAATCCGGGCAACACAAGGATTAGAGGTCCGTAAGCGAACGCAAACCTCCCGTGATAGCAAGTATGGTAGGTATGTCATACACATAATTCATATACCAATACTAAGTAAACACACGTCTTAGTAATCCCGTAGTTTAATTGTAGTACTATTCTCATTCTAGTACCAATATATAATTATCACAATTTATACTATTCCGGTTTATAATCATACACGCCATAATCTATTCTCACATCATAGTAGACACTCACGTCTCAACCCAAACGGTTCATTTAATTTAACTCTCGTATATAATTTACTTCTCATAAATACCCAAAAGTCCCAATTCTATCATTACATCATCATCGGAATGTTATCTATATTCTCGAACAAGTTTACGGGACTCCAAAAATCAAAACAGTCCAAAAAGGCCCAGACTGCCAGCTCGTTAGAAGTCTCGTTCGAACGAGACTGTTCGAACGAGATTCCTCTGTCAGCTCGTTAGAAGTCTCGTTCAAACGAGACTGTTCGAACGAGATCCAGTTAGTTCGAACGAACTGTACCTTCTAACGATATCTCGTTCGAACGAGATTATCGAACGAAGTTCCCTTTCGTTAGAAGCGACTGGTCAATTCGTTAGAAGCTCGTTCGAACGAGTTCGTTCGAATGACCTGGGCAGGGGCTTCTAACGACCTACCAGTTTCATCCCAGATTTCTCTAAATTTCGTTTTTCACCATTCTTAGTCCTCAAATCTTCTCCAAAGTTCGTTCCAACAATGTTTTAAGTTCTCTAAACATCCTAAAACATGCTAGGGTCATATACTAACATCTTTTAAGGCATTAATGCATCCTTAACATCATTAAATCACAAGATTTTATACTTTTCCCCAATTTTTCAAGAATATGAACCCTAGATTTTTATCATCATCAAATCCCAGAATTTAATCCATTTTTACACTACATAAAAATGAAATCTCTGAATTCAATCTTCAAGCAATGTTTCTACATGCAAACCTATACCCAAAATTAAGCTAATAACCTCCAATTTCATGGGTTTTCCTTTAACTCTTAATTAAGATAGATTATCCAGATTTCTAACATGGAGGAAGCATTCACTGCATAAAGAATGTAATTTAAATCACTTGCCTTGATTCGATTTCTGATTTTGGTGTTGGTTTGGTGAAGATTTCTGCAGAATTTCCTTTCTCTCTCTTTCCCCAAGCTTCTTCTCCAATGGTGGCTATGGTGGCTAGGGTTTTCTTTGGGCAAGTTGGAAATCTAAATGATAACCTCCGTAGCTTAATGGGTTAATATGGGTTGGTTAGTGGGTTTAGTGGGTTAAATCCACATCAGATTAAGACTCCTAATTTTCGTCATTATTAATTCCTCAAAATACAAAATTACCAAAATACCCTTTAAGTTGCCGGTATGGCCTAAAAATACCCCGGAATCCAACCTACACCCACGGCTAGTGTTTTCTGACTATCTCGACCCTTCCGGACGCGTTGGCGCGCTCAAAACGACTATACGGTTAATAGAAATAAAAATCACTTTTAGAATCAAAATATTATACCGTGACGCGGCGGCACACGCGTCTCAACAAAATTTCCAAAATGCCTTATATAAATCTCACGACAAATTTTTCATAATTCAATATTCATATAAAACATGTATGCACATAATCAAATACCAACTCGCATCTCGTTAGTATTTTCAACCCGGATTAATTTCCAATTAATACGCATTTAATTAATTAATCCCAAAAATAAATATAGCCAAAAGTACGGGGTATTACATACTTCCCCCCTAATAACTGAATTTCGTCCAGAAATTCGAAACTAGAAAGTACCTACTAAAAATAACTCTGGATAACGTTCGCGCATCTCATCCTCGCGCTCCCATGCCACTGAACACGCACTAACGGGACTATCCTTGACCGCAGTTTCCTCTCGCTTCGGTCCAAAATAGCAATCGGCCCCTCCTCGTAGGAGCTATCTGTATGGAGATCGATGTCCTCCACAGCAATGTGAGAATGAACCAAATTATCTCTAAGGTATTTCCTCAGCGAGGAAATATGGAACACATCGTGAATCGGATGCAAATGCTCCGGTAACCCGAGTCTATACGCAACCGGTCCGATCCGCTCAATAATAGGAAACGGCCCCACATACCTTGGTGCCAACTTCCCCTTCTTCCCGAAACGCATAATCCCCTTCATAGGAGACACTCTGAGCAAAACCTGGTCCCCCACTTGGAACTCTCTGAAAAACCTCTTCGCATCAGCGTAACTCTTCTGCCTGTCTTGAGCTACCTGAATGCGACTCCGAATCAACTCAATCCTTGCCGAAGTATCCTGAATCACTTTCGGCCCAAGCAGTTTGTTGTCCCCCACCTCTAACCAACATGCTGGGGAACAACAAGGCCTGCCGTACAATGCCTCAAACGGAGCCATGCCAATAGTGAACTGATAGGAGTTGTTGTAAGCAAACTCCACCAGTGGAAGGTACTGCTCCCATCCACCCCCAAAGTCAATAATGCACATGCGTAGCATGTCCTCCAACATCTGATTTGTGCGCTCAGTCTGCCCATCAGTCTGCGGATGATAAGCCGTACTCAATCGCAATTCCGTGCCCATGGCCTCCTGGAAACTCTCCCAAAACCTCGAAACAAATATCTTGTCTCTGTCAGACACGATATTTAGGGGTACACCGTGAAGTCTCACAATCTCTGAAATGAAGAGCTGGGCATACTGTCCCGCAGTGTAGTCAGTCCTTACGGGTAAAAAGTGAGCGACCTTGGACAACCTGTCCACAATTACCCAAACGGAGTCGTGACCCCTCTGCGACGTAGGCAACCCCGTGATAAAGTCCATGGATATGCTCTCCCACATCCACACCGGGACCTCCAACGACTGTAGCAATCCTGCCTGTCTCTGATGATCCACTTTTACAAGCTGACAAGTGGCGCATTTCGAAACAAACTCAGCGATATCTCTCTTCATACCGCTCCACAAATACTGGCGTCTCATGTCTTGGTACATTTTGTCCCCTCCGAGATGTACCGCGAATCGTGAGCCGTGCGACTCTGCCATCACCTCGTGTCGCAATTCATCCCCTTTCGGAACTACCAATCTCCCATTGAAGCGTAATCCACCGTCTGAGCTAACGGTATAGGACTCGGCTCCCTCTGCTAGTAATCGAACTATCTGCTCCTGACAGAACGAGTCATTATCCTGTGCCCGTACTACCTTCGTGACAATCTGCGGTGTAACGGTCATCACAAACATGAAAGATCGGGCCACTGCATCCTGGTGTCCCAATTCCTTCCACTTAGCCTTCCACACCTCTGCCACCTCATCTGCTGGCCTACGGCTCAACGCGTCTGCTACCACGTTAGCCTTTCCCGGGTGATACTGGATGTCGAACTGGTAGTCCTTCACAAACTCAAGCCACCTACGCTGCCGCATATTCAATTCCTTCTGCATGAACAGGTACTGTAGGGACTTGTGGTCCGTGAACAGTTGAAACTTCTCCCCCAAAAGGTAGTGCCTCCAAATCCGTAGGGCAAATACCACAGCTGCCAACTCCAAATCATGCGTGGGGTAATTCTTCTCATGAGTCTTAAGCTTACGGGAAGCATAAGCTATGGCCTGTCTCTCCTGCTGCAATACACCTCCAAGCCCTTGCAAAGATGCATCGGTGTAAACCAAATACTCAACTCCCGGTCTCGGCAATGCTAACACAGGTGCTGAGGTCAATTTGTCCTTCAATTCATCGAATGCCAACTGACAGGCATCACTCCAGATGTATGGCACACCCTTACGAGTCAGATGTGTCAAAGGACCTGCTATCTCCGAGAAACCCCGAATAAACCTCCTGTAGTATCCTGCTAGACCCAAGAAACTACGAATTTTCCGTTGGTGTCGTGGGCTGTCCCCACTCCCTCACCGTTGATACCTTCCCCGAATCAACAGATATCCCCTGGTCGGAAATAATGTGTCCCAAAAACTGGACCTCCTTCAGCCAAAACCCGCACTTCTCATATTTTGCATACAACTCGTTCTGACGAAGTGTCTGCAAAACCTGCCTCAAATGCTCGGCGTTCTCCTCCTCTGTCTGGGAGTAAACCATAATATCATCAATGAAGACAATGACAAACTGGTCTAGGAAATCCCTGAACACTCTGTTCATCAAGTCCATAAACACAGCTGGAGCGTTGGTCAAACCGAAAGGCATAACTCGAAACTCATAAGAACCATATCTTGACAAGAACGCTGTCTTCGAGACATCCTCCTCCCTGATACGCAACTGATGGTATCCAGATCTCAAATCAATCTTCGAGAAGAAAGAAGCTCCTCTCAACTGGTCGAATAAGTCATCGATTCGAGGCAACGGATACTTATTTCGTATCGTGATCTTATTCAACTCTCGGTAGTCCACACACAATCTCAGTGAACCGTCCCTCTTCTTCACAAACAAAACTGGAGCGCCCCAAGGTGAGGTACTCCTGCGAATAAAGCCCTGACCTAACAGTTGCTCTATCTGATCCCGTAGCTCCCTCATCTCAGCTGGAGCCATACGGTACGGTGCGCGTGCTATAGGTCTCGTACCCGGTAGCAAATCTATAACAAAGTCTATCTCTCGACTGGGGGGTAAGCCTGGTATCTCCTGAAACACCTCTGAATACTCCCTGACAACTGGAATAGAATCTAAAGGAATCACTACCTCCTTAGAGGTATCCTCCTCAATGTAATACAGATGAGCGGTCGTTCCTCCCTCTGGGCGAGGCATCGCCACTATAAACATTTCTTGCCCCGGAATGGCAAAAATAATGCTCCCGCTGAAGTAATCAATCATGGCCCTATAAGCTACGAGCCAATCTATACCGATAATCACATCGTGAACATGCATATCTAATACCAACATGTCTGCAGGTAATACTAAACCACTAATCTCTACCCCCACTCCCCGACATATAAAGAAAATAAGTGACCCACTCCCCAATGGTGAGTCGACACACTTCACTGTGCTCTCTGTCGTAGCTAACAATCCTAAAGCTTTCGCGAAGTGTGTAGCTATAAAACAATGTGTAGCACCTGTATCAAATAACACCCGACCCATAGTGCCATGGATAGGAAACGTACCCTCAATCGCGGGCGGTGCCTGTGGAACTGCAGCCTGGTGGACGTTGTAGACACGTCCATACTGTAGCTGTCCCTGCTGAGCTGGGACTGCTGGAATGGGTGGAAATGCTGCCATCTGTGGCGGTGCGGGGAGAGCGGCGGGAAACATAGGCCTCTGTGGCTCCTGGCGAGCACCCTGCTGTTGCTGTTGTGGGGCCCTGCCCCTATCAGGACAATCCTGTCGCTTATGGCCAGTCTTGCCACAAACAAAACACTTCCCTGGGAAGTTTCCTCCTCTCTGCCCCTGCTGTCCCCGGCCCTGGTGGCCGTTACCGTTCCTCTCTTGGCCCTGCTGGCCCTGGTGAAACTGCTGCCCATTCTTCCCCTGTTGACCCTGATGGCCGTTTGGACCCTGATGGCCCTGACGGAAACCTCCCTGTCCCTTCCTGTAGTTCCCTTATCGGAACCTCTTCTGATCCCCCTGCTACGAACCCTGCTCACCCTGTCTCTACCCCTGAACAGATTGTGCCCCACCGGCACCATGTCCTCCAGTCCTGCCCTGATGGCTAGACTCTCCCGACCTCTTGCTCTCAGTCATATGAAAACGGTGGTCCTGGCAGTGTAACAAAGCAGCGTTAACCACATCAGAATACGTGGCCAATGAAAGGTTCCCTAACAGATGCTGACGGATCCTCCAAGTCAACCCGTCCGTGAACTTCTCAATCTTCTTCTTCTCTGTTGGTATCTCATCTGGAACGATATTCAACAGATTCGTGAACTCGGCCTCATACTCGGCCACAGTCTTACCCTCCTGCTTCAGACTCATCAATTTCCTCCTCATTTCCGTGTGAACAGCCGACGGAAAGTACTTGCGGTCAAACCGCACCCAGAAGTCCTGAATAGTGAGAGTATCCCTCTCCTCCATGGTGGTAATAGACTCCCACCACTGTAGCGCAGATCCAACTAGCTTGAAAGTAGCTAGCACCTGCTTCTGAACATCCGTGCACTCATACATCCTCAAGTGCCTCTGCATATCCTTCCTCCACTGGCTCGAGACTACCACATCTGAGCTACCTGCAAACTCTGGTGGATGCGCTTTCTGAAAAGCGTCACGTACACGCTCCCAAGCAGACGGGAATGCACTTGCCTGTGCTGGCGTGGCAACCGGCGCCTGAGGTGGTGCCTGCTGAACAACGGCAATGGCGGCATTTACCGCTTGGGCTACTATAGCTGCAACCTCAGCGGCGTTCATCATGCCCTGAACTGGAGCGGGCTGGGGTTCGGGCGTTGCATCCCTGGGAACTCGTCGTGCACGTCGTGGAGGCATCTGAAATAAGAACAAAGTTTATAAGTTCGTTGTTTATAAACTTAAAATAGCTGAAGAACGAAGCATACACAAAAAGAGTACAACAGTCCTAAAATATAGGGCTCTATATCAAAGAAGCTTAGCGGAAACATATAAAGCCGTCAGATCCTAAAGGACACTAGAACCTGATGCTCTGATACCACCTATGACACCCCGACTAATTAAATACCGGGTAGCTACTCCTTTATTAAATTAATTCAAACTGCCAAGTTGGCTCAGTTAATAGCATCACTGTCGAAAACATTTTTATTATTACTAACCACCTAGTATTTAAAAAGTAAGTGCAAAATTTTATTTAAAGTCTGATGTTAACAAGAGTAATAAAGAATGATAACACCATTCACCATAAAGAAGTAAATAGAATAACCATCACATAAAGTAAATAAAGTCTGGAGGAAAAATTCCTCACTACAATCCCACAACAGAAAAGTAAACTGAATAATAAATCAATACATGCCAAAGTCTGATAACTGTAATGGAAAAGTTACTCTAATAGAAATGGGCGACATGCCCTACAACTGATAGATAATAAATCTGGAATCCAAGTGATAGAAGCGTCTACAAGCAAATCCCTGTAGCTTCCACAAACAGCTACAGCTCGTCACCAGAATGAGTATACTATGCATGGTGTCCTTGTGGCTGGGCACCTAAAATGGTTTTACAAAGAAAATAGATTTGAAAAGCAAACGGGTCAGAGCCCGAATGTGGAGTTATATTTTAAAAACCTGCAAGTTCTTTAAAAACATTTAAAACATTAAATGCAAAGTACATGTTAGGACGTGCACTCACATGATATTCTCACCTCTCGTCTAATTGTGCACTCCTAACGTAAGTACCCATCTACAATGACACAAACCACTAGCTAAGTGCCATCATATCTAGCTAGACTGTCATAGGTCCTACCCTTATTACTCTGTTCTATTAACATTATAACGCTCGTAATTAAGTAGGGGATTAACGTAAACTCAGATGCTCAATATGCAATACATATCACTATCAGTTAACTCGTTATATTTCTCGAATCAATACCGTAATTATATTCACAACATTAACATGAAGGTTCCCATTAATTAAGTGTATATTATTCACGTCATAAATATACAATACAAGCACCCCGAGAACTAAGTTGCGGTGCACACATACTCTGCTATCCATCCCGGTACATCACGTACATAAGGATTACATATTCCGAATCTCTCAGGAATAGTTCACAGATAACAACATCACAAATAATGGAGGCGAACACAGTCACATCACATGGGTCACACACATACCTACGCTCCCACGATCAGCGGACTTATTAATATCCCAATAAGTCTTTCTATGACCTATGTTCATCAAGGTGACCTGTCTAAATCCGGGCAACACAAGGATTAGAGGGCCCTAAGCGAACGCAAACCTCCCGTGATAGCAAGTATGGTAGGTATGTCATACACACAATTCATATACCAATACTAAGTAAACACACGTCTTAGTAATCCCGTAGTTTAATTGTAGTACTATTCTCATTCTAGTACCAATATATAATTATCACAATTTATACTATTCCGGTTTATAATCATACGCGCCATAATCTATTCTCACGTCGTAGTAGACACTCACATCTCAACCCAAACGGTTCATTTAATTTAACTCTCGTATATAATTTACTTCTCATAAATACCCAAAAGTCCCAATTCTATCATTACATCATCATCGGAATGTTATCTATATTCTCGAACAAGTTTACGTGACTCCAAAAATCAAAACAGTCCAAAAAGGCCCAGACTGCCAGCTCGTTAGAAGTCTCGTTCGAACGAGACTGTTCGAACGAGATTCCTCTGTCAGCTCGTTAGAAGTCTCGTTCGAACGAGACTGTTCGAACGAGATCCAGTTCATTCGAACGAACTGTACCTTCTAACGATATCTCGTTCGAACGAGATTATCGAACGAAGTTCCCTTTCGTTAGAAGCGACTGGTCAATTCGTTAGAAGCTCGTTCGAACGAGTTCGTTCGAACGACCTGGGCAGGGGCTTCTAACGACCTACCAGTTTCGTCCCAGATTTCTCTAAATTTCGTTTTTCACCATTCTTACTCCTCAAATCTTCTCCAAAGTTCGTTCCAACAATGTTTTAAGTTCTCTAATCATCCTAAAACATGCTAGGGTCATATACTAACATCTTTTAAGGCATTAATGCATCCTAAACATCATTAAATCACAAGATTTTATACTTTTCCCCAATTTTTCAAGAATATGAACCCTAGATTTTTATCATCATCAAATCCCAGAATTTAATCCGTTTTTACACTACATAAAAATGAAATCTCTGAATTCAATCTTCAAGCAATGTTTCTACATGCAAACCTATACCCAAAATTAAGCTAATAACCTCCAATTTCATGGGTTTTCCTTTAACTCTTAATTAAGATAGATTATCCAGATTTCTAACATGGAAGAAGCATTCACTGCATAAAGAATGTAATTTAAATCACTTGCCTTGATTCGATTTCTGATTTTGGTGTTGGTTTGGTGAAGATTTCTGCAGAATTTCCTTTCTCTCTCTTTCCCCAAGCTTCTTCTCCAATGGTGGCTATGGTGGCTAGGGTTTTCTTTGGGCAAGTTGGAAACCTAAATGATAACCTCCGTAGCTTAATGGGTTAATATGGGTTGGTTAGTGGGTTTAGTGGGTTAAATCCACATCATATTAAGACTCCTAATTTTCGTCATTATTAATTCCTCAAAATACAAAATTACCAAAATACTCTTTAAGTTGCCGGTATGGCCTAAAAATACCCCGGAATCCAACCTACACCCCCGGCTAGTGTTTTCTGACTATCTGGACCCTTCCGGACGCGTTGGCGCGCTCAAAACGACCATACGGTTAATAGAAATAAAAATCACTTTTGTAATCAAAATATTATACCGTGACGCGGCGGTCACACGCGTCTCAACAAAATTTCCAAAATGCCGTATATAAATCTCACGACAAATTTTTCATAATTCAATATTCATATAAAACATGTATGCACATAATCAAATACCAACTCGCATCTCGTTAGTATTTTCAACCCGGATTAATTTCCAATTAATACGCATTTAATTAATTAATCCCAAAAATAAATATAGCCAAAAGTACGGGGTATTACATGCAAGTCTTTCTAGGATGATTATTTGGATGGAAAGTTATAGTTTTTGCAGTAACCCATAGAACAAGGATCATCCAATCACTCAATGAAAGAATTAATAGTAATTTTAAACAAAAAGAAAAAATGAGGCCCGCTTCTACTTACAGAAATGTTTTCCCCAAATCCACCTCTTTATTTATAAAATGTGAGGGATAACTGCATATCATATGTGTTTAAATATTCATTGGCATTTCACCAAATAGCTAGTTTACAATATGTTAAATTGAAAATTTTAAAAAGAAAACTAATGCGACATGAACATTTAGATTCTTTATATATTTAATATAAACTTGGGCTCCAAGGTAACTCAATAATCCATATTTCATAGTTAAAGTCATAACTAAAATGGCATTATTATCAGTTGAACAAACTATTATTTAATAATAACTAAAACAAGAAATGTCCAACCTCCCCCCGAGCCCATTTTTGAGGATGTTGAAATGGGGGAGGGTTCCGAAGAAGAAGAAGGTGGGGAGGAAGGGCATTTTCAAGAGGTTGATGAGGAAGAAGATCATCCGGCTTACTCGAATTATGAGGTAGATTTTGACAAGCATGCATTTAATACAATGGTCAATAATAGTTGTATGGATCAACTCGAGGTTCGTCTTTACGGGTTTATCTTCAAGTATAGGGTCGATTGTCGTGACGACGGGAGAGATACCCGGAGGATGATGCAACTTCAAGCCGATTTGTACCGCATGAGCATGGGTCCGGGTACCCAAATGTCTGACTATTAATGGGACCCATATGCTCATGCCCGGACGCCCTCGACCCCTCCCATTAGCTCGTGGATGTGTTTTATCTTTTTATGATGGACTTCTTCATTTTTTATAGTTATATCTTTTAATGGAACTATGTAATCTCTCTCTCTCTCTTATTAATGTAATGTTATTTGAGTTTCTTAGCTTCTATTGCATTTTAATCTTTCTTTGTTTTATTTTCACACTATTTCTTGTCTGGTTTAGATTTTAGTCATTTTGATTAAGGACAATGCAAAAGTCTAAGTTAAGGGGATACAAGTGCATTTTTCAAACTTCACCAATTTTAAAATGTCCCGAAAAATTGAAAAATGTCGAAAACTCCAAAAAAAAAGTCAAAAATATTTTTCTTCAAAATAAATAAAAATTAGAATTTAAAATCTTCAAAAATATCACTAATGTTTTTTTAAGTCCCAATTTGTAAAACCCCTTTGCACTAAGCCGAAATTGATCAAAAATGGATATTGAGTGAAAATTAACGACTTAACGAATAAATGTGGAGATTTTAAGTCTATCATTGTTTTCGGGTAATTAAATAAATTCAAGATAAAATAAACTCAAAAGTTCTTCGGTGACAAAAGGTCGTTGATGATCTCTAAATCTTTGTTTGATCGGTTACGAAAAACTAGTGGAAATATCATTTTGAAAACACGCTAAAAATGCCTCAAAATAAAAGTAAATCTCGAAACGCACATGGTAATGTGACTAGTAATTCGGGCACATGAAGTTTGGCCATCGTTTGTTCACCCAAAAAATATTAACCATAAAAGTCATGAAAATATCCTTTTGAAAGCCAACATGAGCCTAAAAATGATATCCCTTTTCATTTGTTAACTCGAAAAATCCAAACTAGTCCAGAGTTGTGAAAGTCAGAAAATTCATAAATAAAGTCCATACGGTACATAAAAAGGGGCAGAAAAATAGAAAAATGCTCAAAGAAAAACAAAAAAGAAAAATATGAGAAAAATAGCAGGAAAAAGAAAAGAAAAAGAGAAAAATTAGCAAAATCCCAAAAACTGCCAATGGACAATTTCAAGAAAATTTTCCAAGTCCGAATTTTTGGAATTTTGCTAATTTTTCTCTTTTTCTTTTCTTTTTCCGTCTATTTTACATTGTCATTATTACCCAAAATACCCTTAACCCAAAAAAATTGTAATTGAGCCCAAATAATGAAGTCAATTATCGTGCGGAGAGTTAAAAATACAAAAAGATCAAAAAAAGACAAAACGGGGCTAATAAAGAATGATATTTTTCATTTTTCAACGATTGTATCCCGTCTTGCGTGAACTTTTGTCCACTACATTTACTCCTAATATCAAATTGCGGGGAGTTAGAACTTAATTTTTGGCTTCGCATAAACACGGTATGAATTGATATTTATCGAATAAAAATTAATTGTGTTTATTTTTAGGGAATTTGAATTGTATGTTTTTTAATTATTTGGATAATTTCTTTGAGTTGCACTATGTGGTACAAATTGAACTTTGTGGGTAAATTCATTATAAACCCTCACAAGACACCACCCGTCCTACTGGGGTAACCTAGGAGTTTAACGACTTGTTCCATACACTAAATACAATTGTTTGTCCGCAAAAAAGGTGTTCTAAATTCAATCGAGATTGGTTTTATTCGACGTTGTGTGGAACCCAATGGCTGAGAGGGAAATTATTAGTCGGTCTTATATGCTTGTAAAATTATAGTCATGCACAGCTAAGAACTTGAAGATCTTGAACTCATGAGAATATTAAAAGAAATGGCACTTTAATCCGAGCTACGGTTAGAAAGTTACATGCATTTGAAGTCGAAATGAAAATCCAGGGGCAAAACTGCAAATAAGAGCAAATCAGGAAAAACAAGGAAGGCTTGGCAGATATCTTGATCGAACCGATTCGGTTAGGTGAATCGGTTCACTGCATGGGTTCGATAAAGGGTTCGAATCGGTAAAAGACGAAATTTTGCTATTTTTCCTAGATTTTAGGATGAGTAGTTCGAGTTTATCTACACTTCCTAACACGAATTTCTCACTTGTATAAACCTATTAGGAGTCTTTTAAACCGATTATGCATTATTTTAAGGCAATATATCATCAAGAAAAACTTGGAGAATAATTTACAAGCTTTCCATCTTTATTTCAATACAAGATCATAGCTTTTTCTGAGTTTTCTTCAAGTGTTGATTCTTCTTGCATGCTTTGTGTCCTTCAATATTGGTAACATTAATTTTCAGTACATTTCTTACTATTTCATCTTTTTGCATTCATATCAATGAATTCTTTCATAGAGATTAATAACATGTCCAGTTAAACTCTTCGCGAGTTGGGTACATGAACCCAACCTATGTTTTTGTCGTTAGATATAAAATTCGACGTAATTGTATGTTTAATTATTAGGATTTTGTTATTTTTATTATGACTAATATAGTAGATCTCTTAACTCCATTTGTCATGGGCAACCAGAGTGTTTGAGAATACAATATACGTGACAATAATTCTATCACTCGTGTTAATTAAGTTATTGACTAAATATTGTGCAGATTAACACCCTCACGTATTTAGTGCTTCGTCTTAGTTAATATTATTCTTCTAATTAATTATATAGTTGTCAAGAATTTTATATTTAAGGTAAATACCCATAGTTCAAGGGATTGGATCCCGACTCCACTTTTTCTAAATCGCTTTCAAAACCAAAAATTTTAATTTTTTACTTTTCCTGTATAATTTGATGGATTAAAGTGCATTATATTTTATGAAATTACAGTTTGTATTGTCTCATATTTTTGTCACGTGTTGAGAATGGTATTAAATTTAGTGACGTCCGACGTAGGTTGGCAGCGGCCGATGCTAGAATGCAAGGGGTGTTACAAAAATATATTAATAAACATCAATAGCAAGGATTTTTGAAGAAGTTACACATTAGAAAACATTTTTTTTTCGTTGCCAATAAGTTAACAATTGGCCACGAAACTCATTTTGGTTCTCATATACCTTTAGCCACGTGGCTTTGGCCATGAACATGCAATGAAAAAAATATCGTTGCCAATTGCCTTTTACAATGAAATTTTAATATTTGGCCATGATTTATTTCGCAACAAAATGTACAGTTTCTTGCGTGCTAATATTATATATATTATATAATATATATAACACAATACAGGACACTTTTGAAACATTTTTTAAATTTTTTGCATATAAATAAAATAGTGTTAATTTAATTTAAATGGAAAATAATTAAAATAAAATGAAAAAATAATAAAAACTATCAACCCTGTCAAAATCGATTAAACCGGACCGACCCTTTAAATATCAGCCCTGTCAAAAATCGACGGTCAAATCGAACCTATTCGGTTCGATTAACTAATAAAACCAGCTCGTTTTTGGTTCAAAATATCCTAAAACTGATAGAGTAGGTTTAACTTAAAAAGGTAAAAAAACAAACGGACCAACTTATGTACACCCCATATTTTAAACTTGTAGTTGTGAGTTATATAAGTAGGTGTAGATACTAATGTCTATGTGAAAAAAATACTTTTATTAAAACATTTACCTTGTAATATATTTGGTTATTTTTTAATAAAATTATTGTTTTTGCATAAATATTAGTATCTACACCTACTTATATAACTCACAACTACAAGTTTTGTTCATACTTTTTCTATTGAAAAACCTGTAAAATGTGCTTAAACATGTGTAATAAAGTTACTTGTATTATTTCATATAATTATTGAAGAAATTAGTACGCATAAGTCATGAGCAAATTGTAAAAATGGAAAGTAGTTAAAACTCATGCATATTATCATTGTCATGACATATAAGTTCAATCATGTGTTAAGAGTATCCCCAACATCCTAAGAAAAATAATTATGCCAAAGATTAACACATAAATATCTAATTAGGGAATTGCGCCATTGTTAACTTTAACCATCCATACATCCACAATGATAATTTTATGCCATAAAAAATTGTATATTAATCACAAAACTATATTATTTAACACATTCAAACGTTGCCACTGAAATCAAATCAAAAATATAAATATGATATTTACAGTTACCCTTATAGAAAAATTCATTTAACATCTTTTCATCCCAAATTAACCTTATCAATTCCTCATTGTGTAGAGATGGATTTCACTTTTTCTCTTCTTTATTAACCCACCCATCCACTGGATCTACTGAGCCAAACATAAATAAAATACGAGGGACAAATCTCTGTTATTTGATTCAAATGTGGAAGCAAGAGGAAAATTCGGAGGGACAAATTTTCCATCGTCGATGATCGAGTCGGAAGTAATTTGCGGTGTGAACGAAAGGAAACATAAAAGTTTTAAAAGGTGGAAAACTTTGTGGGTAGTTGGAGAAAAAATGTGAGTTCCACATTTTTTCTATTATTATGTAAATATTGCTAACTTTGATTATACATTAACATACTTTGATTTTTTTGTTTCAGGTAAAATTTTAGGGATAATTTGAGTTCCCCTCTTATGTAAAACTTATATTTTAAATATACCCATGTTCTTTGTGAGGTTATGGACCGACCAATTGTCTTCATAATATGCCGAGATTTCGGTGCTAACAAATTATATATCTTTCCATTCTTTATAATATCTACGATTTTGATATACACAAAGACTATTATATCCCTCACACACATGTGGTTCAGTTCCAAATTCCACTCTGATTCGCACTCTGATAAAATGTCGACCATTTTAAAAATTGAAATGTCATTTTTTACCGTTGTTACTATTTGTATATTTCAACTATAGGGTACCCATCATTCTTTTGTTTTATTCTTCTGGATTTCACCTAAAACCCAATATTCCACCAAATACTCTAGATTAGGGTATTTGATCTAGTTTATTTGTCCAAAATTATGGCGTATAACATGGAATGTTAAATTATATGCCGATTTAGATACATGTCTACAATGATCGTGGGGCCTATACATAATCAAATGATTACGAGTATGTGACATGATTTTCGAGCTTGAAGAAAAGTATGTTCCATCTTATCTATTCAATTGGTGAACAATCAAATTGTTTACTTGAATGTGATAATGATGTGAGGGGAATGTTGTTATCACAGTTCATGTTAAAGGAACATTTTCTTAACATTTTCATTGTTGATAGGCATGATCTGATGCATTCATTGGACTTACCTAATGGCAATGGGGACCATGAGTCAATTTATGCAAACAATTACATATATTTGAGTAGAAATTTCTTTTCCAAAAGAAAGACTTTGCTCTCAAAAGGTTTGATTGTGACAACCCTCATTTTTCACGTAAAGGTTAGCCAGACACACTACACCGAGAATGGGGATTATCTAGATATTTATACCATTCATAGAATCAAATTGTAATATAAATATTGTTAAATTAAAAATTGGATGAATACAATAAGGAAATGAAATAGTAAACTTAATAAATACATAATTTCCCACTCTCCCTAACATAAAACAACTAACTAATATGACTGAAAATAAATCGATCGAAATAGATAAGTCTCAGGCTTATGCCCATAAAATCTCTGAATTGTAAATGACTGAAATGGAAAGGAGTAACAACCTAAGTTAGAATCAAGTAGTTGAATCAACTAAGAAACTCGAACTGTAAGTTTTATCCTCTTTCGGCCTTGTTGATCCTCACTGGGAAAACCAAAAAACTAACTTGGATAATTTGGATCAGATCCCTAAAGCTACAAGAATTAACTTTAAAAACCAATAGATAATAACTCAATTAGTTCGCAGTACATGCCACCCATCGGCTCCCACATGAAATAAGTACCCTTTTCTAAGAGCAATACCATATGTATTCCCAACCCATGTCATAACATGATAAATGGTCAACACTCTATCATACTAACTAAGAACGACTAACCATCATAATAATTGTAATGTCACTACCTACACGTATATGATCTCAGTCACAAGGACTAACGCCCAGTATACTATCCCCACTGAAATACATCACAAGCCATAATTAATTTTATGTAGTATAGGGTCTATAATTAATTGTCGACTTCATTAGACTACATAAGTTCTTTATGTACCTATATATACACACATATATATAACACTCGAAGGTATATACTCTTGGTGTCTACCTCATGCTTCTATCGGCATGGCCAAAGGAGACAATTACCTAATGGACTTAAAAAAAACACATAAGTGGGGTGATCATTATGACAAACCCCCTATTATAATACCGGGTGGACAAACTTCTACTAAAACAAAACAGGAATCTCAGTATGGCTTCATTCTCAGCATCACTATCGCAACAAGCAATAATAATATAATACGAATAAAATCATACAATGAAATATATAGGACACCTTATCATGAAAAAATAATAAATGTGAACAAAATAAATCATCTGTCCTAATAGTAAACATCCACTACTATACAACTAAATACATAAATAATAGCCTAATAGTAAATCAACTCCTATTCCAACTATGGGCAATACACCCAAAATAAAATGCTAGAATGAAATAATATCCTCGCGTCTCATCACACTGAGCCACCGGGTCGGTATCTCACCACTGATCCCCGAACATCAACACAAACATTGGGGCGGTCATAAACATATGTCTGGGGAATCACAAACATATTAAATTTCACCCCACATGTCTTCAAACCACACCGATTCTCAAACATGGATAGTGACCATACTAGATTACTATAATCTGAGGAATCAATCCAGCACCTGCTGTTCAATGCCAGGGTAAACTTCCCACTATGCTCAACATCCCAACGATAACACTACCCAGTAGGTATGTTCAAACAAATACATCAATAACACATATGTGTGTGTGTGTGTGTGTGTGTGTGTGTGTGTGTGTATGTGTATATATAAAGTACCAACTACGTACGAAAACCCACAATGTACTAGTCTTCCCCATCCTGAAGTACGAACCGATTTCCTAATTGCACAACACAAGTATTCACTCACTTGAATTTTGGTTCGTTTTGGCCTAACTTGTCTATCCTTTGGTCAAACACACTTACCAAGCCCATAAATATTCCTCAGTAGTCGCACTCTAGCCCTAATTCCCCTACAGTCACTCTACAAGCTCTAGCTGGTCAAAAAATTGCTTGAACGAAAACTGGGTAGGCCACCAAACCAAAACACTTCGCTCTCCTAGAGAATTAGTTCAGTTTGCTAAACTAGATGTCATATTCTTCCTAGGTTTTTCTCTTACAAACCCTCCAATGGAGGTCCCAAACCACCCCCAAACATAAAATTTACCTCGTACATCATTGTATTAAAGTTCCAAAAGTGTTATAAAATATAGCTAACCCTGAATCCTTTATAAAAAAAAAAACTAGGATTACGAATCAAACATCAATCCTATTTAACTCAGAACTTTCCTCCAAGTTAATTTTCATTAATCCAACCTTCGTATTCAAGCTCAACATACTCATCATTATAATTCCATAATTAATTTCAAAATTCTAACATGATTAACACCAACTAATAATCAACTCAAATTAGAGATAAATCTCTACCTACAACTCTTAATCAATTAAGTTAAAGTTCCAACCCATCCTCTTTAAATCTCAGTTTTTTATACCAATTAAACATAAAATTGATTAACTGCATATATTTAAAATTTAAAGGAAGTAACTACTTGTGTTAGAGGAATTAACCCGAATTTCTCTACGTTAATGATGGGTTGAATTCGGAGATAGCCTATCTCTTCTCCTCTCCAAGCCATTTCATCTTCCTTTCTTCATCTTTGCCCTTATCTTGAACTCTCTCTCTCTCTCTCTCTCTCTCTCTCTCTCTCTCTCTCTCTCTCTCTCTCTCTTAATCTCACTTGTGCATAATATCAAAGGTGGGATACCATCCACTTTCCCTACCTTTAAATACCTCGTTAATCCACCCTAATCCTGTTTTTCACTTAATCATAGGTGAAAAAAGATCGTCTTAGCCTTATACAGTATCTATTATATCTAAAAAGTCCTCGGAACCCAATCATAACACCAGGTTACCTAGTGTGGACTATTTTGACCCTTTTCGGATAGCTAGTGCACTCTAAAAGTGTGACACCCTGTCTAACTAAATACTGGGTAGATACTCTTTTATTAAATTAATACAAAATATCAAGTTGGTTCAGTCTTAGCATCACTGTCGAAAAACATTTAATTAGTTACTAGCTACCTAATATTTAAAAAGTGAGATGACATTTTTTTATAAATTAAACTAACTCATAACTAAGTAATGAATAACCGACAATTCGACATTCACATAAATAATCTCATAAGGATAATTAATATAATGAAATAAACTGAGTCTAGAGTAACACTCCAAATAAAATCTCAATGCCAAATAATCCCAATACAAAAGTCTGAATAAATAAATCCAACATCTGAAATAAATGAAAGTCTAAAACTGCTATCACTATGTAAGAATGGGCAACATTCCCTAACTGATACGAATGACTCTGAAGGAAGCAAAGTTATATGTGGAGGCGTCTAATACCGAGATCATGTAACTTCTATAGCAGCTACAGCAAGTCAATAAAATGGAACTCCAATGCTTAGCGTCCCTGTGGCAGGGCACCTAAAAGGTTTTTACGAAATAAAATAGATTTGGAAGCAAACGGGTCAGATTCCGATATGAAAATATTTTAAAAACAACAAGTGTTTAAATTTCAATAAACTGTAAATATTATATACATGTTAGTCACGTGATCTCACTTTAAGATTCTCACCCCGCAACTATTGTGCACGCCTAACGTATACCCTTAACCCATCCTAGTTATGCTACTAACTAACTAGTCTATAACAAATATTTGTCTATAGGGATCACCACATTGAGCCACCCGTATTACTCAATTAAAAGATACTTACATTTCAAATACTCATTATTTGAATCCATTATCACGTGTATTATTTAAGTTCCCACATCTTTAAGTCATTTAAAGATCTTAGCCATTATCATCTACTAAGCACTAGTGAACAATAATAAGTATATATTTATCTCACTCTCAGTACATATATTCACATATGGCAAACATAGGATAAGCTGCGATGCACACATACTCTGTTATCGAATCCCAGTACATCACGTACATAAGGATCACGAGTTCTGAATCACTCAGGAACCGTATCAATACAATTAACACATATTGGAGGCGAACATAGTTCACATACCCATGGCTCACACACATACCTACGTTCCCGTGGTCAGCTGACTTATCAACTCACAAATAAGTCTTCATAGTCCTATGTTCTTGAGGTACCAAATCTAAATCCCTCCGAAGGCACACAAGACAAGATTGTCCTCTTTCTACAACCTCCCGTGATAGCGACTATGGTAAGTATGTTATACACATAATAATACATTTATTAGGTAATCACACAACCTAAATAATCATCATTTAAATATAGGTATACTCCTATCCTATATTACAAGTCTCATACGTAATATAGTTTCATCTCGATTATTTTACGTAATAATATTTAGCGCGACAACTCTCATCTTATAAATCTGAGTACTTAAACCCATTGCCAAAAGGTTACTATGTCTCCCACTTGTCCCTAAGGTTATTTAAGTACATTAAAGTCCCCATACTACTATCTCTAGCGATAAGATATTGTTTATCCAAATCAAAATCAAATTTCTAAAATTTACAACCGTACCACTCTCATCAGACACTCGTAAGTTTATCATTTAATCCCAAACCAAACTAATATTTTTTGAGCCTCAAATACATCCTTACTAACCTTCTCTAAGTCCCAATGTATTCAAATAGTCCACACCAATAATTCTTAAAAGTCATAATTTGGTTAAACCTTAAAAGGAAACTTTATCACAAATGTAGGGGAGTCGATCGATCGACTCAATAATGTCGATTGATCAAACCAGTCGATCGTTCGATCGACCAGTTACAGCCCAGAATTTTAACATTTTTGGCCATCGTTTTGTCTCCAAAATTCATTACATGATCCCATTCTCCAAAGTAAATGTACTTGATCTTATAACAACCTAAACACATGATTTCTAGAGTTCCAGAATCATCAAATCATCACGAAAATTACCTACAAATTTAATTGTTCATCAAGTTTTCATGGTTAAACCTTAGGATAACATTTCTCAATTCAAGATAGCCAAATACTCAGATTTGATTCGTGATTTATATCATTTAGGATCTGTGGTGACAATTATTATGCAGTGGTGACAATTATTATGCAACACAAATAAATATGAAAGAGGTAACAACCAAGAAAAGATAAATAAAAGGCCAATCACACAACAACGAGGGTACGTGGTTCAGCAAAGAAGTGCCTACGTCCACGATGGTTCAGTCAGTGTTATTTCTCTATATTCTGAGGAATAAGTACAGAGAATACAACTTGTCCTTTGCCCCGGACTTAGGGTTTAATTTATACATGTATATGTTGGAGTAGTGGGGGTGATGGGTTCCTTCTTATTAGCCATCTCCCCTACATGGGATCGTGCTCCCTTCCAACTTCTCTTCATGGGATCGTGGGGTAATCGGATGAGTACAAGAGGTGACGGGCCTGGGCTTTGGGCCCGTTAAGGAGGGGCTACTCGTCCAGGCCTTATGGTTCTAAATTCAGGGTACCCAAAATTTCCCCTAAATTTGTTGGGCCATTTTTACAGGTCCAATGAATTTAAATAATCAGTTATGATGGTCGATTTCTTTGAAAACTGTGAAGTTGTTTTGGCGGCACCCGCTTCGCTATCCGTGCGTTATGATTAGTCTTGAAAGATTGTTGGAATAAGACACATTTTCTCTTCGTCGCTTCAGCTTTTCTAGCAATCTTCTATCTTTTGAGAACTCTTAAGCTTTGTACCTTCTGTTTTCGGTCTCCACTCTCGTCGCTTCTTCGCCATTTGACCTGATCTTCTGTCTTGTAAGTCTCTTGTGCCTTTTTTTCTCGAGTTTATAGTTTTTCTTGTATTTCTCCAATGGCGAAGATTGGAAATAAGTCAGTAACTGAGTTTAGAAAACTCTACAGTATTCCTGAGTGGGTAGAGATTGAGTGTTGTGCCTCGCCGCCTAGGAACATTAGGGATATAGAAGATGCACATTGGATTCACGTCCTGTTGCTCTCTCAGGGGGGTCTTACCTTTCCCCCCAATGGTCTGTTTCTGCACTTCTTTAGCTATTTTGGTATTGTTCCTGCACAATGTTCGCCCAACGTATGGAAAATAGTGAACGGCGTTCATAGGATAAATCAATTGTACGGCACAAGGTTAGGGCTTGCCGAGGTCTGCTTTTGTTATTCTTTTTCTCGAACGAGCTCAGGTGTCCTGTACCTTAAGGCTAGGAGCCCTGATAGGGTATTGGTAGTAAATTTACCTGATTCCCATAAGGACTACTGGCAAGAAGGTTTTCTTGTTAGGAATTGGCAATTATCCCCTCAATTTGAAGGGTCGAGGTCTGAGAGGTTCACTGTTCCCTTTTATGGGGAAGAACATATAGGTAGATGTTGTATTATTGTTTCAACCTTTGCTGACTTTGTGATTTTTCTAACCTCTCCTTGCTTTTTCTTTTTCAGCGAGGGCAAAGAACTTGGAGCCTGCTCTCAGCGAGGTTCGTATCTCGGAACTGGTGAAAGCTTGGAACATCAGGGAACCTTTGGGTGACGGTGAGCATCCTAGGTCTGCTGCTTTTCTGCTTGAATACAAGAACACAGGCTCCAGCTTCATAGCCCGACCTGTGGATAGTGTTCCGGACTTTGATTCTTCCGAAAGAGATTTCTGCTGAGCCCATCCATTTGGACGAAAAGGAGAGCAGCTCGGAGAGTGAGCCTGCAGGTGTTAGTAATTTGGGTGCAGGCTGTGTTGACAGTAGAAGTTCTTCGAGCACTTCTAGCAGTTCTGGTGAAGAGATGCCTCCTAGGAAGAATTTAATCAGCGATGATGATGATGTGCTTCTTGCCCAGAAGTCCAAGAAATCGAAGACTGCCCCCGGGGCCATAGCTACTGGTTCTCGGCCTTCTTCTCAGGAGCAAGAGAAGAAGAAGAGAGAGTAGGAGCAGGCGAGAGAGAGAGAGAAGAAAAAGGAGGATGAGAGGAAGAGGGTGGAAGAGAGAAAGAGGAGGGAGAAAGAAAAGAAGGAGGAGAGGAGGAAGATGGAACTGAGGACCAAAACTGGTCAAGCCTTGGTCCCAGTATCTGCCTTGCCTGAGGGGGCTTCGGTGGCCACCTCTCCTCAGCTTGCCCCTGCGCTGCTTGAGAGGGCAGTCCTCCCTGCAGATCGTGAGAGGGCGTTAGGGTCCGATCAACTGGCTTTGCAAGCTAGCCAGAGGCTTGCCTTGGTAAGGTTCCTTTTCTAATTCTCAACTTCTTTTAATCCGTTTTGATGGTTTCTTCTTTTTGATCCTTCCCTTATTTTTTGTAGTTTGTGACTGACTTTGCTGTACTCTATCGCTCTCGCGACAAGCTGTTGAGAAGGAACAGCGAGCTGGAGCAGCAGAAGTCTACTCTGGTGGCCAGGGGTTCTCAGCTGGAGGCCGATCTGAAGGTTGCTGATGCGGCTCGAGCTTCATCTGCCTCGGCCCTTGCTAATTCTGCTCGCGAGAGAGACAATGCTGTCAGGGAGCTCGGCGAGCTGAGGAAGTCGTATGATCAGGTCTGCTCGAGCAAGATGGACTTTGTGGAGAAGAACAGGGTTCTTGTCGAGCAGCTGGAGGCGGAGAAAGCCCAGACAGCCACTCTTAAAGAAGATTCGTACAATTCTGGCTGGGCTGCTGCGTATGAAGACGCCGAGGTTCAGATAGGCTATATTAGTCGTCTGAACTTCAAGAAAGGGTGGAACAAGGACCTCGTGGCCGCTGGGGTGGATGTTGCATCCCCACTCTTTGACGAGCATGATCCAGGGCCAAAGCCAGTCGTGGATGAGGACCCAGCCCCAACTGCTGAAGGCACCAATCCTGTTTCTCGGGCAACTCCTTCTGATGCTCCCCTGGTCGAGGAGGCAGTGGATATCCCTGCAGAGGGTAATGCCCCTGCTGATGCTGATAAGGGCAAGGGTACATCCACCGAGGTTGCTAAGTGATAGGGATTCTTTGTAACTTTTTCCTTTTTTGATCTGATGTAACCTCGCTCATTATCAATGAAAAGACTTTATTTTTGCTTATGCTGATTTCTTTCTTTTCTCTTTCTTTTACTTGTAGTTGGTTGATGTGGATGACTATATTCCTGTTACCTCCCAATTAGGTAGGACTCTGGGTCTTAATGCAAGCCCTGCAGTTCACCAGGCTTTTGCTAGGCTCTGTAGGTTTGCTAAGTCAAGGAACCAGAAATATAAGGATCAGTCCGAGCTGGTGGCCAAATTGAAGGACAGGCTCCAGGAAATGGGAGAGATTGGAGCTTCAGTGCAAGAAGAAGTTAGCGAACTGAGAGTAAAGTTACTGGAGGCCACCGAGATCAATCAAGTTGTGGAGTTTCTTCAGCGGGAGAATGACGACCTGAGGCGGGAGGTCTCGAAGCTTAAGGAGCATTCGCCGAGCACCGCTTTGGCAGTCCTACAAGGTTCTTCCTCGTCGCGAGCTGCTCGGCCTCCCCTCCTGCGTGTTGGTAGGAGTACACGGGGTAGGAGCAGGGAAGCTGAGGAGCAGCGTGAGAGGGAAATGGAGGAGCTGCACGGCGATGTCCAGCGAGCTTACGTAACTGCTGCTGGGCTCCAGAGGGACGTCACCCGACTGCGGCATTTATTCAAGAAGGTCCCTCGCCAAGTGTGGACTGATGGCTATGATCAGGGCTAGATGGATGCTCCCACAAGATTATCAGAGTTCGAGGAGATTTCCTTCATCAGGGGGTGGTTGAGTGCTCTCAAAGAGCTGCAGGTCCCGAGGAACTCGATATTGTGGTATCGGCACGAGATGTCTCCCTCTACTCTGATGCCCAATCCATTCAGGCGAGATGATCGATGGATTCCCATCGATGCTATTCCCCGGCGACTACTGGAGTCGGACGCAAATGAGGTTGTTGAGGAGTTCGATCCTGCTCCTGATGACGGGAGGAGAGCTAAGGTTGCTGACTACCTTGCTCGGAGGCTTCCACCTTCTTGATATTTTGTTTTTTAATAATTGTAAATGCTTTGGGCGAGCTTTGCCGACTAAACATGTACTATTATTGTTTGTAAATATAAAAGATTAATGGAAAGTTTGAGTTTTGGGCGATTTTGCCGACTAAACGTGTTTATCCAATCTTTGTTATATTTTTGCAGCTTCACAATCTTTATCTTGTCATGTGAGTGTCCGCCCAGTCCAGTATTAAGAATACCATTGTGCCCTTTCTTCACCTTTTAGGTCGTGTCGTCACACTCCCTTAGGTCTAAGTGGGGCATTTGGCGAGGACACACCTGTTATTGGATGTCTTCATCCGGTCAGGATTTTGTTTAACCAAAGTAGGTCTGATGCCTAAGAATACTCTGTAGGGCTTCATATATTGCCATCGGCAATGCTAAGAGGTCTGTCGTGCTTCATGATGATGACCTGAGGAGGGGTGTTCCCCTGCTATGTCAACCATTATACCTGTGATTTGAAAAGGATGTGCAATAAGATATAATTGTTACTTTTTAGAGAATGATCAACTGAGAGATTTTTATTGGTGAATAGAGAAATAAACTGTTTTTTCCCATAATGAGTACAATAAAAGATCTAACAATAGAACTCCTAAAAGTAGAATTTCTTGAGATTAGCTACGTTCCATGCTCGTGGTATCTCTCTGCCCTCCATCGTTTTCAAATGATAGGCACCTTGCAAATCGTCTCTAATTATCTCATAAGGTCCTTCCCAGTTTGGGCCCAGTTTACCGTCTGATGGCTTCACTGTGTTGCCCAGGACCTTTCTTAGGACATAGTCCCCAACTTCGAATTTCCTCGGATTGACCTTTTTGCTGTATTGCTTCGCGAGCTATTGCTGATAGCTCGCTAGTTTTACTAGGGCAAGTTCCCTGCGTTCGTCGGCTAAGTCGAGTTCAGCGAGCAGAGCCTGATCGTTCTAACCCTGCTCGAAAACGTCGGATCTCATTGTAGGCAATCCTGCTTCTAATGGGATGACCACTTCCATACCATATGCTAGTGAGAATGGCGTTTGACCTGTGGCTCGCCTAGGAGTCGTTCTGTACGCCCATAGGACATGTGGTAGCTCGGTTGCCCACGTGCTTTTTGCTCGCTCTAACCGCTTCTTCAACCCAGCGATCACTGTTTTGTTGGAAGCCTCAGCTTGTCCATTGCTTTGAGGATAAGCTACTGAGCTGAAGTGGTGCCTGATCCCTTGCTGGTCGCAGAAGTTCTGAAAAGGGCCACTCTCGAATTGTGTTCCATTGTCAGTGATGATGGTTCTGGGGATCCCGAATCGAGTGATTATATTTCTCCATATGAACTTCATCATGTCAGCATCTCGGATGTTCGCCAGTGGTTCTGCCTCGATCCACTTGGTAAAGTAATCAGTTGCGACCAGCAGGTATTTGCAATTTCCGGCAGCGGTGGGCAGTGGTCCCACGATGTCCATTCCCCACTAGGCGAAAGGCCAGGGGCTGGTCAGGGATTTCAATTCGCTGGCAGGCTGGTGGACCATGGGGGCGTGAAACTGGCATTTTAAGCATCTGCGGACATATACTGTGGAGTCCCTTTGCATATATGGCCACCAGTAACCTTCTTTTATTGCTCGGAAGGCTAGAGACCTTCCTCCGACGTGACTCCCGCAGATTCCTTCGTGAAGCTCGTGAAGCACTGTCTTGACATCGCCTGGGTGGACGCATCTAAGGTAGGGGCCGGAGAAAGATCTTTTATACAAGTCGCCTCCCGTGGATAAGTGAAAGCGAGCAGCTTTGACTCTTATCTGGTGGGCAGTCCTCTTATCCTCTGGGAGCGTTCCGTTTTTCAAATAGTCTCTTAAGGGATCAATCCAGCTAGGGGCTGGTTCCAATTGGAGTATTTGTTTCGCTTTTGTCAGCTTGCAGTTGGGGTGAATGCTCGGGCAGCTAAGGAAATCGATAGGGATTATCCTTTTAAGGCTGGAATCAACTGCCGAGCTTAGGGCTGCCAAGGCGTCAGCGTGGATGTTCTGCCCCCTGGGAAACTGTTGGATGTTGATTTCTTCAAAATTCGTCATCAAGTTTCTTACCAAGGAGAGGTAGGCTGCCATCCTCTCATCCTTCGCGTTGTAGTCTCCACTTATCTGATTGGAAACTAGTTGCGAGTCTCTGAATACCTGTAAATGATTTGCTCCTAGAGTTTGCGCCCTTTGGAGACCTGCAATTAAGGCTTCGTATTCTGCTTCGTTGTTGGAGGCTGCAAATCCCAGCCTGATTCCTTGCTCGAGGACTGTATTTTCTGGAGTGATGAGAACAATTCCTACTCCTGCCCCCTTTGAGTTGGAGGCTCCATCAACGAATAGCTTCCAGCTTCCCCCTGTAGCCTGGCTGTTTTGTTCTATTGGCTTAGGCTGGTCGAAGGGTTCTTCGCTTGTGAATTCAGCTATGAAGTCAGCGAGGATTTGACCCTTGATAGCTGTCCTTGGTTGAAATTGGATGTCAAACCGGCCGAGCTCGACTGACCACTTAGACAGTCTGCCCGACAAATCCGCCTTCCTTAGGACAGCCTTTAGGGGGTGTGATGTAAGGACAATGATCGTGTGAGCTTCGAAGTAATGCTTCAGTTTCCTCGAGGACATTACTAGGGCGAATGTGAGATTTTCCAATGGCAGGTAGCACTGCTCGGCGTCTAGTAAGGTTTTGCTCGCGTAATAGACTGGATGTTGGATCCCTGTGACTTCACACATTAGCGCTGAGTTGATAGTATGACTGGATACAGAGAGGTAGAGGTACAAAGGGTCCATTTGCTGTGGTATGACAAGCAGTGGTGGGGATCTTAGGTAGGACTTGATCTCGCCTAATGCTTGTGAGCAACCTGGGGTCCATTCTACCGTTTTGCTGCCTTTCAAGAGTTGGAAGAAGGGCTTGCATCTCTCGGAGGATTTAGAAATGAAACGATTTAGAGAAGCGAGCATTCCAGTGAGCTTCTGTACATCACGGATTGTGCGAGGAGGTTGCACCCGTTTAATTACATCAATCTAGTCCGGATTTGCCTCTATGCCACGCTTGCTGACCAAATACCCAAGGAATTTTCCAGACTGGACACCGAAGGAACACTTGCTCGCATTGAGTTTCATTCGGTATTTCCTGAGGATTTCAAAGGTACTTGCCAGGTCCGAAAGGTTGTTTTCTTTCTCCTTGCTCTTGACGAGCATGTCGTCGATGTAGACCTCCATCGCGTCTCCCATCTGATTCTTGAACAGTTTAGTAACCAGCCGCTGATAGGTTGCCCCTGCATTTTTTAGCCCAAGAGGCATGACCTTGTAACAGTATAAACCAACCGTCGTGATAAACGCCGTTTTATCCTGATCTGGTGCGTACAGGGGAATCTGGTGATAGCCTGAGTATGCGTCCAGGAAACTCATTCGCTTGTGAGCTGCAGTGGCGTCTACTAGTTGGTCTATTTTTGGAAGAGGGAAGCTATCCTTGGGGCAGGCTTTGTTGAGGTCAGTGAAGTCTATGCAAACTCTCCACTTCCCGTTGCTTTTTGGAACTACCACTGGGTTGGATAACCATTTGGGGAATTGCACTTCCCATATGGATCCTGCATCCAGCAGTTTTTCGACTTCTTGTTCTATTGATTTGGCTTTCTTGGGAGTAGTTCGTCGTGCCTTCTGTGCTATCGGCTTGAATGTGGGACTGACGTGCAACCGATGGCAGACCATATTGGGATCGATTCCTGGCAGCTCATAGGGTTTCCAAGCGAAAACATCTATGTTTCTTCTGAGTAAGGTTAACAAATCCTTTTGCTCTTGGTCAGTGAGTGAGGTCCCGATCAGGAAGACTCTGCTGTTGTCGCCTTCTCTAGCAATTACTTCTACCAGGTCCTCTACAACACGCTCGGAGGGGAGGAGCCTGGTCTCTTCCACTCCGGGCCTTCCATATTTTAATTGCTATTTGGAAGGGATTGCACCTTCCTCCACTTTCTCGCTGGTTTGAACGTCTTTTTTCTCTGGCTTTGGTCGGATGGCCGCTATGAAGCACTTTCTCGCCATCGCCTGGTCACTATGTATCTCCATCACTCCTCGCTCGGTGACATATTTGAGTTTCTAGTGGTAGGTCGAGGAGACTGCCTTCATTGCATGAAGCCATCCCCTGCTGAGGATGGCTTGATATGGTGAATCGATGTCGACCACTAAGAATTCGATCATTTTCGAAACATTTCCAGCAAGCACTGGTAGTACTATCTTGCCCAGAGGCATGTTCATTTTTCCAGCGAAGCCAACCAGAGGAACAGTGGTTCCCTTCAGGTCGGTGATGTTCAACTTCAATTTTCTGAACAGGTCGATGTACATTACTTCGGATGAGCTTCCTTGATCGACGAGGAGCCTGTCGATATCAAAGTTGGCTATCCTGAGTGTAATGACTAAGGCATCGTGATGTGGGTTCCTCACTCCCACAAGATCTTCATCCGTGAAAACAATATGCTTGTTGTAGTTGATGTCCTCTGCTCGCCGGCGTTTTCCTGCCTGTGATTTCGCTGGATCTATTTGAAAAGCTTGCATTACTGCTGTTAGCTTCTTTACCTCCATTTGCCCTGGATTTGCTTAACATCGGATACTCCATGGATTACTGTGAATTCGTGTCTGGTGTCGTCTTCTAATAAGTTGTCGGGTTTTGCCTCCTTGTGGACAGTCACTCTCTCTACCTTCCTTTCCACAAAGTCATTCAAATGTCCGAATTGGTCCAGCTCCTCGAGGTGGGACTTAAGAGCCTTGCAGTGCTCGGTCTTATGTCCTCCCTCTTTGTGGAAGGTGCATCTCAGCGCATTGTTTCTTTTCGATGGGTCTCCTCCCATTTTTCGGGGCCATTTGATGAACGGATCATCCTTGATCTTAGCGAGAATTTTGTAAATTGGTTCTTTGAAGATGGTGTTGACCGCCTGGAACGACTTTGCAATGTCAGGGCTTCCTCCGTTCTTGGGGCCATTCTTGCTCCCATTCTTTCCTCCTTTTTTCTGGTTATCAACTTTCTCACTTCCCTTCGTGGCAAGCTTGGCTCGACTGTTCTCACCTACGTTAAGGCGGGTGACATCTTCCACCTTTGTGTATTTCTCAATTCGGGCCATCAGGTCATCAATGGTGGTTGCTTCCTTCTTTGTCAAGGACTGGTAAAGGAGGGAAGAGCTAGGTAGCCCAATTTTGAATGAAGCCACTGCCACCTCTTCCGCGCAGTCTTCGACTTCATTGAATAACTCCCAGTACCTCTTCGCGTAGTCTCGAAGTGTCTCCTGAGGAGTTTTCTTCATCGTCAATAGAGCATCTATCCTTTTGGGATGGGAGCTGCTGGTGATGAACCGGTCCGTAAAGAGCTCGGCCAGGGATTTGAAATTTCTGATGGATCGGTGAGGGAGTTTCTCGAACCATTTTTGGGCCACGTCATGGAGGCTCGAGGGAAAAATACGGCACATCAGTGCATCTCGGTGATTCCAGAGGGTCATAGCCTGCCGGTACTGCCTGACATGATCAATGGGATCAGTCTTCCCATCGTAAATCTTGAACCTTGGAATAGCAAACTTTTTGGGAGCTTCTTCTTCTTCAATTTCCCTCGTGAAGGGCGATTTCATCTGGGTCTTGAGGGCTCTCCTGGCGAGTTCTCTGGTTGACCTGGTGCCGCGGTGAGCTGGATGTTGGTCCATTTCTCTGTGGACTAGGTTCCGTATGTTGTCGTCGCTGCGAGCAGGGCTCTGATAGCGGCGAGCTTTTCTCAGTTGCTCGCAGAGGTCGTCGTCTGAGTCGCCACCTTCGAACCCTTAATATTGCCGCCTAAGGCTCCTTCCTCGGCTGCGAGATTTGCTCGCCTGAGGGCTAGGAGTGCGATAGGGGCGTCTCCTGGTATCAGGACGTAGTTCTTTTTCCAGTTTTTCCAGTCTTCTTTTCAGGCGAGTATTCTCAGCCTCATACCTGCGAGAAGACTCCCTCTGCTCGTGGAGCCTTGCTTCGTATGCATCGATCAATCTGGATATCTGAGTGGACCTTGTTGGTCCTTGACTTTCTTCTGAGGCTGGCCTTTCTAAGCGAGCCCCTTGATCTGAACGTCGGACTTCAGACCTAATCCTGCGAGGAGCGGGTGGCTCCTGAATATCTCCTGCTTGAGGAGCATTGCTGCTGTGACCAGACATCTTAGATTTTTTCTTGGCGTGGGATCTTCTCAAGGAAAGATAAACGTTTCCCACAGACGGCACCAATTGTTGTGACAATTATTATGTAGTGGTGACAATTATTATGCAACACAAATAAATATGAAAGAGGTAACAACCAAGAAAAGATAAATAAAAGGCCAATCACACAACAACGAGGGTACGTGGTTCAGCAAAGAAGTGCCTACGTCCACGGTGGTTCAGTCAGTGTTATTTCTCTATATTCTGAGGAATAAGTACAGAGAATACAACTTGTCCTTTGCCCCGGACTTAGGGTTTAATTTATACATGTATATGTTGGAGTAGTGGGGGTGATGGGTTCCTTCTTATTAGCCATCTCCCCTACATGGGATCGTGCTCCCTTCCAACTTCTCTTCATGGGATCGTGGGGTAATCGGATGAGTACAAGAGGTGACGGGCCTGGGATTTGGGCCCGTTAAGGAGGGGCTACTCATCCAGGCCTTATGGTGCTAAATTCAGGGTACCCACAGGATCTTATTCAATTCTCTGATCTTTCCAAAATTTATCTACATGCAAAACCTACCCATATTCAAGATTAAATTCTCCCAATTCATGAATTTATCAATATTTCAAGTTTAGTCTCCAATTCTAAACTACCATGGATAATATATTTGCTGAATCATAACAAGTTAAATAACTTGCATCTAATGGACCTTTTGATCCTTTGGAGAAGGTGATATGGTGGTGATATTCTCTTTCCGATCACAAATATGGAGGTGGTGGCGATGCAAGGTGGTTGTTTGGCCTTAGCAACCTTTGGAAACCCTTCCTTGTTCTCTACTTCTCTCTCTCAAGTTTGTAGAAGTCAATAAACCTAATGATCCTAGGGGTTGGTCTTTACATAAATCCTAATTTTGTAGGTTAGTATTCATCAAATAGTAAAATGACTAAAATACCCTCATGGATTGTCGGTTTGGCCTAAAACTACCCCGGGACCCAAACTAAATCCCTTGAATACTTTTCTGACTATCTCGATACTTCCGGACATATTGACGCACTAAAAATGACCATAAGGATGACATAAAAATAAATTACTTTATAATCCATTAAATTGGTCCCGACACGACTAACACGAGCGTCCCAACTTAATTTCCAAAACTGTCGTATTTCCAGCTCTTGATAATTTTAAGAAATTCATAATAATATATTACTATACTCTCTCAATAATATTCAACATAAATATCATAATAAAATACCAACTCTCGTCTCGCTAGTATTTAAATCTAGATTAATTAATAATTAATTTTCCATTTTTAATTCAATTAATCCCATAATTAAATCAGTAAAAATACGGGTATTACAAAAAGGTCATTGCACATTAATAGTTCCACAACTTATCATTAGGGACTATCAAAAATACTTTAATGTGTAACTATTTTCAAACCATTATGTAATTAACATTGAGTCAGTATAGTCTTTACCGTTATAGAAAATAAAATAGTAATTGTTGAATATAATCGTAACACAATCCAATGAATTATTTAAACCCATGATGCATAAATTATGCACCCTAGTCTTATCCAAAATTGTACCATGTGAGTATATCGTTACCTACATTATTATGTAAATCCTTTAACAATGACCGATATATTTTCACAATCGGATCGAGATCCTTAACCTAAACCATCGTCCTAATTGAACGGTGACATGATAAGCTTTAAAAGAAATGGGATATTATTGCCAAGCTCAACGATGCTAACCTCTTTAGAGTTCATACCTACTCATTTGTCTTTAATTATCATGGCACTCTACAAAATAAAACGAACATTAATAATTTCCCAGTAGCTCCCATGAGCATTTATTATTTTAACTTTCTGATCCCAAGAGTTCATACTTGAACTTAGAATCATTATCCTAAGATATTATTAATACTTTCTCAGGGCTATGTATCAACTTGAACTAACTAACATTTACTACCTTAGGGATCAATACATCTAAATATCATCATAACACAGTTTCTCCAAACATTTCTACTAGCATCAGTCAATATATTAATCATCCAAACCTATATCAAAGTCTATGAAAATACGTGAATCTATACTAGATGGACTTACTTACTTAACGTGTACATTGACCCCACACTTGGGTATGTTGTTATATTACCACAACCGCAACTAGCCTATGAGTAGTAAATATTTAATATGTGTGTAAGAGGTCTGGTTCAGTTGTTCCCTATTAAGCCAAGACACTATTGAAAAGGCAAACCACTATTTGGTGTTCACAAAACTACTTGTTAACATAAAGGAAACTCGAAAGTGAAAACCTTACTATTTTTTTCCAAACACACGTCTTTACTCCAAATCATTACCAAACACGTCAAGATAATTCATTCCTCAATTGCATTAAAATTTATAACTCCACTACCAAAATCAACAAAATTATCCTTCAATGACTACAATTTCTCGAAAGCCTTTCATTAAGTCTTGACACAATTTTATTTCACCTAGTCGTTACTAAAAATCATTTGTTTCATTCTAAATATTTAAAAAAAAAAAATTCTCCACATGGTAATGCGTACCTTGACTTTGTATACAAAACTCTTTTCAAAGGGGTATAATTGATACTAAATTAAACTCCTCATTATACTTCATCAAGAATGAACTTTTTAATTTAAAGAGGATAAAACCTCAAAAATCAACTTTTAAATTTCAATTAGCTTCCTGTCATTATACACCATTGAGTGACTTATCATATGTTTTCTATGAAACTCAATCATTCCACCTAAGAAACAAATCCAATATTTTCCCAATACTTATTATGATTAAAATGAGCGCCTTCACATATCGACACGGCCCGTGGGTCATAATGACTAGGGATAACTTACATTCTTGTTTTTATGTCATATACCTAACCTCATTCCTAGTATTTAAGATTTTTAAACTACCGTATACTGGGTTAACTATTAAAAATTATCTTTAGACTAACATACTTTCCATGATAGATCCTTATATAGATACTTTATCCCCAAGTGTCCACTCGAATCATTCTATTGTGCCACATATCCTTAACACTAACAACTTTCAATACCATTATTAATTTCATGCTCAACCACCGATGGCATGACCTTATATAGCGTTAAATTATTATTATCATTTAATGTGATAAACTCCATCTTCTTAATGTCTCACTAGTGTACATAAAATTTGTATAATCCCAAATTCATTTTAATGATTATATTTTAAACTCAAACCCGAATATTGAAGGATTAAATCCTGTTCTAATAACAAAAGGTTACACTTACCCTCATCGTAGACAAAATGAACTAATACCTAAGCATAGATAGAATATAACAGTTTACCTTTATACAAAAACGAAATACAAGTGCACTCTCTGACACTCAAATAACATATTCTCTGATACCAAGTTGTGACGCCCCATTTTTCGGGTGTTAATGTGGAAAATCTTTTTAAACTTTGATTTCATTTAAGAAAATTCCCTTTTGAAATAAATACTTGATTTATTTATTATTGTCGCAACATATGTTTAATTTAATTAAGGAAGTGATATCTAGCTTATGAAATTCATAGGGACACTTGAAATACAAGAGTTTTTTAGTTCTATGAAATAATTAGTCAATACAGCAAAATTTGCATTTGCCTTGTATTATTACAACCAAACTTAAAGTCCTTGATTTACAGTCAAATGATAAAAACCATTGTTTACATATTAAAATGAATAGTGACAGAGCTATAATTTCGTTGATAACTTTCCTTTCCTTTCTCATTATCCTTGTTGTTTCCTCTACCTGAAGCACCTTGGGGGTGGAAAATGGCGGGGTATGTGTTTATGCCTAATAGGATAAGTATTAGTAGAGTATAATATAGAAATGGATATTTACATATATACACAATATATTTTAGCTATCATTAAGTCATCTTCCATTTGATTAATTCTTCTGATGAATCTTGTATCATAACCATGCAATTGACATTATGATCATGTAACTCGGGCGAGGAACTTACTCACACATGATCTTTATTACTTCACCATCGGCGTCCCGTTAATTCAACCATTAACTTACTTTCATACATTTCCAAATTGTTTCGTAAACTTTATTTTGCATTAATGAGTGACGTGATGAAAATCATCATTTCACTTGATTAATCGAGGGAGCAATGTTATATGACCTTTCATCGACTCCCACCATGTCGAAATATGCTCTTGATCAGTGGCCTTAGGTATGAGCATTAAGTCGTACCCTAGGGCTCCGGGTCCTCCTTAAATTTCTCGGTTACCTCATAGGTCCTTTTTACTTATTACGCCATTATAACCCTTTTTTCTTTCTTTATTTTTGTCTCATTTTAAGCTTTTTTCCTTTATTTCCTTTTTTACTATCCGAGACGAGACAAGTCCCAACACATTATTTCCAAGTTTTATACTTTATCAAAAGTTCGTTTTCATTTCACTTTAAAACTCGATATTTTGCCTTTTGAAAATAACTTTATTCATAATTTGTTGTGAAACTTAATCCTTAGAGTTCAAATAACCATTTCTTACATTTTGTGTGCTTTTCACTATTCATGCACACTAGTAAGTTGCATTTTATTCATTTTGCAAAAATGCCCCTTTCATCATTAATTTACAAAACATGAGTTTTCATCACATTAAATCCAACTCTTTCACTAAAATCCTCTTAGTTTAGTGAATTTTCTCTTAAGTCCAACTTTTTCATAAAATGACACTTTTGTACAAAATATTACTTTTGTCATTTTAAGACTTTACTTTTCAAAATATTATCTTTGCAATTATCATTCCATGTTCTTCATTTAAAACCAATTTTCCAAAACAATACTTACTTTTGTAAATGTTACTACATAGTCCTAACTTTTTATAAAATCATACTATTTGCCATAAAACCATACTTTTGACATTTCAAGAATTGTCTAACAAATTGATAACTTTACTTTGTTCTTCGTCTTCCCTGGTTTTACTTTGAGCCTGAACTTTTTTATATTGCACATTTAATCATCCATGTTTATACTACGTTTACACTTAGTACCCATTTACTTTGTTTCCTTAAAGCTTTTTAAACTTTGTTCACATAAATTATATCATTTCATGTGATTAGTATCCTGAAACTCTAGCATCTATCATTTCATGTTGAAAGACTTATTTTCATACACTTTCAACACATTTAACCCATTTATCCCAACTACATGAGTTATGTTGTGAATGTAAGGTTTTACTCCCATAAAACCTATATATGTATCCTACTATTTCTTAAAAACAATTCAATATAACATTTATCATGAAGTCAATAAATTTTACATGATTTGTAAAAGAAATAATTTTCTTAAACTTTCTTAAAACTATCCTTCTTTCAATCTCTGGATTTCATCCATTTTTATCACATATTCTTCAACATATATTCATATGTAGTGATAATAATATTAGATGGTCATTTGAATTATATATATATTTCATGATTTGTATTTAAACTTGAAAATAGAGTGTAGAATCCCTACCTCAAGTGATGAAATCCATCAAATAATATAGAGAAAATCAGTTTCAAAGCCTCCAAGAAATATCCAGAAAACTTCCCCAAAGTTCCAATCTTTTCTGAAATTGTATTCTTCCAAAACAAACTTCTAAACCCAAGATCACTATTCTACAACATTCGTAAACACTAGGGAATGGAAGATGGAAATGAATTCTAGTTTGTATGAATGTAGGGAGGATAATGAAACTTCTAGTTGATCAAACAAAATAGAGAGATATGGATTTTTGGATTTTTCCTATATACATAATTCTTCTCTACATAAATGGACGATATGGGGTTGGTATCCCTCTCTACACCCTCACTAATGATCCTATAACCAAAATTAAATGTTCATAACACTTTAGAGTAGTACCCCAATTCCTAGATCAGTCAAAATATGAGAGAAAGGTGGCTCCAACTGATGAGGATTCAAGATATTTACCCTCCTAAAATTATACATCTCAAAAACTTTCAAAATAGGCATCCTGCGGGATTTCAAATAGATTTTATCTTAGATCGAATAGATTCCCCCCCATCATGTCCAGTTTTTGTTTTTTAGAATTCCTTATTTATCTTAATGATATTATTGCTTGAATATAAGTGTATTTATATAATTTGTTATGTATAATTTCTTTTAATTATATTTAAAATGCGCAAATTAATTTAACACGCAGTATGCGACATTTGTATGTTTCTCCTTAAACTTATTTTCAATTAGAAATAACCTATTTAAATTAATTCCATTACATTCCCATAACTTTAAGTTCATATAATTTTCAAATCATGCGAGTCCAAAAATATAATGTGATTTTAATAATTCGATAAAATTCCAGCGTTATATATACAATAAAATTAAATTTTACTTATACTTTAGGGTTTCTTTATGTGACCACCCGCTAAAAATAATAACGGGTGGCCAGCCCTATACTACATTAAATCAGGTATCTCATATGGCACAGTCTCAACATCAACTGACAATACACCGCAATATAAGGCTAACTACCCATATTGTCATATGAATATAATTATTCTCTCCAAATAGAATCTCCAATTAAGGTGGGCTTCCCCACTTAGAAAATACGATAATATCTAATCGGTATTCCTCGAATTTAGTCAATATGACTCCAATAATTCCATATAAGGGAAACTCTATAAAAGTTTCCAAAACATACTCCAAACAACTCCTATAAAGGTTCCCAATCGATAACCTCGAACAAATTGGAATGAAATTCTCCCTAGAAAAACATTCCCCCAAAAGCCCTGTTTCCGAATCGATTAGGGCCAATTCTGAATCGATTCGGCCCAGCGAATCGATTCGTACAGAAAGGCAAATCGATTTGGGTCATCAGACCTGGGATTCTGTCTCAGGCCGAATCGATTCGGCTGGAGTCCGAATCAATTAGGTCACTCAGACCTGGTCACCTGAATATTTTCGAATCGATTCGGTAGGAGGCCGAATCGATTCGGCCCTTCAGAACTCTCGAAAATGGCTACTTTTTAAGTAGGCCAAAAATCCCAAAATTTGTTTTAATCATCTTCCAACCATTTTTATCCAACCCAATCACATATATATCATCAATATTCATCCTAGAATACATATAAACTAATTTATAACCTTAAATCCATTTATACACTATAAATCTAAGGTTTTCCCAAAAAGATAGGTTTTGATAATTTAAACCTAAAACCCACAAATTTAGTCCACAAATCATGCAATAAATGATACATAATAATTATTTAGCAAGTTTAATCACTTGCCTCGGGTTCGTAGGGTATGAATCCGCCTTGAGATCGCGTATATGCCAGAAATCTCCACTTTCTCTTATTCTTTCTTCTTCTCTCTTTCTTTCTTTCTATTTCTCTTTCTCTCTTTGGAGAATTAAATCTCTCGTAGGCTTTTTAAGCCCTAACTCCCAAGATACACATCTTTAAATGATAATACACACTTTAAATGACCCGGTAACTTTAATTCAAGTCAAACGAGCTCAAATTATTTCGAAACCTAAATAGACCACAGGTACAGTCATTTCGACTTTCTCAACCCTTCCGAAAACAATGGCGCCCTCAGAATTGCCATCCAAACAATTTTCTAACGACTTCACATTTTGAACTCAATTGCCAATTTAATGATTCTCCAAATAAAATAATATTTATTTCTCCCAAAATAAGTAAATCATCGTCTCCAAGACTTCGGGTTCTTACAAA
Source organism: Sambucus nigra (assembly GCA_949130495.1). Lineage (NCBI taxonomy): Eukaryota > Viridiplantae > Streptophyta > Magnoliopsida > Dipsacales > Adoxaceae > Sambucus > Sambucus nigra. The sequence continues at coordinate 42,330,650 of OX422216.1, read as the reverse complement.
CTTCCCCACTTACAAAAATTTCATCCTCAAAATTTTAGCTAAGCCTAATTCTCCAAAGCTTAACTAGTTCTACTACACTTAACCTCACTAATCCTATATCCAAATCTCTAACTTCCCTCGACGAATTAATTTAATTTAATTTATTTTAAGTTGATCTTGAGTCTTATAAAACCAATTTCCACAACTAGGGCGCCCATACACCCTTTATAATCGAGATATCGCTCTTACCAATCATAATGAGGCTTCATTTGCCTCCAAAATTCCACAATTCTATAAATATAAAGTATATTAGCATTTTAATAATATAAAAAATTTGAATGGTCCAAAGAAATAACTCCTCTCAATTCCTGACATTCATCACTTTCGTGCGGGGGACGTCTCGCAAAAGAGAAATCCAAACAAGGAACCATCCCAATACACTACTATGTAGCGACGTCGGGGATTGAGAGTTTGTTAAATCCGGACTAAAGTTTGAAAATATTTTGGGAAAAATTTATTTTGATATACACCAAAGGCCGAGGAAAATTTTATTTTGAAAACAGTTATGAAAAACATTTTGGTTTATGTCTTACAATATTTACATAAAGTGCCTTATGTCCCACACAAGGTCTTTTAAATCATCATGCATATAACAACATATAGCTCACAAAAATTAGCATAATTATGAGCTAAACTTTTCCTGCATCCCAACAATCCACAACCTTTAAACTCTTTTCAGTAATGATATCTCATATCATATTAACATATTGCCATTTATAAGGCTCATCCATATCTGGAATACAACAATTATATAAGTCCAACATGACTATATAAAAAGAAGTAGCTTTTCATTACTACTTAACACACAACAACAATTCTTATATTCACCACAAGGTTTATAGCTCTCTTTGAGCATAATACAAAATTATCTATTCTATCGAAAGATAATAGCATAAGAGCCTAACTTGCTCAAAATTCCCCTTAGGGTCAATACATACATAATAGGGTTATAGCACTACCCTCTCATCAATATCTCACATACGATATATCAAAACTTCATAATGTAATAATCCTATTCACAAAGAAAAATTAACTTACATCATCCGTCTCTAGTCCGATTCCCCTTCCTCATCAATGGGCTCCCAAATAAAGTCCCCCGATCTAAAATGACCTTGAATCTGTTGTAGGGGTTGCACTTCCAAAATTTCATCAAAACGTGGTCCTTTTCCTCTTTTAGGACGATCTCTCTTTCTATGACATATTTCTTTACAAAAGAAACACTTACCCATAAATCCTTTTCGCCCACTCGCATTACTGGCACTCTCATCGCCAAACTTACTTGATGAACTCGAATCTCCCAAGTTCTTACCCTGTTGCGAACGAAGACGATATTCATGACACTTTAATAGTGCCGCATTCACTACCTCGATGAAAGTCACTAACTTAGGACTCTCTAATAAATGTTGCCAAACTTTCCAATCTAAACCTCGAATAAACTTCGATTTACGTTTCTCTTCCGTATTTACCTCATTAGGTACCAATTTCGCCAATCTAGAAAAATCTTCCTCATATTCTGCCACCATTCTATTACCTTGAAAAATCTCCATATTCTGAGTCGGGGAAGGAAAATACCTTCGATCAAAAAGTTCCCAAAATTCTATTATAGATAAAGTATCTCTCTGTTCAGATGTGGTGACAGACTTCCACCATTGAAGAGATGCAGCCGTTAACTTAAAGGTGGATAAAAATTGCTTCTACACCTCACTACACTCAACCATACAAAGGTGCCTCTGCATACTATTCTTCCATTTACTTGCAGCCTTTGCATCAAATCCCCCTGCAAACTCGAGAGGATGCCCCTTACTAAAATCTTCCTTCACTCTTTCCCATAAAGACAATCCTAAATGGGGTTGGCTTGCTTAAACGGCAGATTGTTGCGCCATCGTGGAAATGGCAGCAGTTACTGCTTGTGCCACAATATTGGCAACTTCATCTGTAGTCATGCCCCTTTGAGGCATTTGGGGTTCCACATCCCCTTTATTTGCCCAGACTGAACGACTTCTCTTCATTGGCATCTGAAACAAGAACAATTGTATCAGAACGCCTTTCAAATGTTTTCAAATCACAGAAGAAATATGGACGTATGAATGCAACCGTCCAATTAATAAGGCTCCACATCAAGAACGCTTACGGAAGATCGCAGTAACGCACATAGATCCTAAAGACACTAGAACTTGATGCTCTGATACCATCTGTGACAACCCGCTCAAAATAATAACGGGTGGCCAGCCCTATACTACATTAAATCAGGTATCTCAGATGGCACAGTCTCAACATCAATTGACAATACACCGTAATATAAGGCTAACTACCCAAAACTATTAAAAGCGAATTATCAAAATTTTAAACTTTTTATTTAACAACAACAACAAAACCAATAATGCAATAATAACCAACAATACACATCTAACTATGATGAGCGATGATTGCAAACTCCAATAATAAGAAATGGTACAATACAATGTACAACAAAATCTCAACAATGAAATACCCGAATATGCTGTCGGGTAACAGACAATACAATAATCTGAGAAATGAAATATAAAAGTGTTAATCTGTGACACCCCGCCTAATTAAACCTTGGGTGATCAAGCCTTAATTTAATTTAAGCAGGTTTCTTAAATGGTTCATTCTTAGCATCACTGCCGAAAGCTTTTTAAGTTACTAACCACCTATGTGAAATTAAGCTAGTGCCAAATTTTATCTTCCTTAAGCAGAATAAACAACCCATACAAAACGATACAATTCCAGTAATAATAAAACAATACGCATAAATAACTGAATACAGATAAAGTCTTGCCGAAAACCACGGCCAAGAAAACCAACTCAAAATCCAGAATCAGAATAACTGTAAAAGCAAATATTGGACAACATGTCCCAACTAAGAATACTAAAACTGAGATCCTGCACTAGAACTGAAAAAGAGGAAACGTCTAAACAATCCCTGCAACATCCACACTTGCTGCAGCTCCCAAATCCCTGGAATGAAATCATGTTGGGTGTCCCTGTGGCTGGGCACCTAAAAGGTTTTTAAAAAAAATTTACATAGCAAGAGTTAGTACTTAAAACATTTGAAAATATTTTGCAAGCAGTTATCACAATTGAGTTATTGATTACATATATTAAGGTTTCGCACACTCCCTTGAACTTCCTCACCTCTCTTTTATAGTGCATGTCTAACGAGGGTACTTAGTTAACCTAGATGTACTACCCCAGTTAACTAGATTACGATACCCCTGTATGTACCACCTCACTAAGTCCCCATGACCTACTCGCAGTATTTTAATAATCCATATTTCATGTTCTATAAACGTAGATAACTTATTCATTTCTTGTTATCCTTATTCTTGTAATAATTACATCATGCTATTTAATTATTGCTAAAATATTTACAATCCATCTCACTATCTACTACTCTAAGTCAGTAGATTATACATATGGAACACATTTTATCATGCAATCATATATTAAATATTAGTTATCACTAACATATCCTTTTGACACACATAAAGGACCCTTGGTTCGGAATGATTCATCGACCCCAGGTGAGATTTGGTTCGGAATGATCCATCGAACCCAACTATTTATATATATGTATATATACTCATATTCTGGTTCGGGACTCTTTTATCGCGACACCAGTTTAAGGTTTGGTTCGGCATTTTACATCGACCCCAAACATATAATAACTTTATGTTAGTTCGGAATGTCTCATCGACCCTAACATAATTAATTTAGGTAAAATTCTCTTAACCCAAATTTCATATAATTTAGTAGGTACACACCCGACCTATCCAATCATGCCCGTACGTAATATATTTTACTTATATTCATCGTACTCATTAATTTACGATTTATTTCACTATTGCATTTATTCGAGTATTCACGCAACTCTAAGGGTCCTAGTTACCCCTCCCTTTATTCAGTAGTTAAGTTATCTTTAACCAACTGGTATTTTTCAGAATTTAATCTCACTCTTTCCGTATCTAAATTCTCAAATTCCCGATCTACGACTCAATCGATTATCTTCCCGTCGGTCCATTTCTCCAAATTTCCCCCTCAATCATTTATGAAGAAATCTAACGGTACACCTACTGGTATTTATTAAGTCTCCTCATAGGTAAAATATCATCACTAAGGTTCCCATTAGGCGACAATAATTAAAAGGAAATTTATCCACAAAATTTTCCAAGTACAGCCAGGTTCGATCGATCGATGGGATATGGTCAATCGATCGACTGCTCGATCGATCAACATTCAAGGATCGATCAAGCAGTGACAGGCCGAGATCGTCTTCTTCATGCGGGTTTCACCATTTTTGTTAATATATCTCCCATGATAATTCACCATAATTGCAACCAATAATTTCTAATCATTCCTACATATTCTAGGATGATTACTAACGATTTAAAACATCAATATCATTATAAATTTTGTCCAAATTAACTAAAAATTTTCTTATTATTCAAGAACCCTAAAAATACAATCTTTCCATCTTTTCCTCATAAGTCCAGATTTTTAGTTCGATTTAATCATCAAGTCTTCTATGATATCAGAATATTTAGAGATTAAAAACGTTCTATATGAAATCCCTATCAATCATGGATCATAATCAAGTGTTTTACTCCCAAAAATATCATAAAAACCATGTTCTTCATAAAGCTTATATATGGGTATTATAACTCAATTTATTTTGCAATTAACCACTTGCCTTATGATTTGTAGGGTCTGATTTCGTGGTTGTTGTTGATGATTGATGATTTTTATCCTTCAATCCTCCTTCCCAACAAGTTGGTGGTGAAATCTCCTTAGAACTCTCCCTCATTCCTTCTTTTGCCTTAGGAAATTATTTCTCTCTTCTCTCTAATGGCTATGGTGTATTTCCTTACTTTCTAACCCTAGCCTCAAACTCTTATAATCTGACTTAGGGTTCCAAAATTCGTAGGTCTCCTCACCCATAAATGTAAAGTGACCAAAATGCCCCCGAATGGTCCCGGTTTAGCCCAAAAATGACCCGGCACTCAACTAGTACCCTCGGGTACACTATTTTGACTAATTCGACCCTTTCGGAATCATCTGTGGATTCTAAATTATCTTTTGAGTTTCTTAAAATATGTTTCTCATCTCATCTTCAATTTTTGTCTACGCGCGACACTCGGTTGAGATAACTCAGGTACGTCCATATAATTTGCTAGGCCGTCCATATAATCTTTATTAACATTACATCACATTAAATTACTCTACTCACGTAATTTAATTTAAAACGTGTCACATTAAATTACTCTACTCATGTAATTTAAATAAAACTTATTTTTATCATATTAAATACTCTACTCACGTAATTTAAAAATGTATTTTCCTAACTATGCAAAATTACGGGGTATTACATACTTCCCCTCTTATAAAAGGAATTTCGTCCTCGAAATTTAGAAAAATACCTGTGGTGAATAATTCAGGATATTGTTCTTGCATATCCTCCTCCCGTTCCCAAGGAGACTCGTCGATATTGTGATGTCCCCACTGTAATCTCACTAAGGGTACCATCTTGGATGGTAGTTTGCGCTCACTATAATCCAGAATAGCCACGGGTCTTACCTCATACGAGACATTTTGCTGTAAATTGATCTCCTCGAGTGGAATGTGCCAGAAGGCTCTCTCACTCCTCTTGTATTTATTCAGCGACGCTACATGGAATACATCGTGTATTCGCTGAAGATGTTCAGGGAGTCTCAATCTGTAAGCTACCGGTCCCACTCTCTCAATGATAGGAAATGGCCCCACATATCTCGGTTCTAACTTCCCTTTCTTGCCGAACCTCATAATCCATTTCATAGGAGATACTCGAATTAACACCTGGTCGCCCACATCTAGTTCCACGTGTCTCCTACCGGCGTCAACATAACTCTTCTGCCTATCCTGAGCTATTCGAATACGTCCTCGAATCAACTCTATTTTGGAAGAAGTCTCTTGTATCATCTCTGGCCCCAATAGCTTTTTATCCCCCACCTCTAACCAGCAGGTGGCCGAACGACAAGGCCTCCCATAAAGTGCCTCGAATGGAGCCATACCGATAGTGAATTGGTAAAAGTTATTATATGCAAACTCCACCAAAGGAAGGTATGGCTCCCAACCTCCCCCAAAATTTAGGACACACATTCTCAACATATCCTCTAGCATCTAGTTTACCCTTTCAGTCTGACCGTCTGTCTGTGGGTGATACGCCGTACTCAACCATAAGTCGGTGCCCATGGCCTCCTGAAAGCTCTGCCAGAAATGTGACACAAATATTTTGTCTCGATGAGACACAATATTAATAGGGACTCCTTGCATCTTAACGATCTCTGAAATGAATAGCTACGTGTACCGCATCGTATCATAATCCGTACGAACCGGCAAGAAATGAGCTACCTTAGTCAGCCGATCCACTATCACCCATATGGAATAGTGACCCTTTATGTGATGTTGGTAACCCAGTAATAAAATTCATCGAGATACTCTCCCACTTCCACACGGGAATCTCCAGTGGTTGTAGCATCCCTGAAGGTCTCTGATAGTCAACTTTTACAAGATGGCATGTGACACACCTTCAGACAAATTCGGCAATGTCTCGTTTCATACCTGACCACCAATACAATCTTCGCATATCCTGGTACATTTTATCCCCACTTGGATGTACTGAAAACTTTGACCCGTGCGACTCCGTCATTACGGCGTGACTCAAATCATCATCTTCGGGTACTATCAGCCTACCATTAAATCGTAGACCGCCCTCTGAGATGATGGAGTAGGACTCCATCCCCTCGGCCAGTAGTTGTCGTACTCTGTCCTGACAAAATGGGTCCTCGGCCTGTGCCCTCACTACCCGCATAACACTCTCAGGAGTGATAGCTAAAACTGACATGCATGCTCTAGCTATCTCATCCTCTTGTCGAAGTTCGCTCCACTTCGCCTTCCAAATTTCTGCCAACTCCTCGGGAGGTCTTCTGCTTAACGCATCTGCCACCACGTTAGCCTTACCAGGATGATACTGTATATCAAACTGGTAGTCCTTCATGAATTCAAAACACCTCCTTTGCCTCATATTCGGATCCTTCTGAGTGAAAAGATACTGAAGTGACTTATGATCCGTGAATAGAGTGAACTGCTCGCCTAGAAGATAGTGTCTCGATATCCTCAATGCAAAAATGACCGCTGCTAACTCGAGGTCATGGGTGGTGTAATTCTTCTCATGTGGCTTAAGCTTTCGGGACGCATAAGCTATAGCTTTCTCTTCCTGCTGTAACACACCCCCAAGCCCCTATAAGGATGCGTCAGTATAGACTCGGTACTCCATTCCACTCGTAGGTAAGGCAAGAACAGGTGTTGATGTCAACTTGTCCTTTATCTCATCAAATGCTAACTGACAACAGTCACTCCATATGAAAGTCACTCCCTTCCAAGTCAAGTTCATCAAAGGTTCGTCAATTTTTGAGAACCCCTTGATGAAGCGACGATAATAACCGACTAACCCTAAGAAACTGCGAATTTTGGTCGGTGTCGTGGGATGTCCCCACTCCCTCACCGTCGATACCTTACTCAGGTCAACAGCAATGCCTTTGCTTGATACAACGTGGCCTAGGAACTGAACCTCTCGAAGCCAAAATCCACACTTCTCAAATTTGGAGTACAATTGATGGTCCCGCAATGTCTGTAGAACCATTCGTAAATGTTTAGTGTGTTCCTCCTCCGTATGAGAGTAAGTTAAAATGTCGTCAATGAATAAAATCACAAACTAATCCAAAAACTCCCTGAATACCCTGTTCATGAGATCCATGAATATTGTAGGCGCATTAGTTAGCCCAAACGGCATTACCCTAAACTCATATGCCCCGTACCGTGAAAGGAAAGCGGTCTTAGGTACATCCTCTTCACGAATGTGCAATTGATGGTAACCCAACCTCAAATCGATCTTTGAGAAGTACACAGCCCCTCTCAACTGATCAAACAAGTCGTCAATCCTCGGCAACGGATACTTATTACGTATCGCACTTTGTTCAGCTCCCTGTAGTCTACACACAGACGAAGTGAACCATCCCTTTTCTTTACAAATAACACCGGCGCACCCCATGGCGATGTACTCCGTCGAATGAAGCCCTATCCTAAGAGCCGCTGAATTTGTTCTCTCGGTTCTCGCGTCTCCAAAGGAGCCATGCAATACGATGCTCTGGCAATCGGTCTCATCCCCGGCGCTAAGTCAATAACAAACTCTATCTCCCTGCTGGGCGGTAACCCTGGTATCTCCTGAAAGACATCCTCAAAATCCCTCACAACTGGGATTGAGTCCAGAGAAACGACAACCCCATGTGAGGTCTCATCCTCAATATAGTATAAATGAGTGCGCGATCTTCCTTCGGGGAGTGGAATTACCACAAGGAACATCTCTTGTCCCGGGATGGAAAACACGATAGTCCTCTCATAACAATCTACCATTGCCCTATAATGCACCAACCAATCCATGCCTAGGATGATGTCATATCCTCCATATCCAACACTAGGAGGTCTGCCGCTAGACTCAATCTCCCGACCATAATGTCCACACCCTTACAAATTGAATGTATAAGGGACCCACTACCCATAGGTGACTCCACGCACATAAGTTGAGTGTCAGCTGTCGCTAATAGGCCGGCTGCCCGTGAAAATCTAGTGGTAATAAACGAATGCGTCGCCCCTGTGTCAAATAAATATTACCCTCAAGTCCATGAATAGGAAACATACCCGCGACTGTCGGCGGTGCTGGAGGTGCTGGCTGAAATGGAATGTCACGGACGTTGAACACACGTCCGTATTGCATCTGGCATGGATGCGGGGCCTGTGCTGCTACTGGGGCTAATGGATCCTGCTGCCCCTATTGGGCACCCTGTTGTTGTGCCCTATCTTGCTGTGGATAATTTCTACTCTTGTGACCCTGATGGCCACAAGTGAAACACTGACCCTGGCCCTGTTGTCCCTGACGTTGGCCCTGTCGACCTTGGCCTTGCTGTCCTCTATTTTGGTTCTCTTGGCCCTGTCGGCCCTAAGGAACAGGTTGCTAGGGACCCTGCTGGCCCTGTCTGTCAAAGCGATGCCTCCCATGCTTAAACATCTTGGTAGAGTTCCCCTGTCGAGAATCCTGCCCTAGTTGGCCCACTGTTTGCTGATGTGGTGTGCTACTGTCACTACTACCACCTACTTTGCATGGTTGGCTAGGCTCACCTCTCTTGTTTCCCCTCGCATGAAAGCGGTGGTCATGGCAGTGTAGTAGAGCGGAATTGACGAAATCTGTATAAGTTACCAACGCTGGATTGGCGATTAAGTGTTGTCAGATTCTCTAGGTCAAGCCATCCATAAATTTTAACTGATTCCTCTCCTCATCACTCACCTTATTTGGCACAAAGTTAGACAAGAGGGTAAACTCTTCCTCATAATCAGGAACTGAGCGATCACCCTGCACTACCTCGCTGAATTTATTCCTCATCTCTGACTCTACTTCTGGAGGAAAATACTTGCGGTCAAACCGCACCCAAAACTCAGGAATTCCTATAGTGACCCTTTCCTCGGTGGTGGTAATTGACTCCCACCACTGTAAGGCCGCTCCCTACCGACAGAAAGTGGCTAGCAATTGTTTCTGTACGTAGGTGCACTCTAGCATGCGCAAGTGGCGCCGGATATTTTTCTTCCAGTTGCACGCCTCCACTACATCGGTACTACCCTGAAACTCGGGTGGATGTGCTTTATGAAATGTCTCTCTGACTCGCTACCAAGTAATTGGCCCTATTAGGGACGGAACTGTCGGTTCCACGGGAGGAGGTACTTGGGGCTGAAGAAAATGGGCTACCATGGCCCTCATCGTTGTCTCAACTTCCTGAGCCACTATCACTGCAACCTGAGTAGTGTAAATTAACTCGGGTGGGGGTGGGGGTAGCGGTACATGTGGCTCCTGATGAGCCTCCCTCACCTCATCTCTGGCTTCAGCCCTCTCCGCTCGCTGCCTCCTCGGTGGCATCTGAAATAAGATCAAATTGTATAAGTACATAGTTTATACAAAATTTAAGAGCAGATGTACGATAACGTAAAAGCGGATATTGAATCAACAGTCCTAATAGTAGGGCTCTAATACAACCAAACGTTACGCTAAAACGCAGTAAGCCGTACAGATCCTATGGATACTAGAACCTGATGCTCTGATACCATCTGTGACACCCCGCCTAATTAAACCTTGGGTGATCAAGCCTTAATCTAATTTAAACAGGTTTCTTAAATGGTTCATTCTTAGCATCACTGCCGAAAGCTTTTTAAGTTACTAACCACCTACGTGAAATTAAGCTAGTGCCAAATTTTATCTTCCTTAAGCAGAATAAACAACCCATACAAAACGATACAATTCCAGTAACAATAAAACAATACGCATAAATAACTGAATACGGATAAAGTCTTGCCGAAAACCACGACCAAGAAAACCAACTCAAAATTCGGAATCGGAATAATTGTAAAAGTAAATATTGGACAACATGTCCCAACTAAGAATACTAAAACTGAGATCCTGCACTAGAACTGAAAAAGAGGAAATGTCTAAACAATCCCTGCAACATCCACACTTGCTGCAGCTCCCAAATCCCTGGAATGAAATCATGCTGGGTGTCCCCGTGGCTGGGAACCTAAAAGGTTTTTAAAAAAAATTACATAGCAAGAGTTAGTACTCAAAACATTTGAAAATATTTTGCAAACAGTTATCACAATTGAGTTATTGATTACACATATTAAGGTTTCGCACACTCCCTCGAACTTCCTCACCTCTCTTCTATAGTGCATGTCCAACGAGGATACTTAGTTCACCTAGATGTACAACCCCAGTTAACTAGATTAGGATACCCCTGTATGTACCCCCTCACTAAGTCCCCGTGACCTACTCGCAGTATTTTAATAATCCATATTTCATGTTCTATAAACGTAGATAACTTATTCACTTCTTGTTATCCTTATTCTTGTAATAATTACATCACACTATTTAATTATTACTAAAATATTTACAATCCATCTCACTATCTACTACTATAAGTCAGTAGATTATACATATGGAACACATTTTATCATGCAATCATATATTAAATATTAGTTATCACTAACATATCCTTTTGACACACATAAAGGACCCTTGGTTCGGAATGATTCATCGACCCCAAGTGAGAGTTGGTTCGGAATGGTCCATCGACCCCAACTATTTATATATATGTATATATACTCATATTCTGGTTCGGGACTCTTTCATCGCGACACCAGTTTAATGTTTGGTTCGGCATTTTACATCGACCCCAAACATATAATAACTTTATGTTAGTTCGGAATGTCTCATCGACCCTAACATAATTAATTTAGGTAAAATTCTCTTAACCCAAATTTCATATAATTTAGTAGGTACACACCCGACCTATCAAATCATGCCCATACGTAATATATTTTCCTTATATTCACCATACTAATTAATTTACGATTTATTTCACTATTACATTTATTCGAGTATTCACACAACTCTAAGGGTCCTTGTTGCCCCCCCCCCCCCCCCCCCCTTGATTCAGTAGTTAAGTTATCTTTAACCTACTGGTATTTTTTCGGAATTTAATCTCACTCTTTCCGTAACTAAGTTCTCAAATTCCCAACCTACGACTCAATCGATTATCTTCCCGTCGGTCCATTTCTCCAAATTTCCCTCTCAATCATTTATGAAGAAATCTAACGGTACACCTACTGGTATTTATTAAGTCTCCTCATAGGTAAAATACCATCACTAAGGTTCCCATTAGGCGACGGTAATTAAAAGGAAATTTATCCACAAAACTTTCCAAGTACATCCATGGTCAATCGATCGATGGGAAATTGTCGATCGATCGACTGCTCGATCGATCGACATTCAAGGGTCGATCGATCAATCAAGCAGTGACAGACCCAAATCGTCTTCTTCATGCGGGTTTCACCATTTTTGTTTATCTATCTCCCATGATAATTCACCATAATTGCAACCAATAATTTCTAATCATTCCTACATATTCTGGGATGATTACTAACGATTTAAAACATCAATATCATTATAAATTTTGTCCAAATTAACTAAAAATCTTCTTATTATTCAAGAACCCTAAAAATACAATCTTTCCATCTTTTCCTCATAAGTCCAGATTTTTAGTTCGATTTAATCATCAAGTCTTTTATGATATTAGAATATTTAGAGATTAAAAACGTTCTATATGAAATCCTTATCAATCATGGATCATAATCAAGTGTTTTACTCCCAAAAATATCATAAAAAACATGTTCTTCATAAAGCTTATATGTGGGTATTATAACTCAATTTATTTTGCAAATAACCACTTGCCTTATGATTTGTAGGGTCTGATTTTGTGGTTGTTGTTGATGATTGATGATTTTTATCCTTCAATCCTCCTTCCCAACAAGTTGGTGGTGAAATCTCCGTATAACTCTCCCTCCTTCCTTCTTTTGCCTTAGGAAATTATTTCTCTCTTCTCTTTAATGGCTATGGTGTATTTCCTTCCTTTCTAACCCTTGCCTCAAACTCTTATAATCTGAATTAGGGTTCCAAAATTCGTAGGTCTCCTCACCCATAAATGCAAAGAGACTAAAATGCCCCCGAATGGTCCTAGTTTAGCCCAAAAATGACCCGGCACTCAACTAGTACCCCCGGGTACACTATTTTAACTAATCCGACCCTTTCAGAATCATCTGTGGACTCTAAATTATCTTTTGAGTTTCTTAAAATTTGTTTCTCATCTCATCTTCAATTTTTGTCTACGCGCTACACTCAGGTGAGATAACTCAAGTACGTCCATATAATTCGCTAGGTCGTCCATATAATCTTTACTAACATTACATCACCTTAAATTACTCTACTCACGTAATTTAATTTAAAACGTGTCACATTAAATTACTCTACTCACGAAATTTAAATAAAACTTATTTTTATCATATTAAATTACTCTACTCACGTAAATTTAAAAATGTATTTTCCTAACTATGCAAAATTACGGGGTATTACGTAATCTACAACACTTGAGTCTAACTCAATATACAAACTGAATCCTAATCTAGATGTACAATAGATAGGAATCGACTAAGACAAAGTTCCGCAACAGTCCGTTATTGCGACAGCTTCACGAAAACACTGGATGGATGGACATCAATGGCGTCTTTGCGGAGGAACACCTAATGTAATACAAGATATACATGGAGGGAAAAATATAAACGGGTCAGAGCCCAAGTTGAAAAACATTTTATAGCAAGTGTATTAAAATGCATTATTACATGATTAAGGTGGAATCGAACTCTTCTTTAAAATCCAACTCACCTCTCAACTAGAGCGCGCGACTAAACGTATGCACGTGATCTCCAAATGTATGCCCAATTCTAACTAGGCAAAATAAATCTAACTAGATCCCAAATAAATATTCGATTAAGATCATCTAACTTATCTTGAGATCTACATTTATCTAAATTCCATCCTTAACATTACTTTATTTTTAAGTAGCATAATTCTCTTTATATTTGTTCATTTATTGAACATATAAAGTTGCATAACCATCTACATAACATCATCACAATACATCCACATTCTCCTACTAGAATTTCATATATTCTAGTTATGCCCTCATTTGGCATGTAAACATATATATAATTAATTATATGAGTTATTAGCATTAAGAGATAGGGACAAAACTTCTCTCGATTCTCAATACGGCACTGCATTTCGTGTGTGGGACGTCTCGCCGAGGCGAAATCCAAACAAGGAACCCCCTCCGTTACACTACTTTTGACCATACTGATCCTCGAGATTCATTAGGCCCTCACTGCATGATGCATGTAACCCAAATTATTATTCCATTTTAATTAATTAATATTCCCAATTCTCAATAATATACGCCGTTTCATGCGTGGGACGTCTCGTCGAAGCGAAATCCAAACATCGAACCCCCCCCCCCCCCCGTTACACTACTCTTGGCACTGTCGATTGTCGATATATATATATATATATATATATATATGAGAATTTAGGACTAACTTCTCCCCAATTTCCAACATTACATTGCGGTTCATGCGTGGCACGTCTCGTCGAGGCGAAATCCAAACAAGGAACACCCCCAATACACTAGTCCTGGCAATGTTAGTCCTTGAGGTCCATTATGCCCTTGATACCCAAGTACAAGCACAATAAATAATAACCATCCAATCGAGCTATAACTCGAGGACGCAGGCTCACATGCTATCATCTTCCGGTTGCCCATATACGTAGCAAACTGGGGCCACCTGGTGGGGTTCAACGACACCCACCTTGTGATCAACTCACGCACACAACGTCCGGGAAGCGGTCATAGTTTCTAACCGGCAAGTGCGAACATCACATACCCCCGACTTCTCACCCCCAAAAGAATGCATATATATATATATATATATATATATATATATATATATACTGCATAATAATCACAATGGACGACTATGACCTGGGGAACATCCACAGCCTGCTCTTTGAGCCAAGATGCTCACCCTCAACGCACGCAACTTCCCAATGATAGCAGGGAGGGGGTATGCTTCACTATATATATATACCATCATATAAGGTATACATACATCACCACATCATATAAAGATATTCCATCATATAAGGTATACCTGTCACATCATTTCCATATTTATTATACGCCCATAGGCGCAACCAAATTCATGTCATTGTTTAGTATATTCTCTCTCATGATATACTAATTGTCAATTCTCACACTTGTTCCCCACTTATTATACTCGATACTATTTCTCGCTTGAAGCTCACATGTCTCTTCAATTAGCATTTCTGATCATGTGAGACATCTCCCAATCAATCATCATTAAGATACTTTTATATCCGTATGCACCTCAATTAGCATTTATAATTTTCCATCTGTAATAGGGTTCAATTCATTTTATGAACCTTTAAAGTTATCCCATTTGGGATTGGATCCTAAGATCTGGTATCTCTATATTTGCCCCATATTGTCATATGAATATAATTATTCTCTCCAAATAGAATCTCCAATTAAGGTGGGCTTCCCTATTTAGAAAATACCATAATATCTAATCGGTATTCCTCGAATTTAGTCAATATGACTCCAATAATTCCATATAAGGGAAACTCTATAAAAGTTTCCAAAACATACTCCAAACAACTCCTATAGAGGTTCCCAATCGATAACCTTGAACAAATTGGAACGAAATTCTCCCTAGAAAAACATTCCCCCAAAAGCCCTGTTTTCGAATCGATTCGGGCCAATTCAGAATCGATTCGGCCCAGCGAATCGATTCGGCCAGAAAGGCGAATCGATTCGGGTCATCAGACCTGTGATTCTATCTCAGTTCGAATCGATTTGGCTGGAGTCTGAATCGATTCGGTCACTCAGACCTGGGCACCTGCATATTTCCGAATCGATTCGGTAGGAGGCCGAATCGATTCGTCCCTTCAAAACTCTCGGAAATGGCTACTTTTTAAGTAAGCCAAAAATCCCAAAATTTGTTTTAATCATCTTCCAACCATTTTTATCCAACCCAATCACATATATATCATCAATATTCATCCTAGAATACATATAAACTAATTTCTAACCTTAAATCCATTTATACACTATAAATCTAAGGTTTTCCCAAAAAGATAGGTTTTGATAATTTAAACCTAACACCCACAAATTTAATCCACAAATCATGCAATAAATGATACACAATCATTATTTAGCAAGTTTAATCACTTGCCTCGGGTTCGTAGGGTCTGAATTCGCCTTGAGATCGCGTGTATGCCGGAAATCTTCACTTTTTCTCTCTTTTCTCCTTCTTTCTCTTCTTCTTTCTTCTTCTCTCTTTCTTTCTTTCTATTTCTCTTTCTCTCTTTGGAGAATTAAATCTCCCGTAGGATTTTTAAGCCCTAACTCCCAAGATACACATCTTTAAATGATAATACACACTTTAAATGACCCGGTAACTTTAATTCGAGTCAAACGAGCTCAAATTATTTCGGAACCTAAATAGACCCCAAGTACAGTCATTTCGACTTTCTCGACCCTTTCGAAAACAATGGCACCCTCAGAATTGCCATCCAAACAATTCTCTAACGACTTCACATTTTGAACTTAATTGCCAATTTAATGATTCTCCAAATAAAATAATATTTATTTCTCCCAAAATAAGTAAATCATCGTCTCCAAGACCTCGGGTTGTTACAATTTATTTTTTTAAAATTGTATTGTTGTTTTTAGAGTTTCATATCATAAGGTTTGCATCAAAAGTGTCTTCCATATTTTAGGTTGTAATTCTCCAAGCAACACTATTTAAACAAAATAAAGTTCTATTAACAAAGTTACACGGATTTCACAAGGTAGTCCTAAAAGTATATATCTTGATTTTTTTAATAATATTTGATGACTAAACTATTGGCATATAACTATTAAATTCCTACTTCTAATATCAAGTTTAATTGTTCATTTTCAGGTGTATAGAAGATGTCGAACATCTAGAGGAACTTCTTATTGGATATAGATTTATTTTTATTTTGACATTTTTAAATAAATGAAGCAAGTTTTTATACGTACACTGACATATCATACCAACGCGTTGACTATATTTTTTTTTCATTTAGTTAAATTTTTTAAATTAATTATCACAACATATATTACTTAAATATTACTTAAATTAATTATGAACACGTGTCCCACACTCATCACGTGTGCATCACTAGATATTCTACCAAAACGAGACATGTATTTTTAAGCATTCACTTTGTTGATATCCGGATTAACTTATCAATTATTTTTTAGTGGATGTATTTACAAAGTCTGTGAATGGATCCAAGATTACCCTTCAGAAAATGATATAGATACCACTGTGGTTAAAGGACCTTGAGTTGAAGTTATATAGGGTATTATCGGTTAAATAAAATGTGACAGAGGTTTAAAATGAATGTGTGTCATCGCCATATACAATAATTAGAGTAGTTACTTCCGTGCACACACAAAATGCATGGGCAAGAGATTTTTGGCATTTATTATTATTATTATTATTATTATTATTATTATTATTATTATCATCGTCATCATCATCATCATCATTATCTCAAAATAGTTTGTTAAGAGACATGGGGTAAATAAGGGATAGTGGGATATTTGATGAGTGGAAATAAACAATGTGATGGAGCTGCTCGCTTTATAAATTTATATGAGTTACTTTCTTGTGTGTTTTTGGTTAACATGAAAACTACAGGAAAATTATAAATAAATAAATTAAATATATATACATACACACATATATAGTTATAATTTTACATTAAACGAAACTATAATATATTTCTTATTCCACTTAAAAAATAATTTATATAATAAACATCAATTTAATTCAAACATGACTAAATATGACATTTATTTACAACAATAATACACCCTAACCAAAATAAGAATATATATTGTTATTTGTAGTTTATGTGTTGCAAGGCCACACATTCTTTTATTTCATTTGGAAAAAACAAAAAAATTATCTACTTATATATTCATCTCAGAACCATACATACAAATCTCATAACGATACATAAAAATATTAAAGGTGTGCGACGACAGAGCAGTCCGGAGGTGTCTGAGGAGTCCGACGAGAAGTCGTGTGCTCCAAATCATCACTGAGGAGTTTGGTTTATAGCTCATTTTTGTTTGCATTTTAGATGGTTTTTGGAGCATTTTAGATTAACTTAATGGGAAGGGATATGGTTTCGCACCCTCCTCGAACGCGACGGGTTTATTTATTTCAAACCCCATCCTGACCCCACCCCATTTATTTACCCCAAATTCCCCTGATTAGGGTCGAGGGTGGGGTGGGTCCCCACCAAAACTCGCCCCATTGACATCCTTACCTATGACCTATGTTCCCTACATGAGGAACATTTGATGCCCTCTATATTTATTTCTAAATGTGGGGTTACTTTGCTTCTGAATCATTTGTTATTAGAATTCTACCAACAATTTGATGTGATCCTACCCTCAGGTCACTCCAAATATTTGGAGGATTATTAATGGGGTTCACCGTATTAATGACCTATATGGAACCTATCTCATCATTTCTCAGATTATGTGTTTCTACCAATGGACTGCAGTCCATTAAAATGTAAATTATACGAAAACTAGGTCGGTTAATCAGGATCTAGTCATAAATATCTCTGACTCCAATTAGGATTACTGGGATCATGGACTAAGTGTGAAGAATTGGCAAGATTCTCCCCTTCCTATGGGTGTGTCACATGAAGGTCCAAGATGCTTCCAGGAAGGGTAAGGTATAGGTTAGAAAGTATATAATATTTCTTGATTATAGCTGATGTCAAGTGCTTTTCTCTCGTTCTTTGCAGATAAATCCAAGAAATGGAATCCTCGCGAATGTGACATCAATTTTACATATCTTCATACACTTTTGGATACTCTACAGAGGACTAGAACTATTGATTACCCTAGGCAGTGAGATTTCTTCTCAGTTACAAGAGTTCTACTAACTCTATTATTACGAGGCTAGTAGAGCTAACACTGGTTATCCAATTTTATTTGGACAACCTAGAAGATTTCACTTCTCAAAATTCAGAAGGGGATGGATTAAACACGAAAGGGACGTTGTCTTACTTTAAACCACACCAATAGTAAGTTTGTGAATGTTATCGACCACAGTGTTAGCACCAAGCCTTCCCCCTTCTCCCCTGTCGATAAAAGAGAAAGATATTTCTCGATCGGAGAAAAAGAAGAATGAAACTAGGTGTTCAACTAACCCTTTAGACAATGAGGATTCCCCTTCCAAGAAACATGAGACCCTTTTAAAAAGGAAAAAGAGGGATAACATACCGCCTCCACCACTAGACATTGTAGGGAAAAAAATGTTGATAAGGGTAAGGGCATTGCTTAATTAATAGTTGCTCACACCGACCTTGATCGAGACTTGATTTGATCGGGGGTGATTTTTGTCAGTATGGAAGCTACATATTTCCTTCCACACACTCTATTGTTGGCACGCTAATCATAACCTTTCCTTCGTAAGTTCATTGTTTAATCATGTTCTTACTTTTGCATCTCCCTTTACTTGTATTTTGATTAGCTTTGTTCACCCATTATTTAGCAGTTTTTGATCGATTACGATCAGTTATTAGAGAGGAGAAATTGTCTGAAGGACTCCACCATTGACATGGATGTGTCCTTTGAAGATTTTGTCAAGTCTATGATGACTTCTTGGTCCCTGAATGCTTCCCAAACATATGATAAGTTGAAGCTCAACGAAAAGGTGAATAGCTTAGAGATCAAGAGGATCAAAGAATATTAATGATTCTACTATTCTTTTGGATGCTACTAAGATAATAAAGAGGTCGATAATAATAAGGTGAAGTCTTATCATTCTAAGACACATGTTAGTGAGGCGAAGAACAAAGTCAAGGAAGCATTAATTAACATGTATAAAAAAAGATGAGGCCTTTAATTGTGATTGGGACAAAGACTTCACTAATGTCTGAAACTATATCACATGCCTCTGAAATGTATACTTTAAGAATGGCTAAGACGAGTCTCTTATCAAGGTTGGTACTGCTAAGGATTATGACCTCTTCGACTCACACAAAGGAGGCCCCTCTCTATAAATTGAGGAGGAAGACAAGGGCACTAATCAGGGAGTAATAAATTAATCCAGTACAAATAAGCCTATCCAGGTGTGGGTTGAACAAGGTCGTATGATTGGGGTCGACCAGCTAGAGGTCGTAGCTACTCAACAAGCTCCCAAAAAGGAGGCGGTCGATGAGACTGTTCCTTAAAATTACTAGAATACATTATATCTCTTTTTCTTTTAATGAGAGATGTAGGGGGTTGCTCCATTTGTAATATTTCCAATGAAATATATTATTTGATCCAAATGTTGCCTTGTTGTATGCTTTATTATTACTTACATGTTTTCTTCTATTTTCCAAGCTCATATGCTCAACCACTTATTCGTGCAGTTCAATGAAAGACTTGCAAAAGACTCTTTATTATTTCTCATGATGAAGATGATGATTAAGAAGATGATCTCGACCAACACGTAGGTCTTGATGTGTCTGTTTGAGAAAAGGAGGTTCATTTGGATATTCGTCGCCTCTTCCATCATACCGTGGCAGACGACGCTACCCTTCATGACAAGGGTTTTACTACTCATCGCAGTCATAAGGATTTGATGACAGACTAGTTAGCATAGAGTCTACTCATTCAAGGAGGAACTCTACTCTTTAACCCGATCGTATGGGATCCATGGATGTCACCACTCTCTTTGAGAAAGAAAACAATAATCGACTGAGCTTGGAAGACTTAACAAGTCCAAACCATGTGAGGACACTAGAGATGGAGTTTCCTTTTGGGAAAAGATAACTCCAAGCTAAGAGTGGAGATGGAGAAGGTCTAAGAGTTTTTAAATGATAAACTTGTTATCGTTAAGGGTGCATCTTCCTCCTAAAAGTAGAAGGATGATCGTTTAGCGAAAGAGCTAAAAAGACCAAGAATTCTTTTCTTAACAAAGTGACGACCATCAAAATTCTATTCGATAAGCTTTATCGTGTTATATTACTATTCCATAAGCAACTTTGCCATGTTTGGATGGATGACTATAATGAATCCCTTCTTAATATGGACTCTACCTTGAATGATGCTCTAAATATTGGATATAAGAATGGTTGTCTCAATGCCTTAATAGGGACAAAAGGTGCCAAAGGAATGTGAATTATGGTACTGGCATGACCCATGTTGCCTTGATCAGAAAAAGCATCCTTATGAACTTTATGTTTCGTGTATCCCAACAGATGTCATTCCAGTTTGCTTGATAAGGAACGACCTTAATGATTATGTCTTTGATGGAAGGGATGGTCTTTATGGACCTCAACACTTGGTCGAAAGGGTGAGTCATGGGGACCCATAAAGGATGAGATATAATCTTGCGACCGTTACTCCTTATGTGTTGGATGTTCTGCATACTAGAATTGGGACTTAAGCAAAAGACTCATCCTGATTGTGCAATTGATCCAGTTGTTTTAATCATTTTTTAGTATTTTTTTCTTTTTTGAATTCCTTGTAATAACTTGAAGTGTTAATAGATATTATTGCATTTTTATTCCGTTTATAATGTGTGGTCTTCTTGTCTTACCTTTAGGGGATGTTGTCACATCAAGTCTTAGGCCTAGATCCAAAAAAACAAAAATGCACTCATTTTTTAGGTCATCCCGCAGCTATGATTTTTACGACCTAGTTGGTCATGGGTGCCTGAGGTTTCTTAGTAATACTTTCAACGGTTGTGAGCGATTGTTCATGTTTTATTAATTGCCAAAACATTTTTGGTTCAATCAATCTTGGCTCGTTCCACCAATTATTCTTGTTTGCAGACATTTAAATTTAAAAGTGGTATGTGGTTGAACGATTAATTAGTCTTAAACGAAAACATTTGAAAGAAGATAAGCATCATAGTTATAAGTAAAGTGCATTTGACTAATTGATCTTCTTCTTCAAATACTCATTTAACTGCCACTTTGAACAATGCTCAGAGATAAATGCAAGAAGTGTGAAAGAACTTCTAAAAGGTATTGAAAAATTAAAATAAACTAAATAAAATTGGTCGTAAAAGTAAAAAATTATTCAAATTGGATGCATTCCATGCTTGTGGAATCTCTTTT
Source organism: Sambucus nigra (assembly GCA_949130495.1). NCBI lineage: Eukaryota > Viridiplantae > Streptophyta > Magnoliopsida > Dipsacales > Adoxaceae > Sambucus > Sambucus nigra. Next base: position 42,308,875 of record OX422216.1, on the reverse strand, counting down.
CCCTCAATTGTGTCTAAGCAGTAGGTTCCCATCAAGTCATATCGAATGAATTTGAATGGGCTTTACTAGTTGGGCCCGAGTTTCCTATATGAGGACTTCTTAGTGCTTCCCATAATCTTTCTGAACACATAATCTCTAACCTTGAAGCTCTTATCCTTCACCCCCTTTATTGTACTAATTGGCCAACTACTAATGGTAGGAGGCAAGATTTACAAGAGCTAATTCCCTATTTTCATCGGCTACGTCGAGATCTAATTTAATTTTTCCCCTGTTGAGGTCTTGGTCGACTAAGATAGACTACATGGTTGGTAAACCAACTTCTAGTGGGATGACTTCCTCCATTCCATAAGCTATGGTAAATGGTGATTCCCCCATTGATCGTTTACGCATTATTTAAAATACCCAAAGAGCACGGGGGGTTCTAGTCAACCAGTGTGCCCTTTGCTTTCTCCAATCTCTTTTTTATCCCATCGATCACTGTCTTGTGAGAGGATTATACTTGCCCGTAGCTCTTAGGGTAGGCCACCGAACTATAATAGCTCCTGATTCTGTACACATTGCAAACGCTTTGAAATAGGATGAGTTTCGTTATCTGTGATGATGATTCGAGGGATGACAAGCCATTTTATGATGTTCTTCCATATGAACTTGGTCATGTCAACATCTTGTATGTTTTCCAAGGGCTCTCCTTCAACCCGGTTAAAGAAGTAGTTGGTGTTAACCGATAAATACTTCCTTCTACCAAAGGAGAGGGACATTAGGTCGATGATATTAAGCCCATGTTGGTCAAAAGGCCAAGGACATTTAGGTACTTAAGGTTGTTGGGGGGTTAATTCACTAATGACGAGAAAAGTTGACAATTTTTACACTTTGAAACGTAAGTGACCACATCCTATTGCATGTACAACCACTAGTACCCTTCTTTTATATACATGAATGCCAACCACATGTCCCCTGCATGTCTTCCACATATTCCCTCGTGAAACTCGTTGAATGTTTTGTGGACATCGTCTGGATGCACGCATTGAAGATAAGCCTAGGGAAAGAGATTCGACAAATGTTATTTTCCACCAATAAGTGGAAGCAAGAAACTTTCACTCAGATATTTTATTCCTCTTTTCTATCATCCCACAATAAATCATTTCTTAAGTAATGCATTAATGGATTCATCATGCTTGGGCACTTACCAATGGCCACAACCTTCTCAAAAGGTTTTCCTTTGTTGATTATGGAATAATATATATAATCCACTTGGATCATTATCATAATATCTTCCTTAAAGATTGATATAAGTGTGGCTAGCACATCTGCATGACTGTGGTTCCCACTGGGAAATTACTGCACTTGTACATGCCCGAACTAGGTGACTAAGGGTCGAAACTTTCCAACATATGTGGCCATGAACTTGTCTCTAGCATTGTACTCTTGTGATATTTGTTTTTATACCATTCCTGACTCATAAAATACGTTAAGGTAGCATATGCCTAGGGAAAGTTCCTTCTACAATTCGCTAATTAGCGCCTTATATTCTGCCTTGTTATTGGAGGCTTCAAATCCTAAGTGAATTGTTTGCTCGAGAACATTTTATTCTAGGAATACCATCATTATAAAAACTCCTTCCCCCTTGTCCATAAACATCAAGAGCATATCTCTTCCAATTTGATTGGTTGTTAGAGATATTCTTCATTTTTTATGCTCACCTCCTCTTGTTCTAGGTCATTGGAAAATTCAGCGATGAAGTCTGGCAGGATTTTACCCTTGACTGAGGTCCTAGGATAAAAATGGATATCAAACCTCCAATGTTCCATCGACCACTTTGGCATTTATCTATATAGGTCGGCCTTCCTAAGCATCACTTTTTAGGGGAAAATAGGTTAGAACAATGATATTTTGTGCCTCAAAGAAATGTTTTAACTTTCGAAAGTCTATCACGAGTGAGTTTGCAAGCTTTTATAATTACACGTACTTTTTTTAGCATCAACCAAAGTTTTGATCGCATAATAAATGGGAAACTGACTTCCGTTCTTCTCATAAATCAGGGAAGAGTGACTGAATTATTGGACAACACTAGGCATAGGTGTAAAGTCCCCTCATCATCGGGGATAGTAAGCAGCATTGGCTGGATTAAGTACTTTTTTCTTCAATTGCATGAGTGCGCTCGTCAATCAATATTTTTTTCCTTTCTTTACTTATTGCTTAGAAGAAAGTTCAACACTTACCTAAAGATCTCGATATGAACCTATTAAGGGTGGTGAACATGCCCGTCAACCTTTGTGCCTTGTGCACTGTGTGCTGGGGTTAGAACTTCCATAAGACTTCAATATGATTGGGGTTTGACTTAATACCTCTTTAACTGACTAGGTATTCGAGAAACATTTTCAAATGTACCCCAGAGGAGAATTTGACCACATTCATTTTCATTCTAAAGTAGCGAAGGACTTCAAAAGTATTTGCTAGATTTGGAAGGTGAACCCTTACTTCTAATTTTTACAAGAAAATCACCTATATACACCTCTATGGTATCTCCCAATTTCTCTTTGAACATTTTTGTCATGAGTCTTTTTTAGGTTTCCTGGCATTCTTTAATACGAATGGCATCACCTGTAACAGTATAACCCCGGTGTGGTAATGGAAGAAGTCTTTTCCTACTCGGGGGAAAATAACGGGATTTGATGGTTTCTTGAGTCAAAGTTGAGGAAGATCATGTGTTCATGTTTGGCGGTGGCATCGACTAATCGATATATCTTGGGTAAAAGGGAAATATTATTTAGATATGATCGGTTCAAATAAGTGAAGCTTATACATAACCTCCATTTCTCGTTACTTTTCTTCACAACCAGTGGGTTTGGCATCCACTTGGATAATTTAAATTACTTTTTGGAGTACCCCTCTAGGAGTTTCCCCATTTCCTCTTCAAATATTCAGCTTTCTCGGATGCAATTCATTACACCTTTTGAGTTACTGGTAGATGCAACGGATTCCATTAAAGCTTTTGACATGTTACTTCGGGGTCTATTCATGGCATGTCATATAGTTGCCAGGTAAAAACATCCTGGTTTATTTTGAGGAAAACAACAATTTCTTCCTTTTCTTCTTCGATAATTGAGTTTTCAATCAAGAACTTCTTCTTGAGATGATTGCCATAAAATGCTGCCTCTTGAGAGATTCCATAACTCGATCAAGAGGGGAAATCCTAGTTTGTTACTTAGAGGTTTTAGAGCCATCCACTGGCTCCATAAATTTGTCCTTATTCTTTTCTTGTTTCGATCGAATGGAAGCTATGAAATATTCCCGAGCGAAGGCATGGTTCCATCGAATTTCCATGCCCTGTTGTTAGTGATGCACTTTATTTTATGGTGGTAGGTAGACAACACAATCCTCATGACATGATACCATACTACATTGAGGATGACATTATGCGGGAAATATATATCTACCATGAGGAAATCAATAAGCAGAGAGATTCCACCTTCTCTAATAGGGAGAACAACCTTCCCTCGGGGAAAAGTCATCCTTCTTGCAAAGCCTACTAAAGGCACAATGGCTTCTTGTAGATATTCTATGCATAGGTTCAACTGGTTTAATATCCTGAGGTACATCAGCTCTAAGGATCTCCCCCGATCCACTAATAGTTTATCCATGTCTCAGTTAATAACACTGAGAGTGATTATGAAAGCATCATTATGGGATGTTTTGACTCCGGCTAGATCACCGTTGGTAAAAATAATGTTCTTTGAATAATTAATGTATTAAGGTCACCAATGTTTGCCCATAATGATTTTATCTGGATCCATCTGAAAGGTTTCAATAACCGTTGTGAGTTTATTCACTTCCATCCTGAGGGAAGTCCTCTTAGTCTAGTTTGGGTTGAAGGCCCATAAATAACTATGAATTCCTGTCCCATGTCATCGGCAAAGATGTTGTATGGTCTCCAATCACGCACGGGTTGTTCTATAACTTCCTTATTTTCCATGAAGTCATTTAGGTTCTCGATATAGACTAGTTCTTTGAAGTTGGACTTGATTGCTTTGAAACTCTCAGTCTTTTTGCTGCGATTTTTGTGATAGGCACAATTTAGTGTGAGGTTTCTCTTCTTAGGATAAATGAACATCTTATAGGGTCACTATTGGTTTGGATAAAATCATGTTAATAGCCTTAAATACTGTAATACTCCGTATTTTTTTTGCTTTTAATTATGAGATTTATTAAATTAATTGGAAAAAATTAATCCGGACGTAAATGCTAGCGAGACGAGAGCTAGTATTTGATTATTATAATGTTGTTGAATATTACTGAGTGATTATGGTAATATGTGATTATTGAATTTATTAAAATTGTCGTGAGTTGAAAATACGGCAGTTTCGGTAATTAAGTTGGGACACGCGTGTCAGTCGTGTCAGGACCCAATTTAATGGATTTAAAATTATTTTATTTTTATATCCTCAGTATGAGCATTTTGAGTGCGCCAACGTGTCCAAAAGGTTCGAGATAGTCAGAAAACACTAGCCGGGGGTTTAGTTTGGGTCCCGGGGCATTTTTAGGCATAACCAGCAATCCGGGAGGGTATTTTAGTCATTCCTATTTTTGGGTGAATAGTGACCCATGAATTTTAGACAGTTAATATCAGTCAACACTTGATTCCGTTAGGGTTTCTTAACCAAAAATCATAAACGGCCATTACAGTGGAAGAGAAGGAAGTTTCCAATGGAGAACCACCACTTAGAGACTTTTGCACCACCGTCACCACCACCGGGTAGATTGGAAAGCAAGGATCATCCCCATACCGTCTACTTCATCGGATCATAATCTTCATTACCAGGCAAGGATTTGAAAATTGGAAGCATTTGAAGATTTGAATAATGAAAATTGAAAGGATTTGAAGAATTGAAATCGTAATCTGGGAAGGTCTTGCATGTATTTTAACGTTGGAGATAATAGCAGCCACGAAATTATAATTTATGGGTAGAGAATAATAAATTTGTATTGAATTATATAGTGTTCTTGAGGTAATTAGGGGAAATAGGGTTTTTATGAAAATTGGGTGTTTTGATCCAAGAAACTCATGATCCATAAGGGTTTAATGATTTTAATTCGTTATAGATGATGTTGATATGTTAATAGGATGATTAGTGAAATTTCTTGGGAGTTTGGGACGTTTTAATGAAGAATTAGAGGTGTAAAAAGGAAGAAACCCGTAACTGATTAAGAGAAATCTGGGTTGATACCTACTTGATTGATCGATGATCAATCGATCGACCTCTTTTCTTCGATCGATCGACCCCTTCTGTTTTTGGGCAATTGTTTTCCCTTAAGTCTTAATGAAAATCCTAAGGCAAATGATGATTCTTAGGATGTGTAAATTAATATTGTGGGGCTTAGTTAAGGTCAGTAGGGTCTTAGTTGATGCCGGGAAAAATGGTTTACCTTATGGAGTTGAATGATATTGCTTACGAGGGTCTACCGAGTTAGGTACGATTAGAAATCGTTCGAATTGACATTATAATGGGAATTAATGATGACATAAGGATATGAACAGTAACTGAGGGACTTTAAGTTACTGAGATAACATTAAAAACTAATAGGAGACCTAGTAACCTTTTGAGATAGGTTTAAGTACTCAAATTGATACGATGAGAGAGTTATCAAGCTAAATATATATTACGTATGATGTTCGGGATAAACTTGCTACATACGAAACTTACTAGATGGAAGGTGTGAATACCTATATTGAAACATGATTACTTTTGTGGTGTGAATGCCCAGTGTATGGATTTCTTATGTGTATGACATGCCTACCATACTTGTTATCACGGGAGGTTAGTTTTCGAAAAAGGGGCATCTTATCTTTGTGTGCCTTCGGGGGGTTTAGATTGGTACCTTAAGGATATAGGACTGTGAATGACTTATTTGTCAGTTGATAAGTCAGTTGACCATGGGAGCGTAGGTATGTGCGTGACCCATGGATATGGAACTATGATCGCCTCCAATATGTGTGATTTGTATTTAGATGGTTCTTGAGTGATTCGGAACACATGATCCTTAAGAATGTTATGTACATGGATTTGATAGCAGACTATGCAAGCACCGCAACTTAGCCTAGGGGTGCCATATATGTATTTGTGTACTAATAGTGTTATACTTATGTACTTGTGACTGGTTCATTGTTGCTTAGTAAATTTGAATAACTAAGATATTTGAATGGTTTAAGAATGAGAATTTAATTAACACTTGAGATAAGTAATTTAATGAATGCAAATATGGATTATGAATATAACTTATATGGATATTAAGAGTAGACATCCTATGGCTGAATGTGAAAGAAGAAGTGGTACAGACTAGTTAGTTAGAGACATAACTAGAATGGGTTAAGGGCATACGTTAGGCCTGCACATTAGTTGAGAGGTGAGAAACTCATTTGAGAGTAAGCAACTAATGTGTTTATAATATGTGTTGTTTAATTGTAATTTAAACACTTACTAAACTTTTAAATTGTTTTCACCTCGGTCTCTGACCCATTTTCCTCCAAATCTATTTTGTTTTGTAAAAACATTTTTAGGTTCCCAGCCACAGGGACGCTAAGTATAGGAGTTCCCTTATGATGACGTGTTGTAGCTGCTATGGAAGCTACTGGATCTTGGTATTATATGCCTTCATATTTATCCTTTGTTCCTTCAGAGTCATTTGTATCAGTTACTGCATGTCGCCCATTCTTATTTAGAGGTTGTAGTTATAGACTATCATTATTTTGGTTTTTGGTTTATTTATTCAGACTCTTGTATTGTGACTTTATTTACTCTGGCATTATTATTATTGGAGTGTTTACTCCAGACTCATTTGATTTCATTTCGTTCGTTATTCATATGAGATTGTTTATGCGATTGATGGTTAATGATTCAATTCTTGGTTATTTGATAACTTAATTAATAAAATTTGACATCTCTCTTTTTAAATATTAGGTGGCTAGTAATTAATTAAATGTTTTTCGATAGTGATGCTAATACTAAACCAACTTGATATTCTGTATTAATTGAATAAAGGAGTAGCTACTCGGAATTTAATTAGACGGGGTGTTACAAATACTTTCTCGGGATCCTACTTCTCGGATCCCCTCTACTTTTCCTTCTAATTATACCTTCCTTCTTGCTCATCCCCCATTTTTCTTTGCTCTTAGACTATTTAAGTAGATATCCTTCATAAGAAACTCCGATCACAACATCGTCAACGTTATCACACTTCTTAATTTTCTCAATCTAGTCATCTAAAGTAACGACCTCTCACTTAGTTAGAGACTGGTAAAGCATAGAGATACTTAACAAATCAATATTTAATGATGTCATTGTAACTTTATCGGTACAATCATATACCATGTTGTATACCTCCCAATTACTTATGGTATAGTCACAGAGTGCCTCCAGAGGCTTCTTCTTTAGAGTTAAAAGTGAATCCATCCATTTATGATAGGTGCTGCAAGTGATGAACCTGGCCTTTAAGCCTCGACCAACTGTTTGAAGGAAGAAATCAATCAGTGATGCATCATCTTGAACCAATTATGAGAAATGTCTTAGAGACTGGAGGGAAATATCTGGAACGACAATACTTCGTTAGAGTTCCACTACGTCATTTCCTAGAGGTACTGCCTGACATGATCAGTAGGATCAGTTTTCCCATCATAGATATTGAATTATGGGGGAGTAAACTTCTTAGGAGGATCAAACTCCTCTATAGCTAGGTTGAAGGGTGACTCCATCTAACAGACAAGAGATCTCCTCTCAGGCTCCTTAGTAGTGTGATTTCGTAGGAAAGTTTCCTTTCTACTTACCATTTGATAAAATCATAAATCTCTCTTTTGTAACACCCCGTGATTTTTTAACCGAAAATATCTCATCTTAAATTAACAATCGAAAAAATATTTTATTGGATTTAATTACTTTAGGCATTTAAAAATGTTAGTTTCTATACATTTAAAATAAGGTTTTAAGTGAAATTTAAATCGGGACTAAAATTTATAATTTCTAGTAGGTTGTAACACCCCATATTTTTAATGATTTTAATTATGAGATTAATTTAAATTAAATATGGGAATTAATCGGGAATTAAAAAAATATTAATTAGTAAGACAAGGATTAATATTTGTTGATGTGACTTATATTGAATATTTCTTAGAGAATCTACCAATTGTCCTTATTTAGTATGAGATGTACTGGGACTTGATAGCAGAGTATGCATGCACCAAGAGCTGAGTCTAGGGGTGCAGTATATATATATATATATATATATATATATATATGGTAATGTGCTGAAAATATATATACCCTTGTGTTAATTTCTACTGTGCAGACTTAGTATATAATAAAGATGTATGAACCTGAATCAATGTAAGTTGTCAACACTTAATTATTAAATAAGAAATTATCACATGAGTTGGAAAGTTATAGAAATACATAATAATGTGTTATATGGGATATAAGGGTGAGTACATTACGGGATAGCTTAGAAGGCCTTTGTTTACAATCTAGTTAGGTGTCTCAACATCAACTAGAACGAGTTAGAGGTACGTTAGGCATGCACAATAGTTGAGAGGTGAGAATATCAAGTGAGAGCCGAAAACCTAACTTGTATATAGTATTTTCTTTTCCACATTTTAAATACTTGAATGTTTTCAAACCATTTTACACTCGGGCTCTGACCTGTTTCTTTCAAAATATATTTTCCTATGTATATTATTGTAGGTGTCCAGCGATAGGGACGTCCAACTTAGGAGTTCTCTAACGATCGACGTGCTACAACAATTGTGGGAGTTGCAGGTCCTCGTAATAATATGCCTCCACTATCTATTCTGATTCAGACGCACTTATATCAGTCGTGCATTCGCCCACTCTTAGTTTAGCTATCTCAGGTACTCTTTTATTTCAGTTTGATTCAGATATTATTGTGTTGGATTTGAGGCTGGTGTGTTTTATCCACTCTCAGTTTATTATTCAGATATTCATTATTGTTTGCATGGATTGAACGTGGTTTACTATTTAATCTAAATTGTTGCATGTTGATTTAATAAGGTTAAAAGTTTTGACACTAGCTTAATTAATTATTAGGTGATTAATAAAGTATATGTCTTTCGACAGTAATGCTAAGAATGAACAAACTGGATATTATGATTTAATTTAATAAAGGACTGATCACCCGGTATTTAATTGGGCAGGGTGTCACATGTGGTATCAGAGCATCAGGTTCTAGAGTCTCTAAGATCTGTGAGGCTTATTATGCTTTCAACGTAGCGTTCTTTGATGTATAGCCCTATTATTAGGACTGTTTCATTCATGATTATATGTTTATATCTTCAGCTATTTTGATATTTATTTAATTGAGGACTTATAAAAATCCTTTCTCGTTTTATATGCCTCCCAGACGTGCACCAGGGGCCAACAGGAATGCCCAGCCCGAGCCTCAGCCAGCTCCGACCCAGGGTATGATGAATGTTGTCGAGGTAGCCGCTATAGTTGTACATACGGTTAATGCAGAACTAGTAGTGGTACAGTAGGCCCCACCCCAGGCACAAAAAGTGGAACGTGCCCAGGCACATGTGTTCCCTTCTGCTTGGGAGCGAGTTGGAGATGCCTTTCAAAAGGCACATCCTCCAGAGTTTTCGAGGAGTTCGGATGTTGTTATAGCCAACCAATGGAAGAAGGATGTCCAGAGTCACTCGAGGATGTACGAATTCATAGAGGTACAGATGTAGATAGTAGCTATGTTTAAGCTAGTAGGACCAGTGATACAGTGGTGGGAGTCCACTACCACGGTGAAAGAGCAAGATAGTATGACCATAAAGGACTTCTGTGTGCGATTTGATCATAAATACTTCCCTTCCACTGTGTAGACTGAGATGAGGTGGAAACTATTGCATCTCACCCAAGAGGGGAGGACCGTTGCTGAGTATGAGGAGGAGTTTAGAAGGTTGACCAATCTGGTGCCAAGAGAGGTACCTACTAAATAGAAGAGGAATCAGTTGTTCACCGATGGGCTTACTTGGAGGATTAGGCAACATACCTTAGGTAATATTCCATGAAGAGTTACACAATTGTGCTAAATGTTGTGTTGTTACATTTCCAAGACCACTGCCTCCATATTAAGGGGAGTAAGAGAGTAGGAGAGTCTATCCAGTAGGGCAGGACCGGGGGAGGTAGTGCCAGTGGGTCACAATCAGCTCAAGGGCAGTCCAGGAAGGGTGAATAGAGTTCTTAGTAGGGATATTCTTTGAAGCATTTCAGATCTGGAGGTTTCAGACAGGGACAGGGTGGCTATAGACATGGCCATCAGGGTCAGGAGCAGCAGCATGGCCATCAGGGCCAGCAACAGGGGCAGCATGGCCATTAGGACCAACAGGGACATCGGGGCCAAGGGAGGGGTAGCAACAGCCAGTAGGGACAAAGGGGCGAGAATTTCACTAGTCGATGTTTCTCTTGTGGTAAGACAAGCCACAGCAAATAGGATTGCCCCAATAAGGTAAAGTTCCTGCAGTAGCAGGGTGCTCACAAGGAGCCCTAGAGGCCCATATTTCCTGTAGCCCTTCCAGTGCCACATCAGATGTCAGCATTACTTGCCATTCCCGCAGTCCCACTTCAACAGGGACAGTTACACTATGGGCGTGTTTATAACGCCCACTAGGCGGTAGTTCCCCAGGCATCGCCCATAATTGAGGGTATATTTTCTATCTAGGGGACTATGGGGCGTATTTTATTTGACATGAAGGTTGCACACTCTTTTATTTCCACTATATTCGCACGAGTCGTAGGGCTATTAGACACAACTGATAGTACCGTTACATGTGTAGACTCGCCGTTGGGAAATGGCACACTTATTTTCTTTATATGTGGGGTGTTAGCATAGAGATTGGGAGACTTATGTTACTTACCAATATGCTTATGTTAGATATGTCAGAGTATGACTCCACTATTGTCATGGATTGGCTAGTTGCGTATAGGGCCATAATTGATTGCTATAGTAAGAGCATTGTGTTTGCTATACTGTGCCAAGAGATGTTTTTGGTGGCGATGTCGCGTCATAAGGTAGGTTTATCCACCCACTTGTATTATATAGAGGAGGAGACCTCTAAGGAGGTGGTTGATGCGACCACAAATGTGTTATAAAGTGCGTGCTTATATAGGCTCAAGTGCAAGACTGTCGCGTAAGTAATAAACCCGATAAGATGGGGTCGATTCCATAGGAAAATAGGACAAATACTCGTGGCGATGAACGATAAGACGGTCAACCCTAACCTGACTCTAAAAAGAAACGAAAAAGATGATTGAAGTGGGAAAATTTCTATCAACTAAATGCAAGTTAATTAAACTAATTATGAAACTAAACATGAAAGAGTAAGCTAATTATGATTTACTAAATATGAATGCAAAAGATAGGTTAAAATGAAATCCCCCGACCCTAGTACGTTTTTCAGATACAAACCCTAACTATGAATTAGATAATTAAACCCGACCTTTATAAATCTCAAGTATTACATATATGAGGGTACAAGCCCGCATCATACATAATCAAAAGTAAGAATAAAGCAGTATCACAAAAGCTAATATGCATGTCGCACTCTTAAACATCCCCGTTACCTATGGTCAACTGAGGTTAAAAGTCCTATGACAGTTGTCTTAACCAATAAACACGATTCAATCATTTATTCAACTCAGGGAATTAAATTTATATCCATGCAAACCACATCGGGTTGGGTTCATGCATTCCAACCCTTAAAAACCTAACCGGACATGGTGTAATTATGATTAAGTAAGAAATCTAAGTAGCATGGAATCATTCTTACACTAAAAATGTGATCAAACCTGAGAAATAATAATAATAGTGCTGGAAATAAAGGTTACCCAGATTGAAGAACAAGAACATGCAAGAAGAAATCAAAGCTTGAAGAAAAACTTGAATTTGAAGGTGAAAAATAAATAAATTTTTCTCCTAGATGTTCCTCCTTGATTAGGAGATTTTACGTGAATGAAAGCTGAATAAAAAGCACCATAATGACTAAACATATAGGCTAGAGGTCATTCAGAAGAGTCCCCAAAATAAAAAACTCTTTCGGATAAAAGATAAGGACAAAATAAAAATCTCGTATCTGGCAATTTGTCACACTTAGGAAGCGTGACTAATTTTGTAACGAATATGGAGCGTGACAAAAGACCGGTCCGGATCTTTTATTTCTAATAGGTCCGGATCGCCCTTGAAATTCATTCAGAACTTTTTTCTTAACTTCTCTCATCTTCAAATGATCATAACTTCACCGTAGCTCAGATTCAGGTGCCGTTTTTCCAGTATTATTGTAATTGAAATATCTTTAACTTTTTAGTTGGCCCCACCTTCGAACTAAGGATGAAAATTACAAAAATACCCTTCAATTCCCCCTTTCTTGATTTCTTTACTATTTTGAGTTCTCTCTCGGACTTTCTTGCATGAAATACCTGTAAAACAAATAAAAGATACACAAAACATGAAATACTTACCAAAATGGGTTAGTATCATAAATATGAGACAAACCCAAGCTATTTAGAATGCAGGGGAACATAAAAATACCGCAATTAAAGGGATAAATGTGAAGAATTTATTCCTAATCAAATCCCCCTAACTTAGAAATTTGCGCGTCCCGAGCAATGTAAAAGAATAAGAGCATGAGTTAAGGACCCTTCAAAAACTTTATTGGGATATAATACCTTTTTTGTGGGCAAGCGATTGCAATTAGCATATGCAACAAGCCTTTAAATCCATAGCTTACCCTAATAGGACGAGTTGTGTCTCGTGAGCGTTTGTAGTGAATATACCCACAAAATTCATTTTCGACTCAAAGAAAAATCAAAATACTTAAAAACTGTACAATTTAAATTCCTCACAAAATATTCACTTGTAAATTCATATTAAACAGTCTCAAATTATAGTGTGTGTGTGTGTGTGTGTGCGAAGCCGAAAATCAAACCGCAAATTTCCACCGATTGATCATTACATTACTTTCCAAAATCTCACGAGATACTCTCACAAACGAATCACTCGGATTGTGGCTATTTATCTCGGTAAGCATGATTTATAAGAGTAAATATAATGGACACAATGTCATGCACACAATTTGAAAGACGAAAATTATTTGAGTGAAAAGATATATTCATCGGGTTATGGTCACTAGAAAACAGGAGACATCATCTCGTATTCTCACCAATTAATGTCTTTTATTATCTTTTAAGCCCTCCACGTGGTAGTTAATTTCGCAATTCGAACTCGACTAGGACTTTTTTCAGGTTTTTAAGGTGTAATTGATAATATGGGAGTGCTTGGGAAATTTGGAATTGGAAAATTTTCTTTTTTCCGGGCTTTTACCCATTTTTCTCTTCTTTTTCTATTTTTTTTCAATTTTCACAATTTTCTTTTCTTGCTATTTTTGTTGAGCATTCTTTTAATTTTTCTTGCCCCTTTTTATGCACTTTTCGGACTTTATTTGATGAATCTTCGATTTTCACAATTCCGGGCCAATTGGGTTTTTCGGTTTATCAGAAGAAAAGGAAAAATTTTATTTGGCTCAAATTGGGTTGCAAAAAGGTTAATTTTTCACGACTTTTTCTGGCAAATATTTTTGGGTGACAAACGAGGGCCTACTTCATTGTCCAAATTGCTAATCACATTACCATATGTGTCTGGAGATTAATTAAGTTTAGAGATATATTTAGCGCACTTTTCAAGACAACATCTCACAGGTTTTCCATAACCGATCAAAATAAAGGAATTTAGATCTTCAACGATTTTTTTTAAACACTGGAAAGAACTTTGAGTTAACCATTAACTCGGATTGATTTAATTACTCACAAAAAATGATAGCCTCGAAATCTCACCGGGTTGATTAATCTCCACACTTATTCGTCAAGTCGTCAATTTTCGCTCAATTTCCATCTTTGGTCAATTTCGGCTTAGTGCATTTGAATATTTTTTTTACAACTTGAGATAAAAAATTTGTGACATTTTTGAAGCTTTTAAATTCCAATTTTTATTTATTTTGAAGAAATTTTTTTTTGAATTTTTGGAAATTTTTCACTTCTTTTGGTTTTTTGGGCATTTTAAAATTTTGTGAGGTTTTAGAAAGACGCACTTGTCAACCCCCCCCCCCCCCCAACTTAGACTTTTGCATTGTCCTCAATTAAAAGGACTAAAATCTAAAGAAGAGCAAATAACAAGTGTGAAAAAAAATAAGAAAATATTTAAAATGCAAAAGGACACTAAATGACACTAACACATGACTAAAAAAAATCACCTTATACGCGTCGGTGGTGCAATGACCTCTCATCTCTCCACAAACTCACCCGGCCCCATGAACGGGGTCCAATGCTCTCCTCGTCTCTCTCATCTTCATATCGTAAACCAATAATCAGAACAAGTTGGGACCTCACCCATAGATAAAGGAAAGACTGGGAGACTCGTCATGACTAATCGAAAAGGGATCCTCGTGATGCTTACTCAAAGCATGGTCTGCGTGCGCTGACTTAGAGGGAACACCTAGGTTTCTTACAATTTTTTGAATGCATGGGTTGGGATCTAAGTCAAACGAAACATAACTTTTCTCCTCCATCGCCTTCAGGACCTCAGGTGGTATAGGTGGATGGTCACAAAGAAGGAATTCATCTATTTTATCTTTCCATTTGCTCTCTTCTAAGTGACTACAAGATTCCAATATGGACTGGACTTCAATAGTAAGGCTCTCTTCCACCGGCCCAAATTCTTTTTCAAAGTCTTCAAAACTTATATCTCCTAATTCGATCTCTCGAGTGTGTTTCGAACATTCTCTTTCACTCTCTTCTGAAGACTTCTGTGATGTGGAGGGATGGTCATTGCAAAGGAATTCATCTATTGTATCTTTCCATTCTTTCTCATCCAAGTAATTAAACAAGTCCAATAAAGGTTGGACTTCTACATTCAGGCTCTCATCCACATGCCCAAAATCTTTTTCAACATCTTCCATGCTCACGCCTCCTAACTCTCTCACGCGAGTAATGCCTATGTCCTCGCTTACTCGCTCATTCTCTAACCTCAAAATTTTTCTCTCCTCTAACCACTCTATCTTGCTCTCAATCGTGGTCACTACTCAGACCTCCCTAACCTTTCTCTCGTTGTCAAAACTATCACTCTCACTTGATGAAATAAGGCAGACCTGTAATACCCCACATTTTTTATGATTTAAATAATTAAGGGATTATTTATTACAGAGGGATTAATTGAATTTAAATGTGAGAATTAAATTGTTAATTAATCTGGATCTATTAAAAATAAATATTAACTAGCGTGCTAAGGGTTAATAATTATTGATTTAATATTACTGTGTGACATGTAATATGGAACTATACACTTTGATAAATTGTTGAGAGATAATAATACGACAGTTTAGTGAATTAAGTCAGACGCGCGTGTGAGTCATATCGGGACTAAATTGGTGGAATAAATATATCAATTATTTTTAGTAACTCATATGATGATTTTGAGTGTACCGTTGAGTTCGAAAGGGTCGAAATAGTCAAAATAGTATACCTGGGTGTTTAGTTTGGGTCCCGGGGCAATTTTTGGCCTAACCGGCACCCCAAGAGGGCATTATGTTAAATTGGATTTTTAGGCCTAATTAATGGACGAAAATTAGGAGTTAATTTATCAGCCAAAGTAATTGCATTAGGGTTAGAAAGCTACAGAAAGAAGTAAAGTCCATAGGAAGTGTGAGGGAGAGCTTTTTCCAAGAGAAGAGGGCTAAATCGACATCACCTTGCACAACCACCACCACCACCGTGTAGATCGGGACAAGGGGAACACACCCATACCAACAACATCAAGAAATAAGACTACTCACTCAAGGCAAGTGTTTATAACTTGTTGTATTTTGGTATTGGTTATATTCATGTTAGTGTAGGATTGTTAGGAATATGTTATAGGTTATAAAAATGGTGAAATTGAGGAATTTGAATGTGTAAATTGATTCTGAGATTTATTAAATTGAAACCCTTCATGTATGTAGATTAGAAATCAAGTTTTGAGGAATTGATGTGTAGAATAAATCTTGAAATTATGACTTCTTGAATATGAATTGGAAGAACTAGGGTTTTGATAAATTTAAATTGGGGATTTCGTGTTTTATGAATGATTCATAATGAATTGATGATTCTAGGATGTTAGAATCCATATATTATTGATGGGGTTCGATGTAGAACTGTTTGTATGGAGTTTGGGGTGTTGAATGCGAAGATTTGAGGTTAAAAATAGTGGAAAACGTTGGAAAATCTGGGTAGGAGACGAATAGCTAATTCTCGCGCGAAGTCGCTAGAAGTCGTTCGAGCGAGATTGCATCTCGCGCGAAGTCGTTCGAGCGACATGTGGCAGTCGTTCAAACGACATGCCATCTCGTTCGAGCGACAGAGTGAAATTTTGATAATTTCATTTAGGACCCAATTTTGAGTTTATTAGTTCAGGAATGGGAGAAATATTTTCAATTAATAAACTTAAGCAAGGCAGAATTTCGAAGAAGTATGAGGGACTAAATACTTTAATGAATTCGGTACGGAGAGGATATACCGTAGAGATTACGAGAGGGATAATAATTCCAATAACTATTACGGAATGTTGAAATCAAAATACGTAAGAGAAGCATATATGTAGGTGAGGGAAATACCTATTTATTATAATAGATGTGTGTATGCCTATTACGTATTATTAGTATTAAAGGCACTAATGGGTGATAACCCGGGGATGTGAAAATCTTATTATTATAAGTGTAATAATGGGTGATAACCCGGGGGCACGAAAAATGAATTATAAGTGTACTAACGGGTGATAACCCGGGGGTACAAGATTTTTTAAATAAGTGTACTAAAAGGTGATAACCCGGGGGTACAGTATGTGATTAGGTGCGCTAATGGGATATAGCTCGGGGGTGCAGTATCATGTTATATATATATATATATAGGGAAGATGTGACTATATGTATATATGTATCTGAGTTGTGAATCAATCTAATGTGTATAGTGATAAATATGGGCATGGAAATTTGTTAAGAAAACTCTAATCGTATACTTGAATTATTATGAAAATGGAAAATGTATTAATTAGCTTTTCGCCATAGGCTAATTGGATAACGTATTGTATGGGCGATACAGGTTTACTAATAGTTAGGGTAAATACTATTAGGATGGATTCAGACTAGTTATATGGGGAGGTATAGCTAAGGAGAAAATCAATAGAAGAGGGGTGAGAATATCATGTGAGAGTTCGAACTAACATGTACTTGATACTTGCTTTACTGCAAATTTTAAATACTTTCTTAAACAAATATTTTTACACATCGGGCTCTGACCCGTTTCTTGCATCTCCTCTCTCTCTCTTGCTATATGTATGTATTATATCAAGTGCTCGGCCACAGGGATATCAGGCTTAGAGTTTCGGATTGCGTGGCGTGATGTAGCTGTTGTGGGATCTGCAGGACTTTGTTTAGACACCTCGATTATTTTATCCATATTCATTATGACATTTTCTTTAGGGCATGTGTCGCCCCTTCCTTAGACATTTTTAGAGATTATGTTTACTCTATTTCTCGTTCATTTTCATTTGGATTGATGACTACTATTGTTTTGGTTTAGAGTTTTGAACTGGGATGTTTTATCTAGTCTTATCTATTTCAGCATGCGATTCTGATTCAATATTTGTATTAATTAATTATACGTGGATGCTTTATATTAAATTACTTGGTTTGGTAATTAAATGGTTTTTAATTAATAAGAAAAATGTTTTGACACTTAGCTTAATTATATTAGGTGATTAAATAAGTTATTGTGTTTTCGACAGTGATGCTAAGAATGAACCAACCAAACATTCTGTTTTAAATTTTATAAAGGACTGATCACCCGATATTTAATTGGGGGGTGTCACAGGTGGTATCAAAGCATCAGGTTCTAGTGTCCATTAGGATCTGTATGGCTTACTATGTTTTCATCTTTGCGTCCTTTGATATAGAGCCCTATTTTTTGTACTGTTGTGATCTTATATTTTTACGATTACCTCTTCAACTATTTGAGATATAGAAATAACTGTGGACTAATTATATTCTTTCTCGTCTCAGATGCCTCCTCGACATGCACCAAAAGACCGACAGGCCCAGCAAGAACAGACGGTCGTACAGGCTCAGAGGACAATGAACGCAACAGAGGTTGCCGCGATAGTTGCACAAGCGGTAAATGCAGCCTTAGCGGTGGCTCAGTAAGCCCCACCCCAGGTTCAGGCAGTGGCACCAGTTCTAGTGCATCCACTTCCCACTACATGGGAAAGAGTTAGAGAGTCCTTTTAGAGGGCTTGTCCCCCAGAGTTCATGGACAGTTCAGATGTGGTTACCGCGAGTCAGTGGAAGAAGGACATACAGCGGCATCTTCGCATGTATGAGTGCACGGAGGTTCAAAGGCAAGTTTTGGCTACCTTCAAGCTGAGAGGGGCAGCCTTATAGTGGTAGGAGTCCACTACTTCTACCGAGGAGCGAGATTTGATGACTATTAGTGATTTCTGGGTGCGGTTTGACCGCAAGTATTTTTCTTCCACCGTCAAGACTGAGATGAGACGAAAACTTTTAGACCTCACCCAGTAAGGGAGAACCGTTACGGAATACGAGGAAGAGTTCACCCGATTGACAAACTTGGTACCGGAGGAGGTGCCTACTGAGGAGAAGCGCAGTCAGATGTTCATGGATGGCTTGACTTGGAGGATACGACAGCACTTATTGGGTAACCTTTCTCTATACTCATATACCGACGTTCTGAATGCAGCCTTATTGCATTGTCAGGACAACCGCTTCCATGCTAAGGGAAGCAAGCGCGGCAGAGAGCCCAGCCAGTTGGGAAAGATAAGGGGAGGTAGTGCCAGTGGGGTACCAGTTGAGCAGAGTCAAAGGCAGGGTTCCCAGCAGGGGGAGTCTGCTAAGAGGTTTCGTTCTAAAGGGTTCAGACATGGTCATGGGGGTTGGAGACAGGGCCACCAGGGCCAGCAGCAGGGCCAGCCATAAAATCAGTAGTAGGGTCAATAGCAGGGAGGCCAGCAAGGCCAGCAGGGCCAAGGTAGAAGTGGTAACGGCCAACCGGGCCGAGGCTATCAGGGGCCAAGAGGAGGAAACTTCATTGGGAAATGTTATACTTTTGGCAAGACTGGCCATAAGAAACAGGAGTGCCCGGATAGGGACAGAGTTCCTCGACAGCAAAGTGCTCACCAGGAGCCCCGGAGACCCATTTTTCCCGCCTCCCTACCAGCGCCGGCTCCAGTTCCAGCTTTACCCGCAGTTCCGATGCAGCAGGGACAGTTGCAGTATGGACGTGTCTATAACGTCCACCAGGCCGCAGTTCCTCATGCACCACCCTCGGTGGAGGGTAAGTTTTCTATCCATGGTACTTTGGGTCGCATCTTATTTGACACGGGGGCATCACACTCTTCTATATCCACTAGCTTTGCAAAGGCCACTGGGTTGTTAAGCACGACAGAGAGTACAGTGACTTATGTAGACTCACGACTTGGTAATGGGTTATTGATTTTCTTTATATACCAGGGAGTAGGCATAGAAATTGGCAATTTGATTTTACCGGCTGATATGCTAGTATTAGATATGTTCAAGTACGACGCCATTATTGGTATGGATTGGCTAGTCGAGTATAGGTCCATAATTGATTGCTTCAGTAGGAGTATTGTATTCGCCATTCCAGGCCAGGAGATGTTCTTAGTGGCGATGCCTCACTCGGAGGGAGGGTCGTCCACCCACTTATTTTATATAGAGGGTGAGACCTCTATAGTCGTAATTCCACTCGATTAGATTTCAGTCGTCTGCGAGTTTGCCGATGTATTTCAAGATACACCGAGGTTGCCTCCGAGTAGGGAGATCGAGTTTTTGATAGACTTAATGTCAGGAACTCGTCCGATAGGACGTGCACCTTACTGTATGGCTCTGGAAGAAATGAGGGAGCTACGGGATTAGATAGAACAGTTATTGGGGCAGGGCTTCATTCGTAGGAGTACCTCGCCTTGGGGTGCCTCAGTTCTGTTTGTAAAGAAAAGGTATGGGTCCCTACGGCTTTGTATTGATTATCGGGAGCTTAACAAAGTCACGATACGAAATAAGTATTCATTGCCTCGCATCGATGACCTGTTTGATCAGCTGAAAGGAGTGGCCCCCTTCTCGAAGATAGATTTAAGATTCTGGTACCATCAGCTACGCATCAGGGAGAAGGACGTGGCTAAGATTGCTTTTCTAATGAGGTATGGATCGTATGAATTCAGGGTTATGGGATTTGGGCTAACCAATGCCCCAGCAGTATTTATGGACTTAATGAACAGAGTATTTAGAGAGTTCCTAGATCAGTTTGTCATTGTCTTCATAGATGACATCCTGATTTATTCTCGCACTGAAGAAGAACATGCCGAGCATTTACGTATGGTTCTGCAGACCCTACGAGAGCATGAGTTGTATGCCAAATATGAGAAGTGTGAGTTTTGGCAATGGGACATATAGTTTTTAGGACACATTGTATCAGAGAAAGGGATATCTGTGGACCCTAGTAAGGTGTCAGCGGTGAGAGAGTGGGGACAACCCATGATACCGACAGAGGTGCGGAGTTTTTTGGGATTAGCCGGATACTACAGACGGTTTCTTTGGGGATTCTCAAAGATTGCGGGTCCTATGACAAATTTGACTCGTAAGGGCGTACCATTTGTTTGGGACAATGCATGTCAGTTAGCATTTGATGAGCTAAAGGACAAGTTAACTTCAGCACCCGTTCTAGCACTTCCCAGAGTGGGAGTGGAATACCTGGTTTATACTGACGCATCATTATAGGGGATTGGGGGAGTACTCCAGTAAGAGGAGAAGGCCATAGATTTTTCTTACTGAAAGCTTAAGTCTCATGAAAAGAATTACCCTACCCATGACTTAGAGATGGCAGCAGTTGTGTTTGCGCTTTGAATTTGGAGGCATTACTTATTGGGAGAATAGTTTCGCTTATTTATGAACCACAAGTCACTACAGTACTTGTTCACGTAGAAGGAGTTGAATATGCGTCAACACCGGTGGCTTGAGTTTGTAAAAGATTATCAGTTCAAAATACACTATCACCCGGGAAAGGCTAATGTGATTGCTGATGCATTGAGCCGCAGGCCGGTCGATGAGACGGCCTAGGTGTGGAAAGCAAAATGGAAGGAATTGGGACATCAGGATGCTGTGGCCCGGTCATTCATGTCTGCGATGATAGTTACGCTTCAGATCATTACGCGAATAGTACGGGCACAGGCAGCGGATTCGTTCTGTCAAGATCGGATTAGGCAGCTTTTAGTCGGGGGAGCCGAGTCTTATTCAGTAAGTTTTGAGGGTGGTTTGCTCTTCAATGGGAGGCTCGTTGTTCTAGAGGAGGATGACCTTCGACATGCAATAATGACGGAGTCGCATGGGTCCCGATTTGCGGTACATCCCGGTAGGGACAAAACGTACCAGGATATGAGGCGGTAGTATTGGTGGAGCGGGATGAAAAAGGATATCGCAGAGTTCGTAACCAAGTTTACCACTTTTCAGCTAGTGAAAGTGGACCATCAGAGACCACCAGGTTTACTTCAGCCGTTGGAGATTCCTACCTGGAAATGGGAAGGCATTTCCATGGATTTTATCACCGGGTTGCCCACTTCGCAGAGGGGGCATGATTCTATAGGGGTTATTATAGATCGATTGACGAAAGTAGCCCACTTCTTGCCCGTCAGGACAGACTACACAGCGAGACAGTATGCTCAACTATTTATTACAGAGATAGTGAGACTGCATGGTGTACCTCTTAACATCATGTCAGATAGAGACAAGAAATTTGTATCTCATTTTTGGGGAAAGATTCCAGGAAGCTATGGGTACCGAGTTGCGGTTGAGTACAGCGTATCACCCGCAAACCGATGGGAAGACTGAACGCACTAATCATATGCTCGAGGACATGTTGCGCATGTGTATCCTTGATTTCGGGGGAGGTTGGGAGCAGTATCTTCCACTGGTAGAGTTTTCTTATAACAACTCCTATCAGTTTAGGATTGCCATGGCCCCGTTCAAAGCATTATATAGTAGACCTTGTCGTTCCCCAGTTTGTTGGCTAGAGGTGGGAGACAATAAGCTACTCGGGCCAGAAGTAATTCAGGATACGTCGAGCATGATCGAGATGATTCGAAATCGCATACGGGTAGTCCAGGATGGACAGAAAAGCTACGTCGATGCAAAAAGGTTCTTCCGAGAGTTCGCAGTGGGGGACCAGGTTTTGTTGAGAGTATCTCCGATGAAGGGAATAATGAGATTTGGGAAGAAAGGGAAGTTGTCTCCGAGATATGTGGGACCATTTCCATTTATAGAGAGGGTCGAACCAGTGGCGTACAGACTGGGATTACCGGAGCACTTGCATCATATCCATGATGTGTTCCACATTTCGTCACTGAGGCGATACCTTCGAGACGAGTTGGCACACACACACATTGCGATTGAGGAGATTTAGCTATAGCCAGATAGTTCATATGAGGAGAGACCGGTGGCTATTCTAGATTATAGTGAGAGGAGGCTAAGGTCAAAGGTAGTTCCACTTGTTCGGGTGCAATGGCAGCATCGCAATGTGGAGGAGTCTACTTGGGAGCGTGAGGCAAATATGCGTGAGAAATATCCAGATTTATTTATACTAGGTATGCCTTGTTTTTCCGAATTTCGGGACGAAATTCCTTTATTAGGAGGGAAGCATGTAATACCCCACATTTTTTATGATTTAACTAATTAAGGGATTATTTATTACAGAGGGATTAATTGAATTTAAATGTGAGAATTAAATTGTTAATTAATCCGGATCTAATAAAAATAAATATTAACTAGCGTGCTAAGGGTTAATACTTATTGATTTAATATTACTGTGCGACATGTAATATAGAACTATACACTTTGATAAATTGTCGAGAGATAATAATACGACAGTTTAGCGAATTAAGTCAGACGCGCGTGTGAGTCGTGTCGAGACTAAATTAGTGGAATAAATATATCAATTATTTTTAGTAACTCGTATGATGATTTTGATTGTACCGTTGAGTTTGGAAGGGTCGAGATAGTTGAAATAGTATACCCGAGTGTTTAGTTTGGGTCCCGGGGCAATTTTAGTCCTAATCGGCACCCCAAGAGGGCATTACGGTAAATTGGATTTTTAGGCCTAATTAATGGAAGAAAATTAGGAGTTAATTTATCAGCCAAAGCAATTGCATTAGGGTCAGAAAGCTATAGAAAGAAGGAACGACCATAGGAAGTGTGAGGGAGAGCTTTTGCCAAGGGAAGAGGGCTAAATCGACATCACCTTGCACAACCACCACCACCACCGTGTAGATCGGGACAAGGGGAACACACCCATACCAACAACATCAAGAAATCAGACTACTCACTCAAGGCAACTGTTTATAACTTGCTGTATTTCTGTATTGATTATATTCATGTTAGTGTATGATTGTTAGTAATATGTTATAGGTTATAAAAATGGTGAAATTGAGGAATTTGAATGTGTAAATTGATTCTGAGATTTATTAAATTGAAACCCTTCATGTATGTAGATTAGAAATCAAGTTTTGAGGAATTTATGTGTAGAATAAATCTTGAAATTATGACTTCTTGAATATGAATTGGAAGAACTAGGGTTTTGATAAATTTAAATTGGGGATTTCGTGTTTTATGAATGATTCATAATGACTTGATGATTCTAGGATGTTAGAATCCATTTATTATTGATGGGGTTCGATGTAGAACTGTTTGTATGGAGTTTGGGGTGTTGAATGCGAAGATTTGAGGTTAAAAATGGTGGAAAACGTTGGAAAATCTGGGTAGGAGACGAACAGCGAATTCTCGCGCGAAGTCGCTAGAAGTCGTTCGAGCGAGATTGCATCTCGTGCGAAGTCGTTCGAGCGACATGTGGCAGTCGTTCAAACGACATGCCATCTCGTTCGAGCGACAGAGTGAAATTTTGATAATTTGATTTAGGACCCAATTTTGGGTTTATTAGTTCAGGAATGGGAGAAATATTTTCAATTAATAAACTTAAGCAAGGCAGAATTTTGAAAGAAGTATGAGGGACTAAATACTTTAATGAATTCGGTACGGAGAGGATATACCGTAGAGATTACGAGAGGGATAATAATCCCAATAACTATTATGGAATGTTGAAATCAAAATACATAAGAGAAGCATATATGTAGGTGAGGGAAATACCTATTTATTATAATAGGATGTGTGTATGCCTATTATGTGTTATTATTATTAAAGGCACTAATGGGTGATAACCCGAGGGTACGAAAAATGAATTATAAGTGTACTAATGGGTGATAACTCGGGGGTATAAGATTATTTTGAATAAGTGTACTAAAGGGTGATAACCCAGGGGTACAGTATGTGATTAGGTGCGGTAATGGGATATAGCCCGGGGGTGCGGTATCATGTTATATATATATATATATATATATATATATATATATATATATAGGGCATATGTGACTATATGTATATATGTATCTGAGTTGTGAATCAATCTAATGTGTATAGTGATAAATATGGGCATGGAAATTTGTTAAGAAAATTCTAATCGTATACTTGAATTATTATGAAAATGGAAAATGTATTAATTAGCTTTTCGTAATAGGCTAATTGGATAACGTAATGTATGGACGATACGGGTTTACTAATAGTGAGGGTAAATACTATTAGGATGGATTCAGACTAGTTATATGGGGAGGTATAGCTAAGGAGAAAATCAATAGAAGAGGGGTGAGAATCTCATGTGAGAGTTTGAACTAACATGTACTTGATACTTGCTTTACTACAAATTTTAAATACTTGCTTAAACAAATATTTTTACACATCGGGCTCTGACCCGTTTCTTGCATCTCCTCTCTCTCTTGCTATATGTATGTATTATATCAGGTGCTCAGCCACAGGGACATCAGGCTTAGAGTTTCGGATTGCGTGGCGTGTTGTAGCTATTGTGGGAGCTGCGGGACTTTGTTTAGATGCCTCGATTATTTTATTCCTATTCATTATGATATTTCTTTAGGGCATGTGTCGCCCCTTCCTTAGACAGTTTCAGAGATTATGTTTACTCTATGTCTCGTTCATTTTCATTTGGATTGATGACTACTATTGTTTTGGCTTAGAGTTTTGAACTGGGATGTTTTATCCAATCTTATCTATTTCAGCATGCAATTCTGATTCAGTATTTGTATTAATTAATTATGCGTGGATGCTTTATATTAAATTACTTGGTTTGGTAATTTAATGGTTTTTAATTAATAAGAAAAATGTTTTGACACTTAGCTTAATTATATTAGGTGATTAAATAAGTTATTGTGTTTTCGACAGTGATGCTAAGAATGAACCAACCGACCATTCTATTTTAAATTTTATAAAGGACAGATCACCCGATATTTAATTGTTCGGGGTGTCACAACACCCCTAGTGACTCTCGCTTGTGGGACCTCTCATGCTCGTGTATCGTCTCTTCCATAAGATCCATTTCTCGTGATTCGTCCTACTCACCCCTGGGATTGGTGATGTTAAAGATATTTGTTTTGAGGGTCATATTCCCGAATGTAAGTTGCATGCGCCCATTTCGAGTGTTGGTCAAGGCATTAGCCGTAGCTAAGAATGGGAGGCCTAAAATGATGGGGACATTATTACTCGGTACAACGGAGGGCTCCTCATCCAAAACGATAAAATCCACCGGGAAGTAGAATGTGTCAATTTGGACGATCACGTCCTCAATGATTCCCCGAGGTATCTTTACGAAACTATCTGCGAATCGACGAGTCGTGTTTTTGGGCTTAAGGTCCCCCGAACCTAATTACTTATAGATGGAGTAGTGGAAAAAAATGACACTCGCCCCTAAATTTATTAGCTCTCTCTTAATTCGATTTCCCCCCATGATGCACAAAATAGTGGTTGCACCCGGATCCTTGAATTTGGGTGGAAGGTCACTTGATAGTATTGAGTTGACGATCAGTGCTAGGAACACATTTTTCTTTACCTTTATCTTTCATTTCACCATAAGTAAGTCCTTAAGAAACTTAGCGTACACATGAATTTTATTTATGGTGTCAAGAAAAGGTAAATTAATCTTTACTTGCTTAAGAAATTCTAACACATCTTCACGAGTGGACTCTTTGGCATGAGATACTAACCGTTGGGGAAATGGAGCAGTTGTGGGGGGTTTCACTACAGGATCACTAGTATTATCGTTATCACTCTCATTCAAGGAAGCATCTTTGGCCTCTTTCATACCGAGTGGAACCTCCTTGCCTTTAGGTGTGTCATGCAGGAAAGGTGATAAATCAACAACTTTCCCACTATGTAGAGTGGTTATCACGCAATATTGCTCTTTATTTGTATTAGAAATAGAGCTTACACTAGTTTGAACTTGGGGAGTTCTTTGCCCTAGGCCAAAAATTTACCCTTATCTTGGACACCCAACGAATATTGCAACTTTGAACTGTTCGCATTTATGTCGATGAACATGCGCTCATATCTATCATTGGTTGCACTTTGGGAGTTTATGACTTGGTGTATCATGTTTTCAAGTGTTCTCCGCGGTGGAGTGATATATGGAGCTGGAGGTGGTGGTGTTGGCCCATGTCCTTACATAGGTGGTGCTTGTTGAAAGTGTTGAGGTGGAGGAGGGGCAACATGTGAATTAGGATTCAATGCATCCTGTGGTTTCCCATAGCTAAAACCTGGGTGGCTTTTCCATAAAGGGTTGCAAGAATTTCTATGCAGGGCACCGAAATTACCGTTGAATCCTCTTACACCACTTACCTGATCATTAAGCATAATTTTGTAAGCGAGAATCGTTGGACATTCCTCTGTTGAATGTCCCGCTTCACAAATAGCACATACCTTCTCAACAGGGATGTGGATTGGGCCAGTTGGCTCTCTTATGTGCATAGCGAGTAACTATCTCATGCCTTTCTCAATTTGATCGAGTTGATGGTCCATTGCGGTATCTTTGTCGACATTGAATGGACCAGACGCCGATGGAGTGGTGGACGCTTAGCGAGTTCGATTTTGAGTGCTAGGGTCACATGTATCCCATGCTTGATGGTGTCGGCGATATACCTTAAGTGGAGCTTAGCATCATTAGCGTCTAATTTGACAAAGGGGCCATCACACATTGTTTCAACAAGTTATTTGGAGTTAATGTTGAACCCATTATGGAGGAATGGAATGATTTGTTGTTTATCAAGTCCATGATGAGGGCATGAAGTAACTAACTCGTTGAAACGCTCAAAACATCGATCAAACGGCTCATTTTCTAATTATTGAAAGGTTTGAATTTGAGCCTTAACGGAGTTCATCCAATGTGGAGGGAAGAAATTCTTGAGAAACTTATATTGTAACTCGTTCCACGACGTAATCAAATTAGGAGGTAAATACCATAGCCAGCTCTTAGCTTTATCCTTGAGAGAAAAAGGGAAAATCTTAAGGCGGATCGCATCTTTAGTGCATACTTGATCGATGAACGTCTCATACGCTTCTTTAAACTCTCAAATGTGGAGATAGGGATTTTTCAATTCCATTCCATGATATGTGGGAAGGATTTGGATCATTCCATTCTGTAAATGAAATTTCCTTGCATTGCACGAAAGCAAAATGCAGCTTGGAGTGACTGATTGCTCAGGGTACAAGAATTCTATCAAGGGTCGATAAGGTGCCTCTCCCTCACCTGCGCCTACGCTTTCATGCTATGACATGTCTCTCTCACTTAACGACTCGGTATCCTCACTCGATGCACTAGGCGTGTAACTTGAAGTGTAACCAAATGGGTAGCTTGCTGTTGAGTTTGGCAGTGTAGGCGCTGGAACCCAAAATTGAGGATGGTTAGGCGTGTGCGGGCTATCTGGGTTGTACTCGACAATTGGGTTTTTGTGAATGCGCGCAGGAGTGCTTTGAGGAGTTTGATGTTGATTTTGCATTAACATGCATATGAGAAATGTTGTGTCTCTTTTTTTTGGGGGGGGGAGGGGGGGGGGGATTTTTATGAATTTTTGGTCAACGTTTCAGATTAACTCGATCTAACCTAGAGTCTACCTAGTTCCGCGGCAATAGCACCAAAAACTTGACATGACCACAAATGTCTTCTAGTGTGCGTGCTATCTAGTCTCAAGTGCAAGCTTGTCAATCAAGTAATAATCCCATTAAGTTGGGGTATCGATCCTCAGGGAAATAGGATGAGAAAATCGCAATGACGTTGGAAAGACGAAGAACCCTAACTTGACTCTAAAAGAAACGAAAAGATGCGTTTAATGGG
Organism: Sambucus nigra; assembly: GCA_949130495.1. Lineage (NCBI taxonomy): Eukaryota > Viridiplantae > Streptophyta > Magnoliopsida > Dipsacales > Adoxaceae > Sambucus > Sambucus nigra. The sequence continues at coordinate 42,280,499 of OX422216.1, read as the reverse complement.
AGATTAACTATGAACTAAATGTAGATTTAAATCAACGACTAACTATACTAAGTACTAATGAGATGCAACTAAGCTAATTAATCTAAGAGCAGACAACAAGTGGATAAAAGACTTAACTACAAATGAGAACAATAGGTCGGGTTACAATCCCCCACACCCTAGTAATTCACCTCATAGGATACTAGATTTCGGAATTAAAATTTTAAGTGAATCCGGTCTTAATTAATCCTAGGCATTACGTATATGAAGGAACAGAGACTGCATCATACGAAATCAAAGGCAAGAATAAAGCGGTGTCGCATTAACTAACACGCACGTCGCACTCTTAAGCATACCAGTTACCTAGGGAAAACGAGATCAAAAGTCCTACGATGGTTGCGATAATTACTCAACATGATTCCTTTAAGATTTTAATTCAAAAATTATTTCCCGTGATGATGAATTACATCAGGTTTGGTTCATTCACCCCAGCCCTTAAAAACTTAGCTGGACATGTTCAACCTAATGAAAAACATATGATCTAATATGCATATAATTATAACCATGAAGAAACTAGACCTAAATATGTAAACAATAATTGGAATCTCAGAAAATATGGAAGCATGCGAAGAAAAGTTAACCTGAAAGAATAGAGATGAAGAACATAAACATGGAAGAAGAAAACCTTGAATTCATTCATACAACTTGAATATTGTTGAAGAAAATAAAACCCTAGCGTTCTTGGGTGCATGAACCCTCTAAAAATATTAAAAACTTAGCTTAAAAGAGTGCCATTTGTCACATTTAGAAAGCGTGACTAATTTTGTAACGGTTCTGAAGCGTGACAAGAAGCGGTCCGGACCTTTATTTTTAATAGGTTCGGACTGCCCTTGATTTTCATTTAGAGATATTTGCCTTGACTTATCTCATCTTCAAATGATCATAACTTCTTCACCGTAGCTCGGATTAAGGTGCAATTTTTCCAGTGTTCTTGTAATTAAAAGCTCTTCAACTTTCCAGTTGGTCCCACCTCTGGGCTAAGGCTGAAAATTTATGAAAAGACCCTTCAACTCCCCCTTTCTTGATTTCTTTCACTATTTTGAGTTCTCTCTCGCACTTTCTTGCATGAAATACTTGTAAAACACATAAGAGATACACAAAACATGAAATACTTGTCAAAAAGTGTTAGTAGCATAAATCTCAGACAAATCCAAGCTATTTATAATGCACGGGAACATAAAAATACCGAAATTAAGGGGATAAATGTGAAGAATTTATGCCTAATCAGTGGTGATTCCCTTAGATTCCATTCCCATTATATGTGAGTTCGCTGATGTGTTCTAGAAGATATCGGGTTTACCGCCTAGCAGGGAGATAGAGTTTGTGATAGATTTGAAGTTGAGCACATGGACGATAGCCCGCGCACCATACCGTAGGCTCCTGTAGAGATGAGGGAGTTACGTGATCAAATCGATCATCTTTTGGGATAGGGATTTATCCGTAGGAGTACCTCACCTTGGGGTTCTCCAATGTTGTTTGTGAATAAGAGAGATGGATTCTTGAGAATGTTTGTCAACTATTGGGAGTTAACTAAAGTCATGATACGGAATAAATATTTGTTGCCCCAAATCGATGACTTATTGACTAGTTGAGAGGTGTTGCCTACTTCTCGAAGATAGACTTAAGGTCAGGGTACCATCAGTTGAGGATCAGAGAGAAGGATGTGTTTAAGACTGCATTTCTGACGAGGTACAGATCTTTTGAGCTTCAGGTTATGCCATTCGGGCTAACCAAGGCTCTAGCTGTGTTCATGGGATTGATAAATATGGTGTTCAGAGAGTTCTTAGATCAGTTTTTCATTGTCTTTATAGATGACATACTGATTTATTTGTAATACCCCGTATTTTTATGGCTTTTAAAATTGGGGATTTATTAAATTTTAAATTGAGATATTAATTTAATATTAATCCGGAAATTTACTTTTATATTTACTAACGTGATGTGAGTTAGTAATTATTGGAAAATTGTTGAATATTACTAGACGAGTAAAGTAATAGATGAGATTTATTTTATTAAAATTTTCATGAGTGAATAGAATGGCAATTATGGAAATTTAAGTCGGGACGCGCCTGTGTCGTGTCAGGACTAAATTATTATTATATAAAGTGAATAAATTATAAGTTGCTCGTATGGTCATTTTGAGTGCGCCAATGTGTCCAAAAGCGTCGAGATAGTCAGAAAAGTGTACCCGGGGGTTTAGTTTGGGTCTCGGGGCATTTTTAGGCCTATTTGACATCCCGGGAGGGTATTTTGGACATTTTATATTTTTGGCAGGTTATATCAGCCATTTGGAGTTGTCTCTTAGAGTTAGCAAACACAAAATCAAAGAACGGCCATTAGAGAAGGAGTTGGAGAGCTTTTCAAGCAATTCAAGGCCAAAGACTCAACCGTTTTCGCCGCCACCACCACCAAAACGTAGATCGCGGAACGAGGAGCACAACCATACCTTTTTCTTTCACAAATCAGAGTCTAAATTCCCAGGCAAGTATCTGTCTTGCTTTATTTTTAGTTAATGTCTCAATCATAATAGTCTAGGAGTGTTTAGGACTTGTCCCATGAAAGAATTGTTGATTAAGAGACTTTATATCGCATGATTTGAGAGATTTAATATATTCTGGATATACCCATCATATGTAGAGGATTACCCACGAATTATTATGAGATTAGAAACAAGAAATCTGGGGATTAATTAGAGGAATGGATATTTCTTCCAAAACTAGGGTTCTTAAAGATTATGTCAATTTTACCCCATAAATTCGTTATCGTTGATGAAATTACACATGTTTCACGTTGGAAACCTTATATATATGTATATAGAACTTGTAGTATTGTTATTTGAGAATTCTAGAGTTTTTAATGACGTTTTTGGAAGAATTGGAAGATGAAACCCGTAGGTTTAATTTGTAGTTTATGGGCAAGAACTGCTTGATCGATCGATCGACCGAAGAGCATCGATCGATCGACTAATCGATCGATCGATCCCTTTTCTTCGATCGATCGACCCCTCCTGGAAAATTTCATATTTCTCATCCATTGGTTTAATCCGATTAAGATGCATGGGAACCCTTGATTGTTGTTGTTGGAGTATAATAGGATATAGATAAGACCAGTAGGGCCTAGGTAGACCCCGTTGAGTAACATTTTAGTGTAGGATGAGATTTGGGGTTAACGAGGAAAGATTCATGTGTATAAGAAATCATGCATATATTTAATAAAAAGATCGAGACTCGTAAGGGAGTTAGACCCAAACGTAAGTGAGTGTATGCCTACTGAAATTATACTTAGAATACTTCGAGAAAGGAGAAGTTAGTATGAAGTGCGTTATAAATGAGAATAAAAATAACGAGTCTGTTATATGAAATAATCGAGTAAAATGTGTAATAACGGATAATTATAATTATGGGTCGTGAGCGCACCTAACTTAGCAATGTGGATATTTCTATATATACGACTGTGTGATTGTTCATATATTATACATATCTGTGTAAAAATCATACTCGGGCTACTTGGTATCACGGGGGTTTCCACGCAGGGACGGTCTTATCTCGATGGGACCTTTATGGGGGACATTGACTCGTACCCTAGAACATAGGATTCCTTGGTACAGGCTATCTGATTGATAGTCAGACTGTCCTAAGAGACGTGAGGGTATGTGCTGACCTCTTAGTGACTTGGAACTATGCTTCGCCTCCATTTGTATGTGTTTTATGTTAATGCAGTTCGAGAGTGATTTTGAACTAGCATTTTCCTAATTATGTGTGATATAGGGACTTGATAGCAGAGTATGCCAGCACCATAGTTTTTATGTGTTGTACCGTTTGTATATATATATATATTATATGAGTGTTTGGTATATATATACTTATATATGGAAATCTTGCACCATAGATATTATGTGGGGTGCCGTTGGTATATATATTATACGAGTAACTAATATATATACGTATATCTATATGAGAACTTTCTACTATGCGTAATAGTAGTTAAGTAATGTATAAATTCTTCAACATCACTATAAGTATTCGAAAATTTTATGATGGTACGAAGTTATTCTAAATAACGTGATCAATCCTGAAGAGATGGATTTTCTAAGTGAATATCATAACCTTATTTTCAAGTGATAAAACTTTATGGAAAATAAGTGAGATAGACTTTTGAGGTTTAGTAGTACGGTAGACGTGCACATTAGATGAGAGGTCAGAATTCTCAAGAGAGTGTCGCATACTAGCATGGTTGTTGCATTAGCAGGTAAACATTTTAAATACTTGCAAAACTATTTTTAAAACCGTTTTACAATCGGGCTCTGACCCATTTTCTGTTATCTCTTCTCTCTTGTATATATATGTATATATTACAGGTGCCCAGCCACAGGGGCGTCATGCATAGGTTCTTTGGATTGGACGCGCTGTAGCTTATGTGGGAGTTGCAGGCCTTTGTTTTAGATGACCTCTTCATTAATTCGGTTCTTGTTATATTTCTTCATAGTAAGGGCATGTGTCGCCCATTTTCCATTCAGTATAGAATTGTCAGAGATGTATGTTCATTTATTTTCAGTATTCGGTACTCTTTGAGTATTAACTCTTGTCGAGATGATTACATTTGTAGTTTAAATTGGGTTTGCTTAATCTAGATGGATTAATTCTTTTGTGTTGATTGCTATCCGTAGCACTTGTGTGATTCTTAAACTGTTGGTTATTCAAAAGGTTTTCAAATTGGAATTAAATAAGAAATGGAAATAAAGTTTTAATTTGTTTTGACACTTAGCATAATTATTTAGGGTGTTTAAATTGAGAAATTTGATTTTGCGATAGTGATGGTAAGAATGAACCAACTGTTCACCTTGATTTTAATTTAATAAAGGATTGATCACCCGATATTTAATTAGGCGGGGTGTCACATTATTCTCATACTAAGGAGGATCATGTCGAGCATCTGCGTCAGATCTTGTAGACACTACACAAGCATCAGTTGTATGCTAAGTATGAGAAATGTGGGTTCAGGATGAAAGAGGTACAGTTTGGGGGCATATCATATCGGACAGGGGGATATTTGTGGATCTTAGTATGGTGTCGGTAGTGAGGGAGTGGGGACAACCCATGACACCGACAAAGATACGTAGTTTTTAGGGGTTAACCGGGTACTACAAATAATTTATTCGGGGATTCTCAAAGATTATCGGTCCGCTGACCATCTTGACTCGCAAAGGGATACCGTTCACTTGGGATTATTCTTGTCCGTTAGCACTTGATGAGCTAAAGGATAAGTTGACATCAGCACCAGTTCTCACACTACCTAGGCCGGGAGTGGAGTATCTTGTTTATACTAACGAATCCTTATAGGGACTGGAAGGAGTACTTCAGCAGGAGGATCGGACTATAGATTACGCTTACTGAAAGCTTAAGCCTCACGAGAGGAATTACCCCACACATGACGTAGAGTTAGCAGCAGTCGTGTTTGCTCTTGGAACTTGGAGACACTACTTATTGGGGTGAGATTTTGCTTGTTCACAAATCAACCGTCGCTGCAGTGTTTGTTCACTCAGAGAGAGCAGAATATGCACCAGCACAGGTGGCTTGAATTTGTGACGGATTATCAGTTCGGTATCCAATACCACCTAGGGAAGGTTAATGTGGTAGTAGACGCATTGAGTCGTAGGCCCGTATGTGAGGTGATCGAGGTGTATAAGGCCAAGTTGAAGGAATTAGGACATCAAGATTCAGTTTCCCAATCATTCATGTCAGTTATGATCGTTACACCCAAGACTGTCACGACGGTGGTATAGGCATAGGCAGCAGATCCATTTTTTCAGGAGTAGATCAGACAGCTCTTAGCTATGGGAGTAGAGACTTACTCAGTGAGTTCATAGGGAGGCTTGCACTTCAATGCAAGATTGATTTTTTTGGAGAGGGACGACTTGCGACACGCAGTGATGCCAGAGTCACACGACTCCCTATTTGCGATACATCCTGGTAGGGATAAGATGTACTATGATATGAGGCAATTGTATTGGTGGAGTGGGATCAAGAGAGACATTACTGAGTTTGTCTATAAGTGTTCCACCTGCTAACTAGTAAAGGTGGACCACCAGAAGCCAGTAGGATTACTATATCCATTAGAGATCCCTATGTGGAAATATGAGAGCATTTACATGGATTTCATTACCGGGTTGCCTACTTCGTAGAGGGGTCGCGATTCCGTGTGGGTGATAGTGGATCGGTTGACCAAGGTAGCTCACTTTCTGTCAGTTCGGATTGATTATACTTTGGGACAGTATGCCCAGATTTTCATTACTGGGATTATGAGATTACATGGAGTACTTTTAGATACCGTGTTCGATAGGGAAAAGATATTCGTGTCTTAATTTTGGGAGAGCTTCCAAGAATCTATGGGTACTTATTTGCAATTGAGTATGGTGTATTACCCGCAAATGGATGGACATACAGATAGGACTAATCAGATGTTAGAGGATATGCTGAAGATGCGTATCCTTGATTTTGGAGGAGGTTGGGAGAAGTATCTTCCACTTGTGGAGTTCACATACAATAACTCCTATCAATTTACGATTGGCATGGCTCCATTTGAGGCGTTATATGGTTGACCTTGTCGCTATCCCTCTTGTTGGCTAGATGTGGGGGACAAAAAGAGACTCATACCATAGTTGATCCAGGTCCAAGATTGAGATGATTCGGAGTCGCATACGGGTAGCTCAGGATAGACAGAAGAGTTACGCCGATGCCAAGTGATTCTTTTGGGAGTTCAGTGTGGGGGACCAGGTGCTGCTACGTGTATCTCTTATGAAGGGGATAATGAGATTCGGGAAGAAGGGTAAATTGGCGCCCAGGTACGTTGGGCCATTTCCTATTATCGAGCATATTGGGCCAGTTGCTTATAGACTTTGGTTATCGAATCACTTGCAAATGGATTCATGATGTGTTCCATATTTCTTCGTTAAGGAGGTATCTTTGTGATGAGTTAGCTTACACTCATATTGAAATAAAGGAGGTCGATTTACATCCCAATGCTTCCTACGAGTAGAGGCCAATCGCTATCTTAGATCATAGTAAGAGGAGATTGATATCGAAGGTAGTTCCACCACTACGTGTTTAGTGGGGGCATCAAAATGCCGATGAATCTACTTGGGAGCGCGAGGATGAGATGCGCGACAAATATCCACACTTCTTTACTCCAGATTTAATTTAATTTTTGAATTTTGGGATGAAATTTCATTATAAGGGGGGAAGTGTGTAACATCCCATATTTTTAATGATTTTAATTATGGGATTAATTTAAATTAAATATGGGAATTAAACCGGAATAAATAAATATTAATTAGCGAGACAACTATTAAAATTTGTTTATGTTAATTATATTGAATATTAAATACGACAGTTATGATTATTAAGTTGGGACGCGCATGTCAGTCATGTCGGGAATCTATTTCATGAGATAATAAGTAATAAATTTTTAAGTTATTCATATGGTCATTTTGAGTAAGCCATTGAGCCCGAAAGATTCGAGATAGTCAAAAAAGTCTACCTGGGGGTTTAGTTTGGGTCCCGGGGTACTTTTTGGCCAAATCGGCACCCCGAAGGGGTATTTTAGTCATTGGTAATTAGACCTACGAATATTGGATAGTTAAAATATATGATAAGAAAAGGGAGTTAGGGTTAGAACGTGAGAAACTGTAGAGAGGCCATAGGAGGAAGAAGAGAGGAGACCCCAAGGACAAATCATACCATTTTTGCACCAAAACAAGCATTACTACGTAGATCGGGAGGAGAAAAGATCCATACCTTTCATCTAAATCGGATCAGAAGAAGATCCATACCTTTATTCTACAATGGATCAGACCTTTGATAATAGTCAAGTGTTTAAACTTTCTAATTTATGAGCATATGACATATCCATGTTAGATTAGGATGATTTTTTATACGAACACCATGTTTTGGATTAATGTGGAGATGATTAAATTATGGGGAATTATAATGGTGTAATAAAATTTGGACTTGTTGGTGTATAAACATGGAAGAACATAAATTTAGGGTTTTATTGTTAACTATGAAATGATTGATTCTTGGGAGAAATCGTTAATGTTTTGATGATGTTCTTACATTAGAACTATACCTATAGGTGTGTTTAATGTTTGGGAACCTTAGATTTAGCTTTGGAGAAGAAATATATGTTTGGGGAGAATTAAAATGGTGGAAAAATGAGGTTTTTGGAGGTAGGAGATGAACTAGGTTAATCTCATTCTAACGATCTGGGGAAGTTCTTCGAATGACCTCGTTCGAACGAGATTACTAACGAGATTACCAACGAGTTATCGAACGAGAATTTAGATTTAAGTTCATTCGAAGTTCGTTCAAACGACAATTCTAACGAGATTTCAGAATTCAAGTTCGTTCGAAGTTTCGTTCCAATGACATTTTGGCACTTCTAACAAGAGTTCTTAAATGAAGCATTTTGCTCGATTGAGTTTCAAACTTTTTGACCTAGTTACTTAGAGGGAGAAGGAAGTACATACAATGGTTATTATTATACATTAGAAGTTGAAGACTTGGGTTAACTACTATAAAATATCCTTAGGCTTGTGAATTATACTTTGAAAGATACGATAGAGGGAATAATCATAAGTTAAAGAATACCATGAGTATTAGAGAGAAGTATACTATGTATGAATTCATATACGGGTTGTGTGTATACCTACTGATGTTAATAGGCTGTGTGAATACATATTGCTTGTTTTATTATTTGTATGACATACCAATGCTGCTTTCTTTTATGGGAGGTTTTTGCGTTATGGATGATCTTATCCGGATGAGCCCATTAGGGGGGACTTTAGACTTGTACCCAGATCATAGGACCTTGGAAACGTACTATTGGAGTGTATGATAGTTCGACGATTGAACGGGAATGTAGGTATGTGTGTGACCCAATTAACTGGGAATTTTGTTCGCCTCCAAAAGGTTATGTGATTTGTATTTATGGTACGAGAGAGACACTGAGCCATTTGTCCTTATTTAGTACGAGATGTACTGGGACTTGATAGCAGAGTATGCATGCACCAAGAGCTAAATCTAGGGGTACATTATATATATATGATAATGTTCTGAAAATATATATACCCTTGTGTTAATTTCTACTGTGCAGACTTAGTATATAATGAAGATGTATGAACCTGAAAGAATGTAAGTTGTGAACACTTAAATATTAAATGAGAAATTATCACTTGAGTTGGAAAGTTATAGAAATACATAATAATGTGTTATATGGGATATAAGGGTGAGTACATTGCGAGATAGCTTAGAAGTCGTATGTTTACAATCAAGTTAGGTTTGACAATATTAACTAGAATGAGTTAGAGGTACGTTAGGTGTGGACAATAGTTAAGAGGTGAGAATATCAAGTGAGAACCGAAAAGCTAACATGTATATAGTATTTTCTTTTCAGCATTTTAAATACTTGCTAAAAGTTTTCAGACCATTTTACACTCGGGCTCTGACCCATTTCTGAAAAAAATTATTTTTTTATGTATATTATTGTAGGTGTCCAACCACAGGGATGTCTAGCTTAGGAGTTCTCTAAAGATCGACGTGCTGTAGCTATTATGGAAGTTGCAGGTCCTCATTATTAGATGCCTTTACTATCTATCCATTCTTATTCTGATGAAGTTATATCAGTCGGGGCATGTCGCCCACTCTTAGTCCAGCTATCTCAGGTACTCTTTTATTTTCGTTTGATTCAGATATTATTGTGTTGGATTTTAGCCTAGTGTGTTTTATCCAATATCAGTTTATTATTCAGATATTCATTATTCTTTGCATGGATTTAATATGGTTTACTATTTAATCTAAATTGTTTCATGTTGATTTAATATGGATAAAAGTTTTGACACTATCTTAATTAATTATTAGGTGATTAATAAAGTAAATGTTTTTTTTACAGTGATGCTAGAATGAACCGACTGGATATTCTTATTTAATTTAATAAAGGACTGATCACCCGGTATTTAATTGGGTAGGGTATCGCATAGGTATTCTTCCTAGGTGAAGGACTAGGTAATACTTATGGTTTGGTCATCTCTAGGGATGGTTTAGGTTGTAATACCCGAATTAAGGGTGAGGATAATTAAAAACAAGAGAGAACTTGAATAAGAATCGATGACTAATGCCTAAGATAATAAACAAGTATTAAAATGAATTTTCATCGTGAGTATGTGCAGGGCTAACGAGAATTGGGCTAACTCGCTATAACTACGTGGGTGTGTATTGGCAACACAAATATGTGTAGGGCTAACAAAAGTAGGTGAACTGGCTATAGTGACGTGTCGTGCATGGAAACTCACGAGTATGTGCAGAGCTAATAAAATTGGGCTGACTGGCTATAGTGGTGTTGCACGAATAAGAATAATTGAATAATTAAATGGAATAAGATAAAGATACAATGTTTAATTAAGTGTTGTAACAACATAATTGGACTTGAATAATGGGGTGGCATGGTTATGTGGGTAATGAATGATGTTTTACTTTACTCGCATGTTATTTTATCGTTTAATTTAAAGTACTATATTGTAATATTTATCATGTATGATGCTTATGTCTGGATTCATGGATCCTAATTGGGAGGAGTAGTTGGTATTCATGTAGTGGGCGCTCACCCATTGCGTTGACTAACATTTCAGGTATAGTTGCTGGAGTAGCTACATATGATGGATTGGAGATTTTGGGTGTGTAGATGGAGATTTATTTTTATCGCTTTAGTAGTTTAGACATATTTTCATTTCGTCGTTTTATTATAAAACAGTTATTTAAGGATTTGGTGGGTCATTCGGTTCCATAGTTGTTTACGATTTTTAGTTAGAGATTTATTGTTGGATTATTCCAATTTAGTATTATTCTATCTTTAGAGTTGGATTTATTTTGGAGTTAGCATGGTGGTGGATTTTATTGTGTGGATTTTTATATTCATTAGATTAATTCAAATTATATCTTGTGGAAAAAAAAAATTAATGGCTCATATTTCTATCACATGCTAAGAATGCAGTTTTATGTTTGACGCCTAGCGTAGTTAAGCCGCGGGGGCCGATCACCTCCATCATCAAAATGCGCGGAGTGTCATATCTTTCTCCCCGCCTTTCGCTAGAGCGTGGTTTCCTTCCATAAGATCTCTCATGAGGGAGAGATTCATTATGTCATTCACTGCTACTTCCTCGACTATGAGCCTTGCTCACCTGAGAGCTGGGAGTTCTCGGCTCGTTTCCCCACTTATTATTTTTCTTATGGGCTTCCCTCTCCAGATTTATAGGAACCATTGGATAGAATGTAATACCCCGCATTTTTTATTGAATTGAAATTGAAAAAAAGAAAAAAAACTATGTCAGTATATATATTCGAAATGTTTGGAAATAAAACTATGTCAGTATATATATATTCGAAATGTTTGGAAATGAAAAGTTAAAATGAATTCATTGAGATACGAATGTGCGACTTAAATATTAGAAGCGAATTAATGCGTAAAAGGATCGAGAGGGTTAAAATTGGGGGCAATGGCATTTTTGTTAATAAACTAACCCTATGTATAAACAGAAAAGAAGAGAAGAAGTCTTCATTTTATCATTTAACAAATAGGGGCTAGGGTTTGGTAGAGAGAGAGAGAGTAATAAGAGAAGAAAGCTAAGAGGATTTCAAGAGGATTCAACTTCTCCATACAATCCAAGGCAAGTTAATAACCTATATGTGTATATTATGTATCTATAATGAAATTTCACATGAACATGTATTTGGATCCCTAAATTAATATGATATTGATGTTAAAAATGATATGCAACGTATTAGGATCACCCTCCATGTAGATTCAAATGCAATAACATCATTATAGGGATTGAATTGTTGAACAACCTCTTGAATTTGAGAAATCTATGAACTTGTAAATCGTCATATTAAAAACTATTTTGAGCTATTTTGGTTCCGAAAATGGATGTTTCGTCCACCTAACCCTATAGAAAATTATATTCCGAACAACTTTGTAGTTTTAAGTTTTTCCGAAAACGGATCGGAAAAGTCTCAAATCGGCGTTTTAAAATTCTGCGCCGAAAGTTGTCGTGAACAGGTCCGAACTGTATATGTTAGTTCTGGGTCTGTTTTAAGCAGGATACGGTAGCGTGCTCACGTATCCTTGTAGAAAATCACGTTCCGAACAACTTTGTAGTTTAAGTTTTTCAAAAATGGATCGGAAAAGCCTCAAATTGGCGTTTTAAAATTCTGGGCAGAAAGTTGCCTAAAACAGGGGCGAATATTATATATTAGTTTCGGGTTTGTTTTATGCAGGCTATGGAAATGTGCCCATGTGTCCTTATAGAAAATCACGTTCCGAACAACTTTGTAGTTTTAAGTTTTTCCAAAACGGATCGGAAGAGCCTAGAATCTGCATTTTAAATTCTGGGCAGCATGTTGTTGAAATACGAGTGATAATATTTTTCATGTTGTTAGTAAGATAATTGTGGTGTTGTGCCTAATATCCTAACTTGATCACATACTTATGGTTATTAGGGATATATAACCATGAAATGATTTGATGTTGAATTAGTAAATTAATGATGTAAATTATGTTATATTATAAATAATGACTATTGTATAACTCGAGTAAAAGACTTGACATGATTGTATATATACATAAGCGTGAAATTGTTTTACATGTATATTGTCGAGTATACACTAGACTAGTCCTCCGATCGACGTAGGCACATGTTGAATGCGATTTTTTGTGATTGATCCGGTTAGGTTCCGCTCGAGTGCCGTGTCGGAGATAAACCACCAGAACCGGACACATGGTTGTAATGCAGGTCGGATAGAAAAACCTTGAAATGCCATGTGATTTAGGACTTAGTATGATTTCCCTTGCCACGTAATATTGGGGTGTAATCGTGTGTAGGCCTAGTGTTACGACTTGTTCCCCCGGGTAACGATAGTGACCCGATATGACTTGTTGTGTGAGATATTATGCTTGTGTCTTAGAATAATATCCCGAATCGATGCATTTGATATTATACTTGAAGGAAATATTTTGATACGTTAAATACTGAAATGAGATTAATAATGATCAATCATGATATGATATGAGACTACATGTTACTCGAGTTTGGTTTGGGTAGTCACGGCATAGGAACATTGGTTGGGTAATTGAACAACTTAATTACTGGAGACGAGGAATGACTAGTGTGCTTTCATTATAAGTACATCTTATAATCTTATAGCTTGTTTTCTTGCTTTGATTTTCGTCTATCTTGCTTCTTGCTCCTCTCCTATATATATAATATATGATAGGTCCTCGTCCCGATGGACAATAAACTATGGAGCTTGATGAGATCATATCAATCTTAGGATTCCTGTAGCTGTGGATTTATTCTATTTTAATTTATGTCACTTGTTTCCCTTTTCTTGAGGGTGGTATCAGAGATTAATATCACGTTGTTTTTACTTGGTATTTGAGAGAATTGTTGTAATATTTTTTCCCATTTTGTGTTGGGCCGCATGTATTGGCATTTTATATTTTTCAGTTTGAGATTGCTCATGGATTATTGCAGTTAATAGTTATGAGTTGGTTTCACTTGTTATAGTTGTCATTATATGATTTGGTTACACATATGAGAGTGTACATGTTTACTTTACTGCATTTATTTAAATTTTATTTCTAATGCCAACATATTGACGCTCCGCTTTAATTTAATTGGGCATAGCTAACCTAATTAGATTTAAAAAGCAGGGTTGTCACAGTTGGTATCAGAGCACGATTTTAGAGACTTTAGGGATCTGAGGGCGTCCGTTACGTTTTCCACGCATCGTTTCCTTGATACGTAGAGCCTTATGGTTAGGTCTTGTATTCAATGACTTGGAAGATCTTCACGCTACGATTTTGACGAGATATTTGGAGCTAGCCTCGAGTATAGGGAGGGTTCCTTGTTTGGATTTCATTCGTGAGACGTCCCACGCATGAGGTAAATCTCCGATCGACCACATGATAGTACGCGTGAGGTCCATGTGTGAGTACTTATTGTAATTATGACTAGTGCTCCACTTGAATAATTTTTTGAGGATACGTGTTAACTTACTATCTTTTAAGATGGTTATTTGATGAGACGTGGACTGTAGGAGGGCATAGGGTCCAAGCATTTTAAGAGACCGTAATTCGCGTGCAACTATCATAGTTTCATCGCCCACCAGTAGGCGAGAAAACGGATGTTGAACTTAATGATTGAGTTGACTTTTGGTGCTTTAGGGGGAGGAAACACCCGTATATTTGTTGTACATTATCAACTTTGAATATCATCGCTCTTATGGCTGTAAAGAAGTTGGTATAAGTTATATCCCACCCTGTAGTACCACTGAGTTGTTGGTACCACTTGCGTGTGTAGTTGTCTGAAGTTGTTTCCAATGTGGAAGGGTAGAGCTTTAGATATGGCACACCTCAAAATGATGTGGTCCAGTTGTTGTTGTGACATTTTCCTGAGAAGAAATTATCACGCTCCACCCGTAATGGACAGACTGTTGAGGCATTCGATGACGTATTAATAAGTGAATGGTTAACGAAGTAAGTCTTGTGATAATAAGAGTATATTATTACTCATGAACATGTAAAGGAAGGGTTGTGATTTGAGAGAGGACTACTCCAAATCGGTGTATGTACCACACAATCAAAGGATGGCCTGAGGGGTCCAATTTTGGTGTACGCAAGAGTGTTATCATACTTATGAAAAGCATGAACTAGATTCAACCATTTGATGATGTTCAATGGGAGATTCATGAGTCTAAATCTGGAATGGATAAGTGATTATCCTTGAAATATTGTGTTGGTATCAGGGAAGTTTGGTAGGCATGTAAACATACATGTTGTCCACATAAGTGATAGATGTCGTATTGGGGTGACACAGTGGTTCCATAGTGTTTTGATCTGATAAAATCCATAATGGAACCAACTTAAGGCCGATTAGGTGTGTGTTCGGTCATGTACAAGATATGTTAGCGGGTTGGGTACTCACATGTTCAGAGTGGAATGTTTCGGTGAGTTATCCCGAATAAGCTCGTGAGAATGTACCAGTAATGATGCGATGTCTTGGCCATGGAACTAGGGATGAGGAAGTCCATATCGCAAGGTCATATGAGGATTGACATTGGAGAAGTCCTGAATTATCGATGGAGTCTTCTTTCCATATTTGGTAATGATTGGAGTTAAGTATTTTTCGTAAAGCCCTAGATTAGAATGGGTGTTTGATAAGATGTGGTTATCTTGTTTTGTAACATCGGTATATTTGTTAAAAGTTATCGAGATCGGGACGTGAATATGGGTGTACTAAGGGATGGACTTAAGCTGGAGTTACCAGTTGTGAACC
Organism: Sambucus nigra; assembly: GCA_949130495.1. Taxonomy (NCBI): domain Eukaryota; kingdom Viridiplantae; phylum Streptophyta; class Magnoliopsida; order Dipsacales; family Adoxaceae; genus Sambucus; species Sambucus nigra. The sequence continues at coordinate 42,265,075 of OX422216.1, read as the reverse complement.
CTACGGTGAGTAGAGAATTTTGAGGGACGAGTTATCGAGTGAGAACATCACGAGGGAGTGTTCAATAGGCGTTTCATTCGATGCGAGTGTGATCACTTGAGTTGGTGATATATCCATGAGTTCAATTTTATGTTATCACCCGATGATTGGAGGTACTAATTTGTTGCACCATGATAATGGTGGTGCTTGATTTTGAATCCATCAGATAGGGGAATGTGGCTATGTTTTGGCCCTCGTTATGTATTAATGTGAATTAGAGCATGAGTGAGTAGTTAGTGACATGATGTTTACTTAGACTGTGTGTGATTAAAGATGCGTTCCAAAACCAAGTGTGAGATGTTCGATTATGGTGACGTATATACTAGTGAATAGTCACACTATGATGGTCTTTTGTTAATGATAGAGTCGCGTGTAGCTCGATCATTTTTCGATTGACTGATGATAGTGTTACCAACTGAGTGTCGTCATTAATGGCAAGGATTGAGAAAGTTTGGGATTCCAAATGTTGGACCATTCATTGAAATGGTTGTCATAACCTCCACTGTAGGGGGACAACAAGAGAGTGTTTCGACCGTTGTTGAGAAGTTTTGTAAGGAGGGTGTGTACTCTTGGGCAAACACCCGTAAATGGGTTTGTAAGATATTTAATTTTTACTTCAGTTATGTGTGGATTACTGAGTGTTAATTGGGGTCACGGTACGTGAAGGTACCCGCTACCTTATATTTACGACCTTTGACATGTTGGATAGCACATCGTTTTCATAAAGATCAGGTAGCGTTGGTGTGCTGGAAGATGAGTATTCGGATGGTGAGTGTGCCAAATCCTATATTCTGATTTGGTAAGATAAGTGGTAATTTTTGGTCTTACCTCATTGCTTGGAAAATGTACAAGTCTTATTCGTGGTTTGAAGAACCAAGTTCATTTCTTGTTCGGTGAGAAAATTCTAATATACTCACAGTCCAAGGAAAATCATGTCGGATAGGTTGAATTCTCGTGTTTTTAACAAAAGAGCGGTAAGTCGAATCTAGCGAGGGTTTGTCTCCTTGGGTTAGAGCGACCAAACCATGAGAAGTTATGCAAGGGGGCACATTTCATCTTAGGTTAGTTCAAAACCTTTGGGTGAGGGATCGTTGACCGCACAGAATGCAACTTTGTCGGTGTTGTCTTGTTCGAGAGAGTTTGAACCTTGCTGATATTATTTACATAAGTCCAGACTTGGAAAGATGGAATAATATTTGTAAGTGCAGAGAAGTCGTATGCTTATGCACATGTATAACATTAGTGGATAATAAGGGTTTCCATATCGGTTGACTCACCATCAATTTAAGTGTAAGGCAAGTGTTATTGACAACTCGGAGTAGAATTGTCTTTTGAGCTTTAAGTATAATCTCTTAGTTGATTCTGAGTTGAGTATCGAGGCATGATTGATGAATAGTGACATATGTATTGAATAGGTGAAGTTGGATTATTTGTTGTGTGATGAACCGTTGAGTCCAGAGATAAGTGGTTTTTGGAGTTAAATGATTCTTGTATCACTAGGGGTCTTGATTTGACAAATTCCTTATCTCGATAAGCTGACAGTAGTGTATCGGAGGGGTTCCTTGTTTGGATTTCGCTTGTGAGACACTCCATGCAAGAAACTTAGTGAGTCGGGACTTGGGAGTATTGATTTTTGGATCAGCTTAATAGTTCAGTTATGTTAGTCTTCATGGTGAGAGTTTGGTTTTACAATTAGAAATGGGAAAGTATGTCCACGGATTTTATTATTGGGTTACCAAGATCGCAGCGCGATCATGATTTGATTTGGGTCATCGTCGACAGAATAACAAAGGTGGCTCATTTCCTTTCAGTGAGGATGGATTATATGGCAGCATAGTATGCCATGGTGTTTATTAATGAGATTTTAAAGTTGCATGGGGTACCGCGTGATATCTTGTCCGACCATGGTAGTGCCTTCATCTCGCACTATTGGGGCGGTCTTAAGGAGGCGATGGGAGTTCAGTTGAGTTTGAGTACGGTGTTCCACCCTCAGTTTGATGGTCAGACGGAGCGAGTAAACCAAATTTTGGAGGACATGTTACGAGTTTGTGTGCTGGACTTCAAAGGTGGCTGGGATACATATTTGCCACTGGTGGAGTTTGCATACAATAATAGTTATCAGCAGACTATTGGCATGGAACCATATGAGGCTTTATACGTCAGGCCATGTCGATCCCCTACATGTTGGTTAGAGTTTGGAGAGCATCGGATATTGGGTCCGAATATTATTAGGGAGACCTCGAAAAAGGTTGACGCGATTCATGCACGGATGAAGACCGCACAAGATCGTCCGAAGACTTATGCTGACATAAGACGGAGGAAGTTAGAGTTCGTCGTTGGGGACCAAGTGTTGTTGAGGGTCTCACCCATAAGAGGTGTTGTTCGCGTTGGTGCCAAAGGGAAGTTTTCAACGTGATACGTGGGTTCATTAACAGTGTTCGGTAGGGTGGGGTCAGTTGCCTACCGTTTAGGCCTACCCGACCAGCTCTAGCGGGTACACGATATTTTTCATGTATCCATGTTGAGGATGTTCTTACGTCCCGATGACTCACACCTACACATAGAGTTAGATGGGGTTGAGCTGCAGCCCGATGGGACCTATGAGGAGAGGTCAGTCAGGATCCGTGATCGTCGTGAGCAACAGTAGAGGTCAAAAGCTATTCCTCTTGTTCGTGTTATGTGGTGTAATCATGATGAGTCTGAGGCCACTTGGGAGAGAGAGGATGACTTGAGAATTAGTCACCCATATCTCTTCATGGAAGGTACGTGCGAAACTACCTTACGTGACTTGAATTGATTTGTTTTAAATTAGATTTCGAGGACGAAATCCCGTTCGTAGAGGGGGAGAATGTAATACCTCGCATTTTTGATTGAATTGAAATTGAAAAAAAGAAAGAAAAAAAAAACTATGTCAGTATATATATTCGAAATGTTTGGAAATAAAACTATGTCAGTATATATATTCGAAATGTTTGGAAATGAAAAGTTAAAATGAATTCATTGAGATACGAATGTGCGACTTAAATATTTGAAGCGAATTAATGCGAAAAAGGATCGAGAGGGTTAAAATTGGGGGCAATGGCATTTTTGTTAATAAACTAACCCTAGGTATAAATAGAAAAGAAGAGAAGAAGTCTTCATTTTATCATTTCACAAATGGGGGATAGGGTTTAGTAGAGAGAGAGAGTAATAAGAGAAAAAAGCTAAGAGGATTTCAAGACGATTCAACTTCTCCATACAATCTAAGGCAAGTTAATAACCTATATGTGTATATTATGTATCTATAATGAAATTTCACATGAACATGTATTTGGATCCCTAAATTAATATGATATTGATGTTAAAAATGATATGCAATGTATTAGGATCACCCTTCATGTAGATTCAAATGCAATAACATCATTATAGGGATTGAATTGTTGAACAACCTCATGAATTTGAGAAATCTATGAACTTGTAAATCATCATATTAAAAACTGTTTTGAGCTGTTTTGATTCCGAAAATGGATGTTTCGTTCATGAAACCCGATAGAAAATTATATTCCAAACAACTTTGTAGTTTTAAGTTTTTCCGAAAACGGATCGAAAAAGTCTCAAATCGGCGTTTTAAAATTCTGCGCAGAAAGTTGTCGTGAACAGGTCTGAACTGTATATGTTAGTTTCGGGTATGTTTTAAGTAGGCTACGGTAGCATGCTCGCGTATCCTTGTAGAAAATCATGTTCCGAACAACTTTGTAGTTTTAAGTTTTTTCAAAAACGGATCGAAAAAGTCTCAAATTGGCGTTTTAAAATTCTAGGCAGAAAGTTGCCGAAAACAGGTGTGAATATTATATATTAGTTTCGGGTCTGTTTTATGCAGGCTATGGAAACGTGCCCACATGTCCTTATAGAAAATCACGTTCCGAACAACTTTTTAGTTTTAAGTTTTTCCAAAAACGGATCGGAAGTGCCTCGAATCTACATTTTAAATTATGGGCAGCATGTTGTTGAAATAAGAGTGATAATATTTTTCATGTTGTTAGTAAGATAATTGTGGTGTTGTGCCTACTATCCTAACTTGATCACATACTTATGGTTATTAGGGATATACAACCATGAAATGATTTGATGTTGAATTAGTAAATTAATTATGTAAATTATGTTATATTATAAATAATGACTATTGTATAACTCGAGTAAGAGACTTGACATGATTGTATATATACATAAGCGTGAAATTTTTTTACATGTATATTATCGAGTATACACTAGACTAGTTCTCCAGTTGACGTAGGCACATGTTGAATGCGATTTTTTATGATTGATCCGGTTAGGTTCCGCTCGAGTGCCGTGTCGGAGATAAACCATCAGAACCGGACACATGGTTGTAATGCGGGTTGGATAGAAAGACCTTGAAACGCCATGTGATTTAGGACTTAGTATGATTGCCCTTGCCACGTAATATTGGGGTGTAATCGTGTGTAGGCCTAGTGTTACGACTTGTTCCCCCGGGTAACGATAGTGACCCGATATGACTTGTTGTGTGAGATATTATGCTTGTGTCTTAAAATAATATCCAGAATTGATGCATTTGATATTATACTTGAAGGAAATATTTTGATACGTTAAATACTGAAATGAGATTAATAATGATTAATCATGATACGATATGAGACTACATGTTACTCGAGTTTGGGTTGGGTAGTCACGACATAGGAACATTGGTTCGGTAATTGAACAACTTAATTACTGGAGACGAGTAATGACTAGTGTGATTTCATTATAAGTACATCTTATAATCTTATAGCTTGTTTTCTTGCTTTGACGTTCGTCTATGGGTGCCTATTAGTGACCTTCTCATCTCAAATGCACTTCTTATAATTTTTAATAGGGATTGATATCTGGTTAGCTCTCTGAATCCCATCAATACCCACTGTTTTCTCCTCGTAAGGATGGTAACACACATCAGAGGATTGGTAGTAGTTACCAATCTCAGATCTGACCCTCTAGGACGTAGGAGATGACTGACGACCCTCCTAGACATCATGGATGTTATAGTCTAGAGGGTAACCCTCCTTCTCCCCTAGACCATGCTACTTATGACCATCGTCATCAAGGTTTTAGTGATCTTAGTTAAGTGAGTGTGACATCTGAGTAGACTGTCTAGTGGCAAAGCACTAAGATATTTCCCACATACGACACTAAGGTGGTAATTTCCTACAGATGATAGTATCCAATGCACATAAGACAAATAAAAAGAAATGTTAAAGAGAGTAATAAAACCACACACACAACACAATATGTATGCAGTTCAGCAGCGTGCTGACATCCACGAGGTTTAGGGTTTGCTATTTATTACTTTAGAGAACTGTTTGGAAAAGCTATAGTACTGCTCGACAATACAATATCACATGACCCTCTCAATAGGGGCAGGTGTACATTTATAGATAAGCTTATGGGATTCCTAAGCTCTGTTAATAGATACCCCTAAGAGTTTCAACCTATCCTTTATCAATTTCAGTTGTTCCAAGTGGTTAATACGTCTGAGTGTTTTGTTACTAGGACGCTATATTAGCCTAGGATGGATGTAGCTTAGGTGCTATTACCGAACACATGTCTACACAATTATGAACCCCATGAGTTAGGATTTATAGTGGGTACATTAGACATTTTAGTTTAATATATTTAAAAAATAGTACTAATATAATTAAATAAAAATCAATATGACTTAAATGAGAGATGACGAAACAAATATTAGGAAAATACAATAACCCCCCTTTTCTATTAGTGTCATAATAGTTACCAAATGTTTCCATTTTCTATTAATGATAATGATGCTTCCATGCACACATACATTACAACATTATATAATAACATTACATATAACTTTAACAAAATACCCATGTATTGAACACGTTATAAACTCCCTCAAATTTTAAGAGTCTCTCTCTCTCTCTCTCTCTCTCTCTCTCTCTCTATATATATATATATATATATATATATATATATATATATATATATATATATATATATATATATATATATATATTACGACAGTTGCTTTACACAGTTTTAAGATGAGTGGTGCTCCAGTCGATTTATGTAATATGAAGATGGATTGTTTCTCAATTTTATGAATTAAGGATTTTGTTTGATTCGATCGAGTTTTTTAGGGCAAACCAATGAATGAAGTTCTAATTGATAGTTGTTGTTTCCTTTTTTATTTATGGGGTTTCTACCAATTAGTCTCGTTTACTAAGTATATAGTAAAATAGGTCCCATATTCCTTTTTTTTGCTCTAACAGGTCCCATGAAAAATATTTATATTTCAATAGGTTATACTTGTAAACAAATAGTGAATATTCACCTCATGTATAATTATTCAAAAACAATTATTTTGATAGTTCTAATTAGTAAATATCTTAGGTAAATATATTTGATATGCCAAGATCCTTTTATTTAGTTATATCGTATCAAGAAAAATAGACGAGTTAAATACTAAGATGGCTTCTTCTTTATTTATCAATTTCCTATTCTAAGACCTTGCCGACTTGTTGGATATGTAAATTAAGGTTTATTATATAGATAAGTTCTTTTGTTCTTTTTTTCCCATATGGTAATTAAATGTTTTGTAGAAATTATGGAGTTAATTATATTTAACTTAGAATATTAATTACAATCAACAAAAAAAAGTACTAAAATTGTTATCCTATAAAGAAGATATCATTGAATTAAGGTATGTATGTGTGCATATATATATATATATATATATATATATATATATATATATATTTGTTAAATTAACTTTTCTGTAGTTACCAAATGCATATTCCCAATGTTTTTATCAAAAGAAATAAGAGGCTGTACATTTTGGAGAAATCCATAACATCTGAGGAGAAGCCCACACAAGTACAATGTTGTTAAGCCTTGGAAAATAAATTTGCGAAGCATGATTCGGTAACTATGGACTTTTTCAGGTTAAAATGATTGTATTTTCTAAGGAACTATGACATCCTTTTGGACGCATTTTTTGTCATGATAGGAAATTAAAAGTGTTAAAAATAACTTTTCTGCACTTTCTGTTGTGTTTGGTTAGCATGAAAATTGTGAAAAACTAGTCCTCAAATTTTCCTGTAAGAACAATATTCCCACAAAACACATTCTACCTAAACCATGGATTTTGTGAGAAAGTTGAAAGAGACTTAGTATATTACCATGTAAATTATTATTATCATTTTTTGTTAATACTACTAAAATATTTACGCACACTTATTTATCATAAAATTCTTGATATTTTTACAAATTAAATTTCCTAATTTTTATTTCATATTTTGTAATGTGTGGGTTATGTGGATGTTTATAATTCCAATTATACTTTTTCTCAATGAAAAATAAGAAAAATATATATGCGATGACAAAGTATGTAGACTAATTATTAAAAATAGTTAAATAAATATTTTCGAGTGGATTTTTTTATTGTATATAAACATTTCAGGGAACCCCCAAAAAATCATCTTAAAACGATGGTTTTTGCTAAATTAAATAATCTGGTCAAAATATGTCAATTTTTAAGTTTCTTTAAACTAACATATTAAATCATTATGATACGTCAACTTTAGGATAGTTGAGGGTTTGAATAGTGGCAGGACATTGGCTTTAAAATAGCCAAGGGTTTGGCTTAACTTCCAATTTCTCAATTTTATCAATGAATCTGAATGCTAATCTCCATAATATATTCAAAGAGTTCGTCAAATTTAGAGTAGCTGAGGTGCTTGACCATGATCTTTAATATTACCGAAGCTTTACTTAGCACACCAATTTTTATTTTTCTAAGTGTTTAAGAGTTGTCCTTTACCGTTTTAGTATCACTTGTTGTCAAAAATAAGAAGGAAGATGTGACTGCAATACTTAGTACAATATAAGTCTATAAGTATGTTTGTATCATTTTGTAATACTTAGTTGCAACAGTGCTGAAAAATGGTTTTATCAGAAAGGTATTTTCCCTCATATCATGCCTTGTTATTTGTGGTTTGTTTAACCAAAGGGGCTTTCCCCAATGGTTACTCCCCACCCTTGCTTGCAAGTGGTTGGGGGTTCAAGTCCCTTCCCCCTCCCCTCCCCCTTCCCGGGGCTTGAACCGTAAAAAAAGATTTGTGGTTTGGTTTGTTTCAATTTAGATTCAATATCTTACATGTTTAGGTTCACTTAATTAACCAAGATAAAATTATATTAAATTGAATTTATCTTGTGTGTGACCTAATTTACGATTTGTACATTTGGCCATATAAGCAAACCACTATATAAATGCATTTTCAAATTGGTATCAGTGTTTGTTTCTATAAGTTATTTAGATGAATCTTGGTGGTTATATGGAGAATACATACATTAGGACATCTTTATTTGATGGATCAAATTATGCCTATTGGAAACCTCGAATGAGATCGTTTCTGATGTTGATCGATGAGAGTATTTGGCTTGTTGTTGAAAGGGGGTAGACTCCTCCTACCGTAACTAATGAAAATGTTATTTATCTCAATCCAGCCATGATTTGGACTGAAGAAGATTTTAAATGGAGTAATTTTAACTCTCGAGGATTAAATGTTATTTTTTATGTTGTCACACTAGAGGAATTTCATTGCATTATGACGTGTACAATGTCTAAAGAAGCTTGGGATATCCTCCTTGTCACACATGAGGGTACCAATGTTGTTAAAAATTATATGCTTCAAAACCTCACAACATAATTAAAGACTATAAGCATGTTTGAATCTGACGCGTTTAATGAATTTTATGCTCATTTGTCTGATGCTATGAATTCATATTTTAATTTTGATGGGTAAACTCCTGAAATGAGAGTTTTAAAGAAAATTTTGAGATCTCTTTTGTCTCATTGTTGTGCGAAGGTTATAGTACTTAACTCTTTGGGAATTCTAGACACGATTAGGCTAGAAGAACTTGTAGGTGATCTCCAAACTTATTACTTAGAAACGTATCCTAAAACCCAAAATAAAAAGGAAATAGGAATAGATTTAAAAGTAAAAATAAGATAAAAGGAGGTTTCTAACTCTGATTCTGTAACAATCTGGATTTTTAAATGGGTAATTTTAAATAAAATTGGACTTTTATCAGTAGGGGTCGCGCAGGACGCGAACTTGCGTGATTTTTGTAGGACATTTTACTAGGGTTAAAAATAATTTGACTATATTTTTTTTGAATGTTAAAAACAGGCCTAAGAGTGCCATGGGGTCAAAAATCAAAAAATGAATAAATAAATAAAATATTAATATTTTATTCAAAAAAATGAAAGTGCTCAGAAAATTCTGAAAATCATCATACCGACTCAAAATTTAATTTTGAGGAACTTTTCCTTCTTCGACATTTCCAAAAAACATCATTTAGACCTAATTTATGCCATTTTTCAGTTCGGCCAAAAATCTTCTTTGAGAAGTTTTCTTTTTTTTATTTTAAACTTAAATTATTGTTGCCTTATTTAAAGGGATGGTGGGCAACCCTTTTTGACTATTTTGAAGCAACTTTCGGCACATGTTTTGGCAGCCAACATTTTGTTATTAAACTCTCCTATTATATATTCACAACCCCTTTATATTTGTGTATTCAACCTTAGTTTTAGGTGGGTTCTTGGGGTTGTTTTCAGATGGAGTTTGGGACATAATTTTGATGGAGTAATCTGAATTTTATGGGAAGATTTATGTTGGTTCTTTTTTGGTGGTTTAAGGTATGAGGTTTTACACAATATGCTCCTTAATCTCGCGAGTGTTATTCCCTTTGATTTCATGTGATTATTGAACTCATATTTGAATTGCTAAATTCTTTTGGAAATCTGGAAATTATTATTGGAATCTGATTTTGATTCAAGTGGTATTATTATTTGTTCTGCATGTTGTCATGAGATTTTGGCACTGATGTTGGGAACCCATCAAGATTCCTGTTATGGCTACTTGATAAAGTATGGCGCGGTATAGTGAGGCCTGGTGACTCGAATTAATGTGTTATTGAGAAATTATATTGATAAAAATGCTTATGAGATTTGCATTTTGATTTGAATATTCGTACTCATGTTGTTACGCTTTATTCATCGCTAACATATATTTGTTGAGCATCTTTCCTGTCGTATTGTGTACTTCCCCATATTTTCTTTTAGTGGCAGGTTAGCGCGGATTTGGGGCGCTATGGAGATTTTTTTTAGCTTAGTCAATTTTGGGAAGAATATTCGAGAGTGCATGAGAAGATTTGTATTTATTTTTTATGTATAGAGCAGTGGAGATTTATTTTATTTCGAGAGACGTTGTTGTATTTAATTTGAAGAAATTGAGATTACTAGTTTCTCTTATATTGTGGGATTTTTAGATGCTCTATACTTTGTTACTTGTGGATTTGGATTTATTTTATCAATAGTAGCGGTTCGTTCGCTCTCCCCGAGCGGGAGGAGTGTTACAGATTCTGATTTTGATTAAGATGATCTTGCCCTGTGTGATAAAAACTTCAAAAAGTTTCTCAAATTCCAAAAAAAAAACTTCCAAATTAGAAAATGATTTTTTTTTAGAAAAATAAAAATTTCAAAGCAGGTAAGAATGTTTTTTAGAATGATCAATAGAGGGATAGAAGAGAGTACCCTAAGAAAGATTGATCAGAGAAATGTTATGAGTATAAGGGGAAAGGACATAAAGCCCGTGAATGTCCAACTAGGCTTAAGAGACGGGTCATAGGCAAAGTTGCCTATAATGCCACTCTAAGCGACAGTGATTCCGAGGATGAATTACCACATGAACATTACTTCACTGCATTAATATCTTGTCACATTAGCACTACTAGTACCTCCCACAACGATGAGGACATTTATAAATGAAATAGCCTTGATAACAAGTCGAACCATTATGGAGAGAGTGAGGGTGATATTTTGAGTGATGGAGAACGTGTTCTCCAATCTGCATACTTTGAACTTTATGCTGAGTCTTTAAAAAACAAAATGAAAAATATAAATTGGACAATTATGGTTCGTATTTAGTGAAGGTGTTAAAATTTTTAAGAGAGTGAGAGGCCTCGGTGAGTCAACTCGATAAGTTGAGAGTTTCTTTGAGTGAGCAACTTATTTTGTTTTGTAGGGAAAATATTGTTTTAACCAACAAAGTGACTAGTTTTTAGAGAGATCTTCAAGCATCATTATAGACTCGTGAGAAACTTGACGACTGTATTTCCCAACTCGAGAAAGATCCTGAATGTTCCTGTGAGGTCAAGGTAACTTTAGAGGACATGTCTAAAAAGTCTAGAAAGATGTTCCTAGGTCCCGCTTTAGGTTTTAAAGAGATGAAAGTGATATGTTACGATGGTTCATCCACTTCTAATATGTCACCTAAACGGGTTCCCAAGTTTGTGATGAATCCTTATAGGCATCCACCTAACATAAGAGAACTCATTCTAGGCAACCAAGTTAGACACAAATCATTCTATGTTTCTAATCCTTGCAAATAAAAAGGTCACCTTAGGGTGTTTTGTTTCAAGCTAGGAAGATTTTCTCACACACATACAACCACACACCGCCATAGAGACCTTTATAGTCTTTGATAGTAGAGTTCCTTTCCAAGACTTCTCAATGTTTGATGGAGGAATTCCAAAGGATGTCTACGCCTTTTGACAACACCTCCAAAAAATTATTGAGGTCGGGACTTATTTATAGTTGGGTGTTTTCCATGTTACTATCATTTGTCCCCATAACTAGATTGTATTTGTATGTTTATACTTTAAAAAATCCGAAAATATTTTCTTTTCTTTTAGAAAAATTTCCAAAAGATTTTATTTTTGACAAAAAAATTCAAAAATTCAAAAAAAGTTTTTTGTATTTTGTTTTACACCGTATATGGATGCGCATTTAAGATGTTTGAATCACAGTTTCATTACATCCATTCCTGACCTGGATTCGTATCTTCTATATTTCCTTAATAATGCAAGTTCAACATTGCATTGTTCGTTGTTGATTACTTCCTTTATGCTAGAATCATTATATCACTTTGATTGCACACATGCACTAACTTTTAAATATTAAACTTGTTTGTCATATTTTGAATATTATTTTCTCGTCTCCATCGTTCTTAATAACGAACAAATGTGCTTTGAACTAATTATTGCCCAAATTTTTTACCTAAAAATTGATTGTTATGTTTAAGCAATGGAAGGAGGCAACGAAATAAGGAATATTCTTTGCATTAAAGGTCACCATTGGCAAGATACTAAAAGATGATTTAAACATATAATAAATGTAAAAACCCCATCCTATGACCCCCCCCCCCCCCCAAGAGCCTCCCTAGGTCCCTAGCACTCACCCACTCACCATAAATCCTAAGTCATAGTCCGAGTATTGATCTGGAGACTATTGAATGATCCCGAGCCCCATTTATTTTCGGTAAACTCTCCAACTTGAGCGAAGCTCAATAAATCCTCTTAGGGCTCTCAATTCCCTTTCCAATGGTCTATCCCTTGCATGAATCATCCCCACGGTTCGCATGAATGATCCATTTTACTTTGAGTATTGATTTAGAGGCCATCGGGCGCTCTCAGGTCTTTTTTGACTCTAGTCAACTCTCCAACCTAAGTGAAGCTTAATAAATCCTCAAAGGGCTCTGAATTCCCTTTCCAGTGGTCCATTTCGTGCACAAATCTGACTCACGATCCGCACGAATGATCTGTTTCACTCTGAGTATTGATTTAAAGACCTTCGGGCACTCCCAATCCCTGTTTGACTCTGCTCAACTCTCCAAACTGGAGGAAGTTCGATGAAAACTCGAAGGTATCTAAATCCCCTTTCCAATGGTCCATTCCATGCACGAATCAGCCTCATGGTTCACACGAATGATTCGTTTTACTCTGAAGGGCCACCAAGCTCTTCCAGACCCCATTCGATCAACTCTCCAAACTGATCGAAGCTCAATTGAATCATGATGGACACTAAATTCCCTTTCTAGTGGTCCATGTCATGCACAAATTAGCTCACGTTTTGCATGAATGACCCATTTTCCTCTGAAACCCCCTCGTTTAGAGAACATTGAGCACTCCCATGCTCTGTTTGACTTTAGTAAACTCACGAACCTGGGAGTGGCTTAATTCAACCTAAAAACACTGGATTCTAAGCTATGGAGGCCCCTTCCCAGGGCAGCCAACCTATTCCAATCAAACCTACCATCTTTATTCTAGATAATCCCAAACCTCCTGACTTAGATAGGGATAAAAAAATCATTTGCCTCCTTACTCACTGCCTGTACCCAACCATCAACTTTTCTTAAACCTCCATGTTCGTATAAGGGAGAACCATCTCTCCATTTTGAAGATGATGATATTAATTGTTTGGCAGGTGCTTTCAAACACACCCTTGTTGGGAAATTTTCTTCTGGTAGACCACTCATGGATGTCATTCGAAAAGATTTTCATACTTTCTCTCTCAAAGGCGATTTTTCCATTGGATTATTAGATGATCAACACATTCTTATCAGACTAAATTCCGAAGAGGATTTTCTTCGTATTTGGTTACGGGGGCATTGGTTTATTTTTAAATACGCTATGGTTATTTCTAAATGGACTCCAAACTTTTCCAGCCATCAAGACTACCCTATAATGCCATTATGGGTCACTCTTCCTTATCTGTTGGTTCATTTTTTTGAAAAAGGAACACTATTTTCCATTGCCAACCTAATTGGCAATCCCCTCAAAATGGACAAGGCTACTGCATTAGTCTATAGACCTAGTCAATCTAGAATTCTTGTTGAAGTGGATTTGGCTAAACCCTTACGATTTAGGGTTTGGATTGGATGTGGGTCTAACCCGGGTTTCTGGCAGCATCTTGCTTACGAAAATGCTCCTTCATTTTGCGTTTCATGCATGCATATCGATCATGTTATTGCTGATTATGGGGGACATCACCCTCCACCGAAGCAGGTGGACAAAGGGAAATCAGTGGTTGAAGCGTCTACGTCCAAGATTTTGGCTTCAACTGTTCTCTAATAATATCGGACTGTTACTACTCAACCCTCAATTATTGGAATAAACAAAATAACCCACGCCAATAAATTTGTTAACCTACCTCAACCAAAGACCAAAATAACCTTTTCAAATAAAAACCCACTACTAAACACTACTCCTTCTAACCCACACATTTCTAAAACCTTAAAAATTATTCCCTCCAAAAGCTCTGATCGAAACCTTTCTCCACATATACCAGTGTCCAAACCTTTAGTTATCACTCGCTCCAACAGATATGAGATGTTGTCAGATGATTCAACTTCTATAAACTCAGGTTCATTGATTACCATTTCCGGAGAAGACAATCCTTCATATGTTGCACCTTGTTTAGAATTGGTTGAAGAGGGAGAATGGGTGGATTTCGACATGAATGACGTTCCTAAGCTCAGGACAGTGCCACATGTTCCCTCACTTCTTTTGAACCTCAATGTATCTCCAAGACCTAAACCACGAGAAAAAGTGGTTGTCAATGAATGTAAACCTTCCTGGGCATCTGACAGTGAAGAGGTGGGGTACTTAACTCCCAATAGAAAACAACTGGAAGACTTTTGGAGGCAGTGGGTTCCAAATTTAAAAAAAATTTTAATATGAATAAAACGCCAGTTTCCACTTCAAAGCGTCCCAGGAAAAGATGGATTCAAACTAGGGAATACCCTACCAGGTCAACTGGTAAGTCATCACAAACTAATTTTATAAAGGTTTTAAATGATTAATTGCCTTTTTTGGAATATTAGAGGGGTGGGGAATTCTTCATGTGTCCGTAGGCTCAAAAAATTGATTAAGTCCCATAACTTCAGTGTTGTTTGCTTAATGGAACCTAAAATTGAAGATGGGAATTTAAAAAACCTTTGTAGAAGGATTAATTTCTTTGGAGGTGTTGCAAATGTTACTAATAAAATTTGGGTTCTTTGGAAATTCGATTGGCCTATGATTGTTGTTCAAAACATAAATCAAATCATTTCTATTAAATTGGATCTTCCCAACCTCTCAAATTAAACTTTTGTCCTGTGTTTACGCTAAATGCAAATTGGCGGGTAGAAGATCCTTATGGGCGGATATTGAAAATTTTGCAAACTCAATTCAAGGTCAATGGATTATGGGGGACGATTTTAATGTTGTTCGTTCTTAGGATGAAAAAGTGGGGGGACATGGTATAAATAATCTGGAAGTTGAGTAATTTAATGATTGTATTCTTCATTCTGGGCATCTTGATATTGATCACATAGGTTCCAAATTAACTTGGTGTAATAATAGAGATGGGGTTAATCAAATTTTGGCACGGCTTGACAGAATTTTTTACAACTCTCAGTGGTGTACCAATGGCTTTCAAACAACAGTAGAACACCTTCACCGAACAAACTCGGATCATTATCCTTTAGTTCTCAGTGTTAAATCGCCAATGGATGGTATTCCAAAAGCTTTTAGATTTATTAATGCCTGGACTAAGAATGATGATTTTTTAAGCGTTGTTTCAGATTCTTGGAGTAAAGAAGTGCTTGGGGAATCTCTCAACATTTTTGCATCCAAACTTAAGCGATTAAAATATGACCTTAAGTCTTGGAATTCAAAAGTATTCAAAAATATCCATCAAAGAGTGAAAAATGCAGAAGATTTTCTTATCTCCAAAGAAAGTGCCTATGACATGGATCCAATTCCGGAAAATAGGATGGAATTTTTCAAAGCAAAAGAAAATTTTAACAAAGAATTGAGTATTGAGGAGGAATTTTGGCGGCAAAAGGCAAGGGTAAAATGGGCAACAGATGGGGACTATAATACTAGTTTTTTCCACCCTATGGCAAAGGTGAAAAAAATAAGCTCCTTATCCATAACATTCAAAAAGAGGATGGTGTTAAGATTGATAATCACTAATTAATTGAGGAAGAATTAGTGAATCACTTTGAAGACATTCCCACACAGTCCCCAGATTATCCAATGGATTTTAATCTTTTGGATGTCATCCCATCTACAATTTCACAAGAGGATAATGACATGCTTACAAGATTCCCGGGTTTAAAAGAAATTCAAGCCACTGTCTTTGGAATGGATAAAAATAGTGCGGCTGGTCCGGATGGATTTAATGAATGATTTTTCCAACATTGTTGGGACATTATTAAATTTGATATCTTAAATGCTATTGTGTCCTTTTTTGCAGGTCATGACATTCCAAGAAGTTGGTCCGCTACAAATATTATCCTTATTTCAAAAAAGCCAAACCCAAGCTATTGTCTATATTATAGGCCTATTAGTTTATGTAATTTTTGTAATAAAATAATTGCAAAAATCATGAATAATAGGCTTGCAACCTTGCTTCCAAAAATCATCTCCTTTTCTCAGGTGGGGTTCGTCAAAGATCGCAACATAATGGATAACATTCTTTTGGCGCAAGAACTTATGACTAACTTCAATAAAAAAGTTCGGGGATCCAATGTTCTAAATAAATTAGACATGTCCAAAGCTTATGATCGGGTCTCATGGTTATGTATTACAAAAGTTCTCCATGCATTTGGCTTTTCCGAAACATGGATTGATCTCATTTGGCATGCAATATTGAATTGTTGGTAGTCCATTTGTGTTAATGGGAAAGCTTGCGGTTTTTTCAAATCAAATTGTGGTGTGCGACATCCTCTTTCTCCAAGCCTTTTTATCATCGTTACTGAGATCCTTTCAAGAGGTCTTCACAAACTCATGGTTCAAGGTAGTGTTAAAAAAATTTCAACTCATGTGGGTTGTGAAATTATCCCTTCTCTTCCCTTTGCCGGTGACTGTTTAATTTTCACTAATGGAGGCAAAAAAGCCTTCTCGGTTTAATGAAATTCTTGTATCAGTATGAAATTATTACTGGCCAGCTGATTAACAGCTCGAAATCGACATTTATATGTTCGGTGAGTACTAACCCTACACGTCATCATATCATCAAGGCTAGCACTGGGTTCATGGAGTCATCACTGCCACTTATATACCTCAGTGTACCGCTTCACACAGGTAGGAAGACTGCTGCATTTTTTCAAAGGTTGGAAGTTGCTATGCGCTAAAAAATTAATACTTGACATGGGAAAATGCTTAACCACAGTGGACGTCTGGTACTTCTTAGAGCAACACTAAAATCCATGACATTCCATCTTTTATGTGTCCTAGATCCTCCACTAGCTGCCATACAAAGATTAGAGAGGTTGTTCGCAAACTTTATATGGGGCTATGACGAAGGCAAACCGAAGCACAAATGGGTAAAATGGGATCGATTCTGTTTGCCACTTACAGAAGGTGGTGTTGGTATTAAAAATTTGGAAGACATCATAAAGGCCTATTCTTGTAAACTTTGGTCTTCCTTCTACAAAGCTAATAGTACTTGGGCTCGGTATATGCAACACAGATACAGGTCCCTTGTTGATTCTAATTTCTATGACTAACTTTTATTTAAATTCAGTATGGAGGAGAATGAAAAAATGTTAGGAATGTTACCATGATAATGTAGACGACAATAACCAAGATTTTTGGATGTCAAACGCGGATGGCAAGTTCACTTTAAAATCAGCATGGGATATTGTTCGTCACAGGGATTGTACTTTTTTCTCCTGCTCAATCATTTGGAATCCAAGAATCCTTCCAAAAGTTTTATTCTTTATGTAGCGTCTTCTAAAACAGGCTCTTCCGTTAGATTCGAAATTGAAAACTCTCCATATCTTTTTAGCCTCAAAATATAGATGTTTTCCTACTCCTGTAGAGGAAGATTTTGATCACTTATTCGGGTTAAGTTCCATTGCTCAACAAGTATGGCACCATTTCTCAGGCATTATGGGATATAGATTTAATTTTCCTCTCTTAAAAGACTTCTTATGTCTTGGTGGTTAAATACAAGAGGGAAAAACATTAAATCTCTTCTCTCTACTATGCTCCCTTGTTTCATTTATTGGATAATTTGGTGTGCGCGACACAAAAAGGAATATGATGTAAGGACACAATTCTCCGATTGAGTCTTAATGTAGTTTTGGCTTAATTCCGGACAAAAATGTTTAAGTCGTAGGATAGTTTTAAATTGTATTCATTCAAGCCTGTGACGAGATAGTTGAAGAAGTAAGTGGCTAAGATATTAAAGCTCCATCAAATGTCGTGTGTAATGTGCCTCGTCTCTTCATCAACAACATTGGTTCCATTGCTCCTAATGTATGAATGCATTATAAATATATATAGGAGCTTAGAACAATATTTATATGGGTGTACTTTGTTTAAAATGTTGTTTATTTTCAGAAAGTATCTTTAAAACTTTAAAATAAAGTTTCTAATCTAAATCTGAATTTTTATACATTCTTGAAAGTCGTTCGAAATTTTCGTTCGAACGAGTTTTTCGTTCGAATGAGAATTTCGTTCGAACGAGGTTTGCCAACGATCTTGCCACTGGAACTTCGTTCGATATTATCGTTCGAACGAGTTTTTTTGTTCGAACGAGAATGTCATTCGAACGAGTTTGGCAACAATATTTCCCATCAGGCCACTAAAACTTCGTTAGAAGGGTCATTCGAACGAGATTTTTGACGTGAAATTAAAAATGGCAGTTTGGTGCAGTTTTTGACAGTTTTTCCCACTTCTTTCCCCACTAACTTTTGACAGAATAATTAAGTGTGGGAACCAACTTTTTCTATCCAACTTTTTCATAATATTCCATCTCCTAGAGAGAGTTTTGAGAGTTCAATTTTCCAAGAAAAAATTCATGTTTTTGAGTGTCTAGTTTTCAAGAAAAATTCATTAAACACTTTTGTTTTCACCCATATTGTTGATTCCAAGTTGAAATATATATATCCTTGCTTAGAGTGTTTGGCACCGGGTTTTTCTCTACCGAGTTGAAGAGAAGTTTGGGTTTGCTTCTACATCCCACAAAGAAGAAGAAGTTTGCGTTGACTTACCCACTTGGAGAAAGGCTCCTTGTTCGGGTGGTGGTGACTGAAAAAGTCCGATCGGTGGATTTCGAGACCGCAGTGGAGCTCCGTGGTTATTCGCTAGGAAGTGGTGTATACAAGAAGAAGCGTAGGGGCTAGGATGGAGTCAAGTCGAGTGTTGTAAGTCTTACTGTCTTGTATTTATAAAATCGTACTTAGTGAATTTGAGGCTAGGGTCATCCGAGGTTTTTTCCCGTTGTGGGTTTTTCCTCGTACATCGCGGCGTAATGGACGTTTACTTATTTTATCTTTTTGCAAATCTCACATTAGATGCATGCTTAGGTAAAAAGATAAAATTTGGTTTAAGTCACTACTTAATTAATGTGGTGAAAAATTCATTTGGGTAATGTTTAATTAATTTAGTTCATGTCATTTAATTTAA
Source organism: Sambucus nigra (assembly GCA_949130495.1). Taxonomy (NCBI): domain Eukaryota; kingdom Viridiplantae; phylum Streptophyta; class Magnoliopsida; order Dipsacales; family Adoxaceae; genus Sambucus; species Sambucus nigra. The sequence goes on along the minus strand of OX422216.1, from coordinate 42,245,716 downwards.
TTTGATAAAATTTGGTGTGGCCTAAAATTGCAAAAATGGATTCATTAATATTGTTAGGCAAATTTCTAGGACTTGGATTGAATTAATTTGGTTTAAGTGAAATTAACATAAGTATGTGTTTAATCCTGTTTCACTTGGTTTTATTTTAATTTGAGATAAATTAAAATTTATTTATTTTGAACCATCTTTTGCTTCCGCATTTACAAAAAGGAAATTATCTTTTTGGTAATAAGATTTCAAAAATTGGGGCCCCCATCCTTTTCAAATTGGTATCTAAGTGGGATCGCAAAATTATTGCGTTTAAGATCCTTTAAATATTTTTGGCTAAAATAGAATTTTCCCCATTTTCAAAATTTCCTATTTTTGATGGTTCTAATTATGCGTATTGGAAAGCGCGGATGAAATCGACACTAAAATCTATCGACGAGAGAGTTTGGACGGGTGGTCCCCACCTACTTATTTAGTAAATTTCCCAAACCCGCCGATAGATGGAGTGAGAATGAATTTAAACTTTTCAACTTTAATTCCTGTGGTTTAAATGCCTTGTTTAGCGCAGTCACACCGGATGAATTCTGTCGTATTATGACGTGTGAAATCGCTAAAGAAGCTTGGGATATTTTACAACTCACTCATGAAGGTACTAGTGTCGTTAAAGCTTCGAAACTCCAAAACCTCACCACTCAATTTGAAACCATCAAAATGAACGAAAAATAAATTTTTGATAAATTTTATGCTAGACTTTTTTATATTGTTAATTTATCTTTTAATTTGGGAGAGAAAATACCAGACAACCGAGTTATAAAGAAAATTTTAAGGTCCCTACCCGATAGATTTATTCCAAAAGTGACCGTTTTAAATTCTTTACCAACTTTAGCCTCTACGAAATTAGAAGAGCTCGTAGGTGATTTATAAACCTATGAACTGGACATGTTTCCCTCTAAAACTGAAAAGAAAATAGAAAAGGGCATTGCTTTAAAAGCCCGAAAGGAGGATAAACAAGTAGTAGAGAGTGAAAGTGATAGTGACTCAGAAAATATGGCTATGTTTGCTAGAGAGTTTCGAAAATTTCTTAAATTTAATAAAGATAAATTTAAAAATGACTTTAAGAAATTTGAAAAATCTACGCATGACAAAGCTGAGAAGATCCCTTAAACTATTAATGAACATTTAAATAGGGACGAGTCAAATAGGTGTTTTGGTTGTGAAGGGTATGTCCATAGGGCTTTTGAGTGCCCCACTAAACTAAAGAGAGAGGGTGAGCAACTAATTTATTTTAATGCGACCCTTAGTGATAGTGATAATGAAGAGGGACTCGATTCCCCTACTAAGCCTAACTTTGTGGCTTTTATGGATAGTCATGTGAGTGATAGTGAGAACTCATCTATTGATGAAATTTTAACACATGACACTACCAAGGTCAAAGTTTATGATTCCCTTATCTTTGATGGTAGTGAGAGTGGAGAAGAAAAAGAGAGTGAAAATGAAGAAGAGGTTAATGTCAGTGAACTTTAAAATGCTTTTCAAGAATTATATGAAGAGTCTATTAAATTAAAAAGAGAAAATTTGAAGTTAGAAGAGAGTTTAAAAGATCATGTCAAGGTCGTTGATGATAGTGTGTTAGTGGAAGACCTTAGGACACGATAGAGAGCTCTTTGTGAGAAGATTGAATATTTAGAAGGTGAGAGAGATAGCCTTAAAGGTTTAATGGAATCCTTAAAAAAGGAGCTTCTCGCGTTTGAAGAGAGAAATTTTTTATTAGAGTCTAACATTTTAGAATTAGAAAATAAATTAATTGACTCTAGTAAAGTCAAATTTGATTTGAAGTGTAGGTCCGAAAAACTAGATAAAATCTTAGGTACGGTACAAATCAAAAATGACACTTGTGGTTTAGGCTTCGATACTTGTAATGAATCAACTCATAAAGCCAAAACCAATGTTTTAGGAGAATCGCCTAGGAAAGCCTTTAGAGATCATACCTTTAGTCAGTCTTTTCGCCGAGTCTTTAAGTGCTCACATTGTGGTCGAAAAGGTCATCTTAGGAAATTTTGTTTTGATCTTAAACGAGATCCCAGAAAATCCCAGCGTAAGGTAACCGAGTTAGCCAAGATTCCTACTTCTCGAGATTGTTATTCATCATTAATTTGGGTTAGGAGATCCGACTTGGTGGCTTTACAAGATAGGGTATTTGATTCTCATTTACTTTCACATGCCTCCTCCCTTTCAAAATCTAAAGGTTGAATGTGTTAGTTTTATTTGCATACTTTAGCTTTTATACTTCATGTTATATTATCATGTTAAATGTATGCTTGTTTAATAATTTTCTAGTCTATGCTCCATGCATAATCACATGCTAGGATTATGATTTTTGTTTATCTTTTGTATTATACTTCTTTTATTTTTGTTTGCATTAAATGAAAAATACAAAAAAAAATTGTTTATCATTTGTGTTTTATCATTTTAGTAATTTAAGATTAATGAAAAATACAAATGATTTTTGTTTGTCTTTTGAGAACATATTTTTATTTTTGGTTAAAAAAATTCAAAAAACTCAAAAAGACTTTTGTGTGTGTATTTTAGTTTGACACACTCTATGTGGCATATACTTGTATTTGAATCCCATCTTTTTTGCTCCCATGTGGCTAGAACTTTTGGTTTAGATTGTCAATCCTTACTATGTTCTTTACCATGCTTACATGGAGTAATTGGATTTTGTGTTGCTTAAATGAATTCTATTTTTATATGCTTCTATTCACACATGCACGAGCTCTTTTGAAATTTAATCTTCACATGTTATATTTGAGCTTTGTGAGGTATTCTCCTACCAATCTTGTCATCTACATTCTTGTGAACTAGGAGGACTAGTTCATGTCAAAATCCGTTGCACGTGAGATTTGTGAGAAATAAAAATATTATATATAAATGTGCACGGGGAAGGGATCCGAAAGGAATTATTATCCTTTGAGAATAGTAAGCCACCGTTTGAAATGGACCTAAAAGAAATAAGTGGTCCAAAGGCCTAAATATAAAAATATGGCATTAAAAAGATGTCAGGATAAATTTATCATGTCCGAAATGTTTAATTTGTATATGTCGTACGCCGCTACAAAAGGCTCGTTTGTTCACGATCACATTTGACGACCTCAATCCGAATTCTGAGAATCATGCATTTATAAAGTGTCCTACATATGCCTCAACGATTTCACGTTCCACGATTTTAGAGGATTTACGCAAGTGGTTCGCAAGAGAAATCAAAAACTATGAAAAAGGGCTTGATAGGGATGTTCAAGGGCATTTTGGTTATTGTACATCCACCGTCCAGAGAACCGGTCAACTGGAAAGTTGAAGATCTTGCCGCAACGAAGATATTGGAAGAAATGATGACTCATTACGAGCTACGTTTAAGAAGTTATGGCCTTTTGAATTTTGTGAAAAATACTTAAGGAAAACTGAAAAATATTCTAAGTGTTTTAAACCTTTGGCCAGAACTTGTCCCCGAACCCAGCCCGAACCGATTCGGGGGGCGAACCGGTTCGCAGGGATACCTGAACCGGTTCGGGGTCCCTGTAGGGCTGGCAGATTCTTGTGATAATGCAGTCACCACTTGAATCCCTTTTTGACTCACTTTTGAAACATTATGAGTATCATCCGGCCATGCTTTTCCTTATTTTGCTAAAGCTGTTTTGAGAGACTTTTATCCTCCCTATAAATTCTCTCCTCCCCTCCCATTTGATGCACATAACATATATACAACATACACACATATAGAACCTTGAAGAGGTATTTTCTGTAGATGTTGGAAACCTTCAAAAATTCATTTTACTCATTGAGGAGTATTTTGTGGAGAAGCCGGTATCTTCTCCATTGCTGACCATCTGGAATTCTTGCGAGAGATTCCATACGACAACATCGAAACCGAAAACTGCGGGTATTTTTGTATGTCACATTTATTTTCATTATAATCCGTGTAAACCGTTCTTTATAAATTATACCGAAAATAATATGGTTTTGCCCTGCGGGGATTTTTCCTGATATGTCGTGTCACATGCACTTTATATTTATTTGATATTTCATCTAGATGCATGTTTTTAGGAATTAATTGAAATACCTTGTTCAGTTAAATATCTGTTTTTATGTTTATGGGTTGTATTTATTTTGTTCCAAAATAGACTGAAATTGAATATGGTTTAATTGGAATCTTGCGAATAAGAATTTATTTTTTATTTCGATATCACACGCCCCGCGCTCGTCGCGCATTTTCAAATTGGTATCAGAGCAGGTTACGCTAACTTATAGTGTGATCCTGATTTTTCGAGGATTTTCTTTCTGATACAATTTGTCTACTCACGTTTTCAAATTGGTATCAGAGCGGGTTGCGCTAATTTATCACGTATTCCTATTTTCCGCAATATTTCGTGTGATATTGATTTAAAAATTTGCTTTCTATTTATTCGCAATTTTTTCAATGGAACGCCCATCTAACGAGGAGCCTATTTTTTAAATTGTTCACGAACATGCTGAAAAATTAAAACTCTTGAATTTGACTCCTTTCAAAAGAATTAAAGTTTTAGAAAAAGAAAATTCTCGTTTTAAATCCGCAATGGATCTTTTGCAAATGGTTCAAATTCAAAGAGATTTTTATCATGAAAAATTTATTTCCTTGGACCGTGACTTTAATGATTTAAAATTGTCCAATAAGGAGAGTGATGAGGAAGTTCTATTTTTAGAAAAGGAAGTGGAGGACTTAAAAAACTCTCGGGCTCCCGTTTGTGCCGTCGAGGATAAAAAATTAATCGATAATTTTACGGCACGCGAAAAGACTCTTAGGTATAATTTTGTTTTAATTGAGGGAGAGAGAGACATGGTTTTAGGAATAGTTGAAAATTGTAAAAAGGCGTCCCTTAATTTGGAAGAGTCTAATTCTTTGCTTGAGTCAAAAATTTTGAAGTTAAAAAATGATTTGACTGACTCAAGTAGGTTTGTCAGTGATGGTAATAGCTCATCTTGTTCCCATACTCCTAATGCTAAAGCCAAGACCATTATTTGTTTTAGAGGGTCAATTAATCCCAAGGATGTTAGAAAAAATCACTCTTTAGGTAACATTCCTCCCGTTTACACATGTTCACATTCTGGTAGGAAAGGTCACCTTAGGCGATTTTGTTTTGAACTTGGAAGATGTCCTTGGAAGTTTAAGTCTAGTGTTCCCGTGGTTTCCAAAGCCCCCATACGATGTTTCACATCTACTTGGGTTAGGAAATCACTTTTGGATAGGCTAGATTTTAGACTTGTTGATTCTCGTTTGCTTGCACATGATTCTTCTCTTTCCATATCATATAGATGATTGTGTTCGCTTGTTTGTCATACGCTAGTTTTTTAGTCATGATATGTATATTTGCTAGCGTTATGACATGTACCTTGTGTATATTTTATAAAAAAATACAAAAAGATTTTATTTTGATAAAATTATTTGAAAATACAAAAAGATTTTTGTATTTTGTTTTGCACCATTTATGGATAGACACTTTGGATGACCACGTCACAATATCATTCCATATTTTTCATGTGACTATTTGAGAGTGTTTTGTGACAATATATCTTGTCATATTTGGGCTTTATAATGTTTGGAGTCATTAAGATGTAATTAAGTGTTACTTCCTACATGTTTGACTCACGATTTCCTTTATTGCACACATGCACGGATTTGTTTGATTTTTGTAGTTGTCTTATCACATGTTGGTTGGGTGGTTTCACTTCAATCCTGTCCCTAAAATGAACAAAGCATGATAAAACTTGATAAGATTGGTGTGCAAGTAAGAACCATTTTGGTGAGACTGTGTGTTTTTTTTATAACGGGGAGGGACTGCGAAAGGTAAATATCTATCCTTTGCGCAAAAGCCACCATTAAAATGGACCTAAAAAATTGAGGAATTTTATTATCTGGGGTCCAAAGAGGTTAAAAAAGCTTGGAAAAATTTAAAGGCAATAAAAAGCAATACATGCCAATTATGGGCCAATAGGTTTCACCATCAATTCTCCAAAGTTTGAGAATTTAGTTTATCACCTCTAAAAGAAAATATATTTGAGCGAGTTGGTTAGAATATTTAAACGGGATTGCACGTCCTTGAAAATCTTGAAAAAATACTAAATAGTTTTGGACGTTATTGGTGTGCAAATCACTTTTACTTTGATTTGTTGATTTGATTAAGACGATGTCATCTAAATTCAACAACTTTACACCAAAGGATATTTTTTATGTTCATTCGTTAGGAGTACATGTATGCATCGTGCACATATGACTGATTGAGTTATTTTACCTATCAAATGTGTTCACACCCCGACATTTACGCTATCACCGACTTGGTTGTTTTTGTGTTCCTTCATGGTGTGATTTCGTTTTGTATATTTGTTTTGTACATTTTTTTTTGAAAAAATCAAAAATAGAACATTCTTTGATTCTTTAAAAAATTCAAAAAAAATTGAAAATTTTAAAAGAAAAAATATATTTTTTTGTGACATTTTTCATATTTATGCGTCTCATATCTGTCTATTTGGGGACATCATAAAAAGGGAAAGAATGAGTTATGGGGGATAAAATCAAAGGGGAGAAATTTTTGTTTTGATTTATCTATGATTTGCTGAAACTTAAATGGATATTTGATTTTGCATATCATTATAAATCAAACTGTTGCGTGTCACGGGTATTTGCTTTTACTCATGTGTGTAGGTACAAAGTTGATATCTATTGGAATACACACCCTGCTGAGAAAAGCTTTGGGAGTTTCTAAATGAGTGAAGATTTGAAGATGCAGATGTTTGTTTAACGACATGTCGATTAGTATTCTCAGTTCGAGGGTTTATTGGGGATATTATTGTATATGTCATTTGTTTGTGGAGATTTGTTTGGGGAGATTTGTTTTGGGGACTTTGCATATTTCCGATTTTTTATGTATGTACCGGCATAGACATAGGGGGAGATTTGTAAGGACAAATTTATCATGACCGAAATGTTTAATTTGTATATGTCGTACGCCGCTACAAAAGGCTCATTTGTTCACGATCACATTTGACGACCTTAATCTGAATTTTGAGAATCATGCAATCATCAAGTGTCCTGCATATGCCTCAACGATTTCACGTTCCACAATTTTAGGAGATTTACGCAAGTGGTTCGTAAGAGAAATCAAAAACTGTGAAAAAGGGCTTGATAGGGATATTCAAGGGAATTTTGTTAATTTTACATCCACCGTCCGGAGAACTGGTCAACTGGAAAGTTGAATATCTTGCCACAACGAAGATACTAGAAGAAACAACACCTCATTCCGAGCTACGTTTAAGAAGTTATGGCCTTTTGAATTTGGTGAAAAATACTTAAGGAAAACTGAAAAATATTCTAAGTGTTTTAAACCTTTGGCCAGAACTTGTCCCCGAACCCAGCCCGAACCAGTTCAGGGGGGAGAACCGGTTCACAGGGGTACCCGAACCGGTTCGGGGTCCTTGTAGGGCTGGCAGATTCTTGTGATAATGCAGTCACCACTTGAATCCCTTTTTTACTCACTTTTGAAACATTATGAGTATCATCCGGCCATGCTTTTCCTTATTTTGCTAAAGCTGTTTTGAGAGACTTTTATCCTCCCTATAAATGCTCTCCTCCCTTCCCATTTGATGCACACAACATATATACAACATACACACATATAGAACCTTGAAGAGGTATTTTCTGCAGATGTTGTAAACCCTCAAAAATTCATTTTACTCATTAAGGAGTATTTTGTGGAGAAGTCGGTATCTTCTCCATTGCTGACCATCTGGAATTCTTGCGGGAGATTCCAGCCGATGACATCGGAACCGACACATGCGGGTATTTTCGTATGTCACATTTATTTTCATTATAATTCCTGTAAACCGTTCTTTACAAATTATACTGAAAATAATATGGTTTTGCCCTGCGGGGATTTTTCCAGATATGTTTTGTCACGTGCGCTTTATATTTATTTGATATTTCATCTAGATGCATATTTTTAGGATTTAATTGAAATACCATGTTCAATTAAATATCTATTTTTATGTTTATAGGCTGTATTTATTTTGTTCCAAAATAAACTGAAATTGAATATGGTTTAATTGGAATCTTGCGAATAAGAATTTATTTTTTATTTCGATATCACACGCCCCGCGCTCGTCGCGCGTTTTCAAAAGAAAAATAATTGCTAAGGCCTATGTTTAATTGATATATTCATTCAAAAATATGTATGCTTATTAAGGGAGATTGGATGGTATATCAATGACTTTGCACAATGTCTGTTTATCCTAGTTGAGATTTCAATGTCATGACTCTATTGGTTTGTAGAATCATCAATATGCTAGGCTTGTATGCATTGTGTATGTTTGTTCAATGAGTTCAATTTATATTGTCACAAGAGGTTATATTCAAATGTGATGAAGTATACAATCAATTGAGAACTCCGTGAACATGTTTTAAATGTTTGGGTCTAAATTTAATTGTTACTAGTTCACACCCCTTCACTTCCGTTTCCATATGACACATTTTTTCCATACGAGTGTGAAAAGCTTATTTTATTTTGTGTCATTTGTGTGTTTATATCTATATATACGTGCATTAGCATTATTAGTATATTTAGTCTATGTATATATATGATATTTTTCTGTCTTTGCATTGCTTTCTAGTCCATCTATGCTTTAATTCATAATTGGTATCTAACATGTTGCATTCTTTGTTGATATCACATGCTTAATACTTTATGTATCATATTGGTATCATTTTCTTGCATCTTAGTTGGTATTGGTTATTATTTGTTGGATTAGTTATGCTTTTGTTGCCTATATGCTATCATGTTCTTATCACCTTATGCATCATTTTAAATCAGTTTTATCCTTTGTCTATTCCTGAACAAAAAGGGGGAGAATGATAGGGGTTGAAATGGTATCTAATACTATTATAATCTTATCTTAGTTTAGGGAGATTTATCTTAGGGGGATACGTCTTTCTAAGTAGGTCGTAAAGGGGAGAATTAATTTAGGGGGAGTATTTATTTTAATTGCATTTAATATTTTGATATTCCTTATGCGTTTGATAGTTTGCTTAAGTGTGCAAGAATTCTTCTAAGTGGCAACTTTCATAACCGGCAAAGATATTGATCCTTGAGTCTTGAGTCAAGTATTGGGTGGGATGTTTTAGGTCTAGTAGAGCTTGACGGCCCTTTAGGATTTTTGTTGGTTTTTGTCCCGAAATAGCCAAAGGGGGATATTTGTAAGGACACAATTCTCTGATGAGTCTTAATGTAGATTTGGCATAATTTCGGATAAAAATGTTTAAGTCAAAGGATAGTTTTAAATTGTATTCATTCAAACCTGTGACGAGATAGTTGAAGACGTAAGCGGACAAGATATTAAAGCTCCATCAAATGACGTGTGTAATGTGCTTCATCTCTACGTCAACAACATTGGTTCCATTGCTCTTAAGGTATGAATGCATTATAAATATATATAGGAGCTTGTAACAATATTATATGGGTGTACTTTGTTTAAAATGTTGTTTATTTTCAGAAAGTATCTTTAAAACTTTAAAATAAAGTTTCTAAGCTAAATCTGAATTTTTATACATTCTGGAAAATCGTTCGAAATTGTCGTTCGAACGAGTTTTTCGTTCGAACGAGAATTTCTTTCAAACGAGGTTTGCCAATGATCTTGCCACTGGAACTTCGTTTGATATTATCATTCGAACGAGTTTTTTTGTTCGAATGAGAATGTCGTTCGAATGAGTTTGGCAACGAGATTTCCCATCAGTCCACTTGAACTTCGTTAGAAGGGTCGTTCGAACGAGACTTCGTTCGAACGAGATTTTCGGCGGGAAATTAAAAATGGCGGTTTTGGGTAGTTTTTGACAGTTTTTCCAACTTTTTTCCCCACTAACTTTTAACAGAATAATTAAGTGCGGGAACCAACTTTTTCATAATATTCCATCTCCTAAAGAGAGTTTTGAGAGTTCAATTGTCCAAGAAAAAGTTCATGTTTTTGAGTATCTAGTTTTCAAGAAAAAATCATTAAACACTCTTGTTTTCACCCATATTGTTGATTCCAAGTTGAAATATATATATCCTTGCTTGGAGTGTTTGGCACCGGGTTTTTCTCTACCGGGTTGAAGAGAAGTTTGGGTTTGCTTCTACATCCCACAAAGAAGAAGACGTTTGCGTTGACTTACCCACTTGGAGAAAGGCTCCTTGTTCGGGTGGCGGTGATCGAAAAAGTCCGATCGGTGGATTTCGAGACCGCGGTGGAGCTCCGTGGTTATTCGATAGGAAGAGGTATATACAAGAAGAAGCGTCGAGGCTTAAACGGAGTCAAATCGAGTGTTATAAGTCTTATTGTCTTGTATTTGTAAAACCGTACTTAGTGAATTTGAGGCTAGGGTCGTCCGAGGTTTTTTCCCGTTGTGGGTTTTTCCTCGTACATCGCAGCGTAGTGGATGTTTACTTATTTTATCTTTTTTCAAATCTCACATTAGATGCATGATTAGGTAAAAAGATAAATTTGGTTTAAGTCACTACTTAATTTATTTGGTGCAAAATTTATTTGGGTAATGTTTAATTAATTTTGTTCAAGTCATTTAATTTAATTTGATAAAATTTGGTGTGGCCTAAAATTTCAAAATTTGATTCATTAATATTGTTAGGAAAATTTCTAGGACTTGGATTGAATTAATTTGGTTTAAGTGAAATTAACTTAAGTGTGTGTTTACTCCTGTTTCACTTGATTTTATTTTAATTTGAGATAAATTAAAATTTGTTTATGTTGAACCATCTTTCGCTTCCGCATTTACAAAAAGGAAATTATCTTTTTGTAATAAGACTTTAAAAATTGGGGGTCTATCGCTTTTCATATGAAGAAGAACACATGAAGGCTTCAAAAATTATTGATCTTGTTCATGAAGATATTATAATTTCCTTTAAAGCTCGTCCCTACAAAGGCTCTAAATCTAGATACTCTTGCTTTGTAAGCCATTTGTGAAGGGCGTTTCTTCACCATATTTTAATAAAGTTTCTTAGTTAAAAAAAATGAATTCTTTAAGGGCTTTAAGTTTCCTTTCCAAATGTACCATCCGTGGGCGATTCATGCTTAGGGTTTGCATTTTATGCCTATTTTCTGAAAAAGTCTGTTCCAGACTGTCTATAGGCACCCCAAACCCCCGCCTATCAACAGGGTATACTTTTCCTTGCCCATCAAGGTAGGCTATGTTCCGATAAACAGGAGATGGGCCATGTCTATCTTCACCCCTTAACCCTAAATTGCACTATAAAAGGGCTATGACCTTACCCTTGGAAGGAGGTCCCTTTCAATAGTCAGCAAATATTCTCCTCGAAATCAGAGCCTTCTCTTTTCCAAAAAGTCCATTTTTCAACATTCCCTCACCTCACTTTCTTACCACACCTAGTCATCCACCTCATCCTACCATATTAACTGCATACCACTACAAAAATCAGCATACTTCAATTCCAAATTCAGTAACAAATATCTACAAGGATGTCCATTCCTCACCCTTTTCTAGTTATTCATTTCAGTATTATTATTCACTTTATTCTCATTTTTGTGATAGCTTCTAGTTTTATTTCATTATCTCACATCAAATAATCTTCACTTTTTATTATCAGTATAGCACATAACTTATTTTCATAAAAAACCCAAAAAAGCCAAAACAATAGGGGTTATTCATAAATTCCAAAAGAAAGACTTCCATTTTCTACCATTTTCACACTGGAATATTTTTTCTTAAAAACACATAAAAGGAGTCCTACATTTTGAATTTATGGGTTGAACCCCACCCCTATGATATTTTCTAACTATGTGGACTTTGATGCCCCTTGGTCTATGTAGGCGTCTTGGGTCAATCCCTAGATTCGAGTCATCCCCTTTCATTTCATATGTTTTTTATTTTATTATATCTATTTCGTGAGTCTTGGACTCCTATCTATTTATGTCTTTCCTGACATGCACATTTGCTCTTGCATAGCGATTCGTGATACAATGAACAACTATATCTTATATTTGCGATTATTTTTGGGTACACTCCTATGGATGAGTCAACTCCGTCCATTTCATGACGTGAGTCAGATAATTCCATGCTCCCGTAACTTATATTATACACATGTTCACACACATTGTAGAGAAAAAAAAAGACTGACATAGCCAATGAGAGATCGAAAGGGTGGAATGGGTGCCTAATACCTTCCCATTCAATAACTTAGTCCCTAGATCTTGGAATCACTTGGTTTCGTATGCATCAGTTGACCTTGATGTCTTTCTCTCAAAGAGACATCATTCTTTTCCCAGTTTTGAGCTAAATACGATAACAACTCCATCTCTTCGTGTTATCCCCATTTAACGATGACCAATTTTATATTTGAGTCTAGGCAGCGAAGACTCCGACATTAGTGATAGAAAGAGGACCTCAATATCCTCAAATCACCCACACGCGCAATGCTAAAAAAGATAAGAGGGAGAGGGGGGAATATTTATCCTCCTTATTCCTCACCTTGTCCCGACTCTAAGTCCCAGACCTGTGTCGGAGGAATTCGAACCGAATTTCCATACTGGAGACTCCGCTAGGGATGTATTTTCTAAAGGACTATACTTTACTTTGTACATAGATGTTACTTCTTTACTCTCTTGCTTTTATAGATGTGTACATATGCATCCACTTCTATGTTCCCTTTACTCCATTGCTTACTTCTTATATATTTATATCATGCTTATCTCTACCATGCTCTCTTCTCATGTATATATTATTCTTCACTCACTTACACATGCTCACCATGTTTCACTGTACACTCACTTATATATATTCTGCATGCTTCACTTCACACGCTAACACTTTCATATAGTTTCACCTTTACTTACATGCTCCACATAACACTTGTAGATTATCCATTCTTAGCTTCACTAGAACACACATTCACTTTCCTCACATGTATATATATATCAATGCTCACTTACAAATCTCACAAACTATTTGTAGATGATCCATGTTTAGTCACACTAGCATACACCTTCGCTTGTATATATTCACATGATTGCTTACACTATTCCCATGTCACTATCTCACCTTACACATCTCACTCACTTGCATATTCACATGCTTTTCTATCACCATGCTTAGTATAGTATTCATGATCCATGCTAGCTTTACTTTTCATGATATTTGTATATTCTCCCTTATAGTGGTATTACTCCCCTTACTTAGCATGCAAATAAAAAATCTCCATAAGACTAACTAAGACTCATGAATGTTTGCACATTACATCACCAGAGCATGGAAATATTGACCAAAAATTTGTCCTATATTGGGGGTCACTTCGAGATGGGTGTTGGTCCTGTGGGGAGCAATTAACCTAAGCGATGTGATTATCACCTTCCTTTAGCCTCGTACCTTCAAAGTATATCGAACAGTTCCCCCTGCATCTTATTGCTTGATCAAACTTATGTCGGGGGGTATATAGCAAAGAACTTATTCACATATATCGAGTATATCGAATTCATTCTCACGCATACCGTCCTCACGAGGTATATCATGAGGCAATTCATGTACAATCAAGTATATCAAATGGCTTATCCACACATACCGATGAATAATTGTTCTTATAGGCAATAGGTATATCGTGAAAGTCATACCAAAAGGGGAACCCTTCCACTAACCCATCAAAAGCATAAACCTCATATAGGCGTCAACCTTAGGACACTCATAATTAGGTTGCATGTTACCATACAAAACTATGTTGAAATTCCAGGTCACCATACCACCCCAATTTCTCACTAGGTCGCATTTTTTTGTAAAGTAAGACCCTATCCATGGGCCTGAAAACAAGTCAAAACGTGTCTTATATGTTTATACCCTATCTTTTCCCCAAGATAGGGTCTTATCCGACATTTTCTTTGCATTTAGACAAACATAATACAAGTGAAACCTAATAATATTAATCATGCTGAGGTTTTCCCTTTTCCCTCTTTTCAAAAGCAAAAATACCAAAAACCTATTTTTCCTTTTTTTAAAAAAATACCAAAAAACTATTTCATTCAAAAATAAACCAAATTATTTTTCCCTCTCAGGTCGATCGCATACCCGATTTTGACGTGGCTCCCTATTGGCTTCGGTCTTCGATCAAACCACCCCGAAGCTCCACTGCTTCCTCTGTTACTTCGATCGAATTTGAGATATACCTCCATAATTTATTCATGAAGAATGCCAACCAAGCACCAAATGTTCATCCAGATCTGAGGGCCATCCTAGCTTTGTGCAATGCTAAGATGGACAACCATAAACCTGATATCTCTACCCAAATTGTGTTTAGAAAATACCCCACGTCTCCACAATCTCACGCAAACCTCTCAAAGTATTTCCATCCTTTATCCTACACCACACATGCTTTGTTGACCAATCTCTGTCACTCCTCACACTAGACTGTATTGCCATTCGCACACAATTAGAAGGGGAAGGCATGTAACTTCTTACAATACTAGATCAACTCCAAAGGTTTGGGTAGAAACTCCCCGCAGAGATGACCCTCGACTATGAGAGATTCAGTAGTCTGTTTATGGAAGCCCGAAAGCGGGCACGAGAATCAGATGAGTGGCTAGTACTGGTAGAAGAAATCAGCATGTGTTATTTTATATAAACTATGTCAAATATATTTTGCTAGAAAGGAGAAATATGCAGAATCCCTGAATTTCTCACAACCTTAAAACTTCAGGGACATCTAGTCGCTTCACTCCTATACTTCCCCACTAAGTGGGAAGACTTATTTGATAAAGTCATGGAGGTTATCGAATAGATCAAATTTTCTTGACAATAGGATATCCTCACTACCGTATTGGGGTATGACTTCGATATTTCATATGATGAACTGAACCTCGGAGAGGCCAGTTCAATTACCAACTTGTATGGGATGATATCTTTCAAAGAATTATTAGGGGAAATCAAAAAAGTGTCTATTCAGCCCAAAGTAGATAAATTCATGGGGTTCTTATTCTCCCCCACCTATGTTAACCGGGCAATATTATAAAGAATCAATCCCCTATTCATCCGAAACTGATAAAGGAAAGGGAGTTACCGAAGATCTCACAATTCCATAGATGACCATTGAAGAAAGTAATGTTCTCAACCAGCTAAAGAAAACACAATCTAACATCACCTTGTGGGGACTCTTCATCTCCTCCCAACACCACCAAAATGCTCTGATAAGTCTCCTCACAGGACCCATAGTTTATCCTTCTACCACTCCCGAAGAAGTCGTAAATATGGTGGGATCCCTAAAATCTACCAGACTCCTCTCTTTCTTTGAAGAAGAAATGCTAAAATTTGTCCCTAAACATAATTATGCTCTCAACATCTTCGCCAAAGTCTTGGAGAAGATAATCCCGTTATCACTTACAAATAATGGATTCGCTATCAACGTCTGCCAACTCAAAACTTTTAAATGTATGGGATTAAAAGTCAATGATATCACTCCCACATCCGTCGCTGTGCATTCCTATGTTAACATCGTCGAGGAGGTATGGGTTCTATAAAGCTTACACTAAAGGTTGGCCCTATCAACCCTTTGACCGAGTTCTAAGTCATCAATATACCTTCTTGTTTCAATATACTCCTTGGCCACCCATGGCTCCACAGCATTCGAGGAGTATCTTCTTCTCTCCATCAAAAACTGAAGTTCTTCGCTAAAAGTAAGTCATTACCATTCTCAGGGATAATGACAGTTCAGACAATACTAGTACCAGCAACCCGATAGTGAAATTTGGCATGGGACCAATGACTTGTTCTTCTCCAATTTCAAACTTGATCCACTCCCTGTTCTAGTGGGAGATAATTTCAAAGACTAGGTCTGTCCAAAATACAACCCTCATTGATATGTTAATGTAATCCAAATGTTTAAGAATATAAACTTCAAGCCCGAAATGGGGCTAGGAGGACGCCAACAAGGGATACTTGAGCCTGTAGTCCTAAAATAAGCCTTTCCCCCATGTGTCTTGGGCTACCAACCTTCCTTATCTGAACTCAAAGCACTCCAACAACCACATTATAAAAGAAACTTATGGGTCCCCTTTGGCAGAGAGAGAATTTGCACTTGGAGGAATGTCATCTTCCTTTGACTCACTTAACATTACCACCATCCCAGCATCATTTATAGGAATATGGGAAAGATAAGGATTCCTAACTTGATGTCTTGACCAATGTCTCAACCTCTTAAAAAAAATACACTACTGGTGAAGGTGGATCAAAAAGGCTAATAGTTCTCACCACTGAAGAACTCAAAACCACTAAATATCAATTTAAGAGATTCAAAAGAGGTTCTGCCCCTCAGCAGGAGTTGGCATAGAATACCCAGGCCAACCAGGCGACTGTTAGATCTACTTCTGTGATAGTGAACCCTAGTTTGGCTAGGGGTTTGATTCATTCCAGAGTTTTATCGTCAGATAGGTCTGTGAAAACTCTCATGTCTAGGGCCAGACTGTTAGAAAAGGCCAATCAAAACCTTACTCTGGTAACTGTTAATCATATACTTGTCTTCAATAATTTTTGTTTTCTTTAATAATATCTTATGACTGCCTTGTTGTGTTGTTTTGTAATTTTTTGTCGACTATGACTAACTTTTGATAAGGGATGACAAACTGAGGTTGTCATTGACTGATGTATAAGAATCCTTACAAATCTTAAAAGAGTCCCTAGATTCCACTAGGGAGGCCCATGAGAGGTACCAATAGAAGTGGCATGAGAAGTTATATCAAGATGAGGAGAGGGTGAAGACGGTCGAGCCGAATGTGAACATAGCTGCACAATGGCTACTAATTTGATTGTGGAAGTTGTTACTGAGAAGAGAAGGTATTGGAGTTGAATTCTAAAAATAAGAAGGACAAGTAAGATGCCCTCAACATTGGATGGGATAAGTCCTCCACTACTACTGTTGTTCGGATTGAGTATATGAAGAAGGTTTTCTTTAAGGATGGTTGGACAAATGTTTTGAAGGAGGTCGGTAACACTATCGACACAAACTTGTTCTTGAGGCACAACCCTGATACCGAAGTCCTCACTACTGCCTGTTATTTAAACTAAATTCGCTCCTCCCAAAGTAGCATCAAAAGACAAAGTGAAGGTGTAATTCTCTTCAAGATAATGGATGTCTCTTTCCCTTTGTATTTCTTTTCATTTTCACTTTTTCTTTTTGGATATAAAGGATTCAATCATTTGTAACACCTCTTTATGACTATGAATGAATATTTTGTTTAGTTAAATTGTTGGTGTTATCTTTAACTTTACTTATTCATAATTACGCTAGACTTATGTTCTTATACTTTTATTTTTCAGTTCAATTCCAGGAAGATTTCCATAATATTTGTTGAAACTAATTTGCTGAAATGTATCCTTGGACTTTTTGGAGCTGGGCATGTAAGTATAACTGAGCCAATTTAGAGGCGTTGCTCGATGTTGATGTGTCAAACAAGATTAAAGAGGCCTACCTTCGTCTGCATGGTCTCTTTGATCGAGTTTTGGCCAACAATGCAACCTACTATGAAATGATTAAGTAATTGTAGGATGATCATAACCTTTCATTGGCTCTACTGCACTTTGATTATGAAGCAAAATACAATGCACTAAGAACTGGTTCTTCATTTGATAAAAAGATCCAGGATATTTCCTCGACCGTCAGGAAGAAAGAATTTTTGCTAAATCGAGAAGTAGAAAGTGCTCTGGAGGTAGACAATATGCTAGAGAAGAAAAATAATGCCCTCGTGAATGAACTGGAAAGTTTGAAGAAGTCTCTAAAGTTATCCTAAGTGAGGGAGCATCATATTTAGAGATGGATAATTCCAAGCTAATGTAGGAATTAAATAATTTAAGGAAGAGAAAATATAACCAGTCTTCTAAATAGAAAATAATTTTTTGGCCCATTGTAGATGAAAAAACAACTAAGAAAATGCTAGCCGACCAGGCACCCTTAATCAAAACCCAAACTACTACTATTAAGAGGTTATCTGACAAGCCTGATATGTTATCCTTTCAATTCCATAATCAACCTAGAATAATATGTATGAATGGGTATGACGAAGCATTAGTTAACATGGGAAATGAACTGGAGCACGCTAATAAAGAAGGTTACTAGTGGGGTTAGTTGAATGCTCGAATAGTGCTAAAGTTCTCGACAAGAATACCTTATGGTATTGGCATGACCCAAGTGTTCTTGAGCATCCCAATACTCCTTTTAAACTTGATTCCAGTTAGATCCCTACTGATTCGATTCCAGTGAGTTTAATCAAAAAATACTTGGGTGATTATGGTCTGCAGGATGAGGAGATATTGGCCCGACCCCGGCATTTGATAAATAGGCCTAGTTCCAGCAGGCATGCCAGGCTTAGAGATTTAAATGTTACAGTCCGGCCATCTTCTCTTGACTTCCCCCCTGAAGGTATGGATAAAACCAAGGGAAATGTCATATGGAATGACTTTACGATTTTCCTTTTCATTGTAATGATTGTTTTTATCCTTGTATTGTCCTTCCAAAACTATATGAATAATAAAGATTTACTTTTGCATACCTATTTTTTCTAGGGATTTAATTTTGTTAACAATTAAACTTTTTAATTATTTGATCGGTTGTAAGATCGACTAACCTTCTTGACTATTTTATGTTATCAAGAATATACTTGAGTTTTTCGGCCTTAGGTTCTACTAATTCACTTAGGTTTATCAAAATGGATCTTTGTCATTTTTTTAGCTAAGTAGTGTTTTCATCAGTTACCATTGGTGATTAAATATTTTCGGAATATAGGATTTTCCTGAATTTAACTTGGTCTAGTAAAGCGTCTTTCTCTTGACTTTAGGTCATACAAGAAGTTTTAGGAGCTTCTTGTTCGTAACTTGTCAAAGACGAAATCATACATGGAGTTAGGAACTTCATGTTACATGAAGTTAAGAACTTCTTGTTAGTGACTTGTCAAAGACGAAGTCATACATAAAGCTTTTTTAAGTTAAGTTGGTTTGTTTCAGTGATGATATCTTCTCCTACTCCCGAAAAAAACATAAAAAGGAAGTGTAATTGACAGGAAAACATGATTCTATTAAAATGATTGAAACGATTACATTAAATATCCAACCAGATGACGGATAATATTTTCTAAGGTGATTGGAATTCAACGAATTTTTGAATTCTTCTCCTTCTAGAGATTCAATACGATAAGTTCCTAATTAGACGACTGCCAAGATATATAAGAACCATACCAGTTTGCTTCCAACTTATTGCCTTTCTGGATTACTTTCTTCAGAACATAATCACCTTCTTTCAAGTTGGTTGGCTTCACCCTCCTATTATAGAATCATGTAGTTCATTGTTGATAAGTATCCACTCAAATTGTAACATCCACCCTTACCTCTTTAATCAATCTAGATCCAATCTCCTCATGAGATCATTTTTTGGTGAATCAAAGTTTATCACGCTATGAGTTGGCAGAACTACTTCTGTCAACACCATTACTTCTGTCCCAAAAGCAAGCATGTGTAGAGTTTCTCCAATAGCTATTCTCGATGTGGTTCTATATGCCTAGATAACACTATGAAAATCATTGATCCAATTCTCTTTTGCATCATCAAGTCTATTTTTTAGCCCATCAAGTAAGGTTCAGTTGGTTAGCTCTGTTTGGCCATTATACTGTAGATGCCCTAGGGTAAAATGGAGTTTCAAAATTTTAGACTGAATGTAGTAATACTCAAACTCCTGATCATCAAATTGAGTATATTGATCACTGATGAAGGCATGTGGCATCCTATATCTGTAAATAATGTGCTTCTAGATGAATTGGAAGACTATTTCATAAGGCATTTCCACCAAAGGTTCAGCTTTTACCCATCTAGTGTAGTACTCCACTACAACCACCAGGTATTTTAACCTTTATTTTATCTTAGACAGTGAGCTGACCAAATCAATTCCCCATATAGAAAAAATCCATGGAGAAGTAATAAGATCTAAAGTAGCCCCCGATATTCTATGGATTGCGGTAAATTTTTTACACTTATCACATCTCTTAGAAAGGGAGATATAATCTTCTTTCATGGTCGACCAGTAGTATCCTTGCATAGTTATCATTCTTACTAGTGATCAACCTACTGAATGAGCTCCATAACATCCTCCATACACTTCTTTGATTAATGATGGTACCTATGTTGGATGTACACATATAAGTAGAGAAACAGTGTAGCCTTTTTTATATAAGACTCCTCGCTCCAGCACATAGTTAGTTGCCTTATATCTCAACTTTCTCACCTTTTTTGGGTCGGCGGGCAGTAAACCTATGTCAATGTAATTTTAATAGGATCTATCCATGAAGGTCTTAAGTCCAAGGAGATTAAATTGATAATTTTTTCATCTAATCTTCAGTGTGTAAGGATTTCTAGTGGAATGGTTCTTTAGAGCTTTGCCCTGGTCGTTGAGGCTAGCCGAGCAAGTGCATCTGCTTGAGCATTCTCTACCATTAGTATCCAAATCACCTTGAATGCTAGTAATTTGGATATGACTTCAATAATTTTGGATAAATAATCAACCATGAGATCTCCCTTGACCCCATATATTTGGAGCACCTGGTTGATGATTTGAAAAGGGTCTTTGAACTTTCCATAGCATACTGATTACCCGTTGGGGCCCCTGAACACTTTACTAATCCGAGGGACGAGGGCCTTCCAGCTCTAACTCACCTCCGGGTAGAGATAACAGCTTTAAGTTTTTGATGTGGTTTATCCGGATATCTCTACCCGGATCTCAGGGCTAGAGCGAGTTCGGGGATATCGTTTATTACTTGTTTAGGAATTGATGTGTTCTATGACCTGCTCGGCTCCCAAAGATAAGGATAACTCCAAGCCTTTGATTAGTTCTTCGTACTCTGACCCATTATTAGAGGCCTAGAATTGTAAACGAAGTGCATACTCCACGTCTATATCGTCTGGGGTATTGATAATGAGCCCTGCTCCACTACTAGTAGTACACAAAAACCTATTCACATACAATTTCCAAATTAGGATGTCATCATAAAACTTCCCTTCACATAATACTCCTTATTGAAATAGCGTCTTTCTCTACTCGTCATGTTGTTGGGTTATCTCTTGTGCAACAGATGTCTCAAGTTCATCGATTGTAGATCCTTTTTTAGCTCTATTCGCTTTGGAGTTGAGCTCTCTTCCAAGGAAGTCTGCTCGGTAGATAAATTTGGGTTAGTGACTATCTCCTTATATGTAAACATAATAATAAAATCAGCCACAACGTGCCCCTTTAATGAGGTTCTTGGCTCATAAAGGATTTTATACTCTCCTAGCTCTACTACCCAAGCCATCAACCTTCCCGACTTTTTTAGTTTGTGGATTTCTTAGCGCAGAGTAAATCTGTATAGACTACTATGGTATGTTCCTAGAAATAGGGTTTCATTCTCCTTGAAGCTTTAATAAGAGTAAGGGCTAATTTTTCCAATTAAGGATACCTGATTTCTACTCCTCTGAAGGCCTTTCTGGTTTAATACACTAGTTTTTGCACCCCATTATCAAGTCGAACTAATACTAAGCTGGAGGTAGATTTTGAGACAGCCAAATATAGATATAATTTCTCTCCCATAACTGGTTGGGAAAGCAATAGTGGTAATCCCAAGTATTTCTTTAAGTCTTAAAAAGCTCTTTCGCATTCTTAATTCCATTTAAAAGTTTTTTTTATTACCTTGAAGAATGGTAAATGCTTATTTGTAGCTCGGGAGACAAATCGGTTGAGAGCAGCTACCCTTCTAGTGAGTTTTGGTGCATCTTTCTTGCATGTGCGAGATTGAATATTAATCAATGCCTTGATCTTATCTGGGTTGGACTCAATTCCTATTTGATTTACTATTAATCCGAGGAACATTCCTTTTTGTACGCCAAAAACAAACTTGGTCGGACTGAGTTTCATCTCATAATTCTCCAGCTGATCAAATGTTTGGCACAGATCTTTGATACGGTCGATAGTTTTCTTACTCTTGGTGATCATATCATCTATATAAACTTCCACGTTCTTTTTTATTTGTTCTTCAAACACTTTATTCACCAGCCTTTGGTATGCTGCCCCAGTGTTTTTAACCCCAAAAGGCATAACATTATAACAATAAGTGCCTCGACTGGTGATAAATGATGTACTTTTCCTATCTTCAGGCTTCATTTTGATTTGATTGTAACCAGAGAATGCATCCATGAAGCTTAGTAGCTCGTGACCTATTGTGGCATCTACCAACAGATCAATCCTTGGCAAAGGAAAATTATCTTTTGGGAATGCTTTGTTGATGTCGATGAAATCTACACACATACGCCATTTATTTATCTTCCTCACCATGACTATACTAGCCAATCGGTCTGGTTATTTGACATCCTCTATGAAATTTGTTTTCTACAATTTATCCACCTTTTTGTGAATAGCCACATTTTTCTCGGGGCTGAACACATTAGTTTTTGCTTGATCGGATTAGCATCTGTGACGATATTAAGCTCACGGCATATGAAGTTTGGATTGATTCTAGGCATGTCTTCATGTCCTGATGTAATTTGGATTTTGGATTTTATTTTTATACAAAAATAGACAAAGGGGGAGATTTTTAAGAATAATTTTTCTAATATTGTTCATAGCTTAGGCTAACATGTAGTTTGGCATATTCCATTACACTTTGACTCAAGCCGTCATAAAGACCGAATATCCAACATCTCCAACTTTCAAGGATCTCCACAATATAAAGGTATAAAGTTATTAAGAGTTTAAACTCATTCCTTGAATTCATTTTGGGAAGTTTGAATTTTATTTAAACTGAAACAAGATTTTTAAATTGAAAAATCGAGGCATATTTTTTATTTAAATTTTTTCCAAAAATTATTGACCTCATTCAAACGAGATAGGGTTCTCGTTCAAATGAGATCACCTTTTCGTTCAAAAGGTCTTTTCAAGTTTTCATTGAACGTGTATCAAACGAGGGCGTGCCACTTTAAGTCATTTGTAGTTCGTTTGAACTTTATTCAAACGAGATTGTCTTCCAGTTTGAACGAGTTACTCCTTCATTCTAATGAGATGAGTTTCTTATTTTAACGAATCTTTAAATTCGTTCGAATGAGTCGTTGCCTCAAAATTTATGAATGCCCTATAAATACATGTTTCGTGTTTAGATTTTTTAAGACTTTTTCCAGAACAATTTATGTATATCTTTTGCAAAGGTTTTCATACTTTTGAGTTGAGAAAACCCTTTTGATTCACAAAACACATCCCCATAATATATTTGTGTGAATGTGTTTGAACCCTAGATAGTTTGTATCTTTCATACACAACTCTTGTGGAGAGACCATCTATACTGATGACCATTGTGATTCTTGAGGCATCATTGCTGAAGACAAAGGTTGATCGATGGATACCGAGAATGGAAGGCCGCATGTGGATGACTCTAGAATGAGTCGTATTCTTTAGATATTTACGAAGAGTAGCGTTTTATGCTTGTGGCGGTTATTAAGTAGTATTGTAAGTGAGTTATCTTGTAATATTTCTAAAGTATTGAATAAAAGGTTTTGTTCGAAAGGGATTTTTCCTGAAACTTTGCCTTTGTTAAAGGCATGGTTTGCTTTATATGTTTTATCACATAGATGTATGTTTAGGATAAAAAGATAAAATTTATTTGTGGGGGTTGACATCTAATTAAATAAGTTACACCATTAGACCTATAGCGCACTATCAAATTGGTATCATAGCCATTTACAAAAAATTACCTTATAATTATTTTTCGCAAAATATTCTGTGATATCAATTTTTTTTTAAATTGTTGATCCTGAAAAATCTGAGTGCTAATGGATAACTTATAATCGGATGCCTATTTTTTATGGATCTAACTATGCCTACTGGAAAGACAGAATAAGATACACGTTAAATACATAGATGAAAGGGTTTGTTTAGTATGTTAAAGATGGTGGACCCCCACCCACGATCAATGTGAATAACGTTGAGATTCCTAAACATATCGCCTCCTGGATTGATAATGAGTTTAAGTGGAGTACCTTCAACTCCTACAGCCTTAGTTTTATTTCTGAAGTCTTCACTCCTAACGAGTTTCATCGCATTATGATGTGCACTGTTTTTAAGGAAGCCTGGGATATCCTCCAGCTTACACATGAGGGTACCAACGCTGTTAAGGCATCTAAGCTTCAAAATTTGACCACCAAATTTGAGACCATTACTATGTTAGAGTTTGAGTCATTTGATTATTTTTATGCTCGTTTGTCGGACAACTTTAACACTAGTTTTAATTTGAGTGATAAATCTCCTAAGAAGAGGATCGTGAAAAGTATTTTAAGATCCCTTCCTACCTGATTTATTCCTAAGGTCACTATTTTGAATTGATTGGGAATATTAGATACACTTAGGTTAGAAAAAATCATAGGAGACCTTCAAACTTATGAGATCAACATGTTTCCCAAAAATCATTAAACCTAAGGATATATGGGTAGTTTTAAGGACTCAAACTTAGAAAAAGAAAAAAGAGAGAGTTTATGAGTCTGAATCTTAGAAAGATTTTGATGCTGATGACTTGACCTTGTTTGCTAAAAAATTAAAAAATTTCTCAAATTTTCAAAACAAAACTCTTCTAATAAAAATATTTTTGAGAAAAATAAAAATAAAATAAGGTCAAGAGTAACGGTGAGAAAGAGGAAGAGATATGGTGTTCTGAATGCGAGAGTAAAGGGCACAAGTCACGTATGTGTCCCACTAGGCTAAAGAGAAATGGAAAGGTGGTTGAAAATAAAGCCACTCTTAGTGATAATGACATCGAGTTGCAAATAAAGACACTCTTAGCGATAGTGACATCGAGTCGGTTGATTCAAGGGGAGAATCGCCACATGAAACGTGCATTGCGTTCATGGATAGTCACGTTAGCACTACTATTTTGTCCCGTGACAATGAGAACACTTCTAAACGTGAAAGCCTTGATGATATTTTGAGTCACTCTGGAGATAGTGAGAGTGAGAATGAAAGTGAGGGATAAGGGGATCTCCAAAAAGTGCTTAGTGATTTATATGCAGAGACATTGAAAACCAAAAAGATAAATAAAGATTTGTCTCTTAGGGTGTTAGAATTAGATAAAGAGGTGAAAATTTTAAGGGTGTTAGGCATCGGGGAGTCAACTCGAGAAGGTGAAGATATCTTTGAGTGAGTATTTGGTCATTTTAGGCCAAGAAAAGAATAATTTGACCAACATTATGGCTAGTCTTACGGGAGATATTCAATCTTCATTGGTGACTCATGAGAAACTTGAAGCCTGTGTATCCCAAATCGAGATTGATCTCGACCGTGCCTGGGAGGTCAAAGTCACTTTAGAGGATACATCTAAGAAGGTTGGAAAGATGATCCTTGGTCCCACGTTAGGTTATGTTGAGAGGCTAGGAATATGTTATGACGATGCGTCGACTTCCAATGTTGCACCCGAGTCGGTTCTCGAGTTTGTGTTAGATCCTTGTAGCCCTCAACTTAAACCACCTAGGGGACCTAATCCACGTAGGAGATCTCGTCCTAGACGTTTTGAGAAAGGTGGACCCAAAACCATTTATGTTTGTACCCATAGCAAATAACGACGTCACCTTAGGGAATTTTGTTTTAAGTTAGGTAGAGTGTCTCCTAGGTATCTTCCTAATTATGCTACCATATGAGTAATTACACGACTCCTCGCACACACTCCCGCACATATTGATTCCCATGATCACATACATCACGTTAGATACTTTGAGATCTTTTAAGAGCAAGTTGAGATTTTAGTCCAAACTTCAAAAAACAATTATAGACGAATTTCATAGGATATCATCTCTTTAGGAGAAATCCTTTAGGCCTAATGATTGAGATTTAGACTTTTTACTAAAATATGGTGATTTTCATGATCATATCACATATCCCTATTACTAGTATATACAACCATTGTATTTATATTTTTCTTTTTATATAGTTTTCAAAAATACAAAAAAAAAATTGTTTTTATGAAAAACTTTGAGAAATTCAAAAAGATTTTTGGTTTTTAAAAAAAAGATGAAAAATTCAAAAAGATTTTATTTTTGATAAAATTTTTGAAAATATCAAAAAGAGTTTTGTACTTATTTTACACCTTTTAAGGATGAACATTTAAGTTGTTCGAATCGTAAATTCATTCCATATCTATGTGACTATTTTATAGTGTTTTGATACACGTCATCATTTCATACATGTGCTTTATAATGGTTGGAGTCATTAAGATGTAATCTGATGATAACTTACTACATGTTTGACTCTTTCTCGCCTTTAATGCACACGAGCACGAATTTATGTGATTTTTTCACTTATCGGTCACATTTCGGCCATTATGTTTTCATCTCAATTTTGCCTAAAAACAAAAAAAAATTATAATAAGAGATAAAAAGGTTGTTATTGTAAAAACCATTGCTCGAATTGATATTTCTTTTTCTATAAAATTATTATTTATTATGCAATGGAAAAGGGATACGAAAGACATGTTGACTTTGTGTGAAAAGCCACCACTTGCAATTTATAAAGAGCCCCAAAAGATTAGAGGAACATAAATATAGAAATGTCGGGCCATTTTGTTTGAACATTGATGCTTCACTACAAAAGAGCATTCATTTCTTCAAAAATTAATTGAGAGTTCCTAGATTATGTGAGATTTTGAGGGAGTTGTGTTAAAGATTAATGGGTTTGCACATTTTAATAAATCTCGAAAAATATCAACTAGTTTTGGGCGTCATTGGTGTGAAAATTATTTTCGATCTTGAGTTGTTGACTAGTGATAAACACCCAAAAGTGTATATTTTGTATCCCGAATAGACGTATTTTAATTGCTAATTCTCGATAAAATGGGTTTTATGCGCGTAATTATCTATTTTGTTGGATTGCTTGCAGTTGCGATTTAAAAAGCTCTATTTCGAGGCAATTTGTAGCAAGAAATGGTTAAACCCAAAGTCCCCGAACCCTAACATAACCCAAACCCTCTCTATCCTGTCCCAAAATAATCACCTGAGCCCCGTGCATATTTATTTTGTGCTTTTTAGATTTTTCTAGATTTTTAATTGAGTCGTTTTTGAACTTTTAGAATTTATTTTATATTTTTTAGTCATGTATATATTTTTAGGAATTTTTAAATTTGTGTGTCGCATGCGTTTTTATTATTTTTAGTATTGTTATATTTTGTAGGTGTGCGTTTTAGTTTTATTTAATTTCTATTTTTATTTGATTTTTAGTTTTAGTATTACTTTAGTTTTGTTATTTCTTATTTTATTAAGTTAGGTTTATTTGCATTATTTTATTTTGAGCCCTTTATTTTTAGACTAGGAATTTAATTTTCGATTTTATATTTCTTTAGTTTTATTTTAATTTTTTAAATTTGTAAATATTTAGTTTTTATTAGGTTAGCATTTTAATTAGATTTTTACTTTTTATTTTTTTTATGTTTTTAGTTGGGTCTTAATTTTTTTAGGGTACAAATTAAACACACACACATAATAACCTACACCAAAACTAAACCCCCCACTCACACCTTAATACCATACACCACACACACACCATAAAACACCACCCATCATCTTCCGCACTAACAATCTCTCTCCTCTGACCAAAACTCAATAACCAAATAATTCCATATACCTAGAGACCCAATACCCACCTACCAAACCAAACCCCATTTCCCATTTTCCCCAACGACACAACCACCGCTGCAGACCGACCATATCCTACTCGTGAACCCCCTTTCAAACTCAGGCAGCTAACTGCTCCCGAAACCAAAATCGAAAGTCTCTCAACCTGGAAACCCATTAATCGCCGAAGCTAACCACCAAACCCGGGGCAGCCTCTATACCATACCCGAAAGCCATGCCCAACTCCATACCATCTCGACCCGACACCCCCTGCCGAACTCGATCCAATCCAAATCATCCCCAATCTCTCAATCCAAAACTCCATATCTGTTTCGTCACTTCAACAAACCCAAAACCCATTTTCATCCACCCCCTAATCCTATTCTCACACCATACACGATTTCTACCTACCAAACAACAAACCAAAACCAAATAACTAAACCCGTTTAGCCCCACATATGTTTTAAATGACCCATTCCCCTTTTTCCAAAAATAACCCCACACACCTCACTCACCCCATGGTCACTCAATTTTAAATCCACACCCAATATACCCCTAGCCACTTACGTACTATTTAATAAGAATACCCAAGGCCCAAAAAGGGGGACATGACTTAGAAACCCTAAGTAGGGTTTTGAGAGAGAAGAATAAGGATAGAAACATCTTTGTAAATAATTTTAATTTCTTTTAGTTTTCTTTAGAGATTTTGTATTAAAGTGTGAGAGTTTGGATTGTATTGAAGAGTTTGGAGTTCAACTTGCAATTCAAGGAGACTTGATTTTAAGATTTGTTCTCTTATCTCTACTTTTTTATTTCATTCTTACTTTGTTGATAATATTACATTTGTTGTGTTTTATCACCATATTAGGCTAGAAACCCTTTCAAGGGATGGAGTGATGCCATTATTTGATGTTAATCCTATTTTGATTAGCTTATTTAAATTTAATGTCCCTTTGATGATTAACTTTGTACTCTTGCATTTTAATTTATGCCTCGAGAGAGGGTAATTGATTTTTTAGAGAAAATTGAGATTCTAGTTTTAATTTCCATTTTAGAATCGAACTAGAGATAGGTTTTTCTAAAATGTGAAATTATTTCTTTGAATTCCAACTCTAAGCTTATTTTTATGATTTAAACTAACTTAAGCAATCGATCCTAGCAGGTGATTTATTAGATGATGTTTGGATCTACGTTTCAAGAGTTGTAGGAGTGTTAAATTTAATTCTCTAAAATGTTATTATTAAAATTACATTTGCAACGAGAGTTGATTTGTAATTTTGATACTAACTTGGGATGTTTAATTTGAATGAACTAATTAATAAAATTAACTTGAATATATGGTGTAATCCCATCTCTTGCTAGTCCTCACTTTTATTTCCTCACCCATCTCATGTTTTACATTTTATTTAGTTATATTTCACTTATTTATCAACACACTTTTTAGTTAGGCTTTAGATCTTTGATTTAGTATAGTTTTATTTCACCCTCATCACAAAAAAAAAATTAATATTGAAAAAGCTAAAAAAATTAGACACGGTAAAAAGTCTAAAAATAAAATAAAATTGAATTACATGAGTTTTCCTCTCGTTTCACTCCTTTGATTTAGATTGATTCACTTACTTACCTCTACCCTCTAGTATAGATATATTTTTGTAGGTAATTGAGATTTTTTATTAACTTGGCTTGCAACAACGACTACACAAAAAAAGCATAGTTATTAATTAGGTTAAGTCAATGTCATATAAGTTTAGTCTATTTACACCTAAGGTAGACATCGAGTACATTCGTTAGTGGTATCTCAATCCTTCGTGCACATACTTCATGCTTGTTTGTGTTGATTTTTCTATCGAATAAGTTCACACACATACATTATGTTTTCACGATTCGGCTATTTTAGTGCTTTGTTCATGGTGTATGTTGTATTTGTAAAATCTATACTTGATAAAAAATTTAAAAAATAGCTTCTGAATTTAGTGATTTGAGACTTTGAGATTATCATTACACATGCTTGATTTATATATTTTGTGATGATGTCTTTTTCATAGTTTGTGATGCTCTCCATTTTTATATTTTAATTTCTACTCATTGTCTATTTCAGACAAAAATAAAAGGGGGAGAACAAATTATGAGGGAGTTTTCATGAGTTTGGTTTATGGGGGAGAAATACTTATGTGTTTTACTTTATATTTCCAACTCGATGCATCACGGGTATTTGTTTTGCTTCATGTGTGTAGGTACTTTTGGAAGATCATATGCATAACACACTCTATGAAGACAAAGTGACCAAGAGAAGAACAAGAAGAAGTGGAGATTTGAAAAAATCATTATCTTGTGCCTATCCATTTTTAGAGTTTGGAAGGTTATTAAGATAATTTTCAGTCTTAGGGGATTTTGATGTCATTTGGATTTCGAATTTTACTTTTGTACCGAAATAGCAAAAGGGGGAGATTTGTAAGAACAATTTTCTAATATTGTCCATAGCCTAGGCTGACATGTAGTTTGATGTATCCCATTACACTTTAACTTGAACAGTCACAAAGACCGAATATCCAACATCTCCAACTTTCAAGGATCTCCACAATATGATTGTATAAAGCTATTGAGAGTTTAAATTTATTCCTTGAATTAATTTTGGGATGCTTGAATTTTATTTAAACTGAAACACGATTTTTAAATTGAAAAATCAAGGCATAATTTTTATTTAAATTTTTTTCAAAACTCGCTGACCTCGTTCAAACCAGATCAGATTATCATTCGAACAAGATCACCTTTTTGTTCAAAGGGTCGTATGAAGTTTTCATCAAACGTGTATCAAATAAGGGCGTATTGTTTCTAGTCGTTTGTAGTTCGTTTGAACTTCATTCAAACGAGATTGTCTTCCCACTCAAACGAGTTGATGCTTCGTTCTAACGAGATGAGTTTCTCATTCGAACGAAGATTCAAATTCGTTCGAACAAGTTGCCGCCTCAAAATTTGTGAACGCCCTATAAATACTTGTTTCGTGTTTAGATTTTTTAAGACAGTTGCTAGAATAATTTCTGCATATCTTTTGCAAAGGTTTTCATAATTTTGAGTTGAGAAAACTCTTTTGATTCACAAAACACATCACCATAATATATTTGTGTGAATCTGTTAGAACTCTAGATAGTTTGTATCTTGTATACACAACTCTTGTGGAGAGATCATCTCTACTGCTGACCATTATGATTCTCAAGGGGATCATTGCTGAAGACAAAGGTTGATTAGTGGATACTGAGCGTGGAAGATTGCGTGTGGACGACTCGGTATTGATCCGTATTCTTTAGAGATTTACGAAGACTAGCGTGTTATGCCTATGGTAGTTATCAAGTAGTATTGTAAGTCGATTGTCTTGTAATATTTCTAAAGTGCTGATTAAAAGGTTTTTCCCAAAAGGGATTTTTCCTGAAACTTTGCCTTTGTTGAATGTATGGCTTGCTTTATTTATTTTATTACATGGATGTATGTTTAGGACAAAAAGATAAAATTAATTGAGATAAAAATTTGTTTGTGGGTTGACATCTAATTAAATAATTTATGCCATTAGACCTATAGCGTACTATCATTCGTTCTTTAAGGAACGTGATTAATTCATAATTAATGGATGGTGTTAGGGTTAAGCCAATCTGAATCGTTCTTTATGGTTACTCATCATCCAGTATTATTATTTTTTGACCTCCATAACTTGTTCTTTGACGAAATCAGCCTCCTCCCGAGGATCCAAAGTGTCAATCTGGTAAGTGGTGGTATTTTTCTTTAACTCTTCTTACTCGTCTGAGGTATAGAAGCATTTTATGGCCTCCACCTAATTACCCTTCACTATGACAACACAATAATGAGTGTAGGAGGGTAGTGAGACTAGGGTCTATGAATAACAGGAAAGAGTGAGACATAACCCACTCCAATGGACATTGTCTGTATGGTTCTCAAGAACTTATGGAGCAGCTTCTGATGAAACCTTCTCCTTTTGGTAAAAATGGAGCTCAAGAAGGAACTCCCTCCCTACAAGAAGATGAACTTCCACAACAGTAATAGTAAATTTTCTTAAAAGGAAATCTTGAGAATGATGGTTGTCAGTGAGGAGTGAAAGAACAAGGTACTTAGCACTACATAGAGAGTAGGGAGAGAATACTAGGAAGCTCTGGTGTGATTTTAACAGAGTAACAATGCTATTGAGTTTTTTTCCTATATTTAACCTTGCCCAGGGGTCCTATTTATACTTGGACACTAGGACTGAGTTGGCACTTTTGGGCACTAAAATTGAGAGGTTTGGTGAGGGACAAGGTCTGAAATGTACCATTTGTCCCTACCTGAAATGTACCATTTCTTCAACCGTTAGGGATTCCGAAGTAGTAATGGGAGAGTATTCCCAAGGATTTTATCATGAAGGTAACTACTTTCCAGAAGGGTTACGGTCCTATATGGGTGATAATGGATCAATTGACCAAAGTAGCTCACGTTATGGCAGTTAGGCCTGATCATACTTCGGGACGGTATGCACAGATATTCTTTATAACCGAGATAGTGAGGTTATATAGGGTACTGGTTAATATTGAGTCCCATTGGTACAAGATATTTATCTTTTGATTTTGGAAGAGTGTTTACGAGGCCATAGGTACTGAGTTGTGATTGTGTATGACCTATTATCCGCAGACGAATGGGCAGAACAAGCGGACTAATCAGATGATTGGGAAAATAAATTATATGTTCACCCTTGGATCTTAGGGGAGGACGAGAGCAGTCCCTTCCACAAGTTGAGTTTGTGTACAATAACTCATATAAGTTAACTTTTGGGCATGGTGACAGTTGAGGTATGACACGGCAAACCTTATTCTTCTCATGATCATTAGTTAAAGGTGGGGGAAACAGATCCTATTGCGAAGACCAGAGATGATATAATGTGTGTAAAGTATATACTGCACCCATAACCGACTCGTGTGCGATCATGGCTGTGACAACCCGCTATCCGAAATAAAGGGTGGCCAGCCCTATACCCCGATAAAATAGGAAATCATGGATAATATCATCCTCAGCATCGCAACAATATACAAAGTATAAGGAATAACCACTCTATATTCCAGAAAACGGGTTATCAAAAACTTTGATTTGAAATAAAAAGAAAACATTTTCAACAACCCATAATAGAAATAGAGGGTGGAAACCCCCACAAGCGCATATAAGAAATCACGAAAGATACAAGGACCGAATAAAACTTCGGTCAATACCATCAATACAACATACATATAGTACCAAGTGTTACATAATAATTTCATTATACAATTACAACAGTTTGGGCAACAAGCCCGAATGAACCGAACATAACTAGAAACATAAACAGACGCGTCTACGCAAAATCCCGTGAAACCCGCACAATGTCACGGCTCCTCAAAACATGTGGAAGGAAAGGTCATTACTGGCGACCGTGCGGCGGAACACCTGAGCGGAACATATAGATATACAAATATAACAAGAAAGGGAAAACCGGTCAGGGCCGGGTATATGTGATCAATAGATAAATGACAAGTATGATAATGATGCACAAATAAGCATGGATGATAGTCTAGCATGTTAACATCATATAAGGAACTGAAACTAGTGAAGGACTACATAGAGTGAGATTCATAGTAAAACAGAATTAAAAGTGCTTAGGAGCCTTTAACATCTTTAATCATATTTCAATTTAAACATTCATTTTCCATTCCTTATCAGGAATATAATTGTCATCATGTGCTCTATATGGCACTAATCTCAATAACATGCTCTTGGCGGCATAAATTTGCTCTTTATGGCATTAATGTTCCATCGAGTCCAACTCGATAATTAGAATAGTCATAATTATAAATATAACGCTTCTAAGACCGCTCGTCCGAGTTTCCCCACTGAGCGCGTCCCTAAATAACCATCATCTTCCAGGGCCTAACATAAGACAACCTGGGATCCTATCGAAAGCGTCGGGAAGCGTCCATGAGCCTGCGTGGTAGCCAAGACCACACCCGGAATCTCCCTACCCCCGCAGAAAAATATACAACCATAAGCTCTCCCATGGCCTAGGACTATATCCACCCTGCATTCATTAGCCAGGGGGCTTCACCTATCGAGCGGACTTCCCTTAAGATGGTATTTAGAGAGGTGTGTAACATCCATTTTATTAATTCCCATTACATGATTAGTAAATTATCATTTACCTTAACAATTTCTCATTTTAATTGAATGTATAAGCTAATTCGGGACTAAGTATAAGTGGTACCGACATATCATCCTCAAAAGGAATTTTAGACTCCAAAGTTATCCCCAAAGCCTCCGTTGGCTTTAAAATAAACCATTAAGTCAAAATGTAACTCAAGTCGAATTCTAAAGTCTCCAAAATTGACCTTAATACATTCTAGACCCTTATAAAACTACAAGACAAAAGAAATGCCTAAGCATCATTTTAAATTCCCCCTTGAATGAATCCTAGATGAACCCCTTCGAGTCTAGGATGTCGACCCAACTCAACTAGAACTCTAAACCCTATGTTTACTTCATTTAAGAAGGTCCCTAATCAAAAATCCTAAAGAAAAGGGGTTTAAAAAAGAAAAAAGAAAAAGTTGGAAAATACAGGGCTACCGAATCGATTCGCCCCCTTGGCCGAATCGATTCGGCCAGAAAGTTTGAGATTCTGCATAATAGCCGAATCGATTCACTCAGAGGGCCGAATCGATTCGGACTGAAAATCTGGGTTTCTGCATAACTGCCGAATCGATTCGGATAAATTCCGAATCGATTCGGTCAACAATACCTGGGCACTGGAACTAACCGAATCGATTCGCCCAGGGGGCCGAATCGATTCGGGCCTGCGATTTTGCCAAGAAATGGCTATGGAGTCTTGGACTCCATTTTTTACCCAAACTCCAATTTCTTCCAACCAAACTTATATACCAACACTAAAATGACATCAATGACACTATTGATCATCTAAATCCTCATGAATCATCTTTGAGTGAATCAAAACCCAAAAATACATAAGAAAACCCTAAGTTTTCTAAACCAAAAATCAATACACCATTATCATAACACATCATCTATCTCAAGACACAAATTAGCAAGTAAAAACTTGCCTTGATTCAGCAAATATGCAGGTTCCTTGGTGTAGCAACAATCTCTCTCAATCTCCAAAGCTTTCTCTCTACTCTTCTCTTTTCTCTCTTAGGTTTAGGAAGGGATTTTGGGGAATTAGAAGACTTAAAAGGCTTAAGTCGTGACCTAAGACCAAATGCCCCACTAAATTAACCAAAAGTGCGATAAAATAATACGCAATAGCATCATTAAAGCACAACCAGTCAAAAATGCCCAAAACTACAAAATACAATATGGTACATTATTTGACTATTTCGCACGTTCCGGAATCAACGGCAACCTCCAAATTATCATTTGGACATTTTAAAATTCAATTTAGGTTCCGGTCTCATTATTAAGCCAAATATCATATTAAATTCAGATGATATTAATAAGCATGACATAGCAATATTTTCCCATAATTATGATATGTATGCAACCTCATAATAAATATCAACTTTTCTACATTGAATTAATCATTCAAAACATAACCCAACACTGGTCTCTAATTACTATACTAAGTAATTATTATAAAATACGGTCTCATAAGCGAGGGTTATTACATACTCCCCCCCTTATGAGGGAATTTTGCCCCCAAAATTCAGGCATACCTCATGAGAAAAGATGTGGATATTTCTCCCGTATCTCATCCTCGCGTTCCCAAGTTGATTCGCTTGCATGATGATGACTCCAATGGACTCTCACTAGAGGCACCACCCGAGATCTCAACTTTCGCTCCCCAAACTCAAGGATAGCAACCGGTTGTTCTTCATAAGAAACATCGGGCTGCAAATCGATATCTTCTAAAGGGATGTGCCAAAGGGCACCTTCACACCTTTTGTACTTCTTCAAAGAGGAGACATGAAATACATCATGGATTTGTTGTAAGGGTTCCGGCAAGGCAAGTTGGTATGCTACGGGACCAACCTTTGCGATCACCGGGAAAGGTCCAACAAAGCGGGGTGCAAGCTTTCCTTTCTTCCCAAAACGCTTAATGCCCTTCATCGGGGACACTCGCACCAACACTTGGTCTCCAACCTCCAACTCCATATATCTCCTACCCGCATCGGCATAACTCTTTTGGCGATCTTGGGCTATCCGTATGCGATTTCGAATAAGCTCAATCTTCGAAGAAGTATCTTGGATCATTTCAGGTCCAAGGAACTTATTATCACCCACTTCCAACCAACAAGCGGGCGATCTACAAGGCCTGCCATACAGAGCTTCATAGGGTGCCATTCCAATGGTAAATTGGTATGAGGTGTTGTAAGCAAACTCAACCAACGGAAGATATTGTTCCCAACTGCCTTTAAAGTCAAGTATGCACATACGAAGCATATCCTCCAACATCTGGTTTACCCTTTCGGTCTGACCGTCTGTTTGAGGATGATAGGAAGAGCTTAGCTTCAATTCAGTCCCCATAGCTCCCTGGAAACTCTGCCAAAAGTGGGACACAAATATCTTATCTCGATCGGAGACAATATTTAAAGGTACCCCGTGGAGTCTGACGATCTCCTCAATGAACAACTGGGCATAACGAGAGGTATCATAATCGGTGCGCACAGGCAAGAAGTGTGCCGACTTAGTCAAACGGTCGACAATCACCCAAATTGAGTCATGACCCTTTTGCGATCTAGGCAAGCCCGTAACAAAGTCCATCGAAATGCTCTCCCATTTCCACACGGGAATCTCGAGCGGCTGTAACAAACCTGTCGGTCGCTGGTGATCAATCTTAACCAACTGACAAGTAGTGCATTGAGACACAAACTCTGAGATATCCCTCTTCATACCCGCCCACCAATACAAACGACGCATATCTTGGTACATCTTGTCCCCGCCGGGATGTACCGTGAACTTCGACCCGTGGGATTCTGCCATCACTGCACGCCTCAAATCCCCATCATCGGGAACCACAAGTCTCCATGGAAGCGTAGTCCACCCTCAGAGCCTATTGAGTACGACTCCGCTCCCTCAGACAACAACTGGCGTATGTGGTCTTGACAAACCTTATCTCTCTTCTGAGCTTCCACAATCTTTGCTATAATCGTGGGAGTAACCGTCATCACGGAAAGGAATGCTCTCACCCCCGCATCCTCCAGGCTGAGTTCTTTCCACTTAGCCTTCCACACCTTAGCTAAGTCCCCATCAGGCTTTCTACTCAAGGCATCTGCTACCACATTCGCCTTCCCGGGGTGGTAATGAATATCAAATTGGTAGTCTTTCAAAAACTCCAACCAACGGCGCTGGCGCATGTTCAAATCCTTTTGGGAGAATAAGTACTGTAGCGATTTGTGGTCGGTGAAAAGACTAAACTTTTCCCCCAAGAGGTAATGCCTCCATATCTTCAAGGCAAATACAACGGCGGCGAATTCCAAGTCATGTACCGGATAGTTCCTCTCGTGAGGCTTCAACTTACGAGAAGCGTATGCAATGGGTTGCCTCTCTTGTTGAAGAACACCTCCTAACCCCAGAAGAGATGCATCGGTGAAGACGAGATATTCCAACCCCGGCTTTGGCAATGCCAGGACTGGAGAGGAAGTCAGCCTATCCTTGAGTTCATCGAAAGCCGCTTGACATGAACTGTCCCAAACAAATCTTACTCCTTTCCGGGTCAAATTCGTCAACGGGCTAGCAACCTTAGAAAAGCCCTTAATGAATCGACGGTAATAACCCGCCAAGCCCAGAAAACTACAAACTTTAGTGGGCGTCGTGGGCTGACCCCACTCCTTCACCGCGATCACCTTACTCGGATCCACAGACACGCCTTGGGATGACACCACATGCCCCAAAAATTGAACTTCTTTCAACCAGAAGCCACACTTCTCAAACTTTGCATACAATTGATGATCTCTCAATCTCTGCAGGACCAACCGCAAGTGAGCAGCGTGATCCGACTCCGTCTGAGAATAGACTAGGATGTCATCAATAAACACAATGACAAACTGGTCAAGGAAATCCCGAAACACCCTATTCATAAGGTCCATAAACACTGCAGGGGCATTGGTTAGCCCAAAGGGCATAACCAAGAACTCATAAGATCCGTAACAGGTCAGAAAAGCCGTCTTGGACACATCTTGCTCTCGTATCCTCAATTGGTGATACCCAGTCCGCAAGTCGATCTTGGAGAAGTAGGAAGCTCCCCTAAGTTGATCAAATAAGTCGTCGATGCGAGGTAAAGGGTATTTGTTCCGGACGGTGACTTTATTCAACTCCCTATAGTCCACGCATAACCGGAGAGAACCGTCTCTCTTCTTCACAAATAATACCGGAGCGCCCCAAGGCGAGGTACTACGCCTAATAAAGCCCTGTTCCAGTAGCTTCTGAATCTGATCTCTCAGCTCCCTCATCTCCACAGGAGCCATTCGATAAGGAGCTTTTGCGATCGGCCCAGTTCCCGGCATTAAATCAATCACAAACTCTATTTCCCGACTTGGAGGTAATCCGGGTATCTCCCGAAAAATATCTTCAAAGTCCCGGACGATTGGAAGAGAATCTAGGGGAACCACGACATCTCCAGATGCGTCTTCCGCAATACAATATAAATAGGCACCCGTGCTTCCTTCCACACAAGGCATGACTACTAGGAACATCTCTTGTCCCGGAACCGCAAAAACTATACTCTTCCCGTAGCAATTCACTATGGCACGGTACTTCACTAACCAGTCCATACCCAAAATTACATCGTACCCGACCATATCAAGGACGAGCAAATCGGCATCAAAACACAAGTCACCAAGGTTAATTCCTACGTTTTTACATACGAAGAAAATCAATGAGCCATCGCCCATAGAGGATTCGACGCTAGTGAAAGTACTTTCAGTAGATTTTATCAAACCTGTAGTCTGAGCAAAACTTCTAGAAATAAAGGAGTGTGTAGCACCCGTATCAAATAGAATTCGACCCATGTGCCCCTGAATGAGAAACTTACCCTCGATCGCCGGTGGTGCCGGAGGAGCTGGAGGAAGCAAAGCCTCCTGAATATGGTAAACCCTTCCGTACTGCAATTGCCCCTGTTGAGGAGGAGCAACCGGATTAGGCGCTTGGGGCAGAAACTGTACATACGGCTGCTGTGGGGCCCGAGGAAGATGCCCTCCAACCAACTGAGGACACGCCCTTTTATAGTGGCCCATCTCCCCACACTGAAAACATTTGATTGCCGTAATATCCTGATTTCTACCTTGGTTATTTCGGAATTGCCCCGCACCTCGGCCCTGTTGGCCCCTACCTCCATTTCCACCTCTACCTCCCTGTGGTTGCTGACCACCTTGACCCTGTCTGTTATTATTACCGCCAGCATTAAACCCACCGAAACGTTGATGCTTGGACGAATCCCCCTGCTGAGGATCCCTCTCAACCTGCTTGTTCCCCGAGGATTGGGAAGAAGAAGATGTTCCCCCTCCACTCCCAACTCCTCCCTGCCTCACTGTTTGCCCCACAGTAACTACCTTCTTCTTGTTTAGCAGAAATAATCGGTGCTCCTGACAGTGAAGCAAAGCGGCATTCATTACATCACCAAAAGTCACCAGAGATGGATTTCCCAGCAAATGTTGTTTTATTCGCCAGTTCAAACCTCCCACAAACTTGGAGATCCTCTTCGATTCTGGAGTTACCTCATCCGGTATAAAACTGGCTAACCGGGTAAACTCTTCTTCATACTCAGCAACTGACCTCTCCCCTT
Organism: Sambucus nigra; assembly: GCA_949130495.1. Lineage (NCBI taxonomy): Eukaryota > Viridiplantae > Streptophyta > Magnoliopsida > Dipsacales > Adoxaceae > Sambucus > Sambucus nigra. The sequence goes on along the minus strand of OX422216.1, from coordinate 42,206,225 downwards.
GAACCAAATCTTGCAGCTTCCTCTGCATTTCCCTCTGAACTGCGGGAGGGAAATACTTCCCATCAAACAAAGTCCAAAAATTTGTAATGGACATAGTATCCCTTTGCTCGGGTGTCGTCATTGACTCCCACCAATGTAAGGACGGTCCTACCAGCTTGAAAGTAACGAGAATCTGCTTCTTCTCCTCACTACATTCCACCATCCTAAGATGGCGCTGCATATCTCTCTTCCACTGGTTCGCCTTGATAACATCCGAACCTCCCTCGAATTCCGGGGGATGCCCCTTAAGGAAAGATTCCCTCACCCGTTCCCACTGAGAAGGTCCCGTGGGAACTTGTGCTTCTTGTCTCCTCACTGGAGCTTGTGGAATTTGTTGGGCCACTGCAGTCATCGCGGCGTTGACAGCTTGGGCCACAATGTTTGCCACTTCAGCGGCACTGATACTCCCCTGCTGCGGTGGAGGACCAAACTCATCCTCAACGACCCTATTACGTCTAACGGGACGTCCTCTCTTCGGCGGCATCTGAGATAAAGACGAGAGAGAGTTAAAACATAATGTAAGACAATCTATTTAGCAGAAGATCGCATACATAGGCAGCAAAACAATCCTAACATTAAGTTCTATATCAAAGAACGCTACGGTAGAACGTGACAAGTCCGCATAGATCCTAAAGACTCTAGAACCTGATGCTCTGATACCATCTGTGACAACCCGCTATCCGAAATAAAGGGTGGCCAGCCCTATACCCCGATAAAATAGGAAATCATGGATAATATCATCCTCAGCATCGCAACAATATACAAAGTATAAGGAATAACCACTCTATATTCCAGAAAACGGGTTATCAAAAACTTTGATTTGAAATAAAAAGAAAACATTTTCAACAACCCATAATAGAAATAGAGGGTGGAAACCCCCACAAGCGCATATAAGAAATCACGAAAGATACAAGGACCGAATAAAACTTCGGTCAATACCATCAATACAACATACATATAGTACCAAGTGTTACATAATAATTTCATTATACAATTACAACAGTTTGGGCAACAAGCCCGAATGAACCGAACATAACTAGAAACATAAACAGAGGCGTCTACGCAAAATCCCGTGAAACCCGCACAATGTCACGGCTCCTCAAAACATGTGGAAGGAAAGGTCATTACTGGCGACCGTGCGGCGGAACACATGAGCGGAACATATAGATATACAAATATAACAAGAAAGGGAAAACCGTTCAGGGCCGGGTATATGTGATCAATAGATAAATGACAAGTATGATAATGATGCACAAATAAGCATGGATGATAGTCTAGCATGTTAACAGCATATAAGGAACTGAAACTAGTGAAGGACTACATAGAGTGAGATTCATAGTAAAACAGAATTAAAAGTGCTTAGGAGCCTTTAACATCTTTAATCATATTTCAATTTAAACATTCATTTTCCATTCCTTATCAGGAATATAATTGTCATCATGTGCTCTATATGGCACTAATCTCAATAACATGCTCTTGGCGGCATAAATTTGCTCTTTATGGCATTAATGTTCCATCGAGTCCAACTCGATAATTAGAATAGTCATAATTATAAATATAACGCTTCTAAGACCGCTCGTCCGAGTTTCCCCACTGAGCGCGTCCCTAAATAACCATCATCTTCCGGGGCCTAACATAAGACAACCTGGGATCCTATCGAAAGCGTCGGAAAGCGGCCATGAGCCTGCGTGGTAGCCAAGACCACACCCGGAATCTCCCTATCCCCGCAGAAAAATATACAACCATAAGCGCTCCCATGGCCTAGGACTATATCCACCCTGCATTCATTAGCCAGGAGGCTTCACCTATCGAGCGGACTTCCCTTAAGATGGTATTTAGAGAGGTGTGTAACATCCATTTTATTAATTCCCATTACATGATTAGTAAATTATCATTTACCTTAACAATTTCTCATTTTAATTGAATGTATAAGCTAATTCGGGACTAAGTATAAGTGGTACCGACATATCATCCTCAAAAGGAATTTTAGACTCCAAAGTTATCCCCAAAGCCTCCGTTGGCTTTAAAATAAACCATTAAGTCAAAATGTAACTCAAGTCGAATTCTAAAGTCTCCAAAATTGACCTTAATACATTCTAGACCCTTATAAAACTACAAGACAAAAGAAATGCCTAAGCATCACTTTAAATTCCCCCTTGAATGAATCCTAGATGAACCCTTTCGAGTCTAGGATGTCGACCCAACTCAACTAGAACTCTAAACCCTATGTTTACTTCATTTAAGAAGGTCCCTAATCAAAAATCCTAAAGAAAAGGGGTTAAAAAAAGAAAAAAGAAAAAGTTGGAAAATACAGGGCTACCGAATCGATTCGCCCCCTTGGCCGAATCGATTCGGCCAGAAAGTTTGAGATTCTGCATAATAGCCGAATCGATTCGCTCAGAGGGCCGAATCGATTCGGACTGAAAATCTGGGTTTCTGCATAACTGCCGAATCGATTCGGATAAATTCCGAATCGATTCGGTCAACAAGACCTGGGCACTGGAACTAACCGAATCGATTCGCCCAGGGGGCCGAATCGATTCGGGCCTGCGATTTTGCCAAGAAATGGCTATGGAGTCTTGGACTCCATTTTCTACCCAAACTCCAATTTCTTCCAACCAAACTTATATACCAACACTAAAATGGCATCAATGACACTATTGATCATCTAAATCCTCATGAATCATCTTTGAGTGAATCAAAACCCAAAAATACATAAGAAAACCCTAAGTTTTCTAAACCAAAAATCAATACACCATTATCATAACACATCATCTATCTCAAGACACAAATTAGCAAGTAAAAACTTGCCTTGATTCAGCAAATATGCAGGTTCCTTGGTGTAGCAACAATCTCTCTCAATCTCCAAAGCTTTCTCTCTACTCTTCTTTTTTCTCTCTTAGGTTTAGGAAGGGATTTTGGGGAATTAGAAGACTAAAAAGGCTTAAGTCGTGACCTAAGACCAAATGCCCCACTAAATTAACCAAAAGTGCGATAAAATAATACGCAATAGCATCATTAAAGCACAACCAGTCAAAAATGCCCAAAACTACAAAATACAATATGGTACATTATTTGACTATTTCGCACGTTCCGGAATCAACGGCAACCTCCAAATTATCATTTGGACATTTTAAAATTCAATTTAGGTTCCGGTCTCATTATTAAGCCAAATATCATATTAAATTCAGATGATATTAATAAGCATGACATAGCAATATTTTCCCATAATTATGATATGTATGCAACCTCATAATAAATATCAACTTTTCTATATTGAATTAATCATTCAAAACATAACCCAACACTGGTCTCTAATTACTATACTAAGTAATTATTATAAAATACGGTCTCATAAGCGAGGGTTATTACAATAGCGAGACGAGATCGTACATATCTAAAGAACGATAATCTACTAAGGTGCGAATAGTAGAGGGATAGATAACGAATCTCTAAGATAAAGTTTAAGTAGTGAAACTAAAGAGGTAAGACTTGGGAAAGAACCTACGTGACATAGTAACCTAGAGTTTAGAACGAACATATGTGGAGTGTTCATTATTAAGAGTATTCAATAGCGTACTATATCGGTGGTACGGAGTAGTTTACTTGGGAGCGCAATGATGTGATGCGCAACATATATGCAGCATTGTTTATGCCTGATATACTTTTTCGTTGTAAGGGGGAAGTATGTAACACCCCGTATTTTTTATGATTTTAAATAATTATGGAATTAATTATTATTGTTGGATTTTTTAAATTAAAATGTGAGAGATTAATTGTTAATTAATTCGAAATAAAATAATTATTAAATAGCATGTCAAGTATTAATACTTATTGATAAAAATTATTGAATATCACTATGTGAATATGTAATATGGAATTATGAAATTTTATAAATTGTCGAGAGTGAGAAATATGACAGTTGGTATACTAAGTCAGGATGCGCGTGTGAGTTGTGTCGGGACTAATTTATTGGATTAAAGAAGTGAATTATTTTTAAGTAACTCGTATGGCCATTTTGAGCGCGCCATTGAGTCCGAAAGGGTCGAGATAGTCAGAAAACTCTACCCGGGTATTTTATTTGGACTCGGAATATTTTTTGGCCTAACCGGCACCCCGTAGGGGTATTTTTGTCCTTTGGATTTTTAGGGAATTAATATGGACGAAAATTAGAAAAATAAAAGGGAGTGTACGTGAGTGAGAGGAAGTTTGTCAGTTTCTAAACCTAAGAGAGAGGGAGAGAGAACCACAGAGGAAGAAGGAAAGAGTCCATAGGTGTTCTTAGTGCAAAACTCAAGAACTCATACCAAAAATCCCACCAAAGCGTAGATCGGAAGACGAGGAACAAGTCTGTACCAATTTCATCAACGGATCAGAACATTATAATCGAGGTAAGTGTTTATTGCTTGCTTTCTTTAGCAATATTTGTGTTCATGTTAGACTAGGTAATTACCCATTAATATGAAGATGAATATTAGTGAAAAGTTGGGAGAATTAATCATAAATTAGGACTAATTTGATAAGAGTTTGATTCCCTCATGTAGATAGTATTATGTCTACGAATTTATGATAATATTCTGAATAAATCTGGGTTTTAATTTAGGGTTATGCATATAATTTGAGAACTAGGGTTCTTGATAATTAAATTGGGGATTTCGATTTGATAGATGATTAGTGATGATTTAATGATGTTATAGTGTTAGAAATCATATATAGATGTTAGGAAGATGATTGGAATTGATTGGTTGATGTCTGGGTTAAAATTTAGAGGTTTAAGAGTTGAAAATCTGGTGAAAACGTAACTGTAATGGTGAAAAACGTAGCAAGTCTGTTTGGGGAAGGGAACTGCTCAATCTCGTTCGAACGAGATTGAGCTTGGTTCGAACGAGACAGGATCTCGTGAGAATTCATTCAAACGACATGAGACCTGGTTCAAATGATAGGTCCAAAAATCTGGAAAATCCTATTTCAGTCCAATTCAAGTTACACAGTTAATTTGAGTGAGGAAAACTATTATTTTGATGAATCTAGCACAGTGCAGAATTGTTGGAAAGTATTTGGGAAATAATGCTCTAAATATTGGCACGGTAAGTTAACCTTGGAAATTTTGAGAGACAGTAATCGAAATAATTTTATAATAAGTAGTAATGAGAAAATACTACGTATGGAAAATATATATACGTGTTGGGTTAATACCCATTGATTTTAATAGGATGTGTGTGATTAAGGGTGAAAAGTAGCGCGTGTCAAAACGCTAGTCGTTGTTTTCTGTTCACCGCCTTAATACAAAAACCTAAATTACGACTGCACTTGCGATAGAGGTATAGCGGTAAGTCGGGTATCGAAAATCCACAGAGACGAGTTGCTAGAATTTATAGGATTTAATACTTCTAAAATAAAAGTGTAAAAGGTGATAGGTTAGAAATAAAGAAAAGGGAAAAATTAAGAAGTTAAGTCTAAACTAGAATTAATAAAACGAGAGTCGGGATCGTGTCCCCACCGTGGGCTAAACAACTAATAATTAGAATTTCGGTTCGAAAATATTTAATCGAGCATTTTCAATTAAGTATAAACATCACACAATAAGGAATTTAACCCAAAGTTGCGAGATTAAACATTTAACAGAAAATGGTCACACGCATCTTAAATTCGGATTACCGCTATAAACACTAACGTTGTATGACAAAGAAAGTTAAACGCATAATAATCCGACTTTAATACGCGAGGTTTCAATTAAATGCAATTTTACACAAAACCTAATTTTCGGAGCTCAACGCCCATCAATGGCGGACACATGACCCAAACTCTATGTAACTACTCACTACACATGATTAATCTAATTACATAACTAATTAATAAACTAAACAAGAAATAAATAAACTAAACCAAACTAATTTATCTAGGCAAGAAAGTAAAGAACAACAAATAAATTAAGCTAAAACAACTAAGTACAAATCTTGAAGATAATGAATAGTAATATTAACTTACAAAGTGGGCAAAACACCCATGGAAATGAGGAGAGGGAAGCTCCAAAAAATCCCCAAAGTTCTCTAACCTAAAATGAAATATATCTCCTAAAGAAAAGCCCCCAACATTCTATTTATACCCCAAAACAAACCCCAAACAAAACCACGCCAAAAAACCCAAAATAAGTCAATTTTCGTCCATATATGATGGGACCGGTCGACCGCACTTTTGGAATTTGCCTTGGGCTGGAGGCAACCCATTTTTCCCTCCGAACCAATTTTGACGCGTTGCACGGAAACGACCATAACTCCCTCATACGGAATCGAAATGAGGCGTGGTCAGAACCGACGCGAAGCTAATTCAATTATCTAGATGATTCTGTTTTGAAACCCTCCAAATTATGCAGTATGAAATTACCAAAATGCCCTTGAAGTAGAAGAAAATACCGAAACCTTCCGGAAATGGGCATAACTTCCACATATGGAGTCAGAATGACGCACGGTCAGTGGCCACGGAAGGATAATTTGATGATGAACATGTTGGTAACTTCATTCCATAAAAAATAGTGAGTTTGAAAAGACCAAATTGCCCTTGAAGTAGCATTCGACTATGGAACTTCTCCGAAATGCAACCGAACCTCACTTTTAGCGTTCCAATACCTACAAAAACAAAAATAACCCCTGTAAAGCATGTATATATCCAAATCCAAGGTTGTCTGGTTAATGAGCATAATTATAGGCATTTAGGACCGTAAAAGTGCTAGAATGCATAAAGATAAAGGGCAGAAATATGCAATATTCGATACGAATCAGTGTGTATGTCTATTATATGTTTATTATTATGTGTATAACATACCTACACTGCTTGCTATCGGGGGGAGGTTTTCGCGTAGTGGACAGTCTTATCATGTGTGCCCATTAGGGGGATATTTGACTTATACCCAGAGCATATGAACGTGGTTATGTGCTATCTGAGATGTGGGATAGTTTCGACCGCTGGATGGGAGCGTAGGTATGAGCGTAACCCATTTGACTGGGGATTATGTTCGCCTCCAATATTTTTTATTTGAATTTTATGGTTCGTGAGAGATTGAACCAACAGTCCTTCATGCAGTGAGCGATGCACCGGGACATGATAGTAGAGTATGCATTGCGCCAAATGGTCTTAACCAATGGGTGCAGGATTAGTATATATATGTATAGGGATGATGTGACTATATGTATGTATATATATATATATATATATATATATATATGATGTGACTATATACATAGGAATAAACTTGGAAAAATTCTACTGTGTGAAATTAGTAGAAGATAAAGTAATTATGAGAAATAAAATAATCTTAGTGGCTAAAATATTCACCATTAGAATGGTGAACAATGAAATTTAGTTATGTGGGATAAACTATTTCAATAATGTATTGTATGGGCGATACGGGTATACTACTAGTGACGTAGATGGTGGTATGGTGACTTCGAACTAGTTAGTCTAGGTAGCATAACTAATATGGGGTAGATGTACGTTAGGCGTGCACAATAAAAGAGAGGTGAGAATCTCTTGTGAGAGTTCGACAAGCTAGCATGCACATAATACTTGCTTTATTGCAAACTTTAAATACTTGCTAAAACAAATTATTTTACAACTCAGGCTCTGACCCGTCTCTTACTATTATTCTCTCTTTTTCTTTATATATGTATTATATCAGGTGCCCAGCCACAGGGTTACCGGACATAGATGCTTGGATTGTTTAGTGAGCTACAGTGGTTGTGGGAGTTGAAGGTCCGTGCATTTAGACGCCTCTATCATTTCTTTACGTTCTATTCAAACATTTCATTTAGGGCATGTGTCGCCCATTCTCAGTCATTTTATCAGAGAGATTGTACTCAGTTTATTTTAGTAGTTCATTCCAGGTTGGATTGAGTATTTCATGGTTTATTGGTTTGAGACTTTAAACTGGAATGTTTTATCCAGTCTTATTTATCCATTATTTATTATATTTCCTGTCGATGGTAAACAGTTGATGTCTTAATATTTAAAAAGTTATTAATGTATTCTTTGGGTATAACTTAAAATGGAAAATATTTTGACACTAACTTAATTATTTATTAGGTGATTATTAATGTTAAATGTATTTCGACAGTGATGCTAAGAATGAACCAACTAAACACTTTGTTTTAAATTGAATAAAGGACTGATCACTCGGTATTTAATTGGGAGGGGTGTCACAATATATACATTCACTCTATTATATATATATATATATATATATATATATATATATATATATATATATATACATTACTGCATCCCGAGGCTCAGTTGCGGTGCATGCATAGTCTGCTATCATGTCCGGGTACATCTCGTCACTATACAAAGGACTGTCGGTTCGATATATCCCTCGAACAATAAATAACAAACACAAATGTTGGAGGCGAACATAGTCCTAAGCCTTTGGGCTACGCACATACCTACGCACCCAAATGATCGTTCAATACCACTGTTTTCACACACGGAAATCCAACCTAAGTCCTATATTATGAGGCAACAAGTTAAAAATCCCCCATAAGGCTCATCAGGATATGATTGTCCTCTACGCACAAACCTCCCATCGATAGCAAGTAGGCTAGGTATGTGTTACACATAAATCAACAATCAATAGGTATACACATCAACCTATACAAAATTCGGTATGCACTCGACTAATATCATATAAGGATTTCATCCTACCCCAAGTACCCGTCGTATTTATCGAATACCACATGTACTTGTTAATCACGATTATCATCGTATATTTATTATGTAGTTATCACTCACATAATCCCAATATTATATATATATATATATATATATATATATATATATATATATATACACACATTAACCTGTACTTGATCATGAAGATTATTCATCTCTTGATCGTATCATTGTTATGTGGATATCTCTCACATAATGTTTATTCCTCAATTTCATATAATTTTCCAACATTAACCCAAGTCCCTCACTCCTTGTTAATGTACCAAAATTATTCAGAATCTACTGTGGGCTAAAAATACAATTCTCCAAACTGTTTTGGGTTAAAACAGAAATTCTGGAATCTCGTCAGAAACCCAGAAATCTCGTTCAAATGAGATGGCATCACGTTCAAAATGACAGCGTGTCTCATTCGAACGAGAACATCGTCATTCCAGTTCGTCTTCAACCTCAGTTTTCTGCGTTTTTCTTCAAGTTCTTTTGCTCAAACCCTTTTGGATTATATTCTTACCAAACCCAGATTTGCTAATAGTGTTCTAACATGTTCAAGGGTGATTTTTACATAAGAATAACATCAAATTCATATGTCCATAAGGGTATTATCATCAACCCATTAAATATTTAAAATTCCCATTTCTCTAAATCCTCAATTTTTATACATCTTAAGAACCCAGAATTTAGAATTATCATTTCATAACTAAATCATAAATTTTTCATATTCAACATGAGTAGAATTCATCTACATGAAATTCCTAACATCATTTTTATTTCAATAAACAAATAAATCATCTACATGTAAAACATATATATTTTCATGTTCATAGTCTCTACATGTATATCCATTTTCTTGTTCATAATCTCTACATGTATAAATCTCCAACTACATGAATTTGCCTATCCATTAAACTTGATTTATCAATAATTTTAATCTCAAATTAATAAGTTCATCAATCTAAAGAGAAATCCTATTCTAACATGGATAATATAAGCACCAAAATAGAGCAAGAATTACATTTGCCTTATGTGTAGGTCTGAACCTTTGGAGAAGACAAGTGTTTGGCACCTCCTCTTCCTTTTTTGGCGACTATTCGGTGGTGGTGCAAGGTATAGAGATGGTGGTAGTCCCCTTAGTTTGCCCTAGATGACTCTTCCTTTCCAAGAAACTCTTCTTCTCTTCAAGATAACCTTTCACTTTCTCTCTATGGCTTTTCACTCTCTCTCAAAAGACCTCACTTTGTGTTTAGATGAAACGAATCTTACGTACATCTTAACTCACACATATATAATAAGTCTCCAAGGTTAGATAAAAGACAAAAAAACGTAGGTACTATTCATCTCCAAAGCAACATGACTAAAATGCCCCTTTGGGGTGTCCTTTCATCTTCCAATTGACCCGAGACCCAAATCAAACACCCCGATAGACTTTTTTTGCCAATTTTGACCCCTTCGGACTCAACGGCGCACTCATAATGATCATTCGAATGACTTAAAAATAAATCTCATTTTATTTACCAACTTAAGTCCCGACATGACTCATAAGCGCATCCCAACTTAATTTATATTATTTCCGTATTTGTAGCTTCCAACAATAATTAGTATTGCCACATATTACTTTTGTATCACTAAGTAATATTTCAAAATCATATATTCAAAATCATATATTTCTTTAATCTCTAGTAATATTTAATCCGGATTAATCCCAATTAATTTTTTTCATAATTAATTCCAATTAATCTCCTTTTATTTAGCCCATTAACTTTTAATTAATCGCATATTAAAAGTCATTAAAATTACGGGGTATTATATATTTCCCCCTTATAATGGAATTTCGTCCCGAAATTCGAAAAATAAGGCATACCTGGTAAAAAAAACTTTGGGTATCTATCGTACATCTCATCCTCGCGCTCCCAATTAAACTCCTCAAGATTATGGTGCGCCCACTGGACACGCACCAATGGAACTACTTTCAATCTCAACTGTCTCTCGCTATGGTCTAAGATCGCTATCGGTCTCTCCTCGTATGAACTATCTGGATGAAAATCGATATCCTCTAATGCAATATGACCATGAGCTAACTCATCTCGAAGATATCACCTCAGCGAAGAAATATGGAAAACGTCATGTATCCTATGCACCCCAATCTATAAGTAACCGATCTAACTCTCTCAATTATAGGAAATTGTCCTACATATTTGGGCACCAATTTCCCCTTCTTTCTAAATTTTTTGATCCCCTCCATAGGAGATACCCATAATAACACTTGGTCCCCCACAGTGAATTCTCGAAAGAATCGTTTCGTATCAGCATAGCTTTTCTATTTATCTTGGGCTACCCGAATACGATTCCGAATCATTTCAATCCTGGTAGATGTGTTCTGAATTACCTCTGGCCCAAGTAGCTTGTTGTCCCTCACCTCTAACCAACATGAAGGAGAAAGACAAGGTCTACCATAAAGTGCCTCAAATGGAGCCATATCGATGGTGAACTGGAAGGAGTTATTATACGCAAACTCCACTAGTGGAAGGTACTGCTCCTAACTCCCCTAAAAATCTAGGATACACATACGCAACATATCGTCTAACATCTGGTTACTAGGTTCAGTTTTCCCAACCATTTGCGGGTGATAGGGCGTACTCAATCGAACCTCAGTACCCATGGCCTCACGAAAACTCTCCCAAAATTCGAGATACAAAAATCTTGTTCCGATCAGACACAATATTGTGTAACCTCACTATCTCGGCTATAAAAATCTGGGCGTACTGTCCCGTAGAGTAATCAGTTCGAACTGAAAAAAAGTGAGCTACCTTATTCAACCGATCCATAATCACCCCTGAGAAGTAAGTAACCCTGTGATGAATTCCATGGAAATGCTCTCTCATTCCCACATCGGGATCTCTACTGGCTGAAGAAACCCTGTTGGCTTTTAATGATTCCACCTTCACTAACTGACAAGTAGCATACTTAGAGAAGAACTTAATAATGTCTCTTTTCATCATGTTATACTATTCAACAATCACCTCCCGCCTACTCATCGGTCCCTAGGTGTCACGTCATGCCCAAACCAAACGTAATCCCCACTTCTTCCTAAAAATCTTTATCAAAGGTGGGTTTCAAGAATCTCATCCTGATTCACAACAATATTGGGTTGTATACTAGTCCGTCTGTCCGTTCCGTCTCTGGAATCATTGACTTGATACTAAATATCTAGTTGATCTTCTCGAATTAACTATTCCCATCTAAGTGGTGAACCCGAAGATAGATTCACTATGTCTCGCATAACACCAATTTCCACTTATAACTTCTCACATTAAGTGATACTTTATACTTCCCTTACTACCTCAGGGTATACCAAAAGTCTCTCCCCGTGCACTTTTTGTCACAACATACACTTCTCGGTGCTTTTTACCTTAAAGGTAAAAACATTCAATTTATTGGCTTCACACCGTCTTTCAGCCCACCTATGGTATATTACTCTCATTGCACGCATAAACTTGGCTTATCGTCTTTTCCACACGCCATTCAATCCATACTACCATTCTAGCTTTGTTTATAACTTCCTCATAGGCCTATATTCAACACATTCATTCTCACGTCCTTCTATCTCGGACGATATAAAATCAAACTCACCAGGTCACCCATACACCCTCCAATCCATGCATCGCTGCACAAATGTTGACCGGCTCCACTAGCCTTAAGTCGTACACTCAAGGGATTTTCTCCACTCATAAAATGAGGAACAACTAAAGTTCTATATATTGCCCTATCGCCTAGCACATCTCTCAACTCCCGATAGTCGTTGGGTTTCATGCGTGGGATGTCTCGCAAGCGAAATCTAAATAAGGAACCCCTCGATACATTACTACCTAAAATTGTCGGTCATCGAGATTTGTAGACTCGAGGTACATAACCTAGATACTACAAATCCTGTTCCCCAAACATATAAATATAAATCTCAACTCCCATGTCTCTAAAGGAGTGATATAACAATGCGCTCTACCTATCACTAAGTCCTGGGCGCTAAATATAAAAACGAGCTAAGCCTTTACGCTCGATAATAAACCTAAATACTCTAAATCATATCAGTAAAGTCCCTATGCACCGGGATCAAATATCTCGAGACAACTACACTCTTAGAAGTCTTTTATTAGTACTCAGTACATAAATGTGAGCTCAACCCTCTAAGCATCGCCAAAATAACACATCATGTCCTAGAACAACAACCATGATATCCTTACAATAACAACCGACTATCATTAATAACCATCAATAACCACATCCACGATGATATCGTACTCATATAAGACATCACTAAAATGAGTAATCTCAATAAAAATATTCTCACTATTTACACCCACTCCCCTTTGGGTGAGACCAAAAATTAATCTCGTTAAACCAAAGAAAATACAAATACCCATAATGGTATCGATATAACCCCTAAACTCGTCTCACACAAGAATCTAGTGCTAATCAAAACACCGTGACTCGCTCGTGTCACATAAATCATACCTCATTCTCCCGAGGATAACCCATGTCTCCTTCCTTGTCAATCGCCCTGGCCACTCAAATGGCTCCCGAATACAACACGTTCGTTTGAACTGAACCTAAAACTATATTAATCATTGCCCTTAATAGGCACCAGACTCTTGTCCCTTTTTCTTGCTTTGGGAAAATTTCAATGCCTGTGGTCTTACTCTCCACAGATAATACCTCTTCATATAATTCTCTATTTCAGGCCATACAGACCATATATTAGAGTTTTACTTCTCTCGAACCCTGGTGGCTTCAACTTTGAGGGCCACCCTTATTGTTCACTTAGTTTTATTGGCCCAAAGGAACACACTGCTAGCTTCAACTGCCCTGACTGAATTTACCATCACTTGGTAGGAATTCAATTATCATAATTGTTTAAATGGGTCCCTGATGGGTCTTCGCACCGTGGTGTTTCACTAATAACGTTATGTCCAGTCTTATTCCTTGGCTACTTTAACTATTTGCTCCCTTTACATAGAAGCATTTAAATCTTCATTGTCGAAACACAACATTATCGCCATTAGTATTGAGCATCCAAACAAAAATTTCCCTTAAGCGTTAGCGACTCGTGTTGTGAGTCCATCGCCCAGTCAAGGGCTCTTTTCTTTATTGTACCTACCTCTTCGTGTACAAAGTTCAAAAGTTCATTCACATCACCATCTACACAACCGATGAAGGAACTTGCAGTAAGACCGTACTTAAGATCCTTACATTGTCATAATATTTTACCTTTCATACATGGTGATTGACTTTCATCATTACAACACTACTCCGACGAGGCAAGAAAAATTTTACCCTAATTTTCACTTCAGTTATTCAACACTTTATTATATGCCAAAGCCTCTGGATATTATACATCCATTGGCTAACACATAAAATCTTTGCATTTCTAACATTTCTATGGATGGTCTACTTTAAAGGCCCATCTGACTCACTCCCATTCCAGCTATGCTGGTGAGTCTGGAATGGTACAAACATCATTTATGATGGTGCTTGAGAAACTACATCTCCTGAACGTCTTCTTTATTGTCCTCAATCTGAACAACAATTATGGTTGGTTCTATCTCAATCACCATTCCCAAAATCTTCTAAATCTTTGGCTGAGTCCTCCTCATGCTATCTTGCTAATGACTCTTGCAGGAGAACTAAGTCGCAATATTAATAGGAATACAACAATCCCTATGATAAGTCTCTATATCAAAGAACATTACACTAAAACGTAATAAGACGTACATATCCTAAAAGGATCTAGAACCTGATGCTCTGATACCACTTGTAACACCCCGCTTAATTAAATATCGAGTGATCAGTCCCATACCATATTAAAATAGAATATACAGATGGATCATCCTTAGCATCACTGTCGAAAACATAGTCACCTAATACTTAATTAAACATGTGTTAAAACCTTTCCAATTTTAATTTAATAAAAAATTTCACTTTTAAAACATAAACCATTTAACACAACTCATGCACACAATGAATAACCATTGAGTAATATCGAAATTGAATTAAATGCAACTAGAATAAAACTCTCTAGCTTAAAATCGAAATACAATAATCCAACATAAACAAATGTAATCAACTCTAATACAAGTAAATAAACTGATTGAGATAGAAATACTAGAATCCTTTGGGCGACATGCCCTAAATAAAATAGCTACAACATATGATTCAAGAAGGTGAAGCGTCAACTACAAAATCTGCAACCCTATAGCATCCATAACACGTCAATAACCAAGCCCCTATAGCTGGCGTCCCAGTGGGTGGACACCTAAAATAGAAGATACGAGAGAGATAAGAGAATATGCAATAAAATGGGTTAGAGCTCGATGTAAAAGTAGTTTAGAAAACAGCAAGTGAATAAATGCTATATTCAACAATTATTATATACATGTTAGATTATCGGACCCTCACTTGAGATTATCACCTCTTATCTAGAGTGCACACCTAACGTACCTCTAAGTCATACTAGTTACAATTCCCATGCTAACTATTTCATATTAGTGCCAACTAACCATAGCCCATATCTTTCCCACGTATTTCTCTCGCAATACAGGTAATACATATCCAATTTCTCTTTAACATGGATAATCCCTTTTTCAATTCAATATAATTAAGTATTCACTTACTTAATTTATTTTAAATTTATTATCTTTCATGCCTACTTAATTCACATAATAGATAATAACCCATGTATATATATATTTTCACACTATAATACATATATATATATATATATATATATATATATATATATATATATATATATATATATATATATATATATATACTTGTGATATGTTTTATATATATATACATTCACTCTATTATATATATACATTACTGCACCCCGAGGCTCAGCTGCGGTGCATGCATACTCTGCTATCATGTCTGGGTACATCTCGTCACTATAGAAAGGACTGTCGATTCGGTATATCCCTCGAACCATATATAACAAACACAAATATTGGAGGCGAACATAGTCCTAAGACTTTAGGCTACGCACATACCTACGCACCCAAATGACCGTTCAATACCACTGTTTTCACACATTACAATCCAACCTAAGTCCTACGTTCGGAGGCAACAAGTCAAAAATCCCCCATAAGGCTCATCAGGATATGACTGTCCTCTACGCACCAACCTCCTGTCGATAGTAAGTAGGCTAGGTATGTCATACACATAAATCAACAATCAATAGGTATACACATTAACCTATATAAAATTCGGTACACACTCGACTAATATCATATTAGGATTTCATCCTACCCCAAGTACCCGTCGTATTTCTCGAATACCACCTGTACTTGTTAATCACGATTATCATCGTATATTTATTATGTAGTTATCACTCACATAATCCCAAGTACCCGTATATATATCACCAATATTAACCCGTACTTGATCATGACGATTATTCATCTCTTAATCATATTATTGTTTTGTAGATATCTCTCATATAATTTTTATTCCTTAATTTCATATAATTTTCCAACATTAACCCAAGTCCCTCACTCCATGTTAACGTACTAAAATTATTCAGAATCTACTGTGGGCTAAAAATACAATTCTCCATCCTATTCTGGGCTAAAAAAATATTTTAGAATCTCATCAGAAACCCAGAAATCTCGTTCAAACGAGATGGCATCTCGTTTGAACGATAGCATGTCTTGTTTGAACGAGAACAGCGTCATTCCAGTTCATCTTCAACCTCAGTTTTATGCATTTTTCTTTAAGTTCTTTCACCCAAACCCTTCTGGATTATATTCTACCCAAACCCAGATTTTCTAACAGTGTTCTAACATGTTCAAGGTGATTTTTACATAAGAATAACATCAAATTCATATGTTCATAAGGGTATTATCATCAAACCCATTAAATATTTAAAATTACCATTTCTCTAAATCCTCCATTTTTATACATCTTAAGAACCCGGAATTTAGAATTATCATTGCATAACTAAATCACAAATTTTCCATATTCAACATGAGTAGAATTCATCTACATGAAATTCATAACATCATTTTCATATCTTCAATGAACAAATAAATCCTCTACATGTAAAACCTATCCATTTTCATGTTCATAATCTCTACATGTATATCCATTTTCATGTTCATAATCTCTACATGTATAAATCTCCAACTACATGAATTTTCCTATCCATTAAACTTGATTTATCAATCATTTTAATCCCAAATTCATAAGTTCATCAATCCAAAGAGAAATCATATTCTAACATGGATAATATAAGCACCAAAATAAAGCAAGAATTACACTTGCATTATCTGTAGGTCTGAACCTTTGGAGAAGAAAAGTGTTTAGCACCTATTGTTCCTTTTTTTGCCAACTAGCCGGTGGTGGTTCAAGGTCTAGAGATGGTGGTTATCCCCTTAGTTTTCCCTAGATGACTCTTCATTTCCAAACAACTCTTCTTCTCTTCAAGATAACCTTTCACTTTCTCTCTAAGGCTTTTCACTTTCTCTCAAAATACCTTACTTTGTGTTTAGATGAAATGAATCTTACATATATTTAAACTCACACATATATAATAAGTCTTCAAGGTTAGCTAAAAGACAAAAAACGTAGGTACTTTTCATCTCCCAAGAAAAATGACTAAAATGCCCATTTGGGGTGTCCTTTCATCTTCCAATTGACCCAAGACCCAAATCAAACATCCGACTAGATTTTTTTGCCTATTTTGACCCTTCCGGACTCAACGACGCACTCAAAATGATCATCCGAATGACTTAAAAATAAATCTCATTTTATCACTTAATTTCTATTATTGTCGTATTTGTAGCTTCCGACTATAATTAGTATTCCCACATATTACTTTTATATCACTAAGTAATATTTTTAAATCATATATTAATTTAATATCTAGTAATATTTAATCCGGATTAATCCCAATTAATTTTTTTCATAATTAATTCCGATTAATCCCCATTTATTTATCCCATTGCCTTTTAATTAATCTCATATTCAAAATCAATAAATTACGGGGTATTATAGGACGATGCGTCGAGTTTTATCATTCTGAGAGGGTAAGGAGACAATTTGGTTATGATCAGGGTGTCCACACCCCTCCTCATCCTTTAGGCACCGATCCCTCATAGCTATTTTTAGAGGCATGTACCAAGTTTACTCTTCAGGGGCTGTTCCACAGAGTAGATGGCTGGGGGGGGGGGGGGTCTTTATGTGCCTCCTCACAATTATTTACCTTCATTTACTACTTACTGGTTCCTGATTTGACAGCAAAAAATTCTTCTAATCTAGGGCTGCGTGACTGGTCCCCCTCACAAGACTAACCCCATCAAGTATGTCAACGCCCAGATTTTAGTTAAGCAGGCACATAAGGAAACTTGGTTTCTCTGCACTACTCCTAGGATGCCTCTTGAGCAGACTACCCCTCTTTTGGTGAAGCCCCTTCTTGATGAGTCTTCTCAGCACCAATCGATCGAGTTGTCGCCTGATAAGTCTAAAATTCAATCTAGGAGCAAAGGCAAAGCGAAAGCTCCCATGGCAAGCAAGAGGAAGCACCCTGACACAGATGTGTCTAACTTTGTCCCTTCTACTATCGCTTCCCCAACGCCTTCTCCTGTGAGGACTAGAGCTGCTAAAAGGAAGAAGGGGAGTGATGTTGACACTACTGCTCCTTCCTTGCTAGACCAAGGGTCTGATACCGACGATCTCAGAGTGGAGACACAAGTCACATCTATTCCCATTGCAGAAGGTACTATACCTGAACATTCTTTTCTTAGTGGAACTGGATTTTTCGGAGTTTCACCTGCTGGTTCCCCCCCCCCCCCCAATTGGAAGAAGAATTAGTTGACTATGGAAGCACTCTTTCCTATGATAATCATAGTTCTTCTTCCGGTGATGTGGGTGGCTCGGATCTCCGTTGTGAAAGCACGACTGACACTTATGCTTTGTTATCAGTTTCAAGAGAGTCTTCCAGTGACGATGAGGCACCACATTCTCCTTCAGGGGTTAGCTCCGATACCAAACCCCTTATTTATAGTTAGACTATGCGTCCCACTGCTCTAAGTCTTTCTTTTATCGGAACCTTTATGCATATGATCTTCTTTCTCTTTCATCATTGGATTTTTTACTAATAAAAAGTTTTTTTTCCATATTTATGTAGGTTACAAAGACGAGTAGTCCTCCACTTTCCCCATTACGACGCACTCCTTTTTAGCGAGAGAGGAACTCTATACTCATTTTTTCTCTAGGCCTTTTCAGAGAGGTTTGTCACTCCCCTGGTTTTTTTTTAAGACTTTAACATTTATGATTTATATTTTTTTATTCAGTGTTATATATTACTATTTTCTCTGCAACTCTCATCTGTGCATCTTACTAGCACTAGGGTCCATTATGTGTCCACACATTCTTCTCAGGTACCACTCTGAGTTCATTTGAGTTATTGGCCTCATTGTTCTCTCTTTCATTTTTAAAACTCTTTTCCTTTGTGTTCTCTGTCTATTTATAATTACAGAGGGTGTTGCCTTCTAGCCCTGTTGCTTCGCCTTCTCCTGTAGTAGCAGTGGGCACTTCTACGGCTGAGCCCTTGGCTACCTCCTTCTTAGAGGTCTATTTATTTTCTTAGCCCTTTTCTTATTTCTATTACCATTCCTTTGGTGTTTATATTCTTTGTCAGCATTCATTCCCCGGGACCTTGTATCTCTTGGCCTTTTTTCTATAGGGGGATTCTGCCTTTCTTGGAGATTATTATTTTAGGGTTGTCTCCCTTAGGGAGAATTTCTATTTCCTGGGTCTACGTCTCTATGGATGGAAGACCTATGCTCTTGCCTATCACTCATAGGCCCACATTAACTATAGCTTCCACTACTGAGCCTATTTCATAGGTTTCTATTCAACTATTGGTAGACTCTTCACCCACAATTATGATGATGATGATGACATCTTCTAATGCTCTATTATAAACAGGTCTTCAGTATAGCCCCTGCTGTGCCACTAGTCACCTTCCGCCCTTCTTCTTTAGAGGGGGCTCAGGTACCCCAAAAATTTTCTTCTTTGCCTTTGGTCTTACTTATATTGATAAGTCATTTTCTATTGCTTTCTCAGTTGTTTCACAGCATCAGTGCCTACCATTACTATTTCTTCAATAGCCCCTATTGTAGATGAGGCACCTTTACCTGTTGCTTCCAGTGAGAGTCCTGCCACAGTGCCTCTCCCGGTAACTATTTCTGTCATGGATCTTTGGGCCTTTCTATATGCTTGTTTTCATGTTGCTAATTCTTGCCTCTTTTTCTTCATTTATAGGCTAGCTATGTGGAAGCTTCCTTACCTACTATGAGTGTCACAGGGGCAGCCCCTCAGGATCCGTTCACTGCCCCCCCTTGACTTCTGGGGGGATAACTACTCAAGTATCATTTCTTACATTTGCATGAGACTAACCTTTTATGTTTCACTCTTATGAATCATATTTTTTTCCTCAACTCTTGTGATCAGGTTAGTATAACTAACGTCCCCTTGTCTATGGGAACTATTACTAGTTCTGCTCCCATTGCTACAGGGCTTCCAACTCAGATTTCGGATGAAGCTACCCAAGTAAATACTGGCTTTCTTATATTCTCAATTTTTCTTATTTAGTACTTTGCCAATGCTTACTAACACTTACCTGTTTGTCTATTCTTAGGTTAGTGTAGCAATCGTTCCAGCGACTGCGAAACATATTAGGGGAATGGCTATGGGAGAGGTATTATGATGTCATACCTTTCCCTATTTTTTTTTCAACTTCCCATTTTTCTTCTTTCTTTTACTGTGCAAGTATGCTTAGCTCCACCCCTGTTTCATTATTTCTAGGCTAGTGAGGCAACTGCTCCGGTAACTGTGGAGCACATTGGATAGATAGTTATGAGAGAAGTAAAATATTTCCATACCTTCTCTCTCTTTATTTCTCATTTTTCTTCTTGCTTTTACTACGCAAGTTCTCTCACTCTCACCATTGTTTCATTGTTTCTAGGTGAATGAGGCCATTGCTCCGGTGATTGTGGAGCATGCTAGAGAAATGGCTGCGAGAGAGGTATTATACTAGCATACCTTCTCTATTTATGTTTCTCCCTTTTCTTCTTATTTTTACTGTGCAAGTGTTCTTACTCTCACGCTTATTTCATTATTTCCAGGTGAGTAAGACCATTGCTCTGATGACTGTGGAGAATTCTAGAGACATGGATGCAGTAGAGGTATTATACTGGCATACCTTATCTCTTTTTTTGTTTCTCCCTTTTCTTCTTGCTTTTACTTTGCAAGTGCTCTCAACTGCACCTTTCTTTCATTATTTCCAGGTGAGTGAGGCATTTGCTCTAGTGATTATGGAGAGAGCAGAGAGTGTTATGCTATATCTCCCAGGTACTTAACTTTCATACATAAGTTGTTATTTCCTATTTCTAACTCATGGGTTGTATTGATATTTCTCATTGTTATTTCTCATGCTTAGCCTGACACCTCCCCTTCTGATAACTTCCTTCTGATTGGCGATAGCACACTCGCCCCTTTGAGCTTTGGGGTAAGCTTTCTGTCATAACCCTTTTCAAAGTTTGGATACATCTCTCATTGTCTTCTTTCTCTTTCGACTTATCATGAACACTTATTTTTAGGATCCTACTAGTGGGTCTAACGAGGTATCTGATGAGGGAGATCATATTTATGAGGCCACTCCTACGACCTATGATGCTAATTATGGCGGGGAGTCTTCTTTCCTCCCTTCTGAGATAGGTTCGCACCATTCTAACGGTGATGCTTAAGTAAAGGCCCCTGCAACCTTTATGAGTAGACTATGGAGTGAAGAGTGATCGGGACTCTTCAGGACACATAAGCGCCAGGTTTTAGATCTGATATTGGAGCATCCTCTTAAGACATTCACTCCTCAGAGTGTACTTCATATTGATAGCCTTACGATGTTCAACCTGAAGGCTCTTGCTAGCCATATTTATGAGTTCTTAGTTACTTCTCTTGCTGAGCTGACTAGTGGCCCTACCTTATTATTTTTGGATGCTCCCTTTGACTTGCCACGGTTCTATAATTTTCATCTGGATTGGCTTGATGTTGGAGTTCGTCATTTTCTGAGCGTTCCCTTCCGAAAGATGGTGATACTTCATTCCTTTAGACAGTCTAGGGTCGAGCAGTGGCAGGCTGAGGATAAGAGGATTTGGGGTCAGATTGCATCACTTCAGTCTCATATTACGTCACTTCAGCCCTCGCTTGGCAGGCTTGAGTCTGGTGATCAGGAAGATGAGGACAAGCAAGCTAGGCTGGAGGAGAAGTTCTCGCAGGAGGTTGGTCCATCATATACCGGTGTCCTTACCCGTAACGACTTATTTTTTTATTATTTCTAGTAGACAGGCTAATTCTTGCTTTATGGTACTTTGTCTTCTATGTGTACATCACTTGATCATTTGTAAATGAGGAAAAGAAATAATGTTTTGTTTCTCTCGCACTTTCCTTTTCCCTTGATTCCTATATATACTTTTGGGGTTTGTTTAGTAAGACTTGCTCTAATTTATGTTAGAATTTGGTCAACTTAGGCTACCCCATATACTGCGGGGTACTTGCATTAATCTGAGCAAGTTATGAATATATATGCATTGTTCTTTTAGACTCACCTCTTATGACTGCGAGGTGTTTGCATGTTACTATTTTGGATCACCCCCTCCTGTCTGCGAGGGTGCTCCTGCTATTTTATTACTTGTGTTCATAAGGAATAGCTTGGTGACCCCATCTCCTTCCCTTAGGTTCTGTTTTATTAAGATACATTTAAATTAGTTATCCCCTAGTCTATGGGGTCCTTGCTCTACCTTTTCTTTAAGAGCTTTCATGTTCTCAAAATATTAGAGAGGGGTAATTTTCACCCTTTCTTCACATTTTTATTAATCTGGTCACATAAAGCATTTCTCTAAGAGCATAAGTTAAGATTTATTTTCTTAAAAAAGTTTATTAATTGGAGGTTTTCCTCCTACATATCAGGTGACTAACAATAAAGCTGTCTGTTATGTATGGGAGGATTTTTCTCAGTATACTTTCTTTTAGGATGGACTTACCACCAAAGTGTAATGAGCAAAGTTCCTCTTTTTTTGTACATCCTCTTCTATCCTAGTAGAGAGCATTTTTAAAAAAAAATATATTCTATTAGGTCTATCTTATATAGATGGCTAATCAAGGCAAGCATCAGCAATGATCAAAAGTGTTATAATTTCATTTCTTTACTAGTGTGTACTATTTACAGTATGGTATTGCTCTATCATTTTCCACAAAAAAAAATTCTAGTATGAGAGGAAACCACTCACATTCTTCGACAAAAATGAAAATTTTGCACAAAACTAGGCATAGTACCTCTTTAGCCATTTAGAATTAATGGATTGGAGACAGTCACTCTCCGGCTCTGAAATCTGGCAGTATCCTGACTTCTCCACTCCTCTCACCAAAAAAGCACCTTCCCAGTAGGGTTTGAACTTCGATGCTGACATGATACAAAGGTGGTGAGTAGATGCTCTGAGGACTAAGTCTCCCACTTGGAACTCTCTGGGCTTGGCTAGGTTTTCATAATCTCTTGATAGCTGCTGGGTGTAAACTTTGAAGTTCTCCCTCTATTTATCTTTGTGTTCGTCTAACACCTTGAGTTTCACATGTCATGGGTCAGGGATGAGTCCATTACTTAGAGAAACCTTAGCTAAATGTACCTCCAATTCCACCGGTAGGACAACTTTAGTTCCATACACCAATTAAAATGGAGTAAACCCAATTGGTTTTCTCTTCGAAGTACGGTAGGACTATAGCACCATAGGTAACTTCTCATCCCATGCCTTTAGTATGTCTTCCAGCATCTTTTCTAGAATATTGATCAAGCTCTTATTGGTGGCCTCTATTTGGTCATTTCCCTTTAGAAAAGAGATGGTTGAGCTATTATGCACGATTTTATATTTATCAGTGAGGAGGGCCATCTCTTTGCATACAATCTGTTTCCCATTGTTTATGAGTATTACCTTAGGTATACTGAATCTATATATGATGTATTCCTTGATAAATTGGGTTACCAGTTGGGCAATCACCCTTCTTAGGGAAATGGCCTCCGCCCACTTGGTGTATAACTCTGTAGCTACAATGATGAAGTCTTTACCATGAGAGGTTGGGATAATCTTTCCCACTAGGTCAAATATCCATGTGTGGAAGGGATAGGGAGTTGTTAGTCTCTACAAGATGACAGAAGGGGCATACACCACGTTGCCATGTACTTAGCAAGCTCTGCACTTCTTTATATAACCAATGGAATCAGCTTCCATGGTTGGCCAATAATACCCCAGCGTCATCAGTTGATCATACAGCTTAGTACCCCCTAAGTGGGAAGGCTCATGGGCTTCCTTCAGCAACCTCTCTGTATCTTACTTATATATGCATTTCAGTGCCTTCTCATTATAACCTTTCCTTTATAGCTCTCCTTTCACTAAGTAAAAATGGGCTACCCTTTTCCTGAGATAAATTTTATATGTCTCTCTGTGGGTAGCTTATCGTCTTTCAGGTATGCTATATATGGTTATCTCCAATCCTCAAAGGCTTCTACAAAATTAGTTTATACCGACTGATCGAAGTGACTTTGACACTTTAAATAACCTTATTGTAGGCAAGAAGCCTCTGTGCTCATAGAAGGCCAATAGTATCCCCCTCTCTACAGCCGTCAATAAAGTGGGATGTCAGTGTCCCCATAATGTTTTTCATACATTTCTGCCAACCTCTCTTTTTCTTCTTGCTCCCCAACACGCCTTGCTAGGAATCCTCCAGGACTCTTAAAGTAAAGTATTCCTTACAGCAAGTGGTAGTTAGCCAGCTCCAACATCTTTATCGTTCCCTCTATTATCTCTAACTGCTTTACCACTAGGTGTCTCCAATGTTCTGGCTCATTTCTTGGGAACAAGGGCTTCACCCCAGTAGGTACTATTCTTTGGCGCACCGTAATCTTCGCCTCTGCCTTATTCATATCCAACTTTTATGCTAGCATGGCCAGTGCATCGGAGTTCCTGTTCATGGTTCTTGCATGTCTCTCAACAGTCACTTCTAGGAATTGTCCTAACATCCTTTATATGATATACCTATAGGGTCCTAAGTTAGTATTCTTGAGAGAAAACTCCCCATTAACTTGTTTTACTACCAGGTTAAAGCCCCCCGAATGCATAGTACTTTGATACCCCTTCGGAGCTCTTCTAACATTACCAGAATGAGATCTTCATATTCAGCCTCATTATTCGATCATTTGAAGTCTAACTTGAAAAATAGGGTTACCTTTTCCTTGTTGCTCGAGAGTATGATACCTGCACCTCCAGTGCCTTGAGCATTGGAGCCATCAAAATCCATTTCCCACTTTTCCATTTCCTATACCATGCATGATCGGAAGCTCTCCCCAGGCAGTTCCTAATTAGGGGGCTTAAAATTTCCACTTTGGAAATGGGCCAAAAGGTCTTCCACTGCTTGAATCTTGATTGCTTTAGGCACTATATACTTTAAATCATACTCTGACAATATTAAAAACCATCTCGCTGCACATCCTATAAGTACTGTTCTCGCTAGTAGGTACTTTATAGGGTCACACTTGGTGATTATGTGAACTATGAAGGCTAGCAGATAATGTCTTAACTTCTGGGCCACAAAAACTAAGGCAAGGTAATGCCTCTCGATGCTAGTTTATCTAGATTATGTTTCAGAGATTACTCTTTCCAAGTAGTAGATTGGCTTTTCTACACCTTCCTTCTCTTGTGCTAAGAGTTCTCTTATGGATCTGTCAGTTTAAGTGAGGTAGAGTAGCAGTGGTGTTCCCACTTCTGGTGGGACAATAGTGGACAGAGAGGCTAAAATTTCTTTAACCTTCTCAAATGCCTTCTTCTGCTCTTCTCCCCAAATCCACTTGGCCTTGTCCTTCAACAGGGACATGAATGGGTGAGTTACTTCTGCTAGCGTGGGTATAAACCTCCTCAGGTAGGATACATTTCCCAAGAAGCTCTTAAGCTACCTCAGACTCTTTGGGGGGTGGCATCATCACAATGGCTTTCCTTTTCTCTGCGTCTACTTGCACCCCCTGCATATTCACGAAAAAACCTAAAAACTTTCCTTCGGTAACCCCAAAGGCACACTTAAAGGGATTCATCCTCATCTTATACCTGCGACACCTCTCAAATACTTTCCTAAGGTCCTATATATGTTTACTTTCCTTATTGGATTTCACTACCAGGTCATCCATATAGAACTCTAGTATATCATGAAATAGATCATGAAAGATTTCCATCATGGTTCGTTGGTATGTGGCCCTATCATTCTTCAGTCTGAATGGCATGACTGTGTAGTGGAAGTTCCCTAATGGTGTATGGAAGTCAGTCTTCTTCGCGTTTGTCAGATCCATTTTGATTTGGTTGTAGCCGACGTATCCATCCATGAAACTATACATCTCATGTCATGCAGCAGCATCAACTAAGTTCAATATATTCGATTGAGGGAACTCATCTTTGGGATATCACAGATTCAGATCATGAAAGTCTACACAAATCCTAATTTGGCTTTTGTCATTTTTTACAATCGGCACTATACTGGAGAGCCATACAGGATGCTTAATGGGCTTGATGAACCCTACTCCCAGTAACTTTTCTACCTCTGCTTATATCTTCAGGTCTAGGTCAGCTTTGTATGTGCATGTAGATTGCTTTACTGGTAGGTCATTGGGGAGGATGTTCAATCTATGGGAGTTCATATTTGGGTCTATTCCTGGAATCTTCGTGTACGTTAAAGCAAACACATTAGTGAACTCCCTGAGTAAGTCAATGATCTCTTCCTTTTATTTTGGTTCCAGACACTTAGAGATTAGGATGGGTCTGCTCTTACCACCTTTTAAATCCAAAATGATCTCCTCTAATTTTTGTAGCTACTCTTTGGGTCCATCCTGTATGCATTCTGGAGCTTCTTTTGGTTCCTCAACATGCTCAGCGATATGGGATTCATCAATAATAAAACACTCAAGTATCGGGTCGATGCTCTCATCCTGGAACACCGCTCGCATAGACCGTTATAAGCGATAGATGACCTTACCATCGGTCAAGACCACCTTTTTATAAGTTCGAGGAGGCTTATCCACCTCCTCCACTTTCCTTTTACCCTTTTCTATATAGGGGATCACCCTTGCCACCAAGTTATCATAAATAAACTTCTTCTGCTGGGTACTTCCTTTAACTGTTTGCTTCCCTTCTAACTTTCTTGCAGAGATCTTCCTTTCCTCATCTAATTTCGTGTAGAATGTAACATCTACTAGATGGGCCTCCTCAAGGGCGAAGGGTCTCTGCATGGATTTGATGACTATCTTTGTGCCTCTAATGTTGGCCTTTGCACATTAATGGTAATTTAAGGGTACTATGTCGTGGGTGTGCATCCATACTTCCCAATGAGTAGTTGGTAGCTAGTGTTAGCATTGATAACATGGAACTTGATGTGGGAAGTGAAATTTCTCAACTTGATTCCCGGGTTTACATATCTGATAGATTGTATTCCAGCATTATCAAATCCGAAAATCACTAGCGATACTGGCACTACCTTCTCCTGGTTAATTCATGTTTCATACAATGTACTGATGGGCACAATGTTAATAGATGTTCCTCCATCCATTAATGATCTGGGAAATAAGACTCCATTGATCATAGTTATAACATTCAATGGACGGTTGTGGAAGTAAGTCACTTGTCTATCTGCCTCTGAAAACACCACCTCAGAAGTATACCTCTTAATCCACCTCCCCATTAGCCCGTTCCAATTTAGTGGGGGGTCTCCGCGCTACTGTATAGCTTCTAGGACTTTCCTTGTGATGGCTATTTTTGTGTCATATTTCACCCCTATCTAGTCAAAAAACAACTTGAACTTAGGGCTCCTTACTATGGCCTCGCACCCAGAATCTAGGTCTACCTCATACATCTGGACGTTGCAAACATACTCTGCTTCAGATGTCCCCCTTCATCCAGAGCGAGGATGACATCCACCTCGTCCTCTGATGGGTTAACTTGCTCAATTTCCCTATTTCCATCCTCTTCTTGTTTCGGAGTGAAGAACCACTTCTCTCGCTTTGTTTCTAGCTTAACTCTCCTCAGTGATAACTTTTTTAATCCTTCACATAATTGATCACCACTATCCCACTCCATCAGCTTCTTCATCATAAGCGACTACCACGTTGGAAATACCAAAGTGATGTGCTGGAAGTGGGTTTTTATTAACATCCACAGGAGGGATCAGCAAAGTACCTTTGGTCACCTACTCATCAATGATCCTTCTCAAGTAGCAACAGTCTTTAGTGGAGTGTTCCACCCATTGGTGTAGCTTTCAGTATTTTGGGTTGGCTTTATCAAGTGCAGTTGGGGTTTCTGCTTTTAAGTGAGGAGGACCTACTACCCCTTCTTGTACCAAAGTATGATAACAATATATAGCTTTTTCTACACTGCAAGGTAGTGGCGGTGGGGCATCTTTCCCAAACTTCCTCTTGTTGTTGGGACTAATATTCTTAGACTTAGAGCCTCCTTTATTTCCTTTGGGGTTTCCATTTACATAGTTAACTACTTGCCTCCTCGAAACTTGAAACCTCCCAGAAGTCAGTGGCATTTGCATCCTCCAACTCGAGGCCCTTAGGTTGATAATCATAGCTATGTTGCTGGCAGCTTTGGTGAACTCTCTAAAAGTTCCATTTCTAGTTTCATTGATCAAATGCAACTTGTATTCCTTCAAGAGTCCCTCAACACATATTTGCAGCAGCCTTGTCTCCTCTACATACTCATGGACATCCAATGCTCTCTCACGAAAGCATTTTATATACTGTATTAACTCCTCACCGGGATTATGGACCTCTTATGCCAGGTGCCTCAATATGAATTCATCCTCCGCTATGAAGAACTTCTGAAGGAATTGCTTGTGCATATCTTCCCAAGTAGGGATGCCATTAGGTGCCAAATGGTAATGCCATGTGTAAGCCCTTCCTGTGAGGGTCTTAGATAATTCCCTCAACCTCAGATTCTTGTCACTAGCATGTACTCACAAGTACTCAACAAACCTCTTTACGTGTTATCTTGGGTTCTCCCCTTTATCGCTGAACTTGATAAATTTTGGTGGGATATACCCCTCTGGGTATGGATTCTCGTTTACTTACTATAGGTAGGGGTCTTTTAACTCCTTATATTGATAAGTAACCTCCCACTTAGAGGAGGAGAGCAGCTTCCTCACCTCTTCCATGGTAACAGCCTTAGAGAGTGACTCATCCAAACTCAGGCTCTTAGTTGCTGGTGAGCCCGATGGTGCCATAACCTGCTCTGACACCACCTTAGATTGGAGGAATCATCTCTATCGGAATTGAAACTGGAATGGCTACCCCTCCAGAGGGGTCAACAACTGGTGTTACACATCCTTGACCCAAACTTGATAGGTCTATATTACTTTGCTTCAATAAGTTAAAAAACATTGTCATGAGATTCAAACCTGCCATCAGAGCCGTTGTCGGGGAGCTAGACTGCCCTCCCTGAGGAGCAGGTGCCTTGGCTCCGATCACCACCACTTCTTCCTGAGTAGTCTGGTCACTGTGAGTTCCATTCCCAGATGGAATGTCTTCAAAAACTAGCTGCTTAGAAATATTGAAACCTTTTTTTTCCATTAAAGTAATAATACCTCCCCAACGGAGTCGCCAAATATAGGAGGGTAGTGAGACTGGGGTCTATAAATAACTAAAAAGGGTGAGGCGTGACCCACTCCAATGGACATTGTCTGCAAGGTTCTCAAGAACTTCTGGAGCAGCTTCTAATGAAACCTTCTCCTTTTGGTAAAAATACAGCTCAAGCTAGAACTCCCTCCCTGCAAGAAGTTGAACTTCCACAACAATAATAGTAACTTGTCGCAAGAGGAGCTCCTGAGAATGATGGTTGTCAGTGAGGAGTGAAAGAACAAGGCACTTATCACTAGAGAGAGAGAAGGGAGAGAATACTAGGAAGTTTTGGTATGATTTTGACAGAGTAACAGTGCTATTGAGTATTTTTCTATCTTTGACCTTATCGAGGGGTCCTATTTATACTTGGACACTAGGGTTGAGTTGGCACTTTTGGGCACCAAAATTAAGAGGTTTGGTGAGGGATAAGGTCTGAAATGTACCATTTGTCCGTATCTGTGTGCAGTTGCCTGTCCCCTCTGACTGGTGCCACCTGATACAAACTAAAGTCAAAAAGCAAATATGTCTCTCAATGGAGATAAAATATTAGATTTGGTAAATATCTTTTGAAACCGTAACTTGTGGTAAAAGCTTTGTAAACTTGAGAGAGGAGGCCTCGAGGATCTCCTCCTCTAAAACTGTCAATCTTGACGGGGGGAGGCCTTGAGGACCCCTCTCCTCTAAAACTTATTTTTCTTGAGAGGGGACTTGGGGACCCTCTCTTCTAAGAAAATCATTTTGTAAAAGTTCATTTCTTGTGAGCAGCCCTTTGGCTGCTCACTTCACTTGTGACTAAGTGTGAGATGTGTGCGGTCATGAGTGATTCCTGGGGTCTTCCTACTAGTATTCTCTCAATCCTAAAGTTCTAAGTGGTTGAGTTTTCTCAACAAACCTTATTCCTCAATCGCCAAGCCAAAACTCCCAAGAGATCCCAACTGGCCTATTTAATCCCTGCTTGCTCAATTAGGCTGCATATACAAGAAAACAAATGTTAGTACTTTTGTTCTTTTAAAGAATGACTTTTAATGATGAGGGGCTGCTCAGGTAGCCACTCCCTCATACTGGCTTATTTTTTAGAAGCTGAGGGGGAGGACCTTGAGGGTCCCTTGCCCCAGGTTTTGGTTGACGACCCTGAAGGTTCCTCACCCATATGTGTTCTTGCAGTTGAGGGAGGGGAACCTTGAGGGTTCTATGACCAAATGTTTTCTAGAGGTTGAGGAACCCTGGGGGTTCCTTCACCAATATGGATTTTCTATGGTCGAGAGACTCTGGGGGTTCCTTCGCCAATATGATTTTTTTGCGATTGAGGGACCCCGAGGGTTCCTTAACTAATACGGATTTTCTGCAATCGAGGGACTCTAAGCGTTCCTTCACCAATATGAATTTTCTACGATCGAACACTACAAGAAAATGACCCTTATATGACGATTTTTAAAATTGATTTAATGACGATTTACACGAAAATGTCATTAAAATTATGATAGTGTTATTGTTATGACAGTTTTTTAAAAAACGGACATTAAATATTAATTAGAACTATTTTACATTGCTTTGTATTTTGAAGAGTCATGGAAAACTACACATTAAATGACATTTTTCTATATTAACCAAAACAGATGACATTTATACGGCTGATTTTTTATCACCCGCAAACTTTCCCGCCCAATTATCATCCAAGTGCGCCTAGGAGAGAAATGAAAAAAAAATGCAACCCTATCCCAAATTCAAGCCCTATCTCTGATTTTGCAGTCCATCTCTAGCCGATTGTAGTCTTCGGAGAGGTTTCTCTCTCTCACATACCCCCCGACACACACAAAGGTTAACCTCTCGTCACTCACCTTCCCTTTATTTTCATTCTCTCTTTACCTTTTTCTTTGTTCATTTTTAATGGTAGATTTATATATTGTTTATGGTGTTAATAAATTCAAGTTTATTCATTTGATTTCTTATTAGATCTATGTTGTTATTTTGGTTTAACAGAGATTTGGGTTCTTTTCATGGGTTGCTTGATTTGAACGTAGTGTATTGATTTTGGATTTTATAACTTTAAACAAGTCAAAAAAGAAGAAATTTAGGATTAGTGTAATTCGTGTAGAAATCAACATTTTTTTTGTGAATCTCAATTTAGAACATGAACTCCAGTCTTAGAAAGAAACGCACCTCTACCCTATTTTTAATGAAAGAATCCCCCCCTGAGTCATGATTTTTTTGTTTTAATGATCCCTATGTTTCACTAAAAACACATATCCAAAAAGTTTCGAGAAGGGCGTATTGGCAATAAAATGTCTACTTCATGATGTTTCTTACATTAACAATAGTTTATTGGAGTTTATTGCTAAAACTTAAAAAGTAATTTTTCACTTTAGCCTAGATATTAAAGCCCCTAGTCAAATCCGTATCTGAATTAGAGATTTTCGATTGTAAGAAACCGTTTCATGACGGTATACAACTTGTGAGTATTATCCATTTATCTTGTATAATTTATTCAAAATGTAAAATTACTCTCAAATGCATTGTGATGCTTGGATGAATTAAGTTTGCAATTCAAAGGTTTACTTTCAGGAATGCTTTTTCAGTTAAGTCCTGTGAAAATATCATTTTTTCCTGATGAACACATTGTAGTTACTTTATGTTGAAAAAAATTATTACTGAGTATGCTCTGTTTTGTTAGCTATGTTTTTTGTCTGCTTAAAATTCTGAACATATCAAAAAATAAATTGCAGATTGTGTTATGTAAACTTCTCATGTAACTTACAATAATGGACATTTGTAGTTAGAATTTTCTTGAAGTTTTTCTTATGTCAAATGATTATCCTATCAAAACATTGCTAGGTGAATGGCTTATATATTGTTAGGGGGTTTCAGTTACACCCCATCTACAACATGCGTATAATTGCTTGCATATTCGTTAAAAGTTTGTTCATCTCATTATTTTTTTCCTTACTTTTTATGATTATATTAATTTTCTTTATGTTATCAATAATCTTGTAGTACTTATATTTGAAGGTTGAGGATGGTGTTGTCGTAGCATTTTCCCAACATCGACGTCCAAATTTGGTTCGATAATCCACACTTATATGGTCTATATTTTGTTCTACCTCTTATGTGGTCTAATATTTACTAGAATTTGATAGCTTCCTTATCCCTATTTATATTTTTTTACAAAATTGAATATAACAGTCATAGTAAATAAGGATTTTTAAATTTGCCTTTGTACATTGTCATCTTCCTCCTCAAAGGGTACTCTTCTTCTAGATTTATTGAATAATGACTTGTTCAATTCAGTGCTCAGGCTTGATTTGTTAACATAATTTGTCCTTATTGACACTCCCTTGCAAAATATATACATAATCATTCGTCTCTTTGCTTTGCTAATAACTATGTACCACCCGCCTCTTCAAAAGGGTGTCTTCTTCTAGGTTTATCACATAACAAATTGTTTAATTGAGTGCAAGCTTGCTTTGTTTACATATTTGTCCTTATTTGACATGCCCTTACAAAATATATACACAATCATTTATCTCTTTGCTGTGATAACAACTATGTACCCCACCCCCACCCCACACACACACACAAAAAAAACAACAATTAGTAAGGGTCGTATTGCGATTTATAATAGGAAAATGTTCTTATTTCAAATCAATTTCACTTCAATAAGGTGAAAATTTGAGATAATGTATGGGTTAGCGTAGATCATAACTTTGATAATACGCTCTAATATGATCCTTTTATTTTTCTATTTAATTGCAGATTCCAGATGATTGGGTGACCCCAAGTATACGGCGGCATATGGTAATGAATATATTATAGTCTTCCATCACTACACTATTTTTAACTTTAGAAATTCTAAGCCTGAAAATTCCATCTTATATAAGTAATTTTCTCAGTACTATAAGCATTTGTTGTTTGGGGGCACATGCTAGTTTATGCAGTTTCTTTCTTTTTATTTGCTTGTCTTATTTCTTTCATCATATTATTATTATCATTATTATTTGTTTAGTGGGCTTACACCATTGGTATGCGAGGATAAGTGATGTTCTTGTCTTTCTTTTAAAAGCATTTGGATTGATATGTTGGTATGTGTAGCATTACTCAATCTGGAATTCAACGAATAGAATTGTGTTTGATAATGAAAAGATGGAAGATCATGTCATTATTTCAATGATATTAAAGAATATCTCTTATGTCCTTTATGATAAAAGTTGTGAAGCTAGTTTTTCTACAGCAGAAAGTTCATTAGTTGCTATGTTGATAAATAAGATGCATAAGCCTCAATTGAGATCCCAAAGATTGTTTATGGCGAAAGTTGAATGTTGACACTACACCAAAAATAGAAATTTGGTACACCCTGATATTAAAAATCTGGCACAGTTTAAAACTGTGCCAAATTCTGGCATAGCTTAATGACAATTTGGCACACTTAAAAACAATGCCAAAATTTGGCACTTTGGCACTGTTTTAAAGTGTGCCAAAATTGAGTACACTTAACTAAAATATAAAATACCCTAAAAACTTCATTATCTAACTTTTTGGTATCCCGCTCACCCTCTCATTCTCGCTCACCCTCTCTATCTGGTTCGATTTCTCTCTCTCTCCGGTCAGTGTGGAAAGCTCTCTCCGATCAGCTCTCTCTCACTCCACTCATCCCAATCAGGTAATTTTTAAAAGCATCTGTATTTTTTTTAACCTACATCTGTACAAAGACAATATGTGTTTGTTGAATAAAGCCTCTAAGCTTCTTTAATTTCAATATGTGTTTGTTGAATAAATTAACCCTTGTTGGCAGGGGAAATATGGCGCAATGTTGGTTTTTTGGCTTCTTGGAATTGGGTGCCTCTTTTCATGGAACAGTATGCTGACAATCGAAAATTATTAATAAATAATTTTGTTCTATGTTTGATTATTATGGGTATTTGTAGTTCCGGAATATGTAAGATTGGTAATTTCATATGAAAAGTTTTCAATTTTATTTAAGAATTTAAGCAAAAACACTTTTATTTTGTAAACTCCAAATTAATGGGAACTAGATTATAGAAAATCACATAAGGTTGAAACAAAACATACTAGCACTTAAAGATGCCCAAGTGAACGGTTCACGAAAAAATCTAGCTTAATTTGATTAATTTTGGAGAAAATTAAAAATTTTATTGGCTTTTAACTACTTGGAAATAACCCCTGTATGTTCAAATAACCCCCTAAACAGTATTTTGCTGCAAAGACTCTGGAACATTTTAGCAACACGTGGGGGTTTTCGTAACAAAAAGCAGAGTATCACTCCAACTCCTTTGACATATAACTTCCTTAATTGTATAGAGGTACTGCCCCTCAAGAGTCCTTACTCTTTTATATCACCCAATCGCGCTAGGAACATTCGCAATTCAGGCATACAAAGAGGCAACAATCAATAGTAGGCAAAAAATCTCTTTGGATATGCTCTTTTCTTCATAATAGAATCAATAGTACACTCGTGCTAGGAACACTCGCAATTAAGCATTATATGCTATGTTTGATCATAATAGAATTTTATAATATTTCCTGCTACGGGTCTATGTTTATATGTAAGAATCATCTCATGTGCTGAACTTTAAATATTAGAAGAGGGAACAACATACCTTATACATAAGTCATGACTTAAAAGAGTTCCATCGAAGCTTACGGAACTCTGATTTTTCAAATGTATGGTGTGATGAGGAATGGTGGAGATTTTTGCTTCGAATCTTCATAAAATGACTATCATTCTTCGAGCTTCGGAATTATTTGAAGAAGGTATATGTTTAACTCATCCATAAAGCTAAGAATTATAGCTATTGAATAAGGATAACTTATGAGAAAACTTATAACTTGCCCACTCTTAATTAATTATTATATAAGTGGTTGCAATATCATTTCTAAATTTTTGGTTTTCACAAAGTTTGTCTCTAAGATTTTATATCTTAATTTTGTGAATTTTGATATTCATCTAGAGAAATGCCTCTTTCACATTCAAATTCTCTATGGAAGCCTTTCTTAAGAATTTCAAAAGCCAACTTCCTATTTATGTTGTAAACTAGTAATACAGCTATTCTTGTACATTAGTATGAACGCACCAGTCGATTCTTCAATAGCCTCACCGGGGTCGAGGTTCACTCACTTTCCCTTGATTCCCTTCACGAAGTTACCGAAGGCTTACTTGAAATGAACAAAGAAATTGTCCAAGTTATTCCAAAATGCAAAAAAGATAGATGGAAGAGAAATGATCTTTTTTATCTCATCCAAGATTACTTTGAGAGCAGCCTCCAAACTCTTAAGTTCTGCCTAACTCTTCAGAACTGCCTTAAATGCGCTCGTGATTGCCAACTCATAGTTCAATTATACAATTCGAGCTAGAACATAAGGACAATAACCACTATGGGGGAACTATGAATTATTCTAGGAATACACATGTAGTCCAATAACTTCAAAACTGTGGGAGACACTTTTTGAAGGATTTTTTTATTGTTTTAATTATTTATAAACGAGTGACCATGTTGGATAAGTTGAAAATTAAAAGATGCTCAAGTCAGTTTAATCATGGAGGAGAGTTTCCAATATAATATTTGCAGTAACTTTTACTGTTGTTTTGATTTGCTCTGTGGTGGTTGCATTTGTCACGACACAGTCTGTGGTGACAGCTTTGGTGGCTACAGATGCAGTGCCGTTAGGGTCAATGGGGAAATGGATCAATTCACTTTGGAAGAATACAATAATGAACTCATATAACAAAGAGAGATAAATCAGTTGAACCCCATAATGAAAAAGAATATGAGATCAAGTAAATGTTAAAAGAAATTTGGAAGTTGGTCTCAACTTTATTTTTCATCTTTGAGGCCATCTGTTTAGCTTCTTTATTGCTTGTAAAGTATGGGGATACTGAACTATCTGATAATCACATGAAATTTAAAATGCATTTCTTGATGACATAACATGCATTGAAAATACTAACTTCTTCCTACGTATTCATGACATGATAGTTGAGTCTTCAATTTTCGAATTCTATATATAATAGCCAGAACAAATGAGTTGGGGGAGGATCCAATTAGTTTGAGGTTAAACGTTACAGTGAAGAGTTTCATAGGGATGTGGATTATCTTCACTGTATTTATCCTTTTTGTGGAGCCTCGTGTCTCTGCCCCAAATTGTCGATATGATTAAGTAGGTACTTCATTAATTGATGATTTGGTGTTCTTTGTTTTAATAGGTGAAACGAGGGAGTTCTTCGTACTTTTTGCTATTTTGAATTATTATATGAATTTAGACACCCCTTTTACACATTGTATTTCAGTGCAACTGAATATTTGGGTGCTATAATTAGAAGGTCCTTGCAAATAATTGAAGAAATACACTATTATTATGCATAGTTAAAATAAGACATATCACTTGATATTTGTAAATGTATCACCGAAGACAAGGTCGCAGTAACAAATAGTTTAGTTCCTAAAACTACCAGGTGATGAACATAGGAGATTAGTGAAAGGAAACTTTCCTACCAGGAATATCTAATTTTTATTTAATGGAAGTATTAGAAATTATGATTTTATACATGGGAATCGACCAAACAGGGCTTGGATCATGCGCCTCTTTTCTCGTCTGAAGTGGTTGATTATCCGAGTTTCTCTTAGGGGGACCTCCCATAATATACCCTATTTAAATATTTGTTTTTTAATCATATATCAAATTAACCCCTCGCATAAAAATATCTTAAAAATTAGAGTTTCATTTGCGTCTAGTACTCACCATGCATACTGTAGCTTGTCACATAACTGTAAAGTTGTATTGATTATAATTCAATTTTTCTCGATATGACACTTTCATATTAATTGAAACTTAATACTGGGACTTTGACAAGCAGCGGTTCTGACAAACGTTCATGTTTCTTTACTTTGTTGCCTAAGTAAACATATTTTTTGAGCCAATACCTTTACTGTCTGGATATTTTATTTTTGAGATTCATTTCTTTCGAATTCAATCACAATTACATTCTCCTGTTGTTCCAATGTTCATAGACACCTGCAGTATCAGAATTGACTATTGGAGTAATGCAATGTCACTCGAGCGATGCTCCCATGGTAAGGTCATTGAACAAGTGGTGTTTAGTGGTTGTAGACGCAACATTCCTTACCCCTTCATCACTTCATTTCAAGTGGGATTCACTAGAACTAAGGGAACCATGCCTGGGTCCTTATCGGGAGGTTAACTTAGAGCCAAGATAAGATAACCACACCGATAAGTTCGTGATTAAATAGTGAGGCGGAGGGGGAAAATTTGAGGTTGCTTGAACCTTAATGGTCAAGTTCGTCCACTATATTCTTGTTCATGCAGAGAGTCGGTGACCTTCAGTGGATCCCAAGAAAGAATATGTTTTTAACTAAGGTCTATTTTGAAAAGCAGTGAAATTGAGAAATGGGGATCGTGGGAGTCAGTTGAAGGTGAACAGTGGTGCCCAAAGGTGGAAGAAAGTGCTGAATGTGGGTTGGAAAGATGTAAAGAGAAGGAGCAGATATGATTTCTTTTATTTTGGATACCGAAACCCCATTTGGTTTCTTTATTAAAGGAGGATATATAGGTGATCTCTCTAGTGCTATGACATGCCAACCTATCGAGTCTTCCAAATTGGGAGCTAACCCCATTAAATGAGAAATGCGCAGGGACAAATTTGGTTCGAGAAATAAATGGGGGTCAAAGGTGAAATGACCCTCTTTTTACCATTAGTGAGTGGGTGTCACTGTTTCTTAATATGTTTGGCAAAATGTTGTTGATTCAGTGGCGGTTTGAGGTTTGTTGGTAGTTGATGATAGTGATCAGTGATGTGATTACATAAAGAGGGTCTCAGTTGACGTCATGATAATGGCGGACCTTAGCACTATTTTCAAATTTTGATTTGTCCGGACAATTGCATACCATATGACCTACAATTATGGACTACATGTACAGATAGTTTGGATATAAAATGTAGCAGTTGAATTCTTACTAAAATTACGAGGGATTATGCAATATTTTTGTGAACCAGCGAAAGGTGTCCAATCCAGACGGAGGTTAAACGAATTTACCTACTGAGTTTTTAGGCTATCGTGAATTTACCATGGATGATTACCTACGTATGAATTCTTTCCTTTCTGAATACAATCCACATAGTTTTTTGTTTCTAAAAAAAGTCCCTCCGTTGAACGGATCTTTTGATTATGGCCTCTCGATGAATAGGAATTTTTCAATGTGAATTGTTTGTGAATATGAACTTTTGGATGCGATGCAATTACTTAATCTAATTCATAGATAAATTTCCGCTTAATCTGAAGCTATATGGACCATATTCTAATACCTAACAGTGTTTTGTACATATTTTTTGGTATTTTGTTTCCAAAGTGATCTAATTGTTAAAGACTCAAAATTATAATTAAAGCTAATTATAGAGAAATATATAATTCCTATGATCAGTAATGTCGAAGTATTTGTTTTAAAATATTTACAATTCATTTTGATTTTTTTTGCTGAACATGCAGGATTCGTATGGCATGATTGAGAAAACAATCAGATCTCTGGCCAACTTTTACTCAAAGGCAGGCTTATCTGCTCAGCTTCCAGAGCAGATTGAGTTTGAAATTCTAAACGATTTAGACATAGAGGACGAGTTTTTGTAGAGCATGTTAAGTTTGAAATTCAAAAATATTTAAACTAGTAATGCAGTTATTCTTGTACAGTAGTATGAATGCACCAGCTGATTCATCAGTAGCCTCGCAGGGGTCGAGGTTCACTCACTTACCCTCGATTCCCTTCGCGAAGTTATCGAAGGCTTACTTGAAATGAACAAAGAAATTGTCCAACTTATTCCAAAATTGCAAACAAGATATATGGAAGAGAAATGATCTTTTTTATCTCATCCAAGATTGCTTTGAGAGCAGCCTCCAAACTCTTGACTTCCTCCTAACTCTTCAGAACTGCCTTAAATGTGCTTGTGACTGCCAACTCATCGTTCAATTATACAATTCGAGCTAGAACATAAGGAAAATAACCACTATGTGGGAACTATGAATTATTCTAGGAATACACAAGTAGTCTAACAACTTCAAAACTGTGGGCGACCCTTTGTATTGTTATTGTTGATAGTCCATGCCCGTGATGGGATTTATACTGTTGTTGTTGTTGTTGTTGAATGCCCGAGGTGGGCTTTATATTGTTGTGGTTGGTTAAACATGCGATGTTTAATTTCGGAGTATTAAAAAAATAGAGGAAACTCAATTGAAATTTCCATAAAACCTTCCCCATTTATCTCTTTCATGCGTTAATAAAGAATAAAGTAAAAATTAACTTTGAGATTATGCATATGTTTAATTGTGATGTCCGTTTGGGCCTTTATATTATTGTTGATTGTGAATGCGCAGGGTGGTATTTATTTTATTATTATTGATAATGAATGATGCCCGGGGTGGGATTTATATTGTTGTTGTTGTTGATGATGATGATACTAAATGCGCGGGGTGGGCTTTATATTATTATTGATGGTGAATGCCCATATTGCGCTTTATATGGTTGTTGGTTAAAAATGTCATTATTTTGGATTATTAAAAAACAGAGGAAATTCTACTTAAATTTTCATGGTACTTTTCCCATTTATCTCTCCCACGCCTTAATAAAGAATGAAGTAAAAATTAACTTTAAAATTATGCAAATGTTTATTTTTTGTGCTCGATATTATATTAGAATACCATTATTGTTTGAGCTATATTCTTTATATGGTTAATCTTTTTTAGTTGTTAATTACTATTTGTTTCCTTCTTTTGTTCACATATCGACCCCGTTATTGCCTATTGCGTATTCGATGTAGTTGTTGCTAAATTGGGTTTCCATGCTACACGAATGGAGCTAATGTTGAATTTTAATTTGCTATTTTTTATGTCTATAGTATAGGTTGTTTTAGATATATTTTTGTTTGAGAGTTGTCTAGAAATCAATTGGGAAACTGTTGGTGTATATTTTTTTTAATTTCAAATATTAATGACAATTTTTATACTTATTGTTCAAGTCATATTGGTACATGGAATTTGCTACTTTGAGTATGGAAATTTGTGTTTTGAATTTGCAAATCGTAGTTTTATGCATGATATGCTTGGGATATTTGAATAGTACATTGCAAAAAAAGAAAGGAAAAAAAACTTTTATGATGATTTATAGTTCACATATAAAAACGGGTATGTTCGATGACTATTTTATGTACGTTGTCATTATAATTAACAAAGTAACCGTCTTAATAGGTACCTTTAATGACGGTTTGTACGAAAAACTGTCATAATATGATGGTTTGTTGTGACGATTTTGTCAACACTTATTTTATTAAGACACACAACATTATTGTTAATGACAGTTTGTACGAAAAACTGTCGTAATAGGATGGTTTGTTATGATGGTTTTGTCAACATCAATTTATTATGACACACAACATTACGACGGTTTTTAAATCTTTGAAAACCGTCATAAATAACCTTTTATGACCCTTTTTCTCCGTCATAAAAATGTCTATTTCTAGTTGTGGAAGAACCTTGGGGTTTCCTTCACCAATATGAATTTTCGGTGATTGAGGGACCCTGGGGGTTCCTTCACCAATATAATTTTTTTGCGGTCGAGGGACCCTAGGGGTTCCTTCACCAATATGAATTTTCTGTGGTTAAGGGACCTTAGGGTTCCTTCGCCAATATGAACTTTCTGTGGCCGAGGGACTCTGGGGTTTCCTTCAGCAATATGAACTTTCAGCGGCCGAGGGACTCTAGGGGTTCCTTCACCAATATGGTCTTTCTGTGATTAAGGGACCCGGGGGTTCCTTCACTAATATGGATTTTCTGCGGTCGAGGGACCCTGGGGGGTTCCTTCACCAATATGATCTTTCTGCGGTTGAGGGACCTGGGGGTTCCTTCACCAATATAGATTTTCTACCATTGAGGGACCATGGGGTTCCTCAGCCACATATTTTCTATGGACTAATGTATTTGGGGGACCCTTACCCCAAAATATAATGGCTAAACTTGAGGCACCCTTCTACAATAAGTAGGGAACTTCAGGCACTCATGAACTGTGGATGACACTACTTCAAACTTTTTCAATCCTACTCTGTCGAGGATGATGTTATAGGTTTACTGAATATTCTTATCTATGATAAAGAAGCAGATCTTCTCAGTCCTGCATGCTGGCCAGGTTTCGATCAATATTTCCAATTTGATTGTTCCAAAAGGATAAACCTCTTCTCTGGATAAACCTATTAAAGGTCTATGATACGGTTCCAGTTTGTTATCTCATAACCACATACTATAAAAATAATTGTATAACATAACATCAGCTGAACCACCATGATTTGCTAGAATTATTGTAACACTTTCTTCATTATTCTGAAGCTGACAACCAATGGGTCATCATGAGGGTAAAGCACTCCTGATAAGTCATTTTTAGAAAAGCCAATGACTAACTTGTCTTTATTTACCTTCTTGGACTGACCATTTACCTCATCTGCTAAGTTGATTCATCGAACGTAAGAACAAGTTTTGGCCTCATTTAAGTAGGCATTTATCTTGGCAACTTCATCTCCACCTCCAGCAATTACGCCTCCAATAAAATAATAACCAAAAGATATCATTGTTATATCAACTTCTAGCTCTCGAGGTTTCTTTGGAAAGTCTGGATCATCTTTGGAGTCGCTATCTCAATCTCTTTTCCTGTCGTCTTTTCCTTTACAAGGTGATTCTGATCTCCTTTTAGATTCTCGACCTTCTATTCGATCAATAAACTTGGTCGGCTTTCCTTGGTGGATAATAGATTCAATTTTATTTTTTAGGGTAATACATCTATCAGTAGTATGCCTGTGGTCTTTGTGAAAATCACAATATTTGGACTTATCTCTCCGGTTGGGTGGTGATTTCAACTTTTTAAGCCATTTTAAGTCCTTACTTCCCCTAATTTCTTCCAAAATATGATGCACACCAATGTTAAGTGGGGTATATTCCTCATACTTCTTGGACTTCTCGACTTTCTTATATATCTGTTCCTTCTTTAATGAGCTCTTCTGGCCATCAAATTTAGTTCAGGGGACTTGTTTCACAGTCATAGCTTCCTCAGTGTTCATGATCTTACCAGCCTTCACCATTAGTTCTGTTATGGTTTTAGGAGTTTCTTTTGCCAATGCATAATACAACTTCTCGGGAAGCAACCCACTCATTGAAGTTGTGATGGAAATATTTTCTTCATAGTCTACAACTTCTAACTTTTCAGTATTAAAGCGAGTAGTTTCTCCTGGTCGTTAATGAACACTCAGTAGGTGGGCTACTTTCTTGATCGAGTTAGCTCCAAAGAAGAAATGGATAATGAATAATTCAGCAAGCTGCTAAAAATTAGGACTTTATCATCGGGGTAAATTGTTATACCATATCTGAGCTAATCCAGTGATGGTACTTGAGAAAGCCCGACAACGCATTTCATCAGAAACATAATAAATATCAGTTGCAGTCTGATATTATTTAACATGGAAGACATGATCTGTCTTACCATCATACTTAGGAATGACTGTTGGTGGTTTGAATTTGGAAGGTGTAGGGAAATCCACAATGGCCTAAATGAAGGGAGATCCCTTCACAAAACTTTTTTATAGAGGATTCTTAGTCTTGGTCATATCCCCCAAGAGATCTTTCAGTCGTTGTATTGACCCTTTCCAAGAA
The DNA here is from genome assembly GCA_949130495.1 of Sambucus nigra. Lineage (NCBI taxonomy): Eukaryota > Viridiplantae > Streptophyta > Magnoliopsida > Dipsacales > Adoxaceae > Sambucus > Sambucus nigra. Next base: position 42,162,998 of record OX422216.1, on the reverse strand, counting down.
TGATCTTCTTGCTTGGATTTGGTTGAGGCAACTTTGGCATTTCTACCACGTGTTTGTGATTAGCTCTCTTTATAAGAAGTTTACTCGACATGTACGGATCCTCAGATGCTTGCTCTAAACCTAGATGATCCTTCTCGATTTTCAGCATGATGATCATGCAATCTGGCTGGTTCTTTGTAATGCCCTCTAGTTGTCCGGGGACCAACACAATCATAATTTTTTTTTAGGTTCAAGTCTTAGGGAGGGGGAGGGGGTAATACTTGAACCCCTAACCTCTTGCAAAGCAAGGGTTGGTGGTAACCATTGGGGCAAGCCCCTTTGGTTCAATCAAAGGTTTAAGCCTTGCTTAACCTCTCCAAGATGCTCGATCGTTCAGGAAAGAGAGAATGACCATTATAGTAATCAGTGGATTTTACTGAGGAAGTTTCTCCTGGGCGATAAGACCTATCACGAGAGGACCTGGAATAGCTATGTCTTTCATCTAGGAGGAGGAGGAGGTATCTCCCTCCTACGGGATGAAGCGATAGTAGACCTAGCTTGTAGTGAATGAGCCAACTGCCTCACCATTTCTTGCATTGACTCTTGCCCTTTGGAAAGATTAATTAAGATTTCTTGTAAATCTACTGCAGTAGGATGAGCAAATGGTGTGAAAGTATTACCTCCAACCATAAAGATATTTTTTAAAATTGTAGTCATTCTTCAGAAAGGATCTAAAGATGAACTAACAGAGAGAGATGACAAGCAGTCATCCCAAAGACGACACCAATCTGTTGATGTCTAAATTTGGTATTGATATAATCTTATCCCTATTGTACCAAAGTTATGAGCACATCTAAAAATATATAAGCGTTACGTAAGACAAGCAAGACAACAAAAGTTTTTAACGTGATTCAGCTAAGGAAAAAATCTTACATCCATGGTTATAGTATTTTCCCTTGATCTAAGGGAAATAGTGTATTTATAATGATTCGAAAACCAAGGGGGTGTAATTACTTTATATATTCGATCATTTACACCCAAATACAATAAATGTGACGGTTGATCGTCAAATGCTCGTGTGGAATTGTTGTTGATAGCCCCCATGTGGGCGAACTTTCTTTTTCTTGATGGTTCACTTTCCTAGTTATGGTCGGCCAGTTGGCCGACCAAGTATCTTTGGGGCTGACCATGTATATATAAAGCTGAGAGGTAGATGTTTATGAGGACAAGTGTCCCTATGTCATTTGGCCACAGGGATGAATATTTTAACCCACCATACCGAGATTGAAATTGAAGATCCATTTCTTGCATAAGGCCAGCGTAGCCTGTAGAAAGTGCGCTACAACGGAATAATGCGACTTTTCAAATCAATCCAATTTTAATTAACTCAAATTTTAGTTAAACCCTAACACATGCATCTAGGTGATTAAAGGAAAGCAATATCAGGAAAAATCCCCGAAGGGAAAAACCTTTTATTTCATTATAATTTGTAAGCAACTTACACCGATTACAATGAAATAGATTTTGATACACGATTACCCATAGGCATCGATCAGTGACGTGAGTAATGAATTATACGCAGCAATCTAGAAAACCACAGTCCTATCTTCAGCCCAGGAATACCGCAGCACTCCCTATGAACCTCAGTCCAAATTAGTAAAGAATCTTCACGCAGCAAGATCCTCAATGACACGCAGTAATATGATGTAGATATACCCTCTCTACTAGAGCAAGGTCAGCAAGATCGTATTTTGAGTTCCAAAAAAATTCACATAAGATTGGGATGTTTTGTGAATTGAAAAACAAAGGATTAAACCTCTAAAGTGAGAAGATAAAATTCGTACTGTAATTTTCAGAAAACGTAGATAGTTTTTGCACGGTCTTCTTTTAAAAAACAGAGTTGGAGAGTCCTATTTATAAAATACTTAAGGCGGCGGCTCGTTCAAACGAGATTGGATGTCGTTTGAACGAGATCCAATGTCGTTTGATACTTCACACGACACATCTTGTCCTTTGAAAGAAGTACGGTGTCATTCAAACGATACATCTAATGATCCTAGGTGGCTCTCACTTGGCAACCCTCGGTGCCTCTCTCTTAACAACCCTAGGAGGCACTCTCCCATGAGTGGGTATGACTTTGGGAATGGATGCAACCTATTTTTCAAAAACAATACCACCCCTATCCTTTTTTATTTCGACAGTGCCTAAAATCTTATCAAGCTTTTAAGACCTAGACTCCAAATCAAATTTCACTTTACTCGAATCTCTTAAACTTTTCTCAAGTTCACCTATCCTAGATTCAAGTACGCACCTAAAATCCTCAAACTCAAGAAGCTCCTTTTTCATAGCCTCCATCACCCCTCGAAGACTATATTTCTCTCCCTCGACATACTCAAGCTTCTCTCACAAAATTTTCTCGCATGCCCTAAGATCTTCAACTAAAACATCATTATTTTTTAAGGCACGCTCTTTCAATTAAGCTTTTAATTTCAAATTTTCTTTCTTTATTTTCAAAGCTTCAACATAAAGTTCATTGAAAGCCGTTTGCAAGTTACGCTCATCTACACTTCCATCCTCACTCTCATCACCCTCACTATCATCAATAATCCCTCAGGTGGGAAGCTCTCACCTAGAAGCATAAAAAACTTCTTCTTCAGAATCACTCTCATTAAGGGTAGAAACATGAGATGTTGGTTTATTCAATTTCTTCCTTAAATTTGTGGGACACTCATCTATCGTGTGACCAACACCCTCATAACCCGAACACCTCTCTGAATCATTTTTAACGAAATATTTAAAACAAGAGTTCGTGTGAATTTTCCAATTAGATTTTTCAAAAAGTTGACATCGAAAATCATCAAAATCACCAAAAGTAATTTTTAAGAAAATTTTGGATTAAACACAATAACATAGTGCAACAGGCTCTGGTACCAATTTGATGACGTGAATAGTCAAATTGTATCAGCAAAAATACGTGAAAAATAGGATCACGCGATAAATTAGCATAACCCGCTCTGATACCAATTTGAAGAAAGTGCGCTACATTGGAATAATGCGACTTTTCAAATAAATCCAATTTTAATTAACCCAAATTTTAGTTAAACCCTAACATATGCATCTAGGTGATTTGATAACATAAAATCAATAAGCATGCAAAGGAAACCAATATCAGGAAAAATCCCCGATGGGCAAAACCTTTTATTTCACTATAATTTGTAAGCAACTTACACAGATTACAATGAAATAGATTTTGACACACGAATACCTGTAGGCGTCGGTCAGTGTCGTCAGCAATGAATTACACGCAACAATCCACAAAAAATGTAGTCCTATCTTCATTCCAGGAATACCGCAGCACTCCTTATGAACCTCAGTCGAAATCAGCAAAGAATCTTCACGCAGCAAGATCCTCAATGACACGCAGTCATATGATGTAAATTTACCCTCTCTACAAGAGCAAGATCATCAAGATCGTATTTTGAGTTCCAAAACAATTCACATAAGATTGGGATGTTTTGCGAATTGAAAAACGAAGGATTACACCTCTAAAGTTAGAAGACAAAATTCGTACTACTGTTTTCAGAACATGTAGATAGTTTTTGCAAAGCTCTTCTTTTGAAAAATGGAGTTGGAGAGTCCTATTTATAAATGACTTAAGGCGGCAACTCGTTCAAACGAGATTGGATGTCGTTTGAACGAGATCCAATGTCGTTTGATACTTCGCGCGACACAGCTTGTCGTTTGAACGAAGTATAGCGTGGTTCGAACGAGATGATTAAAATAATATTTTGTCATTTATCTTTTCCTCGCTAAATGCACCACCTCAAACACTTCCAAAAAATATATTTTTGATGAAAAACATTTAAAGCTCCATTCCAATACTTAGAAAATATTTTGTAAAAAATATCACAATACTCTAAGTGAAATGCTAAGGTAATTAAACAAAACCTTAACAAAATTAATCTCGCGGAGACTCCTTTGATGAAGAACTTTGTTATTCGGATCCGTCTTGATGCTTGAAAGATCTTGAATAATTCTTCGACGGTTGTAACGGTATACGACATACTCTAATGTAAACAGGACTTATAAAATATGTCCTTACATACCCTTGTTATTTTCAAGTAATTATAGATATGCTCGTACGCACAACTCAGCCTTTGGACTCATAACTTGGGTCAACCAAAGATGTATAATTCTTCGACCCATTTTTGACAAAAAAATTTAGTGGCAATTGTGGGTGCAAAATCATAAAGACTCAACTCTTCGCAGCCCAAACAGGTGCAACGTGCTGCCAAAGTTAGGTTTAACGTCACATGGATAAATATGAAAATATATTGCATGGATAATTATGAAGACTCATCTTGGTTACCTACATTCTCGGGCGAGATAAACATGAATTACAAACGAGCCAATAACGAGTTACAAGAGTTTGTGCACAGCTTAACTACTCTTATCACTATAAATAAAACCCCTACCTAGAGGCAATGTGCATGTAATTTTGAACCTCTAGAGAATTAATAAAACTGAGAAACCCTCCATGGACGTAGGTAGTTGCCAAACCACATAAATCCAGTGTGTTGTGATCTTTACATGCTCTTTTAATTCCTTTGCCTTCTTGGAATTATTAATTATGATTTCTTGCACTCACACAAATAATAGACAAAAACTAAATTTGTTCCCCGTCCTTCCCTGTGAGATTTTTGTCAAACTATTTCATGCCCATAGTTGATTTAAATTTTTAGGGCCACTCCGACTAATTTTATTCGACTTCCTGACATAACAAAACTACATTAATTAATAATTGGGTTCCATTGATTATCATTAGAATACCAACCAATGAATGTTTTCCATGTTAGCAAGTCATGTCAAATCAGTCAAAATTTTGAGTTGTCATAAAATTATTCTAGTTAATCGTCTCACATCCTTTTCACAACAAAGGAAAAAATAAATTAACCCCAAGGGGTTGGTAGAGTAGAACTCAACTTGGAGTAAGGTCTTGCTCTCCCAAGCTCTTGAGTTCGATTCCCTTCACCCCCAAAACTTAAAGTATTTTTTTTATTTCACAAGCCTTGTTCTGGGTAGAGAAATTACTCAAAAGTGCACGCACGCTGGTCCGGGACTGTTGATACCAAAATTTACCAACTTACGTGGAGCAATTACAAGCCAGCATGTGTCATCCAATGTGGCACAAGTCTAAGTCATCATGATACAAATCCCAAACCAACGAGGGAGACTGACCAACAGAGAAGAGAGACCAACGAGGGAGCTCGACCAACTGGGAATATCGACCAACATCAAGGAGTCCAACTAGTATAGCCAATGAAATGCCAGAAATCTTATGTTTAATTCTCATTATGTATTGATGAAAAGGCCTAACAAATGAAGGCATTCCATCCTTTCACATGGCGATTATTGACACCCCTCTTGGGCTATAAATACATTATAACACCTTCATTGCAAGGGGACCAAAAAAATTAATCATGGCAGTTAAGCAATACACAACAGTGGACGTAGGGTTTTCCATTGAGCTGAACCACTTTAAAAATCTCATTTATCTTATTTGTTCTAATTATTTATCTGTGATCAATTAATTAGGCCTAGTCTAGTTTTTTGCATCAACAGATTGACGTCGTTTGTGGTAAAGTATTGCTAAACGTTTTCACTAATTCATCATATATGTATGATATCACTGAAACAAGTAACAGAAATGAGAGAATTCTGCCTAATCCCTCTGCCCCCCCCCCCCCCCCCAAAGTAACAATGATTTAACTGGAATTTTGGCTAGCCTGGCCAAAGGTCAAGAGGCTATGCAGGATATGATAAGATAATTGGCCCAAACTCTTCAAGCCAAAGTTTCTGCACAGTCCAATCAAAGGAATATGCCATCGCCGCCGATAAGGAGTGTTAGGCATAGCCATTCTAGAACTTCAAGGGATCCTTCGTACCATCCTGGAGCAACTTCTTCTATCAGGACTCCTAATTCCTTTGATGGACAGTCCCTCATTCCAGAAAGACTAAGTGCCTTAGAAAGGTTAAGTAGGTTTTATCCTTTCGATCGTTTGGGACCCAGGGGAAATAAAAATACCCTTCGGGTTGCGTCGAGAAATACTCGATGACCAAGCGACTTAAGGGAAGGTTCATCCCAGTCTAGATCGAATGCCCAACGAACTGCTTGGTCCAGTCAAAGAGAAGGTTCGTATGAGGAAAGCTCAGAACAATCAGTTGGTCAGAACGAAAGAGTCGTCACCAACAGATCTGGTATTGGAAATGATGCTTAGAAGGGGTCCATTCAGCGTTTGGAAGATAGATTGGGAGAAATGTCCAAGGCCAAGAATCCTCTCCAAAGAAGTTTTGTTAAGGGATCGCCCTTTGTGCAAACCATTGTAAATTTCCCTACACCCACCAAGTTTAAAGCTCCAGTGGTTACTCTCAAGTATGATGGAAAGACTGATCCGGTTCTTCATATAGAACAATACCAAGCAGCGACTGATATCTATGTTGTCCCTGATGAGATGAGGTGCAGGGCATTCTCAAGAACAATCACTGAATCTACTGAAATTTGGTATAATAGTCTTCCTCGGGGCAAATTTTAGCTTCCCACAACTCGCCGAGCTATTCATTGATAATTTTTTCTTTGAAGCCAAACTAGTGAAGCGAGTAGCTTATTTTCTTAGTATGAGATAGAAGGTAGGATAAAGTACCACGGATTACATCACTCGTTTCAACAACGAGAAATTAGAGGTTATTGATTACGACGAGAATACTGCAATTACTGCCCTCATGAGTGGTTTGCTCCCTGACAAACTATATTATACTTTGGTGAAAGATCCCCCAAAGATGATGACAGAACTTATGGCCAAAGCAGTGAAGATTATGAATGCCGAGGAAGCTATGACAGCTAAAAAGAATTCAGATGCAAAGGTAGCAGCGAAGTCTGAAGGGAAGTCGGATAAGAAGGATCATAAGAATCATAATGAGCATAAGAATTTGAAGGCAAAAGAAACTCTAGATCAACTCAGAAAATATACCAATTACACTCCCTTAACGGTGGATATACATCATGTTTTCGAAAAAATCAAAGCATAATAATGATTTGAGTTGGACTGAAAAGTTAAGGTCACCTGTTGATAAGAGGGATAAGTCCAAGTATTGTGAATTTCACAAAGACCATGGCCATACGACCAATCGATGTATTACTCTCCAGAATGAGATAGAGGCGCTCATTCGACGAGAAAAATTGGACATATTTGTTGATCGGCAGGCTGGAGGAAGATTTGACGGTAGAGGTCGACAGAGATCTAAATCTCGTGTTAGGACTAGAGAAGAGAAGAAGATGAACCATGATGTTGGTCCAGAAGACAATCCTGATATCCCCAAGAAGCGTAGGAAACCTGAACGCGAGGTATTCACACTCATCTTTGGATCTTTTGATTGTCATAAGATTATAGGTGGAGATGCAGGAGGAGGAGACCATACAGCTAAAAGGAAGGCTTACCTCATTCAGGCTCAAGCTTATTCCTATATCCAGCAAATCAACCTTGTCGAGGAAGACCGACCAAGGAAAGTCAACAAGGATAAGCTCGTAATTGGATTTTCCAAGAACGATCTCTCTAGAGTATTGAATCCTCATGATGATCCTTTAGTGATCAAAGTCAGAATGAAAGACATAGTGGTAGCAAGAACACTAGTGGATAACGACAGTTCGACGAACATTATATTCTATTCCTATTTTGATAGTTTGGATTTAAAACTCAGCCAACTGGAGCCTTACCGCATTCCCCTCATTGGATTCTCTGGTGAGAAGGTATTTCCATTAGGAATAATCAAGTTAGATGTGTTGATCGGGACATGGTCGGCGACAAGGATAGAGAAAGTGAGATTATTTATAATGGACAAAAATGTTCATTCTGCTTACAACATGATCATGGGAAGAGTAGGTTTGAAGAAATTTGAAGTTGTACCTTCTACTATTCATCAATGCCTGAAGTTCCCGACCAACTTTGGAGTTGGAATAGTAAAAGGAGATCAGAAAATATCTCGGGAATGCTACTATTTATCTACTAAGAAGGAAGATATGACAGAAGTAAATAGGAAAACAACCACTTATCAAGTGGATATGTCTGAGCCAAATAGTGAATTTGAGGTTGGAACCTTAGATCCAAGAGATGAACCAGATCTTGTAAAAGGCCAGGTGATGGAGGAAACATAAAGCATTGTTCTGGACGATGATAAACCAGAGCGAACAACTCAAATAGGAGCGTCATTGGATTCGATTCTTAAATAGGAGTTGATGGCCTTCTTGAGACAAAAAAGCAGGTGTTCGCATGGAACCACGAAGATATGCCTGACATAGACCCAAATTTCTTGTGCCACGAGCTTAATGTTAATAAGGAGGTTAAACTTGTAAAGCAACGAAGAAGAGTTTTCAGCTTGGAGAAGAACCAGGCTATATAGGAAGAAGTAAAGAAGCTTTAAAAAGCTTCTTTATTGAAGATGTGAAGTACCCGGACTGGTTGGCAAACGTAGTTATGGTCAAGAATAAAAACAATAAGTGGAGGATGTGTGTGGATTTTACTGACTTCAACAAAGCTTTCCCAAAGGATCATTTTCCTTTACCACAAATTGATTAACTGGAGGATGCTACTTCGGGGCAAAAGCTGCTGAGTTTTATGGATGCATATTCTGGTTATAACCAGATCAAAATGAAGCCAGAAGACAAACAAGTACTTCCTTTATTACTCCCCGAGGAACTTATTGATGCAATGTTATGCCGTTTGGTCCTAAAAATGCGGGTGCCACTTGTCAAAGACTGGTGAACAAAGTATTTGAGCAACAAATAGGAAAGAACATGGAGGCATATATTGACGATATACTGACAAAGAGCAAAAAAGTTCCTGATCATATTGCCAACCTCAGTGATCGACGCGTGAAAGGTGTGCACGTGTAAGGGCACAGTCGTTGTTTTCGTTTCACCGCGATGATACAAACAAACCTAAGTTACAACTACACTTGCGAGGAAAGCACAACGGTAAGTCGGGTATCGAAAATCCACAGGGACGAGTTGCTGGAATTTATATGATTTAGTACTCCGAAATAAAAGGGAAAAAGGTGATTATACACAAAAAGGAAAAGATGCATAAAAGGAAAAATTAATCTAGACGAGGGTATTGAAACTAGATTAACAAAGCGAGCAAAACAATAGGTTGCGTCGAATATCCCTCACCCGAGTTAATTAGAATAAAATGGATATATAGGTCGACCAGTTATTACGAATGCGTCTCGTTTCGACAGTTTATTGAACCAAGGGTTGTCACGCCTCAAAATCCGCATAAAAGCCTGATAAGATTTTGGCGTCAACAAATATCCCAAAAATTATGCACGCAAGGTCGTAAGCACGGGACATACACGATATGCCCCGTCAAATCTCTTAGGCGCAATAACTAGGACAACGTACCCGTAATAGATCCGTAAACACCATCACCAAAGCAAAGTAACGCGTCAACTCGAGTGAGTTCCATTCAAACACAACCTAGACTAAATTAGCTAGAAAGCATATTAAAAAGCGGTAAATAAACGCGGTAAATCTATACTACAAAGCAAGTAAATCAAATCATGTAAACTATTTATGAAAGCATGTAAATTACACTGCAAAGCAAGAATAGTGGAAATACAACTTATATTAATGAATAGGGAAGATGAAAGTACCAATTACAAACCCTAAAGGGTGTCAAACCAAGAGAGGAAGAAGAAGAACTCTCAAATCCCCCAAACCTTAACCTAAAACTATCTAAAATCTATTTTAAACCTTAATATATGATATTTACAACAAAAAAGCTTTAGTAAGTGGGAAAAAAGAAAAGAAAAGCAAAATATCTCATAAAAACAGGGGATCGATCGATCGACCCCTTTTGGTCGATTGATCGATGGCAAAATACCAAGCCCACTGTCTCAGCTCGATGGCCAAATGTGAAGGATCGATCGATCGATCCCTTTGATCAATCGATCGATCAAGCAGGTCTGCATAATCTTCCCCCTGCTTTGATGTGCTTTCTTTTCTCCTCCGCTCAAATCGCCATAACTTATTCATTCTAAATCGATATCGCGCACCGTTCGCGGTCACGTAAAGTTTGCGAGGAGGGATACAACTTTCGTGTAGATGTTGGTCCAACTGCCCATTCTATGAAAAGATTAAAATAACCTTGAACGTGCGATCGCGTACGAAAATCGAGCGAAAATCGTTCGAACTTAACACTTAGCATCCAAATACCTATAAAAGCTCAATTAGCCCCTGCAAAACATGTTAACGTAGAAATACGAGGTTGTCTGGTTAACGAGCATAAATATAGGTAATAAGATACCCGAGGGGGCCAAACTGCATCGGTTCGAGGGATGAAATACACAATATTTACGTCGCATCACACCCCCTAACTTACACATTACTAGTCCCTAGCAATGAAATAGAATGCAACAAGAACTACAAGCAAACCTAAAATAAGAGATAGTACAAAAGTATAGTATAAAATTAAAAGGCCACTTTCGCGGGCGATTCTATTGCATTTAGCATATGCAATAAGCCGTTAAACCCCTAGGTTACCCTAGTGGACGAGTGTCATCTCGTGAGGGTTTTCAGGGATGATACCCACAAACATCACATGGTTTCCTCAAAATATGCCCAAACCAACATGCGAAAAGCCCAATAATAACGAAAAAAGATTTCATACGCATTATTAGCACATTGAATGAATTCAAACAAAAGTTCAAATCATTAACATTATAGAATGCACCTCATAGAATTGAAACCTTAAAATGTGGGAGGGGAGCGATCACATGCAAAGTGTGATTTGGAAAAAACTTAAATAAACCGGATAAACGTTAAAGCAAGCATGCGTTGAATCCTCACGGGCATTACACTCATCAAGCGAATTCACTCGAAATAGGGAGGTAACATACGGAACATGCGGGCATAAAGAGTAAATGTAAATGGAAACTAGGACACACACATGTCACACATGAAGAACACTATATATAAACTAAAAAACTGTAATCTCAATGAAAGATACCGCTCATTAAAGGAGGCGAAATGCATTTTCACAAATTATCAAAACTATTTAAATATTTGAATTACATCAACTTAAGATCACATAGGACTTGTAAAGGGTTATAATGTAGGCTATGCTAGGGTACGAAATGAAAGGAATGTATATTCGGATTCAAAGTGTTCGGAATGAAAACTCGAGATAATGGGAAAATGCGGGAAATATTAAAATTGGAAAACAAGTTTTAAAAAGGCATTAAATATATCAACGGGGAGAGTAATCAAAGCTTATAGAACTATATACAACATTTACACACTTCTCTTTCTTTTCTTTTCTATTATTCTTTTTCTCTTGTTTTCTTTTCTTTTCTTTTGCCACTTTACTCTCTCTTTTTCTTCTCTTTTTCACTACTTTCTTTTCTTTACTTATCAAACTCTCATATGCCTAAATTGCAACCGACATCACAACAACAACATTCAATCCCAAGTAACATTCCAAACAAAGGTATGGAAGGTGTATGCATGGTTTAAAACTCCAATGTGGAGTTGGTTATGGGAATGGGGTTATGAAACGAAAGGCAATATTTAGGCTCAAGGGGGTTAACGAGGGTAAACATATAAGGGTGAGGTCAAGGTAAATATGGGTGATATAACAAAGAGGGCCTATGATCATTTCACAAAGTTTACGCAATTCTCGAGTCAAAACAAACTTTGAAAATCATGCTCAAGTAATACATTTCAAGTATAAACTCAATTAATTAATGATCAAATGAAAGAATAGTGATATTACCGACGAATTCAACATTTTCAATGAGAAAAGAATAGTGTATACACTCACAAACGACAAAATTAGGTACAAAGCTTACTCGGTGTAAGTATATACAATGTAACAAAAGATTACCAAGTTATAAAAATCTTAAACCAAATCAATATAGCAATAAAAGTGCATGTGCTCATGGGATTAAAGTTTAATTCATGAAGTTATTCATAATCTCAATAATCGAGGACTAAAGTCTAATAACTTCTAAAATCAAGAACATGCATCGTTGGGTTGTCTATTGGATCGGACAATTATTGAAATTTATCATCGAAAATAAAGGCAAAATGCCCAAAAAAGGAGAAAAAAGAAAGAAAATATTTTTGAAAATTTTGAATTTTCTAAGAAAAGCACACTAAGTAACTAACATGTGAGCAAAAACATGGACTAAATAAAGAAATGGATAGAATATCCCATACCCCCTAACTTAAAACCTGACATTGTCCTCAATGTGAATTAAGAACCAAGTTAAAGAGAGGAAAAGAGAGATATTACCCAAAATTGGAGCGATCCCCATAAGCACAAGTCCAAAGAATCTACAAAACAAGTTAGTACTGAGCATAGCAAAAACAAATAACAAAAAGTTAAACTAATTACACTAGGCTAAATTAAAAAGGAAAGAAAAAATAAAAAGAAAGAAAACTCACTATATATATACAACCTACTATTTAAGCTTCACACTAACTATACACTAGAAGTCTAAATAACTGAGGGTCCACCGCAAAAACGATTTGACTTTGGAGGATAAGCGGTGTACCCTCACTCTCAAGCATGCCTTTCAAAAATATGAATTCCATTTGAACAACGGAAGGCATGTGTAAGGCGGAAGAAAACATGTGGGGACCGAGAAAAGCCGAATATCCTCCCAATGATTTTGAAATTGGAATGGGAGGTGGCACACACGAAGGCACGAATGCGATCGTGGAAGGCGACTCGAGCAAGTACTCCTCATCGGCGAAAAGGTTTAAAACATTAAAATTTAAAACCGAATCATCGGGTACTTATGACGGTGTGATAACAAAGAATGAAAATGGTGATGAAAGAAATTCAAACTCATGAGATGAATCATCATCGCATGAAGATTGAGTTTCGAAGGAAATAATATCATTTTCAATGAAATGTTCTTCTTTGGGGGCCAAAGAAGAAATCATTTCATTGCGAATAGATATTACGTCATTTTCATCCTCACTTTAAATATCTATTATGCAATGGGCAAAGTCTAAAATGGTTTGTTCCAAAGTAGGCACAAAGTCCTCATTTGGTTCAAAACATTCCTCGACTTCAAAAGTCTCAGAAGCAAAATCGTCATCGAACTCAAATAATAAATCCAATTCATGTTCCCAACAACGATTTTCTTCTCGATAACGATTTTCAATTTTCTCATTCTCATGCATACACAAGCCCTCACCGAATGTCATAGGTCGAGGTGTGGATCCATGAAAATGGGAACTTTGAAAATTACCATCGGACTTAAACGAAAACTCATTATTATAGGAATTTTGAAAACTATTGCAATTCGTTTCAAAATTCCTATTATAAGGAGGTAAAGGCCCAAAATCATTATCATCATCATCAAAATTCCAATAACCTAAGTTTTGACTTTCGTTATACTCGCCCAAAGTCATATTTGAATTTGTAATTATTTGGGATTCTAAGTATTCACCAAAAGTCATAGGTTTGCTAGAATTTTAAGAATTATAACAATGATTACCGAAAGAATTGGAATAACACATGTTTACACCAAAAAATGGCTCAAGTGGCGAATTCCACAAAGTAGGTGTGCGCGAAGAAATTCGAGCGTTTCTAAGTGCTCAAATGTGTAAGTCCTGCAAAAAGATTAGCAAATAATACAAATAGAAAGAAAATACTATGAAATACTAAATCAAATAAAGTCTAAAACAAACGCGTTCCCGGCAACGACGCCATTTTGATCGACGCGTGAAAGGTGTGCACGTGTAAGGGCACAGTCGTTGTTTTCGTTTCACCGCGATGGTACAAACAAACCTAAGTTATGACTACACTTGCGAGATAAGCACAGCGATAAGTCGAGTATTGAAAATCCACAGGGACGAGTTGCTAGAATTTATATGATTTAGTACTTCGAAATAAAAGGGAAAAAGGTTATCATACACAAAAAGGAAAATATGCATAAAAGGGAAATATTAATCTAGGCGAGGGTATTGAAACAAGATTAACAAAGCGAGTAAAACTATAGGTTGCGTCGAATATCCCTCACCCGAGTTAATTAGTATAAAATGGATACATGGATCGACGATTTATTACGAATGCGTCACGTTTCGACAGTTAATTGAACCAAGGGCTGTCACGCCCCTAAATCCGCATAAAAGCCTAATAAGATTTTGGCGTCAACAAATATCCCAGAAATTATGCACGCAAGGTCATAAGCAAGGGACATACATGATATGCCCCGTTAAATCTCCTAGGCACAATAACTAGGACAACGCACCCGAAATAGACCCGTAAACACCATCACCAAAGCAAAGCAACGGGTCAACTCGAGTGAGTTTCATTCAAACACAACCTAGACTAAATGAGCTAGAAAGCATATTAAAAATGCGGTAAATATATACTACAAAGTAAGTAAATCAAAGCATGTAAACTAATTATGAAAGCATGTAAATTGCACTACAAAGCAAGAATAATATAAATACAACTTATATTAATGGAGAGGGAAGATGAAAGTACCAATTACAAACCCTAAAGGGTGTCAAACCAAGAGAGGAAGAAGAAGAACTCTCAAATCCCCCAAACCCTAACCTACAACTCTCTAAAATCTATTCTAAACCTTAATATCTGATATTTACAACAAAAAATCTTTATATAGTAAGTGGGAAAAAAGAAAAGAAGAAAGAAAAGAAAAATAAAATATCTCATAAAAATAGGGGAGCTGGATGGCAAAATGTGAAGGATAGATTGATCGATCACTTTAATCGATCGATCGATCAAGCAGGTCTGCATAATCTTCCCCTTGCTTTGATGTGCTTGCTTTTCTCCTCCACTCAAATCGCCATAACTTCTTAGTTCTAAATCAAAATCGCGCATCGTTCGTAGCCACACGAAGGTTGAGAGAAGGGCTATAAATTCCATGTAGATGTTGGGCCAGGTGCCCAAGATGTGAAAAGACTAAAATGCTCTTGAACGCGCGATCGCGTACGAAAATCGAGCGGAAAGCGTCCAAACTTCACACTTAGCATCCAAATACCTATAAAAGCTCAATTAACCCCTGAAAAACATATTAATGTAGAAATACAAGGTTATCTGGTTAACGAGCATAAATATATGGAATACGATACCCGAGGGGCCTAAAATACATCTGTTCGAGGGATGAAATACGTAATATTTGCATCGTATCACTCAGCCAGACTTTTGATCAGTTGGAGAAGCACCAGATGAAGTTAAACCAGACCAAATGCATCTTCGATGTTCAGGAGGGAATGTTCTTCGAGTCTATAGTAAATCAAAGGGGCATTGAAGCTAATCCAGATAAGATCAAGATCTTGATAGAAATGCAATCCCCAACCAATAAAAAGGATATTCAAAGGCTAACAAGGCATGTAGCAGCACTCAACAGATTTGTGTCCCGAGAAACAGACAAATGTTTACCATTTTTTAAAGTGCTTAAAAAACCTTTGAATAGAATGATGAATTTGAAAAATCTTTCCTGGAATTAAAGTAGTACCTGGGAGCACACCCACTACTCTCCCGACCAGTGTTGGGAGAAAAATTGTATTTGTATATGGTTGTTTCTGAATCGGTTGTTAGCTATGCTTTGATCAGAGAGGAGAATGGAGTTCAAAAGCTGATTTATTACACTAGCAAAGCTTTTCGACGAGCAGAGGTAAGATATCCCAGGCTGGAGAAGTTATTACTAGCCTTAATTAAGGCTAGTAGACGAATGAAGCCATATTTCAAGCTCATACCATATCGGTATACACTGACATGCCACTGAGGCAAGCTTTGCATAAGCCAGATAAATTCGAAAGAATGATGTATTGGGCTGTGGAGTTGGGGAAATATGACCTTGTATATGAACCAAGAATTCACTTACCCATAGGTTCTCGAGCAATAAGGAAATCCTGTCGAGCAATAAGGTACTGTTGTCGAGCAATAATTAGGAGTCAGCAGACCTACTAGAGATATCCTCGACCAATTCCAAGCAAAGGAAACTACAGAAGAAGTTACCAGCGATCAACCAGAACCCTCCAGCAGAGTACAGGAGATAAAAAAGAAATATGAGGAGGTAAAGAATAAAATCTTCCATCAAGGGATTCTAACAAACCAAGCGTTTGACAACAATATTCCCATATGGAGTGTGCATGTTGATGGGTCATCCTATGCAACTAGATGTGGAGCAGGAATCATCCTCAATACTCCAGATGGAATAAATATAGAGTACGCTCTACGATTCCCATTTCAAGCCTCCAATAATGAGGTAGAGTATGAAGCTGTGATTATTGGTTTAAATTTAGCCAAATCACTGAATGTCGAGCAAGTTGTGGTATACAGTGATTCACAGTTAGTGGTAAATCAGGTGTTGAACTTATATGCAGCTAAAGGAGAATTGATGTCCATATACTTAGCTAAAGCTTCGAAGGTAATCATTACTTTGCCAGCTATTTAGATGATCATAATTCTAAGACTAAAAAATACCCGAGCAGATGCACTTGTTTGGCTAGCTTCAACAACGAGAATTGATTTACAAAGAACTATTCCTATTGAGATACTTACTAATAGGAGCATTGATGAAGATCTGATGGTTAATTTTATTGCAGTTGACATGGGGCCATCTTAGATGGATCCCAAAAGAGTTTATATTGAAGATGTAATTCTACTAACTGACCTACTTGCAGTTAAAAAAGTTAAAATACAAAGCTACGAGATATGTGATAGATAATGGTGTATTGTACAGAAGAGGATTGACTACTGGTCTGCAACGCTGTGTGCATCCAGATGAAGTAAAATATTTGATTGAGGAAGTTTATGAAGGGTCTTACGGATCCCATGTAACAGGGAGAACTTTATTGTGAAGAATCAACACACAGGGGTACTACTGGCCAACTATGTGAGAAGATTTTGAAGCTTTTTCCAAGAAGTATGATAAGTGTCAGAGGTTTTTCAGCATATTCAAGACTCCAAAAGCTCTCCTATCACTTCACCATACTCCTTTGCTATGTGGGGAATTGACTTGGTCGGGCCCCTATCGACCACTCGAAGAAGGTTTAAGTACCTGGTTGTAGCTGTTAATTACTTCACTAAACGGGTAGAAGCGATCGGTATGTCCAATGAAAAAGTTTATCAGTTTATTTGGAAGAATATCATTTGCAGGTATGGCTTGCCCTACGCCTTTATCAGTGATCATGGCACATAATTTGACAACGACGAGTTTGCTTCTTATTGTGCCCAATCCAATGTCCAAAAAATCCACTTTGCTCCTGACCATACTCAAAGCAATGGCCAAACGGAGGTAACGAATAAAACTTTATCGAATGGGTTGAAGAAGAGGCTGACAAATGCTAAAGGTAATTGAATTAATGAACTTCATTTTGTCTTATGGGCTTACCAAACAACACCTATAATAGCTACTGGAGAGACACCCTATATGTTAGCATTTGGTACTGAGGCTGTAATTCCTGTCAAGCTAGGCTTACCCACTCACAGATTTCTTAATTTCAATACCCTAGTCGGTGATTTAATGAGAAGGCTGGACTTAGACATGATGGAAGAGGTACGTGAAGATACAACTCTAAGGAATGCAGCTTATTAACAATGGACTACGCATTTCAACAACAAAAGGGTGAAGCCGAGTAACTTAAAAGAAGGTGATTCAGAAGAACAACAAAAATGCTTTTATCGCATTACAGCAGTTATCCGACCAAGTACATAATTGAGACTTTGGAGGGTGAAGAATTCAAGAATCCCTGGAATGCAAAACGCCTGAAGAAATATTACCAGTGATGTAATCATGTTGTACTCAGTTCATTTCAATATTAATGAAAATATGATTTCCTTAAAAAAATTATTTTTTCGGAGTACTAGTGTTATGCACTACGCTGCAGATGTGTCAGAAACCACTAACAAAATGTTGGTCGGCATCAACAAAGGCACCAACAATGTTGGTTATCAACACACAAAAACCATGCAAGGCAAAATTGTAAGCCCCAAATGCTTGGTTAGTGAAGACCCGGATGACAAATGTTCATCTAAACTTGGATAAAAGATGGAAAAATGTTCTACACACACCTGGGCACCAAGGTAACTAATACCCCAAAAGTAGGGTATATTAGTATAACCATGGTAAAACATTGCTAATTGGTACGATACTTGGGTAAAACCTAAGGGTATCAATAGAATCGATGAAAACTAAGAAGACATTCACATACAGAGATTGACTAAAAGTTGATCCATTCACAGTCAAAGATTAAAAAGACATTCATATACAAAGATGGACTAAAAGTTGATCCATTTACAGTCAAAGATTGACAAGATAATCTATACAAAGCCTTATTCTATAGGACGTTTCCCTTTAGCTCTTAAAATAGGGTACATTCCAGCAGGAGGATCATCCAAAGTATAAGGAGAGTTTATTAAGTTAAAATCCTGAAGCATTCTGGTATTACTGCTACTAGGACAATCAAGCAAGTGAGGAGGTCGGATGGTCTCTAGTTCATCATGTAGCTCGTAATCTCCCAAGTACTTTGAAATTAAGCATTGAGGAATACGGTGAACAGGAATCCAATCGACATCTAACTTGAAAGGAGGATTGTCAAGCTCAAGCAAGCCTGGGTCATACCAATACCACAATGAATTATTCTGATACGCCTTCATCATTGTCAAAGTGTTCATCCACCCCTATTGATAGGCCACATTCTTAGTTTGTTGAAGCTTATCATCAAGATGCCATAGAGCTTTATTATACCCATCCATCCAGACTTCCATTGGTTGCTTATGAAATTGAAAGGTTAATTTATCCACCTGAGAATGCATCTTCTTCAGCACTCCATCCTTAACTTGTAATTGAGAAGATTGAGTGGAAAGTTATTTAGACAAAGTCTATAGCTTTTGGGACATCTCAGTAATAGCTTGATCATTAGCTTTTAACTACGTAGCTTATTTCCTGTTGGGTCCTAACTTCCTCTGTGTTACCTCGGCCATGCTTATTTCTTGTTCAGGAAGAGTATGTAGGCTTAATCTTTTTTAATGCTTCCCACTACTCCCTTAATGTTGCATTTTTAGCTTCTAAAAAGGAATACCCGTCATTGGTAGTAGCAACAACAGTTGTATGAGCAGATTTCAAAAGCTTCAATTCATCCTTTAAATTATTATTTTCCTCATCCAGAAGTTTGGCAACAGTTCTAGTCTCTTCAACTTCAAACTTAAGCAAAGATTCCTTTTTATTATAAGCAAAAATAAAGTTATCAAAACCCCGACCTACACTTAAGCTTCGATATTTCTTCTCATAGCTTTGGTGCAACATGTCAATGGATTCTTTATACTGTTCTTGAAGTTCTTCTATCATCTCATAGTAGGCAACATTATTTGGTACCGCCCTATCAAATAAGTACTTCAAATATTTGTAGGCTTATTTAGCCTGCTCTGATGCATCATCACCGAGAAACTTAATGATTTCTTCTTCGGATACGTCTATATGACCAGCTTTGAAAAAATCAATGCACTTCCTTAGTAGATCTGTATCATTGGAAGACAATTGTTCCATCTTCGCTATAAATTAGCAAGAAAAAATGACCACCGATCAATAGCAAGAATGAAAGACTTGTATAAATCGACAAGAGATAAGAAGGAACAAAAGGTTTTTTATTGATAATGAAGAGTGCATGTGAAATAAAAGTAAAGAAAAAGAAACAAAAAATCAAAAGGGAAAATACCGAACAACTTTACACCTTCTTCCTATCATTCTCAACCTTCTCATCCTGCTCGTAAGAAGGGTCTAAAGACGAAGTTGCTCGGTTGGGGGAAGAGAAGACTCAGTGACTTTAAGTTAGTCGACAACATATTCAACCACCAAAGAAGACTATTAAGATCCAACTTCATCTTCAATCTCATCCTCCATGATAGGAGGAGGACCATGAGTATATCTCTGAAAAAGTTCAGAGCCTTCAACAGTGTTTAACTCTTGGAGAGCAACAATCTAACCATCTCTGAAATATTTTTATTTTGCATACTCAATCTGAGCAGAGGTAGCATAAATGGCTTTGTTCCAACCCTTGTCCCAACCAGCACTAAAGGATTCCTTCACAACAGACTTTCTCTTTAACCTTTCATAGGAAAGGTTGTCCTTTAATTTGGTCACAATCTTCTCAGCAGTCTTTGCCCTGCGCTCAGCTTCCTTTGCCCTACGCTTAGCTTCAAGGGAATTTCCCTCAGATGTCTGTCGAGCAGTTTTAGCAGTCTTTAATTTATCTGCCCAAGTATTTCTCTCAGTCTCCAAGGCTTACTGAGAATCGAGCACAGATTTCTCCAAGCCAACTAAAGCTTCCTCCACATCATTTAAAGAAGAAGCCCGAATTACATCATCCTTCTCTAGCATGTTATTAAAATGTACCAAGAACTGCAAAAGAAGAAAATCGAGTTAGTATATGAAAAACATAAAGATAATAAAATCAAGAATATGGAAATATCTTACTGATACAAGGCTATGAGTAGCCAATTCAGAAACCTTTACTCGAGGCAGTATGGCATCTGCTCCCCTGTGGTTTGGAAGATTTCCAGACTTGATCAACTTCCTGGACAAACTAAGAGTAATAACTGCTGGAGGACCAGCATTAGAATAAGGTAATTCGACCAAGGTCTGTTGGTCGGCATCAGCTACCTATTCGACCTGCTTTTCTGCATGCTCTCTCTTAAGTCTTCTCAAAGGAAGTTCATTATCTTTGGGGGCTGGGGGACTCTTTCATGGCCTCAACTGTCTTATTCTTGGCCCCTTCAGCGAGTTTTTGGGAGCCAGAAGTGCTGTCACTAGGAAGGTCAGGAAACTTTCTCTTCTTCATGATATCAGAAAGAAGAATGTATGAATCAACAGTAGCTTCCTGATCAAGATCAATCACCAGAGAAGGAGGAGCTGCAGGTCTCGCAATGAAGGAAGAAACGATATTTTTGTATTGAAGCAAATAAGAAGCAGGCCTAACGTGCTCCTTGGCAACCTTTTTATGAAGTCCCCAAATGAACTTCAATTCTTTTAAGTTCACTTCGATCTCTTTGGGGGACTTTCTCTTCCGGTCAACTGCAATCAAATTTACAAAGCAACAATCAGTATAACATTTTATTAAATATAAACAGAGAAAAATTATTAAGCACAGAACAACCTATCCCATTGCCAAAGAGAGGACATCTAGGTCTTTGATATTTAGCATCTCCATTTAAGTGAGCGTGTTGCTAATTTTTTACAACTACCCCGTGATCAAAATAATCCCTATTGGAATCAGGGAGGTTAACTACTAAAGCCTTACTAACTGCCCTAGTTTTCAAATAAAAAGTGGTGTCACTAGTTACCCATTTATAACAAAACATTATTTCTGAAATCCCTAGAAGGGTTCCATGAATTTAATTTAACCTATATACTCCATTCACCACCCTCCATGTGTTAGGAACTACTCTAGCAGGTACAACGTTAAAATACTGATAAAACTCCAAACACAGGGGATTAGGAGGAAATGTGAACCCGCATTCAACAATAAATATGGAAGGGAACCAATGATCCTCAGCAAGAGAGAAAAATTGGAAGGAAAAGTGGGATGTTCCAATACAAGCCAAGCCGGAATGTCAAAATCATTCCTGAGCTTATCAAGCGATTCAATAGAATAAATCATTATGAATAAGCAAAAAAAAAGAGAGAAAAGTTCCTACAAGGGTTTAAGGATTCTGCAAGAATAGAGGATAGAAAAAAAAGCGATCGCACGAAAGTTCAAAAAATACAGCGGGAGAATTAGAAATGGAAGATAGAAGATGATCGAAGTTTTACCGCCTTTTTATAGGTCGCCTCGGAAACTAGGAAAAGTAATGATTAAAAAGAACGACGATTGAGTTTACGACGACTAACAAGAGAAAAGACGAAGATACCCTAGAAATGCTCGCTAAAATTTAAAATATTTACAAAACTGCCATTCACGCTCAAAATTGTCAATTAAATGGATAAATTTCACAAGTCTGGAAGGCCTGCAGCAGACCAAGTAGCCCGAACTACTGTTAAAGCATAATGTTCCACACTTTCGCATCAGCTCCAAGTATGAAACATTTGGGGATTCTGTTGATACAAAAATTTATCACCTTACGTGGACCAATTACAAGCCAGCACGTGTCATCCAATGTGGCACAAGTCTAAGTCAGCATGATACAAATCCCCGACCAATGAGGGAGCCCGCCCAATAGAGAAGATAAACCAACGAGGGAGCCCGACCAACTGGGAAGACCAACCAACAATAGGGAGTCCAACCAGTATGACCAATGAAATTCCAACAATCTTACGTTTAATTCTCATTATGTATTGATGAAAATGCCTAACAAATGAAGGCATTCAATCCTTTCACATAACGATTCTTGACACCCCTCTTGGGCTATAAATACATTGTAACACCCTCATTGTAAAGGGACAAAAAAAAACAAATCAAGGCAGTCAAGCGATACATAACAGTGGACGTAGGCTTTTCCATTGAGCCGAACCACTTTAAAAATCTCATTTATCTTATTTGTTCTAATTATTTATCTGTGATCAATTAATTAGGCTTAGTTTAGTTTTTTGCATCGACACCCTATATACAAGAAAAATGGTCAATCTGATAAAACCCCAATTTGATAATACGATATTTAACTTAACCCCATTTTTACTAGTAAGGCATCACACCAAAATAATGCAAAAAACGTGTCAAAGTTATGAAATAAATGTTAATTTACATGAATTAAATGTTGATTTGCATGAAATAAGTATTGATGTGCAAAAAAAAAAATTATGATCAATTTTCATGAAATATGTGTCAATTTTCATAAATCCACTAACGATTTTCATGGTTATAGTGTGATATGTAATTATACGCGAAAATTGTGATTAAGTGAGATATCGTATTATCAAACTCGATTTTTGTCTAAATGAAAAAAAATTGCTTAACCCCCACTTATTAATGTGTTAGTTGAGATAATCCCCACTTTACTAATTCGGTTGACATAACCCCCAATCTTGTAACTTTATCTGTCCACAGCTATAGATTCTTATTTTGTAATTATACATCCCCCTGCAGTATTTTTAAGGTTTTGATTTGGGGACAAAGATGACTTAAAAGGATGTTTTTGTCCAAAAAAATAATTGAGGGGGATGTCTAATTACAAATATGAGTCTATTAACGGTTGATAAACGATGTTACAAAATTGGGAGTTATGTCAAATGAATTAATAATATGAGATTTATCTCAAATAACACATTAACAAGTGAGAGTTTAAAAAAAGGATCAATTGCCAAAAAGTCCCTCAAACATTTTTTAATATACATTTAGCCTAAGCCTTTTTATTTTGTTCAAAAAAGTCTCTCAATCACTCATTTAACCAATATTCTCTTATTTTAAAAGGTCCACGCTAGTGGTACTCCTGCACCACCTCTCTCACTGTCGGAGCTCCGACGACCCTCACCTGGGCACATTTTTTTAGTGTTATGTCGTAAGAGAATTTTTGAAACAGAATAAAAAAACTTGAACTAAACGTGTATTAAAAAAATATTCAAGAGACTATTTGGTATGCCGCTTAAAAAATAGGGGAATTCACATTTAGATCCTATTAGACTTTTTTTTAGACATTCTAGTCCCACCATGTTTTCCCCTTACATATAAGTCATACTCCTAATTTTTTGGAACTTTTTTTCACAATTTTACCCTTTTAAAACCAACCATCCGTAACTTCCTTGAGGAAGTTACATAAGTGTTTGAACTTTTTTTTAATCTTCAAATTATCATAACTTTTGATTCACAAATCCGTTTTTCGCAAAATTACTATTTTTGAAATCTGCTCGATGAGATCTATCAAACAAGATCCATGAAGGCTATAAAATTCCAAAGAAAAAAAATTTACACAAACAGTATACTTTACTGTATGTACTAGAATATGAAATAGTTTTATATATGTGACATTTTCACAAACAGACAGTAACATTTACTGTTGTAATATTACACAGTATATATATATATATATATATATATATATATATATATATATATATCCGGTGGATCCAAACCCTCTTTTTTCAAAATTATCTTATATTTAAAGGTTTGCGTTAGCGGCATCCAATCCTTACCACCATTATTGGAGCTTCAACAACCTTCGTCAGAGCTCCGATTTGGGGTGGGTAAGGGTGGCATGTGGTGTCGCTAGCGCGGACCTTTGAAAATAAGAGACTTTTAAATAAATGGGTTTTGGATCCACCAGAGTATCATGGGGTGCCGCTGGTGCGGACCTTTGAAAATAAGATTGGATAAATGGAATCTGGATCCTCTAGAGCGCCGGTTTGGGGTGAGTAGGGGTGGCATTAGGTTCCGGTGGCGCAAAGCTTTAAAAATAGGAACATATATATATATATATATATATATATAATGTGATAACACAGTAAATGCTATTATTTGTAAAAATGTCATAGCTATTAAACTTTATTCTATACACCAGAAAATGAAATAGTTTTATATCTGTGACATTTTCACAAACAATAACACTTACTGTGTTAATATATTTATGGAATAGTTTTATATATATAACATTTTCACAAACAGTGATATTTACTGAGTTAATATTACATAATATATATAACATTTTCACAAACAGTAACATTACTGAGTTAATATTACACAATATATATATATATATATATACATATATATATATACACGGTAGATCAAAATCTCTTTTTTTTTTCAAAATTATCATATTTTTAAAGGTTTACGCTAGCGATATTCAATCCCCACCACTACCCACCCCTATTGTCGGAGCTTCAACGACTTTCATCGGAGCTGTGATTTGGGTGGGTAGTAGTGGCATAGGGTGTCGCTGGAGTGGATCTCTGAAATTAAGAGAATATTAGATAAATGGAATTTGGATCCACCGGAGCTCCGATTTGGGGTGAGTAGGGGTGACATTGGGTTAGGTTTATATCTATAACATTTTCACAAATATTAACATTTACCGTGTTCATATAACACAATATATATATATATATATATATATATATATATATATATGTATATATATATATATCCAAACCTCTTTTTTATGATATTATCTTGTTTTTAACGGTCCGCGCCAGCGGCATCCAATCCCCACCACCACCCACCCCCATTGTCGGAGCTCCAACAACCTTCATCAGAACTCTGATTTGGAGTGACATGGGGTGCCGCTGGTGTGGACCTTAGAAAATAAGAGAATATAATATAAATGAGATTTGGATCCACTGGAGCTCCGTTTTGGAGTGAGTAGGGTTAACATTGGGTTAGGTTTATATCTGTAACATTTTCACAAACGGTAACATTTACTGTGTTAACACAGTATATATATATATATATACGGTGGATCGATACCTCTTTTTTCTGATATTGTCTTATTTTTAACGGCCCGCGTTAGCGGTATTTAATCCCGACCACCACCAACCCCAATTGTCGGAGCTCCAACAACCTTCATCAGAGTTCTGATTTGGGGTGACATGGAGTGCCACTGGCGTGGACCTTAGGAAATAAGAGAATATTGGATAAATGGGGTTTGGATCCACCGGAACTCCAGTTTGGGGTGAGTAGGGGTATCATTGGGTTATGTTTATATCTATAATATTTTCACAAATAATAAATATTACTGTTTGTGAAATTAGGGGTGTTCACGGGTCGGTCGGTTCGGTTTTGACCGGGTTTTTTGGGCCGAACCGACCATGTCGGTTTTTGGAGGAGGAGAACCGAACCGAACCGAAAATGCAGTAAAACCGAACCGAACCGAACCGAATCGGGTCGGTTTTTGGCAGGGCCGGTTCGGTTTTTCCGTCGGTTTTTGACAGGGCCGGTTTTATACAGGGCCGGTTCGGTTTTTTCCTTTATTTTAATAAAAATTATATTTTTTTAATACCTAATATAAATATAAAATTAAAAAATATAACATAATATGTCAAGACTAATATAAATATAATATAAAATATAAAATTAAAAAGTATAAAAATTAAATCGGTTCGGTTCGGTTCAAAATCGGTTTTTTTATGCCAAAACCGAAAACCGAACCGACCCTGTCGGTTTAATACCTGATTAAACCGAACCGAACCGACCCTAAAAAAAACCCGGCCCGAAAATTTTCGGTTCGGCTCGGTTTTGTCGGTTTGTCGGTTTGGTCGGTTTTTTTGCACACCCCTATGTGAAATGTTAAATCGGCATCCCATGCCATCTCAAATCAGAACTTTGATGAAGGTTGTTGGAGCTCCGACAATGGGGGTGGATGGTGGTGGGGATTAGATGCCACTGGCGCGGACCGTTAAAAATAAGATAATATCAGAAAAAAGAGGTTTGGATATATATATATATATATATACTGTGTTATATGAACACGGTAAATGTTAATATTTGTGAAAATGTTATAGATATAAACCTAACCCAATGCCACCCCTACTCACCCCAAATCGGAGCTCCGGTGGATCCAAATTCCATTTATCTAATATTCTCTTAATTTCAGAGATCCACTCCAGCGGCACCCTATGCCACTACTACCCACCCAAATCACAGCTTTGATGAAAGTCGTTGAAACTCCGACCATGGGGGCGGGTAGTGGTGGGGATTCAAATGCCGCTAGCGTAACCCTTTAAAAATATGATAGTTTTGAAAAAAAAGAGGTTTGGATCTACTTTGTGTGTGTGTGTATATATATATATATTGTGTAATATTAACTCAGTAAATGTTACTGTTTGTGGAAATGTTATATATATATTGTGTAATATTAACTCAGTAATTGTTACTGTTTGTGAAAATATTATATATATTAAACTATTTCATAAATATATTAACACAGTAAGTGCTATTGTTTGTGAAAATGTCACAGATATAAAACTATTTCATTTTCTGGTGTATACAATAAAGTTTAATATCTATGACATTTTTACAAACAATAACATTTACTGTGCTATCACATTATATATATATATATGCTCATATTTTTAAAGCTCTGCGCCACCGGCACCTGATGCCACCCTTACTCACCCCAAACCGGCGCTCAAGACGATTCAGATCCCATTTATCCAATATTGTTTTCAACGGTCGGCGCCAGCGGCACTCCATGACACTCCGGTGGATCCAAAACTCATTTATTCAAAAGTCTCTTATTTTCAAAGTTTCGCGTCAGCGGCACCACATGCCACCCTTACCCACCCCAAATCGGAGCTATGATGAAGGTCGTTGGAGCTCCAACAATGGTGGTAAGGATTGGATGCCGCCAGCGCGAACCTTTAAATATAAGGTAATTTTGAAAAAAGAGGGTTTGGATCCACACACACACACACACACACACACACACACACACACACACACATATATATATATATATATATATATATACTGTGTAATATTACCACAGTAAATGTTACTGTCTATTTATAAAAATGTCACATATATATAAAAAGTTTACTGTTTGTGTAAATTTTTTTCTTTGAAATTTTATAGCCTTCATGGATCTTGTTTGATCGATCTCGTCGAGCAGATTTCAAAAATAGTAATTTTGCAAAAAACGGATTTGTGAATCAAAAGTTATGATCATTTTAAGATTAAAAAAAAAGTCCAACAACTTATGTAACTTCCTAAAGGAAGTTACGGATGATTAGTTATAAAATGGTAAAATTGTGAAAAAATTCCTTAAAAAGTTGGAATAGGTTCTATATGATTATTGAAAAATCATTGGAACTTATATGAATGTTGACCTGACGAATGAGACTTAAATATAATTATTTCTAAAAAAAAATATAAAGATTTTCCTTAGATTTTATGTCCCATAACATATTTTTTAATAGTATTTACAACCGGAGTATATCTATCACAATTGAAAGGAGGAGAGGAAAAAAGAAAAACCAACACAGATACAACTTACCATGTCATCTTCTCTACCTCTTCCACCCTCAATAAACCATCACCATAGCCCTTCTTCATTACCCCAAATCTCACCTCCCCATATCCAAAAACAAACTACCCAAAATCCCCACCAACAAAACTCCCCCAAACAACCCCCAAAAACAATAAGATACCGTTTGAGCCAGCTATGTAGAGAAGGCCAACCCATTATTGCCCGCCAACTGTTTGACACAATTCCCAAACCAACAACTGTTATTTGGAACACAATTATAATTGGGTTCATTTGCAATAACATGCCTCACCAAGCCATTTTATTATACTCCCAAATGAAATCAAGAACTACCCATGATACCAAATGTGACCCATACACTTATTCTTCCACTCTCAAAGCATGTGCCCAAACCAAGCAACTTTTAATTGGTAAAGCTTTGCATTGTCATATTTTAAGGTCCCATTTGTATCCTAGTAGAATTGTTTGCAATTCTTTACTAAACATGTATGTTACTTGCTTAAGCTCAATAAATGATGACATGGGTTATGTTGATTTAGTGACTAGAGTGTTTGGTACGATGCGAAAACGAAATGTGGTAGCGTGGAATACTATTATTTCGTGGTATGTGAAAACCCAAAAGTTTAGAGAAGCTGTTGTGCATTTTATGATGATGATGAGATTGGGATTAAAACCGACGGTTGTTAGTTTTGTCAATGTGTTGCCGGGTGTTTCGGGTTTGGGGGATGTTAAGAATGCTAATGTGATATATGGGTTGCTTGTTAAATTGGGCAGTGAGTATGTTAATGATATGTTTGTTGTGAGTTCTTTGATTTTCATGTATGCAGAACTTGGTTGTGTTGATGTTGCTAGGAAGATTTTTGACAACACTTTGGAGAGAAATACTGAGGTTTGGAACACTATGATTGGTGGGTATGTTCAGAACGATCGTTTTATAGACGCGCTTGATCTTTTTCTTGAAGCTGTCGATTTAAGACAGGATCTTGTTCTTGATGATGTGACTTTTCTTTCAGCTCTAACTGCAGCTTCACAGTTGCAAGATTTGGAATTTGCTAAACTGTTACATGCGTACATAATCAAGAATTCATCCGGGTTAAGTGTAATTATATTAAACGCGATTATTGTCATGTACTCGAGGTGCAATTCTGTACAAACGTCGTTTAAAATTTTCAATGCGATGGAGGAGAGAGATGTTGTTTCGTGGAACACTATGGTTTTTGCTTTTGTGCAGAATGGTTTTGATGATGAAGGGTTGATGCTTGTGTATGAAATGCAAAAACAAGGTTTCTTGATTGATTTGGTGACAGTAACTGCTTTGCTTTCAGCAGCGTCAAATTTGAGAAATCCGGAAATTGGAAAACAAACCCATGCTTATCTTCTTAGGCACAATATTCAATTTGAGGGAATTGAGAGTTATTTAATTGACATGTACGCAAAATCCAGTTATATTAAATCTGCACAAGCACTCTTTGAGAAAAAGTGCAAACACGATAGAGATCAAGCCACATGGAACGCTATGATTGCTGGGAACACACAAAACGGACTAATTGAGGAGGCTTTGACCGTTTTCAGGCAGATGAGTGAGCAAAATGTTCCTTCAAATGCTATCACTTTAGCATCAATTCTCCCTGCTTGTAACCAAGTGGGCAGTATGGCTCTTGGTAAACAAATCCACGCGTTTGCCATTCGTAATTCGTGGGACCAGAATGTATTTGTGAGTTCTGCTCTGGTGGACATGTACTCAAAATTGGGTGCAATTTCTTACGCGGAAAACGTGTTTTCTAAATGTCCAGAGAGAAATTCCGTCACGTATACTAATATGATATTGGGCTATGGTCATCATGGGATGGGTGAAAAAGCTCTTTCGCTTTTTCACTCAATGACGGGTTGTGGGATTAAACCAGATGCGGTAACCTTTGTTGCAGTCTTATCGGCTTGTAGTTACAGTGGATTGGTTGATGAGGGGCTTAAAATATTTGAGTCAATGGAGAGAGAATATAGAATTCGGCCATCACCCGAGCATTACTGTTGTGTTGCGGACATGTTAGGTAGAGTTGGGAGGGTTGTTGAAGCCTATGAATTTGTGAAAAATTTGGGCGAAGATGGTAATTTGATGGGAATTTGGGGGTCATTACTTGGGGCTTGTAGAATTCATGGGGAATTTGAATTGGGAAAAGTTGTTGCAAGAAAGTTGCTTGAAATGGAGGGGGGAAATAATATCACGGGTTATCATGTTTTGCTGTCGAATATGTATGCAGAGAGTGAAAAGTGGGAGGATGTTAATAGAGTGAGAAAAGGGATGTGGGAGAAGGGTTTGACAAAGGAGGTTGCTTGTAGTTGGATTGATGTTTCTGGTTATTTGAACTGTTTTGTCTCTAGAGATAGAAAACACCCTCAGTGTGACGAGATATATGATATGTTGGGAGAATTAGCTGTAAAGATGAAGGATGCTGGTTATAGGCCTCACCAAGAATCACACAGAGGATGGATTACCGAGTCTGAAGAAGATTGAATAGATTTTTATTATTTTGTTATTTGGATGGTATAGATATACGCAATATGGAGATAAATTTCCTGCTCACTAAAGTTGACTCTAATTTGATGCTGCCAAAGTGTATATGCTTCACTGGTTTTGGTGTCAGTTTCTATTGAATTTTAAAGCGATGGGTTTGAATGGACCTAGGTCCGATGGGACACTTGAATCAACTCAAAAAAGGTTAGTCTCGGGTTGTCAGGTTTGTTACACAGGTAATTAATTTCCCTTTAATTCTAAGTTATTTATTTTTTGTAAAATGATTTGTGGCTTAATGGAATGTTGTCTGCCTTGAAAACTGAATGTAAGTGTGTGGTTTATGATTTGATGAAATCCGGACAATCTAAGACTTTTTTGGTCTTGCGTACTATTTTAAATTTCTAGTAAAAAAAGCTCGACATTTAGAAGATTGTTAATGATGTAGATTAGGGTGCGGAAGCGTAAAATTAAAGAAGTTAACTACACAACAACAACAACAACAACAACATGAAAATGAAGGGAGTTCTTGTATTTCTCTCTCTAGTCTTTCAATATCAAATCGGCAAAAGTAATACAAAATGGGAGCCTTTAGACTATTTATACTAAAGATATAAAAGGGTAAAAAAAAGAACAAGACAAAAGAAATATAAAAAGGACGTCCTTGTCCTATACTACTGCATCACTCTCCCCCCCTTGAGAGGGCTCCATATACGTCGTATACCAGGAATAGAAATCGGGGTCGATGTGCTGTAGGGTGGCCTCAGTGATCCAAGAATTTTCCGCCTCCGCCCAACCAACGAACTAAATATCGAGTATAATCACTCGAAGAAGAAGGCACAAACTCAGAGGCGAGAATCCCCTCAATGCGATCGACATGAGAATGAACCGGGTGACTCGTGGTCGAAGGGAGGGGAATGGGTGGAACATGAGTACCTCGGAATGGAGAAAGGTCGGCCACGTTAAACGTGCGGTGCATGCGGAATTCCTCGGGGAGATCGACCTCATAGGCATTCGTCGCACAAGCTTTAATTATCGGAAAAGGACCAAAATGACGCATAACAAGTTTGGTACCCTTGCCCTGTCGACGTGCCGTCTGGAGATATACCATGACAAGATCACCAGGAAGGAAGGAGACATACCGACGATGCTCATCGGCCGCCTCTTTATAAGAGGTATACATAGACTGTAATCGAACACTAACATTGGCCTGTATGGAAGCCATACGAGCAGCAAACTCCTCCGCGGAAGGGCATATAGGTACTGTCGGCGGAAGCTCAGCGAGATCAATGGGCATCGACGGAGATTGTCCCAAGACAATTTGAAGCGACGAAAGACCAGTGGATCAGTTGACGACGTTGTTGAAGGCGAACTCAGCCTGTGTGATCACGATATCCCACCTACGGGGATTCTCCGAAGACAAATACCGTAATAAGTCACCAACACTACAGTTGACCACCTCAGACTGGCCATCCGTCTGGGGATGAAAAGCTGTCGAAAACTGTAACTCCGTCCATAAAAGCCCCAAAATGTATGCCAGAAATGACCTGTAAAGCGCAAATCTCTATCTGAAGTGATGCTACGAGGAACCCCATGATAACGAATAATCTCTCGACTATGAAGCACGGATGCGGGTACGGGGTGCGGGTGCTACACAGTGCGGGTGCGGCGATTCGAAAATTCTCAAAAAAATAGGATACGGGTGCGGCGAGATATAATATAATAATATAAATTATATTATGTTATTTTTAAGTAATACAAATTAGTTCCATCATTATTATGATTCTAAAAAATTTATGATAAGGGTGTTTGTTATTTTTTAACACATTGACAATATTAAAACAGGGGACTCTACCATCAATGTCACATATATTATAATAATCTACTAAAACCCATTAACCATTAAACTATAAAAGTAGAATCCAATATAATATAATAAAAAACAGTTAACTTCACAAAAACCATTTAACATTAAACTAAAAACAAACATTCGAAGTCGTTAAAAAACCTACTTATCTATTAGCTTTCACATATATTATAATAATCCACTAAAACCCACTAACCATTTTTTTATAAAAGTATAAACCAATATAATGTAATAACAAACAGTTAATTTGGGCCACAAAACCCTTTTAACATTAAACCAAAAACAAATATAGAAAGTTGTTAAGAAACAAAATTATCAGTCTTCGCATAAATTATAATAATCACCCACAAATCATTAAACTATAAAAGTAGAATCCAATATAATATAATGACAAACACTTAACTTGGGTCACAAAACCCATTCAACATTAAAACATTAAACTAAAAACAAACATAGGAAGTTGTTAAGAAACCCAGTTAACTTCGTATATGTTGAAGGAGATTAAGAAGAAAATGAGAGAGAGGGAGAGAGAGAGAGAGAGAGAGAGATGAAAATGAAAAAAAAAAATCAGAAATGTGTTTTTTTTGGATTCTTTACGAATCCCATCAAAACCAGCCGAGTCCTTGCCGAATCCTTCCTGAATCCAGAATTAATTTATTTAATTAATATCTGATTCTTCTTTGGGTGCGAATCGGGACCGAATCGCACCCGCACCCGACTCGCGTGCGATTCGGATTCTTCAGGCCTTTTGAAGAATCCGTGCTTCATAGTCTCTCGAAAATACAAGGAAGCAACATGAGACGCATCTGTGGTGCGAGAACAAGGGATGAAGTCGGACATTTTGGAGAATCTATCCACCACCACAAGAATGGAATCATGACCCCGAGAAGTACGGGGCAACCTTACTATAAAATCCATCGACACGTCCTGCCATGGTCGCTCTGGAATCGGCAATGGAGTGTATAGTCCCGCATTAGTGTGCTCGCCCTTGGCCGTTTGTCAAGTGTAGCAACGCTTGATGAAAGCGTTGGCATCCCTTCTCATTGTTGGCCAGTAAAATTAGTCCCTCAGCAACGCGTGAGTATGTGCCTGTCCCAGATGACCAGCTAAACCGCCCCCATGGACCTCAAAAATGATCTTCCCCCGTAGGGATGAAGATGGAATGCATAGGGCCATACCTCGGTAGAGGAACCCATCCTGTAGGAGATACTCACCTGATGCTCCATTGCCCTATTGGCACGCGGCCGTTGTCATACCATAAATGCGCATTTCTTCAACGTAAGGAAGAAACGCTCAGCTCGAAGGACCGCTAATACTTGAGCCATGTGGTCTAAATGTTCCTCCTCCGACCGACTAAAGATAAAAATATCATCAAAATAAACAACCACGAATTTTCCCAGAAAAGGGCGCAGAATCTGTGTCATCACTCGCATAAAAGTCGAAGGAGCATTGGAAAGGCCAAAAGGTATCACCGTCCACTCATATAGCCCATCCTTCGTTTTGAAGGAAGTCTTCCATTCATCCCCGATTTCATACGGATTTGGTGGTACCCACTCTTCAAATCCAACTTGGAGAATATCGTCGCTCCATGAAGTTGGTCCAACATATCCTCGAGCCTCGAAATGGGAAACCGATACTTCACCGTGATTTTATTAATGGCACGGCTATCTACGCACATTCGCCAGCTCCCATCCTTCTTAGGTGTTAAAAGTGCTGGAACTGCGTAGGGACTCTCCCGTATATATCCCTTGTCACATAACTCGGTGACCTGACGTTGTAGCTCTGTATGCTCGACGGGAGACATGCGATAATGAGGAAGATTGGGTAGCTTCGCCCCTGGAATGAAATCAACCGCATGCTGTATGTCCCGGAGGGGGGGAAGATCGCCTGGGGGAGTGCACACGTCGCTGTAGCGATCAGTTAAATGCTGAACACACATTGGGTTGGTTGCCTCTGGAGTGGTGATGGGGCTAATAAGAGCATAATACATCCCCGTCTCTACGGCCTCGGTGGCTAACTCCTCATGGGAAACAAGTAAGGCTGAGAGTCCAGTCATCGGAAACGGTCGCATCGGCCGAAGAAAGTTCTGTGCCTCATGTGTAAAAGAGTAAGTATTGGCTCGCCCATCATGCATGCTACCATGGTCAAACTGCCATGGTCACTCCAAAAGCAAGTGGCATACCCGCATATCAACTACGGTGCACAAAACCTCGTCATGATAATCCCCAATGGAGAAAGCAACTCGACACTGCCGGTTAGGAGCAAGTGTGGCTCCACCTCCTAGCCACCCAATACGACATGGTTAGTCAATAATTCCGTGGGAAGTTTGAGTTTATCTACCATCTCTTGTGCCATCAAGTTGTCACTGGCCCCCCGTCTATGATCACCGTGCATAATCTTCCCCTCGCGGTGCAACAAGTAAAAAAAATACTCGTTCGAATCCATGAATCATCGCTGGGAGGAGGTGATTGAACATCCATCGAGGCTGTAACCATAACGGTGTGAGTATAGGCGGTAGAGACATTGGCTAATTATGCTTGGGAATGACAAAAAGAGTTGCGTTGACGACAAATGGATTGTAAGGTGGCTAAAGGTGTCTTGAGTGGAATGGGTAGGATGCCCAATGTAGCACACCCTTTGTATAAGGAATTAGGGTTTTTAGGAGGTATAAAAGTTAGGATTTCATGGGAAGGGAGTAAAGATGATGTGTGTTGGGAAACTTGATTAGGGTTAGAATTGGGTTTAATTTCTGTCTTGGCACGTTCAATTTGGGTTACAAATGGGTCGGAATCATCTCGGGGTTGAACCGCTCGATTTTTTTGTTGGACACCATTGCAGCAAGGGTCGGATGATTCTTGAGACTGCTCTGGAGGCATCGGATGAAGATCGGCATCTTGGGATGGGCCGGAACCTTCGACAGGAGGCGCTAAGGCTTGGGCTCTTCTTTCCGGCGCAACAGGGGTCGGACGTCCTTGGGACTTGGCTGTCTGACTTCGTGAGGTATAATCGCTGGGTTTCGGTACTGTTTGGGTAGGGTTTTGGGCCCCGATGAAGATGATGGGAGTTTTTGGCAGTTGAGGGGTTGTTCTTGACTGCAATTAGGGTTAGGTTTGACAAATTAGGGTTTGGCTTCAAGTCATCCGGATGGACCCAATTTGAGTCCCATTCTTCGATAAGCATGATTTATCCAAGAACAAACCTGGCTCTGATACCAATTTGATGTAGATTAGGGTGCGGAAGCGTAAAATTAAAGAAGTTAACTACACAACAACAACAACAACAACAACATGAAAATGAAGGGAGTTCTCGTATTTCTCTCTCTAGTCTCTCAGGCAAAAGTAATACAAAATGGGAGCCTTTAGACTATTTATACTAAAGATATAAAAGGGTAAAAAAAAGAACAAGACAAAAGAAATATAAAAAGGACGTCCTTGTCTTATGCTCCTGCATCAGTTAATGTGTTCAAGTCTTTGGAATCTAACAGTAGAAGAGGGCCAATCGAATAAAAATAAAAATGAAGTAAAAATTCAGTCTGCATCCAAGCCTGCCTAGAGAAAAGTACCCATCTGCTTCTTTTTTTTTATTATTATTTATTTAAATCCATTATTAGGATCATATTTTGTTGATTATAGTATTTCAATGTTTACTTAAGTTAAACTCTCTCTCTCTCTCTCTCTCTCTCACACACACACACACACACACACACACACACACACACAGGTATAAAGAAATAGTTAAGTGCTTACATGGTTATTGAAAAATATTTCATCTAACAGTAATTTCTAAAGCTCACTATATCATCTCCTAGAAGAAGTTTTCTGCTTCCTTCTTTTAAAACACTAAATATGTTCCTATATCAAATTTGATCACAGAAACATGTGAAACCCATATTCAATCCTTAGCCAAATGGGAATATTTGGACCTGAAATAAAGAGCAGGAAATCCATGTGATTCAGTCATTCTGCCCCTTTTACAAGCATGAGCCTCTGGAGAATTGCAATGTCTTCCATTAAAATGGAAAAAAGGTTGATTTCTTCTGTCAACATATCTCCAAACTGTTTTCGGTGTTTTGGAAGGTAACTATAATTTTTTCGTTTCTGATCCGTCAGTATTTCTATTGTATTTCCTTCCTCTCCAGTTGAACCGAACGGCCTGAATCCATCCATCCAATAGCCTCCCACCTTTAGTTTGCTTCCACTTTCACCCATGGTGGAAAAAAATAATTTTTTCTTTGTGAATCCACTTTTTTAGAGAGGAAAATATTGAAGTTGAACGTGATGAATTGAATGACCTGATTTTTGTGGGTGGTTATTGCTTTTATTTTTTATTGCAAGGGAAAGAGGGGCAGAACCTTCTAGGATTATTAATGAATATAATGAAGAAATAGCCTCTCTCCATGGTGGCTTACAAAATTAAAGATAGTAGGACATCCCCTACATCTTGAAAAATAAAAAATAACCTAAACTTTTTGCACCATGGTTCAAAGTCAAGGCCGATACTGCGACGATACGGCCAAGTTGACTAGGTATCGGTGCCCACCGATCTGATTCCGAGTTACGAGTTGAATTTTCAATTATTGATGTGAATCGACCCTATATCGGTAATTTCTCGGTAGTATCGGTGATATAGTGGTATAATCGGCCCATATCGACGATATTGGAGTAGAATCGGCCCATATCGACGATATATCGGCCGAGGTGGTATAAGTTACTAAGCATCAATCTCTCTCTCTCTCTCTCTCTCTCTCTCTCCAGTGATATGTTGGTAAGCGGTTTTTTTGGGAGGGTTACGAAATGCTAATTGTTTTTTTAATTTAGTGTGTTGTGTGTCTGGGTTATTTGGTCATCGTGTGGGTTTAATTTAGTGCGTTGTATATGTGCCAGTTTTTTTTTTAAAGAATGCAAATGATCCAAATGTTATTTGTTATTATTTTTTATAATAATGTTCCCAATGTTATTTTTTTAATATGTTATTATTTATTAAAAAAACATAAATGTTATTCTTTTACAAACAACTGTAATTATTGTAAAAATAATATTTGTATCCTCTAAACATTTGTAAAAATAATATTTGCATCCTTTATGTCAAAATAACATTTGCAACACAAGTAAAAAAAATATATGCATCCTCTTTGTAAAAAAATAACATTTCCATCAATTTAAAAAAAACTTTTGCAAACCCAACAAAAAAAAATAACATTTACATTCCTTTTATAAAAAAATAACATTTGCATCCTTTTTGTAAAAACGATTGTAAAAAAAAAATGTAGTGTTTCAAAATCACTATTTGTATCCTCTTTGTAAAAAAATAACAATACTAAAAAAGAAGCATTTCAATCCTTTTTAGAAAAATATAGCATACTTAAAAAACACATTTGTATCCTCTTACTAAAAATAATACTAAGAATATAATAGTTGTATCCTTTTTGTAAAAAAAAAAATCATCCTCTTACTAAAAAAGTAACATTTGTTTTTCTTTGTAAAAACATAATATTTGTATCCTCCGTGACAAAAAACATTGATTTATTATGGAACATTGAATCTGGCAAGTTCGCAGCACGTCAATATAATCAATTGTACAATGTTATGCATATTAAATGATAGTTTTAAACTTATCTGATTGGTCCACATTGTTATTCGTATTTTTTTTTTCCTAGATTTTTTTCGGAATTTTTTGCACTCTCTAAATGGTGTATCTTTGCGTATCGCCCGATACCGTGACCGATACCGCGACCGAGTTGAAAATCGAGTGGCCGATACCGGGATTTTGAACCATGTTTTGCACGGCTTTATAATGAAGCCTACGTATGAATTCAAAGCAGAAAAAAGATAAAATAAACCCTGAATCTAAGTAGCAGCAACTCAACGTAAACTTCATTTCTTGTGTCTAATGGAAGACAATGCCCAATAATCCATATAGAGGCTTTAGAAGCAGTCGATATAGAAGCAAGGGCACCAACTACTTGATTAGCCTCTCTATAACAACACTTAGAATCGGATATTTGATAACAAACGTAAGTGACATAAACTACACGTCAATGGCTAAAAAGAAATACCAAACCCTTGTTTTAGGGAGAGAATCAAAGTTGTCTTATATTCAAGTATTGCAAAAAAAGTACAAATGAGATTACAAGCTTATTTATAGGGGTTGAATTACTTACTAATCAAGTAATTAGCTAAAATGACTAAAAGGGCCTACTAAAAATAAAAGAATGCCTAATTAGTCCCAAACATGCTTGGAAACTAATTAAGGAAGGAAAAGGCCTAAAAAGAGTTAAAGATAGAAAATACAATGAAAATAAAAGGTAACTATGGATTCCCATCACTCTCCCCGGCTTCGAAAGGCTCGTCCTCGAGCGTAGGAGATGAATAGCCAAAAATCAAATCAACATGTCAAAAAAATCTCCAATACATAACCCAATTTCATCGTTTTGATCGTTCTTGCAATCAATCGGCTTGGGAGGGCACTATTTATCGTTGATTTCACTCGATTGGAGGATTGAAGGAGGAAGAATGATTGAATGAAGCAACCAATCTTGGACTAGTCTTTGGCAATCTTGAATCGAGCCTCGGGAGTTAATCGGGGCGGAGATGTAATTTTTTTTGAGGTTTGGGGTTTGAAAAATGGGTGGTGGGTTGGGAAATGGGTGGTAGTGGGTCGGGATGCAGAGGGAGGAGTCAGGAGGAACTCGAGAGGGGGTGGGATAGCCCGTCGGAGTGGCGGGAGGGGGAAACGGGTAGCCTTGGGTCAGAACGGGGGTGGGTTGGGGACGGTATTGGGTCGGCGGGGTTTTGGAGGTTAGAGGTGGGTTTTTGGGCAACAGTGGAGTGGAGAGGATGATCGCAGGTGGGGTGGAGGAGTAGGGGCAGTGGCGGCTTGCCCCATTGGGCTGTTGGTGGGTCGTTTGGAAGGGGAAGAGTGGTTGGCGACTTTTGGAGTGGGGAGGGGGGAAGCGAGGGTTGGATGATGGTGGTGGAGACCCTCGGCAGCTGGGTAAGGGTAGTAAGGGGTAGGGGAAACTAGGGTTAGGGTTTCTACCCACTCTCTCGTTCGTTCTTGAATCTCCTCTTTTAGTTGTTTGGATTTCTTGAGAGCGATTACGAGTAGTGTACGATTTTGAATACCAACACACCAATACACCACTTGGGGAACGACATCTCGCTCTGATACCTTTGATGTAAACTACACGTCAATGGCTAAAAAGAAATGCCAAAACCTAATTTTAAGGAGAGAATCAAAGTGGTCTTATATTTCAAGTATTGGAAAAAAAAGTACAAATGAGATTACAAGCCTGTTTATAGGGGCTGAATCACTTGCTAATCAAGTAATTAGCTAAAATGACTAAAAGGGCCTACTAAAAATAAAAGAATGCCTAATTAGTCCCAAACATGCTTTGAGACTAATTAGGGAAGGAAAATGCCTAAAAAGAGTTAAAAATAGAAAATAAAAGGAAAATAAAAGGAAAATAACTATGATTCCCATCAGTAAGCAAGCACTGTAATAATATTGGCAGCACCATAGGACAACAACATGACCATTTATCTCATTCACTACTAGGAGGGAGTCTAATTCAACAATTATATCTCGTGCAAAACTCAGACCATCAAATAAGGCCCTCATCTCAGTCACTGTATTGGATTGCTCCCCATAAAAGAAGGGAAAAACTGCAATGATTTCCCCATTATGATTATTCATCATTCCTCCTCCATCAGTCCTAGTCAAGAATGATGAGATTATGGAAAGATGAAAAAACTACTTCGAGAAGTTATTGAATGAAGATAATGGGAGTAGATTAGATATAGAGGAACTTAGTGAGACTCGAGAAAATCTATTTTTTCGCAGAATTAGGAACAGAGGTTAGAATTGCTCTAACAAAAGATGAAAATAGGGAGGGCTTTAGGACCAGATGGTATCCCTATTGAGGTTTAAGAGTGCTTAAGGAAGGAAGGAGTGTCTTGTTATTGCACTCCACATATTTTGTTTGTCCTGCTTATTTTAAATCCTCTTGTTTTTAGAGTTTCTCTCCACAATTCCAATCTAGCATTAATCCCGTCTTAGTTTCTTCCACTAAAATAATATCATCTGCAAATAGTATACACCACGGCACCTCATCTTGTATTTATCCAGTCAACTCATCCATAACAAGAACAAAGTGATAAGGACTTAGGGAGAAGTCAAGCGTATAGTAATGGATGCCTCCATAAGGAAGAGTGATTTAGTTAGTATTGATGGTAACACAAGGGGTAGATGTAGGCCTAAATTGACTTGATGGGATATTATAAAAAAGTACATGATATCATGTGGTTTAAGCGAAGATCTGTACTGAACAAAATAGAATGGAAAAATAGGATTCATGTAGCTGGTCCTAAATAATTGGACAAAGACTTTGTTGAATTGAGTTGAGTAGATTGATTAGATGTCAATGTATGTATGTATATATTGTATACATATATTGGTATAGATATATGTATAACAAAAAGAAAAATGGAAAAAGAAAAGAAGGGAACAATTGAACTGGGTTTACGGGCCAACCCGACCCTCGGAAGACCTCAACCTGTTTTCAGCCTGCCCATATTTGTCCCTACCCGTTTTCAGCCCAACCCGTCCATCTGCCAGCTCTAAATATGAGGGTCATTGCATGTCTTAAGTTTGAGATGATGTTGAACATTTAGGATATGAGAGGTAAAAGAAATTATTCTTTTATGAACCAGTAAGAAGGTTGAATGTTGTCAAAATTGGCTCTACTTCTAGATTTCCAAAGCTCCCAACAAATGATGGAAGGTAAAACAGAAGTAATCATCCGAATCGAAGAGTTATTATTAGCAGCCAGCGACCAATAATTCAATTCGACGTGCACAATAGAGGAATTGCAAATAATTCCTATCAGCTTATCAAAATAGGATCAAACCTGCTTGGTCACTGCACTAGTTGAGAATACATGCTGGAAATTCTTCCTAAAAGGTTCTCAACAGCATTTTCTACATTTTGAACTCATCCTCACACCATGTTTGATAATTTGGTCATCTAGTGGCAATTTCCTTTGCAACAATCTCCACATAATCTCGTAAATTTAATAGGCATAATCTTGTGCCAACAATGGCAATAAGAAAAGCATTCAGCTTTCTTTTCTCTAATGACTTTAGCTTCCGAAGTTCACACAATCCTATCATACCTCTGACAGTTAGCAGGAGAAATCTCAATAATAGAATTAATCAGGTTTCTAGGAACATAGGTAATATTTCAATAATAGAATTAATCAGGTTTCTATGCAGCAGATTTTTTGTGGGTGGTAATGAAGATCCAATTTGGATGGATTTTGAGAAGAGCATCCCGGAGCAAAATGACACGTTGTTCTGGAAATTTTAAGTGGAACGGGGTCTAATATTGAAATATTATAGTATTATGCCTCTTGAAAGAGAACGTTCGTAGATGCGCCTTTTCTGACCACATCAAGACCAAGTCTGATTATGATATCTTCAAAGCTTTTAAGTTCGAGATCTAGCTTCTCGAAGGGGGAGAGAATGATGTAGCGTGTGAGAATAATTACAAAAAATATTTTTATTTTTATTTATTTACTTTTTTTTTTTTTGGGGGGGGGGGGGGGGGGTAGTAATTAGCTAGTGGTTAGGATTGATATTATCTTTAAATTTCCTTATTTGTTACTTTATGCTATCCAAGGACTCTCAGTCTTGGCCTACTTGTAGGTTGGTGATCTCTCTTGTATGCTCATTCTATTATCAATAATATCTGTTGATTTAAAGCTATTCAGCTCGAGTTCGAGCTTCTCGAAGGGGGAGAGATGATGTATACGGTATATATGGGGGACCCTTTTGTGTTTGTGAAAATAGGTAGGTAGTGGGAAATGGAGAGAGATTTTGGGGTGGTTTCTAGTAATTAGCTAGTAGTTAGGATTGATAATTATCTTTAACTTTTCTACATAGGTTTCTTTATTTATTAATTTCTTGCTAGCCAAGGACTCTTAGATATAGGTTGGTGATCATTGTCTTATGCTCGTTTAATCAACAATAACATCTGTTTATCTTGAAATGTGTGTGTTTGTGATTGAGATAGCTTCCGCATTACATCAGAAATAGGAATGTGTTTACATGGTAATTGAAAGATATTACATCTTACCGCAGTTACAAAGCTCATTATGTTATCTCCGAGAAGTTCTGTTCTCTTTCTTAAGAAACCTAATATGTTCTGATATCAAATGTGATTACAGAAACACGTGGCACCCATGTTCAATCCATGGTCAAAAGGGAAAGAATGGGACCTTACCTGAAAGCAAGAAAAGGGGAATGTACGTCAGCTTTCTTTTTAGCAATATAGTCGTGAGCTCTCTTATGGTATTTCTTCCATATCCTCTCTTTTCTTTTTTCTTTTTTTTCAGTAAATATATTAATTTGCGCTACATACCAAGGCTCCTCATCATAAACTTAGAATTACATTTTCCTCTACTTATTGGAGTCTTTTCTAACAATGTCACGGTTAAATGACTTAAATTTTCTACACTGCATTTCTTATCTTGTAGCATGTATTATCCAACTTATTCTACAAGAGAGAAACCAATAACCACATACTCCTTAATATCTAACTCCAAAATTCATTTTATTTACTGTTACATTATTTTAAGTTATCTTTCTTCAATTTGGTTGGCAACTATTGTTAAATCTTTTTCTGAATAGCTAATAAGGTTTAATCTTGCATTTTCCCCCCAAATTAGTATTTGCATCTTATAGTAATTTCATCTTCCGTGTAGGACCATAAATAATGGCTTGCAGAAGTTCAATATCCTGGCATTGTTGATCACCTCAACCTTTTAAAGCTTTGTAGGACACTGCTTTGTTGATCACCCTACGGATTATCCTCGGAGCAGCACAAAATTTTATTATCCACATGAGGCATTGGAAATTCAGGTATATTTTACTTCATCCTGATGACTTATGTTTTTCACACACTAGATTATCACAATGTTTGAAGTTTATTTAAATGTAGTGTGATTACGTAAGTGTAGGGTGATTTCATTTGCGAGACCCCCACTTCAAGACACATATATAAGGACACATCCACACAACTAGAAACGGGGTCGTAAAGCAGCAAAAAGAGTCGAAGTAGCATAAACTAGAGAGAGAATTGGGGGCTTCCCTCATTACCACCATTGAAAAAACCACAACCTCTTTCTATCATTCTGTTGTAATACTCTACGCTCTCCTCTCTTGTAACACTTTAGGTTCACTACATAAATGAAATTAGAACACCGGAGCGATTGGTGGACGCAGACTTTGCCAAACCATGTAAATGTGTGTGAATTTTTCTTTTATTTTCGATTGTTCGTAGTTAAAAATGTCGGCTGAAAGCTAAACAATTTGGCCGAGTTGATCAGGTAGACACGGAACCGAGTTTGAGTCACGAGTCTTGAAATAGACAAAATAGTACAACTTGGTTTGACTCGGCTGCAATATCGGTGAGTAGGCCTAAATATTGGAGACTCAGCGTCAGTATCAGCTTCCACTCCTAACCTACTCATTCGTTTCCGATGCGATTTCCTTCATTTCGTTATACTTACATAATTAGCTTTAGAAATCAAGTTATATATGTATAACTAGATATATACTTTGCAATTTCTTTCAAGTTCCTTTTTTTTATAAATATTGAAGATCATGTTGCTTTTATCGTTTGGAATAATGCAATTGATAAGTGCTTTGTGCGTACAAGAAAATGGGCTCCCAAAACAGCATATAGTTTACATATTGCCCGATACTGATACCAAGACCGTGTTGAAAATTGCTTAGCTGAATCATAGACCGATACCGCGACTTTGGATCATGCACCCCTTTCTTTGGTGGGTGATGAAGCTTGGACACAAGCACATGTACAACACGACACAGATATGCCAACAGGGGGACACAGACATAGCAACACGTCAATTTATAACTGATGTGAATCTAAGAATGCGGAAGCGTTATTGTTACACTACACAACAATTACTAACTACACAACACGAACAACAAAAAAAAACTAAACTAAAAAAAAGGGTTTCTATCTCTCTGTATATTCTTTTATCAATATTCAAGTTGTGATTACAAATGATGGCAAGGGTCTATTTATAGGAGAGGTTAACTTGCTAGCCAAGCTAATATCTCAAAAGACTAAAAAGGACATTTAATAACAAAAAATGACTAATTAGCCCCAAACATGCTTGGAGACTAATTAAAGACTAAAAATAAAAGAAAATGACAATAATACCCTAAACTAAAAATGCAAAATAAAAGATAGTTTTCTCCCGGGAGCACAACCACGCGCCACGTGTCTCTACGGATCACTCCCAAGGCTCAATTTAAGATTGTCGGCGGCTAGTCCAAGATTGGTTGCTCCACCCAATCATTCTTCCTTCCTTCCTCACTCACTCAAGCGGGTCAAATTAACGATAAAAACTCCCCTCCCAAGCCGGTTGATTGCAAGAAAGAT
Organism: Sambucus nigra; assembly: GCA_949130495.1. NCBI lineage: Eukaryota > Viridiplantae > Streptophyta > Magnoliopsida > Dipsacales > Adoxaceae > Sambucus > Sambucus nigra. The sequence goes on along the minus strand of OX422216.1, from coordinate 42,118,222 downwards.
AGAAACAACGAAATTGGGTTGTGCATTGGGAATTTTTTTTACATTTTTGTCGAGGATGTTTGGGTGGCTCGCATGCACTTTCGCGAGCCGGAAACATTTGATTTGGGAGATTTTTTCCCAATCTCTGGGAATGGGGATGGTGATTTTGATGAGGTTGGATTGGAGGTTATCTCTCTTGGGGTTAAGGTGGAGATTGAAGGTGATGTGATAGGTGGTCGGTATGTGGACCCATTCATGGTAGCTTTTAATATGCACTCGGAGGAAGTTTTCTGCGGCTTAGCATTGAGGGCATTCATCACGATTGTAAGATGTGGGTGCAGATTTGAGGAGGCACCGCATCGAGCTTGTTTTAGACTTGAGCAACGTGATTGCGCCTACGTATCCGTCTTTGCGGAATCAAAGTCTGCGTAGTTCGTGGGTCCATACGATACGCCAGAGAGAGCTCGGTTTTGGTGGTTTTGGTGCGTGGGGGTTGCCTAATCCGGCAAGCCGCCTCTCGAACGCTCAGTCTTGGTAGTTTCGGTGCGTGGGGGGTGCCAAATCCGACTATCCACCTCTCAAACGCCCATATACTATATAATAAAACTATAAAAATCTGCTCGTCGCCATCAAACCCGTGGCGGAGCTCAAAAGATGCGTGGGGGAGGAGAGCTATATTTCCTTTCCTTACTTTGCCCCCAAGACCATCATCTATCAAAATGAGGGGGAAGCCCTCTTTATATAGTAAAAGCGCCCAAGTGGGCTTGACATGTGTCATCTTTTCTGTGGAGCCAAGTGTCCAATATTTATGGTGCTACTTGTCACAATATATGTGGTGGCATCTCAAATAATTAATTAAATCATTATTAGAGTATTGTCTAGTGTAATTAATCAAATGCGAAGTATACGCGATATATTAAATCACGCGCAATAATATCTCAGCCCGTGTAGGGTATGGATTGTACAAAAACTCAATAAATCATGAATAAAATCTGTGGGGTTAATTACTGGAGCGTTGGTGGTTAATTCATTTAACCCCCCTCTACATTTGCCCCCTCGTAGACATAGTTGGTGTGTTGATGCTTTGGCTGAGACATATCAAATATGTGTACGAAATAAATTGCTTAGTCTGTTCGACTAGAAAATTATCACATAGCCATATTTGGTTTGTTATCATGCGTGCATATGCACATAACATCTGTATGTAGTTTTGAGGGTTATTGTTGTTGCCTCTGCTTTTCATTTTGGAGGAGTGTTTTGGGGGTTGCCCCCATTCCTCTCGAATGAGCATGTTTCCACAATTTTATTGTGGTTTCAAATATTGAATAACAAACTTGCCAGATGTACGGGCCCGAGCAACCAATTGGTGCTTATATAAGTATAGTGGATCTTTTGCAATTATAAGATTAAAACCTGTCGAGAGTACTCGATCGAGCAACTAGTAGTGCTTCGAGTGAACTGAAATTTTTTAAACGTGCCTAGTAGTATAGGACTTTGAATCTTCCAAGAGCGAGGGGCGGGCGTGCCAAGTTATATTGGACTTAAAAACAAAATCTCCCATAACCGAGGGTCAGGCGGGCCAAGTCATATTGGTCTTAAAAAACAAAATCTCCCATATCCGAGGTTCAGGAGGGCTTAGTAATGTAGGCTATAAATCTCCCATATCCGAGGGTCAGGTGGGCCTAGTAATGTAGGCTATAAATCTCCCATAACCGTGGGTGGAGGCGGACCTAGTCTTATAGGCATAATCTCCCATAACCGAGGGTCAAGCGGGCGTAGTAACGTAGGCTATAAATCTCCCATATTTGAGGGTCAGGCGGGCCTAGTAATGTAGGCTATAAATCTCCCATATCCGAGGGTCAGGAGGACCTAGTAATGTAGGTTATAAAACTCCCATAACCGAGGGTGGAGGCGGACCTAGTCTTATAGGCATAATCTCCCATAACCGAGGGTCAGACGGACCTAGTCTTATAGGCATAATCTCGCGGGCCTAGTAATGTAGGACTTTATGAGAACTGTAATGCACCGCTTTGGGCGACTCACCACAATACTGACAAGGATTCTGTGGGCGACTTACTTCGAAACTGGTAAGATTTGTGAAAACTGTGATGCACCTCTGTGGGCGACTTACCTCGAAACTGGTAAATGCACCTCTGTGGGCGACTTACCTCGAAACTGGTAAGGTTTGTGAAATCTGTAATGCACCTCTGTGGGGGACTTACCTCGCAACTGGTAAGGTTTTGTGAAATCTATAATGCACCTCTGTGGGCGACTTACCACAATACTGGTAAGGTTTGTGAGATCTATAATGCACCTCTGTGGGCTACTTACCTCGAAACTGGTAAGGTTTTGTGAAAATTATAATGCACCTCTGTGGGCGACTTACCACAATTCTAGTAAGGTTTTGTATGCAGACTCTGTATCTATGCTCCAGGTTTTGCGGGCAATATTGTTTGCCCCCCGTCGCTTTGCTGAAAATAATTTAATATAGCCAGTGCTATATATGAGCCATGCGGTGGCTATGTTGAGCAACTCTGGTGTTTCTTTTGGGGATGCTTCATCAATGATGGCCATTTTGGGACCGAATCCGAGCATGCTTGTCACATGTGTTTATGCCTGACTATAAGTGGTACACTATACAGTACTTTTCCCCCTCTTTACTTTGCTTTGTCTTTTATCTCAAGATAAAGCAAAGTAAAGAAAAATAAACAATTGGTTACAAAACCATCTAAGAGTTGAAAGCATTTAAATACATTTCACGGGGTGTTTGCCCCCAATTAAAAATAAATCTCTTGAGCATTTGGCTTTGACATCTGTAAGTCCTGATGTAATTGCTCAAGCTCGATTTGATCATATGCGTTCAATATCTGCAAGGATAAGAAATCATCTCAAATTCTGGCACAAAAATCATTATTAACTCGTGAGGCATATTGTAGTGCCGTAAATAATCATATGGGGTATATCTTTCCCCCTTTATTTTATTTTATGTTAATAAAATAAAATAAACTCGAAAACGTGCTTCGAGGAATCATAGACATATTGTTCTGTGCAATCTTTATGATGCGAGTGTGATATGCTACAATATGCAATTGATAGAGTGTGGATATATCATGCAGTGAGTTGTTTATCTCATGCCCCCACTATTTTATCAAAGCTGAGAAAACTCAGAAATGGTCCATTATAGGATAATTTAGTTAATAAGCATGCTCGGTCACCTCGAGGTGAGTAATAAATATCAATTTCAAATTTCATGTAGCTAGCCTCATCATGTGAATAAATCATAGTTTAGCATAAATCGAATACATAGCACAAAAAGTTGTTCTGGGCGCGACCATGGATGTGGTTGCTCAGGAGGTTATTATGAATGAGGTCGCTCGAGTCACTAGGATGAGGCAGCTCGAGTCGCTAGGACGAGGTCGTTCGAGGTACCACGGATGAGGCTGCTTCTAGGTACCTGCTCGAGGCACTGTGGGTGAGGTTGCTCAAGGTACCTACTCGAGGCACCGCGGGTGAGGTCGCTCGAAGTGCCTGCTCGAGGCACCGCGGGCGAGGTCGCTCGAGGTACCATGACTTGAGAAAAAAAATGCTAAGTTTCAAAAAAATATTTTTTATTTATTTTGTGAGCTGCTCGTGGAGGTTCCCCCGAGGCTGCTCGAGGAGGTCCCTCCGAGGCTGCTCGAGGTACTAGGACTTGAGCATATTTTTCAAAAAAATATTATTTTGTCAAGGTCACTCGAAAAATATCATTTTGATATAGTGGTTCGAAAATTCTATTATGACAATATTGCTCGAGCACTTGTTCATACCGGTCTTTAAATGGTCTCTCGTGGAATGACATAAAAATATTCACAATTTCGAGAAGTATGATTTTTTTCAGAAATAAATATTATTCTACTCGAGTAACTCAAATTCGTGCGAGACTACAAATATTTCGAATAATATTTTTCAGGCTGTCCCAATAAAACACGCACAAATCAAATACCATATCATACCAAATTAGCAAAATAATAATCTCTAGCGTCTTTTTATTGACAATTGTGCTCGAATGAATATAGCTACCTCGAGATCCTTAAGCCTTTATTAATTTTAAACAAAAGTAAAACCCGTAACTCGGGGCTTTGGAGCTCCAAATGCTCCGTATAAAATCACAGCTAACAACAACAATAACAAAAAAAAAAAAACATTATACCCAAGTAGGCCTGTAAATTGAGCGCCCGAGGCCCGAAGCTCGCCCGTTCGGCCCGCTATTTTCGGGCCGAGCTTTATTTGAGTTTGAGCCGAGCCGAGCCTGAGCCAAAATTTTAAGCCCGAATTAATTTCGGGCCGAGCTTGAGCCGAACTTTGCCAAGCCCGAATTGGGCCCGAAGCCCGAACTTCATATTTATAAATAAATAAATAATTTATATAATATAACATATTTTTGTTAACATTGTTTAATTAGGTTTCATTTTTTTATTTCATTTAGTACTTTTTAAAAAAAAAATTATTTGTTACAATACATTAGATTACATGTGATTTTCAATTTTGTGATTTTATTGTTAATCTCATTATGGGTATTTGATTTAATAATTGCTCAAGCCACAATAGGCCTTTGGTAGTGATCAAATTTTGCTAAATGTATGAAATTTAATAGGCATTTGTAGATTTTCACTCTTATTTCCCTTGTTTTAATTTAATACATTTCATAATTATATATTTTATTTCATGAAATATCAATTATATTTTAATGTGTAATTTTGTCCATGATGGAAATACAAGAAAAAAAATTAATGCAAACTTTTTTAACAAAAAAAAATTGAAATCGGGCCCGAAGCCCGTAATACTTGTGAGCCGAGTTCGGGCCTAGGTGGGAAAACATAATTCGGGCCGAGCTCGGGCTTGAGCATGGGTAAGTGAGTTCGGGCCGAGCCTGAGCAACCCCAAGCCCGGCTCACCCAGCCCGATTTACAGCCCTATACCCAAGTTTGGAACCCATTTTTGTGGCAGCTCGCACGTTCAGTGTGCGAGGGAGCTTCCGGAGACTGCTCAGAGGTCCCGCCTCGGAGGTCAGCTGGATCGGAGATGTTTGTTTGAGGATCATTGTTTCGAGGTAGCTCGGAGGTTTAGCGTCATCGGAGGTCAACTGATGCGACTCAGAAAGTGTCTCTAATGTGCGTTCTCTCTAGGCTCAAGTGCAAGCCTGTCGCGTTAGTAATAAACCCGGTAAGTCGGGATCGTATCCACAGGGAAATAGGACAACGGACTTGTAACAACGTTGGATAGACGAAGGAATCCTAACTCTGACTTTAAAAAGAAAAGAAAAGATGATTTGTTTTAGGAACGTAATACAACTAAATGCAATTTTGCAAATAATGACCTAATGAACTAATGAATGAATAGCATGCAATTACTCTAAATTACCTAAAATACTGACGATGAATGATTTTAAAACTCGAACTATATGATGAAGAAAACAGGACGGGAATATAATCCCTCAACCCTAGTGTATTGCTGATATAAAACTAATCGTAAATTTATATGATTAATTTGATCCAGAATTGAGTACTCCCAAGCATTACGTATATGAGGTTCAAGTCCGCATCATACTTAATCAGAGGACGAGTAAATCGGCATTGCGATAGTTACACTTGAATTGCATTCTGAAGCATCCCGGTTACCCTGAAGCAAACGGGATCCAAAGATCTACAATTATCGTGTTTCTACGCAATACGGTCGTAAGAAATCATTAAATTTAGAGGATTAATTTTATATACTTGCAACTAACACATCAGGTTGAGTTCATGTATCCCGACCTTTAAAATCTAGCCGGACATATGAAAAATTGAAAACAACATGATAGGAATGAAAGCAAACATTTTTATTGATGAATGAAGATGAGGAAAGATGAAATTATAAGTGAACAAACAACTAGAACAACTTTTACTTGAATTGCAACTTGAAAATAACTAGGGTTTGTTGTTCTTCTCCTTCTAAATGAATTACAAAGCTTCCTTAAGGAATTAGAAGCCTCCCTTTTGGGAGGAATTCCAATTTATATTCTACGAACTACAAGAGTTTGAACCAAATAGGACTATTTTTTACAAGTGGATAAATCTGAAAATTCGAGAACAGAACCGATCCGGTTAAATGGTTCGGTTCGGTTCCATCTTTTGTAGCCTTTACAAAAAACTCTTCGAACATGGGATCGGTTCGTTATTTTCCAGCTTCGGTTCAGTTCCATCTTTTCGTTTCTTCACAAGAAGTTTATCCAAGGTGGATTCGGTTCATTTTTCCATTGCTTCGGTTCGGTTCCCTTTTATCAGTCTTTGCAGAAACCTTGCTTTCTTGTGTTTCTTTGAAGCTTTTGGTACGGAACTTGGTTTAGAACACCGCCGAATACCTGCAAAATAGATGACGAACACACGAAACTCGACATACTCATTAGAAACTTGTCATTACTGAAGATATGATATAAATCCACTTGAGTTACATTGCACGTAGCGATAAAACCCTCTCAATTACGGGGATAAATGGGAAGAATTTATACCTAATCATCAACCTAATCGGAGGAAGCTGTTCGGAGATGGAACCTCCTCGGATGTAAGCTGTTCGTATTTTCTAGTGGGTCGAAGGGATTTTTTACTTGATCGATTTTTTGAACTGGTTCCAACCTTGAACTGGATCGAATGGTAGCTCAGTTGATTTTTCCCCAAGGTTCATTTGGTTTTCATGGCTGGTTTGCAGAACATTCCCAAACAAAATAGGATGAATTTCCCATTTGGTTTAGAACCTCAGAGCTGGGTTTTGTTTGCATAAAAAGAAAAAGATGAACCTATTTTATTTTGGAGAGGTTTCATTTGGCCGGAAAAATATGGTTTTAGCTGGAGTTCGATTCTGAGTTGGGTTGAATTTTCAACGAGTTCTGCTGCCATATCGCGTCATGGTTCATTTTTCATCATTTTTTTTATTGTATTTGAGGAAACCCATTTCAAATATGAATTTGTTTTATAAAGCTCAGAGCTGGTAATCACTACCGGCTGCAGTTTTGGCTGGGAACAAGCGGTGTATGATGCTCGAAACGTGCTTCTTTCGCCGAACTCTTTTTTTATGTAATTACGTACAATAGTCAAATCCTCTCATATAATGCAGAAGTCGACTTATTGGCATGTAGATTTTTTTTTTATCTGACATACATTAACATAAACGTGTTGTCCCATCAACCAGTTTATAATGGTTTAATAAAGTTTAAAAACAGTCCTTGAAATTAGAGACTTAGACTTTTGTTCGACAAAAGTGTACGAAATATATTTATTTATTATGAGCATGTATCAAGGCATATCTTTCAAGATTTTTTTCAAATCAACTCATAGCAACTAGAGTTTGACACATTTTATTGTAAATACATGTTTCATATATCTCAGCTAGTTTCTGCAATATTCATGAATCAGTGTAGGCATTTTATCACACGAGATGTATTCACTCCAATCAGTATATGATTTTTTTTCCAGTTAAGATTTACTAATATGCACAATGCCATTTCATGTAATAATAAAAGATAAAATAATGAAATATATCAGAATACTTATCTGAAATGGGGTGTTTTCTTCACCTTTTGCCGAGTTCTCCGTACGAGGCGTTACGCAACCGAAATCACGAATACCTTCCCAGCAGAGTCGCCAAATGTAAGATGTGGGTGCAGATTTGAGGAGGCACCGCGTCGAGCTTGTTTTAGACTTGAGCAACGTGGTTGCGCCTACGTATCCGTCTTTGCGGAATCAAAGTCTGCGTAGTTCGTGGGTCCGTAAGATACGCCGGAGAGAGCTCGGTTTTGGTGGTTTTGGTGCATGGGGGTTGCCTAATCCGGCAAGCCGCCTCTCGAACGCCCAGTCTTGGTAGTTTCGGTGCGTGGGGGTGCCAAATCCGGCTATTCGCCTCCCAAACGCCCATATACTGTATAATGAAACTATAAAAATCTGGTCGTCGCCATCAAACCCGTGGCGGCGCTCAAAAGGTGCGTGGGGGAGGAGAGCTATATTTCCTCTCCTTACTTTGCCCCCAAGACCTTCATCCATCAAAATGAGGGGAAAGCCCTCTTTATATAGTAAAAGTGCCCAAGTGGGCTAGACATGTGTCATCTTTTCTGTGGAACCAAGTGTCCAATATTTATGGTGCTACTTGTCACAATATATGTGGTGGCATCTCAAATAATTAAATCATTACTAGAGTACTGTCTAGTGTAATTAATCAAATGCGGAGTATACGCGATATATTAAATTGCACGCAATAATATCTCAGCCCGTGTAGGGTATGGAGTGTAGTAAAACTCAATAAATCATGAATAAAATCTGTGGGGTTAATTACTGGAGCGTCGGTGGTTAATTCATTTAACCCCCCTCTACATTTGCCCCCTCGTAGACATAGTTGGTGTGTTGATGCTTTGGCTGAGACATATCAACTATGTGTACAAAATAAATTGCTTAGCCTGTTCGATTAGAAAATTATCACATAACCATATTTGGTTTGTTATCATGCGTGCATATGCACATATCATCTGTATGTAGTTTTGAGGGCTATCGTTGCTGCCTCTGCTTTTCATTTTGGAGGAGTGTTTTGGGGGTTGCCCCCATTCCTCCCGAATGAGCATGTTTCCACAATTTTATTTACCCCCCCTCTACAACGATACTCTAGAATCTAGATTTTGTTGGCCGGCCATGTTTCGATTGTGTTCCTATTCTCCATGGACTTCTTGCAAGCCGGTACAAGGGGCGTTTCCTAGGACGGCTCTTCTTCTTAGTGAGAAGCTCTTTGATGATGCTTTCTTGCCGTTCATCTCCCACGCTCGAGGTTGAGTTTTTTGAAGTCGGGAAGAGTGATGGAAATGAGCCATTTTTAGGGTTTTATTGCATTTTATTGTATTTTTTTCCTTTTATTTTGTTATTGTATTTCTTTTTTGTTTAGTATTTAGAGGTAGGAGTAATAAAGGCAATTAAAGATATTTTAGTAATTAGAATATTAGCTCAGGGCCTAAGCTACTCCCATTTAAATACCCCATTGTATTCCTCATTTGAGGACACTCCATTTTGAAATATAAGAAATCTCTTGATTCTCTCTCTCAAAAAAAAAAAAAATTTCTTCTCTTGGGAGCACAATCACGTGCCACATGTCGCCAATATACATCAATTACTATATATGTATGTATAAAGTATAAATAATAAATGTATATTTATGACCTGTATAATACATGGGAAAAGAAATGAAGGGACAAGATAGTAACTTATGCAGCATGAATTGGCAAGTTAGGCTACCGTTGCACTGCAAGAGAAAATCCCTTATAGGATATTGCCAAAATGATTCCACAAAAGTGTTGACATGTGGAAAAAGTGTCGGCCACACTAATTTTATATCTTGATTACGGGCATGTGAAAAGAAGACACGTGTTTGAGAGTGTCGAAAGAGTGTTGGTGTTGCTTTCTCAAGAACGTATGTGCGTTCTATAGCTCATGAGCTCCGGATAATCCTCTCGAAAGTGGGTTATGTTTTATTGCTTGAGGGACAATCTTCTAGATATATCCCCGATTTCACCACCCTCCTAAAATAAGTAAGAAAGACGCCCAATAAGTAATAAAGGCGTCGTTCGAGAGTCTTCATGCCGACTAGCTCTCTCTACAATGCTTATTTGAGTCCTAATCCCCTAAACAAACTTGGCAAGATTAGAGCAGATTTAGAGAATTGAAGCTCCTCCCAATAGTTATTGATGACCTACACGTGACCCTAGACCATTTATCCCATATGACCCTGGACCATTTATCTTTTTGTTAAAGAAAAGATAAATGTGTTCAAAATTTTGAATTGTTATAATTTTTATTATTATTGTTGTTTGTAAAATTTTCTGATTAGGAATAAAAGGCTGTTTTTATTTTATTTTATTTATGCATTTATTTATTTTTATTTTTATTTTTATTTTTATTATTATTATTTTATTTTTATTTTTTTTATTTTCTCAAAAGTTGGAACAACTTGTCTTTAAAAGTTTAATCCTTTGATTGATGGGATACCCAATGTTGAGAATCCAGCCTTCGCATTTGTTTGTGAGTGATGGTAAAGTTCGTTGAATGTTGTAAAATCTATTATATAATCACTCTCACGATTAGGATGGGTCAAAAGAAGATGATTTTCTTTGTTTGTGAGATATTACAACATTGGTTTGATGTAAAGAAAAATTAGTCTCTAAATTAGGGAGGTCATATGATTATTGGTACTCCACATTTGTACTCTTTTACTCCACCAATCACAAAAATCCCATTGAGTATCACAAAATCCCTCCAGAAATAAAAAAAAATCTCAACACGTGAGTCTTGATGTGAGTGTACAATAGTGGATTTCTAATAACCAATTATCTTATTAATGTGATAACGTAAATGGACAAGTTTATTGGTAAAGGAAGTCATTGTTATTTATCGGTAATCTGCTAATTAATTTCTTAATTTTTGTTTCTGGTAGAAATTATGGTACTCTCTTTATCAGTGGGCTTTGGATATATCGTGGAATGCGTCATGATGGATTTGATCAATTCAAAAGTCGATATACCATTGTTGGGGGCCCGTGACCTAACTAGCTAACGGAAGACATGAGGCCCGTATATGTTTTTTCTTTATTTTTTGTACTTGGATACCTCACCTATTGTCATATTTACATTTTGGTTGATGTTTTATAGTTTTTGGTATTTTATTGTTGCTGAATGTAAAATGTTTCGTCGTTATTTTATTTTGATAGACTTAGTGGCGAAACACTTACTTTCACTAACGGAAAAAGTACCAAAGTCTAAATACGACTTAGTGAGGACCCCAAGTCGAAATCACATTTTTTTTTACAATTTCAAGAAATATATACCTACTTAAATTCCTCTTAATGTCCATGATATCTTTTGTGATGCAGTTCTTACCAACAAAATGGGGCTCACAGTTGCTTCAGGAGGTGTACTTGTTCACCAATACAGAAATTTAAAGGTAGATGAATGTTAGACAATTTGGATACCTTGAGAAAAGTGGTATATCTAATTGAAACTGTAAACTTGTATGTATGGTTAAAACATAATTGATGCTGGTTGTAACTTGCATCAACATGTATATGGTTACCCCGTTTTGAAATGAGTGTTACTGAAGGCAAATTTTATTCGCGACCACTTCACGACTGTTTTTAAAAAATAACTTGCAATCATTTTTATATGGTGTAGTGGCGAGGTGAAAAAAATTGGGCTGCAGCACCCTTTTGGAATTGATTATATTTGTGAATTTTTTGTTTTGTTTTTATTTTGATAATTTTATATTTTAAAAATCCGTTGTTATTTTTAAAATATTGATTTTATTTTCGATAGTTATTTGCATGGCAAAAGTATCAAATATCTTCTTTTTAATGGTCCCATAAGTTTTTTGGGATTTTGTGGGTATAGCCCTCAATTTTGGTTTTAGAGATCTAAACCAATACATTTTTGGCAGCTTCTCAATTCGATCGCCAGCCAGTAAGACTTTTTCACTTTAATCCATTAATGCATACATTATATGTTATTGTATACACAAACCAAACATCCATACACTACATAAATTATAATATACATCATAAAATTTTATTGTATACATAACAAAAATTTATGTATACATTACGAAATTTTACGTATGCATTACTAAAAATCACGTACACTGGTCGCGTTGAAAAATGCTACATTTCTACAATACTTTTTTTAATCGTGACTAAACCTAAAAAAATAGGGGTATGTTAACTTTACTCACCATACAGTTATTATTATTTGATTTTTCTATCCACCCCGTGTTTCAGCGGTAAGGGCGAGCTCGAATTGTGTGGGTTAGGCGCACGGTTTCGAGTTCGTTTCCCTCAATGACACCTGATTTGAAGTGGGGATGTGTTAAGGTGGCTCATTAACATTGTTCCCCTGTTCAGCTTGCACGGGGTGGGGGGGATTCAAAATGGTTTATTCGTGTGAAGGTTTGGGGTTATCAAAACATAAATAAATTGATTTTACCTACTATTTTGTTTTACTATATATTATACCACTCATTTTGACATTCAACGATACTTTTTGCACTTTTTGCAACCATTTAAAACACCAACCAATGTATGTGTGACACATTATTTGGATTGATTTTTGTGTAAAATTCTGAGGGTCTTTCTAGAATTAATCAAAGCAAAATTTTATTGTACATTTTTTTATTAAAGTGAGCAAGTTGATTTCATTCTTTTTAAAGAAAAAGCCTTTTTGACTTCTTGTGATAGCCAAAAACTAAAAAAGTAATGTTCAGAAAAATAACCTTCACGACAAGATTGGAGGCTTGTTGGATAATTTGCATTTCATTAACCATGTGCAGTATAAAAAAATGGAATTGTAAGGTCCCACCGAAACTTGAACTAGGGTTACTGGATTCAGAGTCCAATGTCCTGACCACTAGACCATGGGACCGTTTGCTGTTTAGCAAATATTTGCAAGTAAACATAATAAGGAATTTAATGGTTATGATGGCTATGGCATATTTTGAGAAACCTCTTAATTTTTGTCCATCTCTGCCTCCTTTTTTATTTGTTTTTAATGTTTTGTTCTTAGACATTACTAATTCTCTAAATTTAACACATTTTAAATTAGAAATAATTTTTTAGAAAATAAATAAAGATATAAAAAACACTAAAAAGAAGATTACAAAATAAATAAATAAATCAAAAATCAAAAACCTTTCATCTGTGTCAATCCTAGTGCTAGACCTCTCTCTCCGTCACCTCCTCCGCACCTCACCTCACTCTAGGCTATAGCAGCCTGTAAAAAAAATGCAATGCCAAATCTTCGTCGAAATTAGTGGATTCGAGCCTAAAGCCTGATCAATGAATTCTAAATTCCCCAAAAACTCTAACCAGAATTTTAATTCTATATGAGTGAAATTCTAAATTCAAATAATCCTAAATTTCCCTCCTAAAATTTGAATTAAACAAACCCTTAGCGCTTTATCAATGGCTTTTGAAATATATATTCCTTTTGTAAGTCATCTTTTATCGAGATAAAAGAAAACACAAATAACTAAAAAAAATAGTACCGACACATAGGGATCGTCGGATTAAATTGTTTAAAAAAGCATCCAATTAAATTATATTATTTTATTTTTATTTTTTAATCCCTGTTTAGCTAAACTAAATTGAAAATTTAATCATAGTAAATGTTTGATTACATTGATTTTGTACTTAGTTTTGAGTATTTTCTCTATCCGTGTCAAACTTTCTAAAAAATATGTTGAATCTAATCCAAATCAAAACTGAAACAAAAATTACACACAAAATTTCAGATATTAAATTTTATTCAATCTAATCGAATCACCTAATTTAATTAAAATTGACTACATTAATTTGAATGAGTCTGACTTCGTGGGTTTAGTTTGAATGTCAACACCACTCAGCTCAACCAATGCCGGGTTTGAAAAGGATTTGAGGTACATAGCATTGTTGAACAAAATGGAACTTGAACACAAAAATATATCAGAATCTTCATGATTATATTGAATTTATTTCACTTGTATCCTTATAAGTACATACATAAAGGAATATTTATAGGTAATCACAAGTTGGTGTGTCAGCAGATAACTTTGCTTTGACGTGTTTTTAACTTTGATGTGCCGTGTTTGTAGCTTTGCTTGCCGTGCTTCTACTTTGCATGCTTAACACCTCATTCCTCCATCATGGCATTGTCGTGCTTTCAATTTCAGATGATTGACACTTCATTATTCTATCATGGTATTATCATGCTTCTAACTTCAAATGATTGACACCGCATACTTCTAGCGTGACATTGTCATGCTTCTGGTTTTAGAGTGTATTATGGGTATCCACACATGATACACTCTAAATTGGAGATATATTCTTATATACATATAAGTTCTGAATTTGCATTTTCTTTCTAATTCCTTTAAAAATAAATTGGAGATCGTGTGCTTATTGGAACAATGCAATTGGTAAGTGCTTCATGCGCCAGTATAACTGATTCGACAATGTTATTGAAACTAAATGATAATCAATCCATTTTATTATACTTATTTTTGTGAACGTATCTATGTTTTTCCAAGCAAACGGGCTCTCAAAACAACATATAAGTTCATATCGCCCAATAACAATACCAAGATACCGTGTTAAAAATTATAAAACTGAGTCATAGATCGATTCCTCAACCTTGGACCATGCACCCAATTCTTCCATGAGTTATGAAGCACGTACGACACGACGGATATGTCCATTGGACAAATTCTTAAAATGAAGGACACTACACGTAGCAACGTCAATTAAAAACTATGTATGTATATACAATGTATAAACAACAAATGTATATTTATGACTTGTGAGAACGTATGTGCTTGCGTTCAAATGAACAAATTATATATTAAACCCTTTTAACCCAAACAAACCCTAAACATGCAACAATATGTGATTGAATAAGAAGATAATCTAAGCAAGAACATTCAAACACATGCAATTGAGGAAAAATCCCCCAAAGGGGCAAAATCATTTATTTTCATTATAATATTGTAGGCTATACAATTTCGGATTACAATGAAAATACAAGTGACCAAGAATTACCCTCAGGTATCGGATTCTGTAGTCGCGGCTGGAACTATCCCTTTCCAGTAGGGCAACAATGGAGAAGAGAATGGCTTCTCCACAAGGGTGTGAACAGCAAGAATGTGTTCCTGGGTTGCAAAGTGATTCACAAAGGATTGGCAATTTGTGTGAATCAAATACCTAGAGTTTAGATGCTTAATAGGTGAAGACTTAGGGCTTTCTGTACTCTGAAAATCGTGTGTTTAAGTCTTAGAAAACCACTTCCCGTAGTGGGTTTAAATAAGAAGTCTCGGGCCTTAAAAATCTGAACACGATCTGTTGAAGTTTATCCCATGCGGACCGATCCGGGTCTGAGGCGGATCGGTCCGATATACCGGATCGATTCTTTTATTCTGAGGCGGATCGATCCGTTGATGATCGGATCGGTTCGCTTCCAGGCTTCATCGGTTCGCTTGCGGTTCGGAGTATACTGGCCTTCTGACAAACAAGCGGATCGGTCCGGGTCTTTAGGCGGACCGGTCCGGTTAGCCGGATCGGTTATTTTATTTCAGCGGATCGGTCCGGCTGTCAGACTATGATTCCTCTTCTTCTTTTGATATTCGGATCCGTTGAATCTTGAATCTTGAATTTCTTCAACGGTATAACGGCGTGCGACATAATACATTGATAATGGACAAAAATGTCCTTACAAATCTCCCCCTATGTCTATGCCGGTACATACATAAAAACAAACATCCGAATTATCAAACAACTAAACATGATGCCTATACAAATCTACCCTTCCATGAACCCAAAACTGGAAAGATACAATTGAATAAGACTACATCGTTTGCTCTTCAATACTGCAGGAATCTCAACGCTTTTCTCATTAGGGTGTGCAATCCAATGATAATCCATGTAGTACCTACACACATGAGACAAAGCAAAATACCAAGTGACATATCGAGTTTGAAATGAAATAAACATGTATACCAATTTATGAGCAAACTCAAACTTTCAAAACTCCCCCATAATAAGATAATTCATTCTCCCCCTTTTTATGATGTCCCCAAATGGACAAATGAGAGCAAGAAATCAAATAAGCAAGTGCGAGGTGTCACTGGGATAAAATCACACCATGAATGAACACAAAGCAACCAAGACGATGATAGCGTAAATGAAGTGGTGTGATCAAATTCGATAGGAAAATCAATGCATACAAACATGACATACGTGCACGATGAATATTGGATATTCCTAGCGAATGAACTCAAATGCTTCCTTTGGTGTAAAAGAATGACAATATAAGATATTGACTCAATCAAATCAACAAATCAAAGCTCAAAGTGATTTTCACACCAATAACGTCCAAAATTATTTTATGATTTTTCAGGACTTTCAAGGAAGTGCAAACCCGTTTAAAGATTCTCCAACCAAACTCCCTCAGATATAATATTGAAAAGAGGCATTCTAAATTCTCAAACTTTGGAGAATTGATGGTGAAACCTAAGTGGCCCATATTTGGCATGAATTGCTTTTTATTGTTTTTAAATTTTTTTCGGGCTCTTTTAACCTCTTTGGACCTCGGATATTAAAAATTCCTCCATTTTTAGGTCCTTTTTAACGGTGGCTTTTGCGCAAAGGATAGATGATTACCTTTCGCAGCCCCTCCCCGTTATATAAAAACACACAGTTTCACCAAAAACGGTTTTTACATGCATTCCAATCTTGTCAAGTTTTATCGCATATTGTACATTGTATAGACATGATTGAGATGGAAACACTCAAGCCAATATGAGATAGACAAGTGCAATAATCAAATATAGCCGTGCATGTGTGCAATAAAGGATATAGGAGTCAAACATGTAGGAAGATATCACTAATTACATCTCAAAGACTCCAACCAATGTAAAACACATAAATGAAATGATGTAGCCTCTCAAATCTCTATCAAACAGTCATATGGATAAATGAAATGAAGTTGTGACTTGGCTACCTTAAATTCTCATCCATAAAAGAAGCAAAAACAGAAATCTTTTTGGATTTTTTTAAAAAAATTTTATCAAAATAAAATCTTTTTGTGCTTTTCTTAAAATTTTTCTTAAAGGAAAATCTTTTTGTATTTTTTGTTTTAACGAAAAAAAAATGAACAAAAATAAACAAACTAATGGTACATGCTAGCAATAGGCAACTGAAGAAGCAGCATGAAAATCAATCTATGCTAGCAAACCAAGACAAGATTCTCAACTGGGAGTAACGGTGGAGTTTTCCAAAGATGGTGACATCTTTTGAACAAACTCCACTAAATCATGTGTTGTCTTGATAAAAAACTTCACTTGCTCGCAAATGTGTGCAAATTATCCATCATAATGTGCAGACAAAGTGTCATGAGTGGGTGTATGTGCATGAATGTGTGAAGTGGCATGATATGGTACTAAACCCAACTTGGAACAAAACTCCCTAAGATGTCCTTGCTTCTTTCAGTGGGAGCAAACATAAACCGGTCTAGGAAGTAATTTGTCAACAATTATGGGATGAACATTCCTAGACGAGCTCCCATGGGACTCACTCACCAAGGTGGATATAGGCTCAGGTGCATTAAGAGTAGTGAATGTACCGTCATTACCTTTTCCAACATCATTCAAAACGGGATAGAGAACCATCTTATCAACCTTCTCAGATGCATTCTCTAATGTGACTTGGACCTCTCGTGCTTGTTTGAGATCATCCTCGAGATGGGATACACGTGTCGTCAGACTAGACACCGTGTTGGTCAAGTCACCTTTTCCCTTTTTTAGTTCAGCATTCTCTTCCTTCAACTCACAAATCCGAAGACCTAGAATTCTATTTGACCTTTTTGTTTCCATGGTCTCGATAAATAACTTTCGAAAAGCTTTTTGGATCACACTTTCATCACCAACCTCATCCTCACTATCACTTAGAGAGGTGGGCATTGCATCTTTCTTACGCTCTCTCCTAAGTTTAGTGGGACACTCAAATTTCTTGTGCCCTATCCCATCGCACTCAAAACATCTTATCTTCTCAAGTTCTTTCTTTCTTTCTTTTCCACTCTCATCACAACTCTCTCTTTATCCAAACAATCTTAAATCTCTCTCTAAAGCGGTGATCCTAAGAGCTAACTCTTTATACCACTTCTTGGTTTCAAAAGACTCAGAATCTAACTCGGCGTAAGCGCGTGGGAGATCACACTCGCTCTCACTTGCCTCATCCTCCCCCTCACTCTCATCGCTCTCACTGTCGAGGTGTCCTTGTGACGTAGCATCCTCATCGTCGTGAGAAGCATTGGAGATACACACATGACTTGCCATGAGTGCGGTGATGTTATGCTCATGCAGTGACTCATCTCCACAGTCCACCGACTCAACCTCACTGTCGTCACTAAGGGTAGCATTTAGGACAGCTTTCCCTTTCTCTCTATTCAGACGAGTGGCACACTCAAAGGCTCTATGACCCCTACCGTCGCATTCAAAGCATCTCTCACTGTCTGTCTTAGGAAGATTTTAAAAATCTTTTTCATTATTTTTCTCAAAATTCCTTTTATCATTGAAATTTCCACTTTTCTTGAATTTGAGAATTCTTTTGAAATTTTTTGCAAAAAGAGCCAAATCATCTAGGTCAAAATTACACTCAGAATCTGACGTGTTAGTCTCTCTCTTTCTAGACGACTCTACCCTTTTTCTAGCCGACCCCTCACTCCTTCTTTCTTGGGCTTTAAGAGCAATTCCCTTATCTTTAGATTTAGCATTTTAGGGAACATATCAATTTCATAAGTTTGCAAATCTCCTACAAGTTCTTCCAATTTTAGCGTATTTAAATTACCCATAGAATTTAGCACACTGACTTTAGGGATAAAACGCTTAGGCAAAGAACGAAGAATCTTTTTAACAACTCTAGCATTAGGAATATGTTCACCAAGATTAAAGCTAGTATTAACAATGTCAGAAAGTCTAGCATAAAATTCATCAAAGCATTCAGATTCATGCATGGTGATGGTTTCAAATTGAGTTGTCAAATTTTGCAACTTAGATTCTTTTACAGCATTAGTTCCTTCATGGGTGAGTTGTAAAACATCCCATGCCTCTTTTGATGTGGTGCACGTCATTATACGTTTGAACTCATCAGGTGTCACAGACCCAGAAATAGCACTTAGACCCTTAGAATTAAAAGATGACCATTTAAATTCTTCACCAGTCCAAGAAGTGTCAGGTTTCAAACTAATCACATTATCAACAGTCACGGAGGGAGGAGTCCACCCTCTTTCAACTAAAATCCAGACACGTTCATCAATGACTTTTAAAGCCGACTTCATTCGGGCTTTCCAATAAGCATAATTTGTCCATTCAAAAACAGGCATTTTATTATATAACTTCTCCATTTGAACACGCACTTTTTTCAAAAATCAATTTTTTTAGAAAATTGATATCTTAATTTTTTTTTGCGGAAAATAGGAATACGCGATAGATTAGCGTAACCTGCTCTGATACCAATTTGAGAACGTATGTGCTTGCGTTCAAATGAGCAAATTATATATTAAACCCTTTTAACCCAAACAAACCCTAAACATGCAACAATATGTGATTGAATAAGAAGATAATCTAAGCAAGAACATTCAAACACATGCAATTGAGGAAAAATCCCCCAAAGGGGCAAAACCATTTATTTTCATTATAATATTGTAGGCTATACAATTTCGGATTATAATGAAAATACAAGTGACTAAGAATTACCCTCAGGTATCGGATTCTGTAGTCGCGGCTGGAACTATCCCTTTCCAGTAGGGCAGCAATGGAGAAGAGAATGGCTTCTCCACAAGGGTGTGAACAGCAAGAATGTGTTCCTGGGTTGCAAAGTGATTCACAAAGGATTGGCAATTTGTGTGAATCAAATACCTAGAGTTTAGATGCTTAATAGGTGAAGACTTAGGGCTTTCTGTACTCTGAAAATCGTGTGTTTAAGTCTTAGAAAACCACTTCCCGTAGTGGGTTTAAATAAGAAGTCTCGGGCCTTAAAAATCTGAACACGATCTGTTGAAGTTTATCCCAGGCGGACCGATCCGGGTCTGAGGCGGATCGGTCCGATATACCGGATCGGTTCTTTTATTCTGAGGCGGATCGATCCGTTGATGATCGGATCGGTTCGCTTCCAGGCTTCATCGGTTCGCTTGCGGTTCGGGGTATACTGGCCTTCTGACAAACAAGCGGATCGGTCCGGGTCTTTAGGCGGACCGGTCCGGTTAGCCGGATCGGTTATTTTATTTCAGCGGATCGGTCCGGCTGTCAGACTATGATTCCTCTTCTTCTTATGATATTCGGATCCGTTGAATCTTGAATCTTGAATTTCTTAAACGGTGTAACGGCGTGCGACATAATACATTGATAATGGACAAAAATGTTCTTACAACTTGTATAATAAATGAGAAGAGAAATGAAGGGACAAGATAGTAACTTATGCAACATGAATTAGTATGACATCCTATTGTTGCACTGGAAGTGTAAATTCTTATAGGATATTCCCAAAATGATTCCAAAAATATAGATAATGTATTTATACATTAATTATGGACTTGTGAAAAAAGTTTCGAACACATTAATTTTATATCTTGATCGTGAACACGGAAAGAAGACACGTGTCCGAGATTGTCGAGAGACTATCGATGTTGCTTCTTAAGAGTTGTTGTGCATCCTAGCTCGTGAGCTGGAATTCTTCCCCAAAGTGGGTCATGTCTTAATCCTCAAGGGTCAATCTTCTAAATCTAACCCAGATTTCACTAACACATTTTCGTTAAAAAAAAGTTGATATAAACTTGATCTTGTGCACAAAAATTAATGTTTTTATGGAAATGTGTTAGTTGTCATTGTTTGATAATGGATGGGTTACTTTGTTGGTTTTTCTTGACTAGGGGTGATCTATAAAAGCACTATAGTTAGGGGTTGGGGGGGTGCTGTAATTTACTCTTATTATTATTTGTAAAATTGTTTGAATAGGAAGAAAAGTCTATTTTTGTATTTTCTCAAAAGTTGAAACAACTTGTCTTTAAAAAGTTCGATCCTTTGATTGATGGCATGCTCGATGTTGGGAAGCAGGCCTTTGCAGAGGGCTTTGTTTGTGAGAGAAGCTAAAGTTCGATTAATGTTGTAATATATAAAATATAATTAGTCAAGAGGGGCCAAAAGATGAAATATTTTCTTTGTTTGAGATATTTCTTTTGACAAGTAAATGTAATATAAACACAACTGCCAAGGGGGTGGAACTCGTATAGTGAGAGTATACGCGACAACCTAGGGAGATAGCCCTACCAAGTCCCCACCATTTGTACACATTTGTACTCCTTTACTCCACAGGTCACAAAAATCCCTCGGGAAAAAATAATAAAAAAATAAAAAATCTCAATAGGTGAGTTTTGATGTGAGAGTACAATAGTATAGTTCTAATAACCAATTATTTGATTAATGTGATAATGTAAATGGACTAGTTTAGTGGTAAAGGAAGTAGTCATTGCATTGTTATTTATATCTAATCTACTAGTTATATCCTTTAATTTTGTTTCTGGTACAAGTTATGGTATTCAATTTATCTTAAAATCAGTGAGCTTTGTATGTATCATACTACGATATACATATACAAAGTGGTATGAGAAAAGAAAAAGGTTGAAATTAATTAAATTTTAAGTTATCGTAGACTTATGAGTGGTATGATTGGTTAAGAGAAGAAAAAATTGGTTTTATGTTTTACTTAATGGGTGATGCGGGACAACCCGAACACGACACGGTAATGCTCATCTGACACAATTTGTTAAGTGAGTCGTGTTAGGATTGACTAATGCTTAACACGAACCTGACATGACACGATTCGAACACGACAGGACATGCACGACTTGCCACCCCTATATCATAGAATGCGTTATGATGAATTTAATCGATTCAAAAGTGGATATATCATTGTTGGGGCCCCGTGACCTAACTAGCTAACGGAGACGTGAGGCCCAAATTTTTTCTCTTTGCTTTTTGTAATAGGAAACCTCGTTGATTGTCGTATTTAGATTTTGGTACCTTCATAACATTTTTAGTTTTTAGTATTTTACCGTCGCTGAATGTAAATGTTTTGTCGTTATTTTACTTTGATACGCTTAGCGGTGAAACACTTACATTCATTAATAAAAAAGGTACTGAAGTCTAGATACGACTTAGTGAGGTACCCAAGTCAAAATCACCTTTATTTTTTTTCTTTTCACAATTTGAAGAAATATTCCTACTTAAATTCTTCTTATTTTTCATGAAATCTTTTGTGATGCAGTTCTTATCAACAAAAAGTGGCTCAACAGTTGCTAATGGGGGTCTACTTATTCACCAATACAGAAATTTAAGCTAGATGAATGTTAGACAAATTGGATATGAGAAAATTGGTTAATTTGATTCTCTCAGAGCAGCTGTGTGCTTGTTCTTGAAACTTTAAACTTGCATATATAATTAACACACAATTGGTGCTGGTTGTATCAACATGTATGGTTGTTACATGTTTTTAATGAGTCACTAAAGGCTCCTCAATTTTTATTTTCCAACACTTCACTATTGTTTTTCAAATACAAGGTACAATCATTTTAATGCGTTGTGTGGCGGTGAGGAGAAAAAAATTGAGTGTTAATAAAGAGTGTTGCCTTTAGCAGAAACTTTTTGGAATTCCTTATATTCGTGAATTTATTAATTTTATTTTTAAGAAATTGGTTGCTGTTATTTTTTAAATTTTGAATTTATTTTCGAAATTTATCTGCGTGGCAAAGTATTTGGTATCTTCCTTTTAATGGTCCCTTGAGGGTTTTGGGATTTTGTTGTTATAGTCCTCCATAGTTTTGAGCTTTGAGAGTTTGGGACCTAATCCAATACATTTTTAGTACATTCTCAATTCAGTTGCAAACAAAACACTGATCATGTATACATTACAAAATTTCTAATAAACATTACGAAATTTCACTATATGCATTACAAATTTATAACTACATTATGAAATTTCACGTATGCATCACTGAAAAATCATGTATACATCTAAACATAGGTCACATTGAAAACTGCTACACTACTACAATACTTTTTTTATTATACATTTTTTAATTGAAAATTGAGTATGCTGATTAAGTCTTTTTACGTTGATACAGAAATTTGACACATTTTATACGACACAGTGATGTATCGCACTGGTATTGACTCGTTTTCGAGCTCTAGACAACGCTCACTACAGTAGAGTCCAAACACGAGTCAATACTGATGTGACACAACACTGTGTCGCACCAAATATGTCAAATTTTTGTATCCGCACATTGATTTCATTCTTTCTAAAGAAGATGCCTTTTAACTAGTTTTGATAGGCAGAAAAAGAAGCAATATCGACATTAACTACCTTCATGACCAGATTTGAGCCTTGTTGAATGAGTTTGCAGTTCATAAAACATATGGAGTTTCTTTTTTCTAAAGAGGTAAAAAATGAAAAAGTTGAAGGTCCCACCGAGACTTGAACTCGGGTTACTGGATTCAGAGTCCAATGTCCTGACCACTAGACCATGGGACCATTTGTTGCTTAGCAGATATTTGCAAGATAACATAATAAGAAAGTTTCTGGTTATGAAACGCAAAAATTGACAACGCATATTTTGATAAACCTCTTCATATTTGTCCAATAAGGAAAGGTTTTGAGCTTTTGTCCTCTGCATCCTTCTTTTTTGTTTGTTTTTTTTGAGACATTACTAATTCTCTAACTTAAATACATTTTTATTTAAAAAGTAAACTTTGTCCAAAATCTTTTAAAAAATATGTTAAGTATAAGTACCATGCGAGAATTTAAATTAAAAATAATTTAAAAAATAAATAAATAAAGATATAAAAACACACTAAAAAGGAGAATAGTAAATAAATAAATAAATCAAAAATCAAAAACCTTTCATCTGTGTCAATCCTATTGCCGACTCCATCTTTCCATCACCTCCTCCGCACCCCACCTCCATTCCACTCTAGCAGCCCGTAAAAAAATTCAAAGCCAATTCTTCATCGAAATTAGTGGATTCTAAGGGATCCGAGCCTAAAGCGTCCTCAGTGAATTCTAAATTCCCTAAAAACTCTAACCAAAATTTTAATTTTATATGAGTGGAATTCTAAATCCAAAGAATCCTAATTCCCCTCCCAAAAATTGAATTAAAAAAACCCTTAACGCTTTACAATGTCCTTTGAAATATATATTCCTTTTGTAAGTCATCTTTTATCGAGATAAAGGAAAACACAAATAACTAAAAAAAAGAGTACCGGCACATAGGGATCGTTGAACTTGGTTGTTTAAAAGGCATTCAATTAAATTAAATTATTATTTTTTACTTTTTAACCCCTTTTAAGTAAACTAAATTGAAATTTAATAATATTAAATGTTGGATTGCATTGATTTTGTACTCAGTTTTGAGTATTTACTCTCTCCCTTTCAAACTTTCTACAAAATATGTGAATCTAATCCAAATCAGAATTGAAACAAAAATTACACATAAGATTTCAAATATTAAATTTTATTCAATCGAATCGAATCACCTAATTTAATTAAAACTGACTGAATTGAATTGAACGAGTCTGACTTCGTGGATTTAGTTTGAAGGTCAACACAACTCAACTCAACTAATGTAGGGTTTGACAAGGATTTGAGATACATAACATTGTTGAATAAAATGGAACTTGAACACAAAAATATATCAGAATCTTCATAACTATATTGAATTTATTTTACTTGTATCCTTATAAGTACAAACATGAGGGAATATTTATAGGTAAGAACAAGTTGGTGTGTTAATAGATAACTTTGCTTTGACGTGTTTGTAACTTTGATATAGCGTGCTTGTAGCTTTGCTCTGTCGTGTTTCTACCTTGGATGCTTAACACTTCATGCTTCCAGCGTGAGACCCGCACCTTTAATCCACCTTGCACCACTAGTGTGTTAATATTATTTTCAATTTAGTCACCTCGGCCTACTAGGCAAGTCTTAAGAACCATCATCAAAGCGTGGTTTTCCATTTAAAATGTTGCTAAGGACCAACTCTTCATGCATACCTTATGTTAAATCTCTTCAAAATCCACCTGAGACTTTATAATTAAGCCATTATACTCTTACCAACACAAATAATATATTAAACAAAACTACACTCACATGTTGGAGAGATTGTAATACGATAAAGAAAATAAAAGAGAAAAGTTACTAATGAAAAGATGTGTTAATTCATATATAAGTATAACTCCGAGACATGTGTCAATTCATAAATAAATATAACTTTTCAAATATGTATATTCATGGAACACCATGACCTTTAGTAGAATGTCTATTCATGAAAAGACGCAAATCAGTCTATAAAAGGAAATGATCCAGCCATTTTTTATATAATCAACTTGTGAGATCATTCTCCCATTTTTTCTCTAATTTATCAATTTATTAAATCAGTTTTCATCGAGTTTTAGAGGGAATCCTTTATGATAGCTAACTAAATATTTCATTCGAATTGTTATATCTTAGGGTTAATTTGCCTAAAAATATGACAGCAAACTCTTGTAGCAGAGACAAATAAAACCTTACGGAAAGTGATTCTTCATGCTTCAATCCACTAGTAATTATTTGTGCACTGAAATTACTATATTGTCCCTTCCAGGTGTTCAGTGTAAATTTCTACGAATTGATGATGAGTTATAAACTCTTAATGAAGTTATAATTTGGGATTGATGTATAAAGTAGCAAGGATTTGTGAAGAAATTTCACCTATGTAAACATAAGAAGTGGTACCGCTTCTAGTAAGAGTTTTGATTTGATCTTATAAATGTTCATGAGATCAACAATGTTATAATAGTGCTAAAGTATACTAAAACATCTCATAGAAATGGAGATATATCCCGTGTGATGTATTTCTGGTGTTGACATGTTAAGACAATGTTTAATGTAGCTTATGTCTTGGTTATCAATTTAATATGCACTCACTAATTAAATGTTTAAATCGAAAGATCCCTTCTTATATTCATGAGTATATCAAATGAAGAAATTGATGAAATATTATTGAGAGATTATTGGAGAGGTTGTAATGTTATTAAGAAAATAAAAGAGAAAAGTGATAGTAAATGAAAAATGTGTCAATTCATAAATAAGTATAACCCTTAGACACGTGTCAATTCATAAATAGACTTAACATTTTAAATATGTCTATTCATGAGAGGTAATTTGCTTAGAAATCCAATAGTAAACTCTTATAGTGAGGATAAATAAAATCTTAAGAAAAATGATTTTTCATACCTCAATCCACTAGTAATTTGTATTTCAATATTTATCCCCTACAATATGTTTAGAAGACATCCAAATTTTCTTAAACAATTGTGTGTTACAACGCATGTACAAATAGATCGCCTATAATATGATATGTTCATTCTTTTAATTTTGCTCTCCTTCAAGCCAATGGTCATATTTGTTAACCAAACTCAATGATTAAGTCTGACACTAAGTCACAATTAGAAAACATTCCACATACAAGGAAGATAAAATTTATGAGCTTATTCATAGTCCTCAATTCTTGATTATTTAGTATAAAAATATATATACCATCACATATTGTTGTCTTGCAATTATCTTCCCATTATTGCATACTAAAAACTGAATAAGCTTGAATATTACAGTGCCAAGTTAATAGATAGTTGAACACAAGGGTACAAATTAGATCAGCACACTATAGATCCAAGGAACAAAGGTTTTCGAGTTTGGTGGAGTGAACAATGAATTGGAATTTGGGGGATTTTATGAAGATATTAAAAATTGAAAAAAGATACTATGCAACATGGAACATCTTTTGAACTAAATTGAGTAACAAAACTGTGTCAGTATTATGCACGATTAATTATATGTTGTAATTTGTCTTTACTATTTTCAATTTAGTAATATATGCCCTTTTATGGTTCCACTACCTTTAATGGCCATCTTAATGTAAAAAATAAAAACATGGTTTTTGAACAGCTTTTAATGCTAGAGGTATTTATCTGCCTGCCTTTCACAATGATGAATATTAAATTTTTAATATAGAAATTAGGGGTTTCCTAAAACATCCTTTTACTGAATATATGTACTTCATTATGATTTGTCACTTTGCCCACTGAACTTCTGTTTTTTGTGCAGTTTATCCTGAATTTTGTAATGTCTTCTAGTGAATGTGAAATGTGCATCGTACGCACGTTGGGAGTGGGGTGGGGTGGGGGCGGGGAGAGGGATTTATGGGGTGAGATGAAATGGAGGTTCAAAAATCAGGGGGCAAAAACCAGCCACCCCCATCCCTTACCATATTACTCCCTTACCCCAACACCTTCGCAAAAGTCACTCAATTGCGAGATAAAAATTTAGGACCCCCCCCCCCCCCCCAAAAAAAAAAAAAAGAGTTTCCAGATGTCAAGGTCTGCACTTCAGAAAATAATCAAGAAATATCCAAGAGCAGCTGCATTAATAGATAATGGATTATCTTTCTAATGTCACTAGTCTGATAATAAAATTTCTACCTAACAGCCTAAACTTTACGTATGGCCAATATGAAACTTTATATTCTAAACCTAGAGATTTTTAGGCTGCCGGAAAAATACACACACACAATTGAGACATTATTTACGTGGTTCAGCAACTTGCCTACATCCACGGGGTGCGAGAAAATTCTATTATGATGGAGGATGGAGTTTTACAATTCTTGTAATCTCTCTCTCTACTCAACTCTCACAATTATTTCTCACACTCTCTCTCTTTCTATATCTGTTTTTGTGTGTTTTGTTATGTCTTCACAACCCAAACTTGGGTTATATTTATAGGGGAGAGAAGGGCTTCCATTAAGGTCATCCATGAGCTCAATGGGAAGACTTCAATGAGGTAGTGGGGTAGGTGGCGAACCTCCTTTGAGGTAGTGGGGTAGGTGGCCAACCATGAATTGGCCATAACAATTGTTTCTGAAACTCTTGGCCGAAGATGGGAATGGATACCGAACAATTGCAACAATCCCATTGTTGCAATTGTACCTAACAATTCTCCCCCTCCATACCCATTGGAGGAGAACGTCTTCAACTGCTTTAGTTGGAATCCATACCGGCTATGTCCCTGCATAGCTTAAGCTTCTCTCTCGTTACCACCTTTGTCAACATATTCGCCGGATTCTCGTTTGTGTGAATCTTCATGATCTTTAGCAGTCTCTGTTCCATAACTTCGCGTATCCAATGATAGAGAATCACTACACCAAAATGGCCAAATTGTCACCTTTCAGCCGGCCAGCCTTGTCAAGGTCATTGACCGTGACAAAAAACACGCGTTTTTTGTCACGGTCATTGAACTTGACACGACCGTGATAATAAATTGTCACGGTCATTGACCGTGATAATTCTTTAAATAATTTTCACGGTCAATGAACTTGACACGACCGTGACAATGTTAATAGCAAAAACCCTTTCCCCCTTCTTTTTTCCCTCCCACGCCGTTCCCTCCCTCTCTCTCTCTCTCTCGACGCTACTTTCTCTCTCTCTCTACTTTCAGGTTTAATTCTCTCTCTCTCTCTCTCTCTCTCTTCCATTTATATATATATTTGTGTGTATATATATGTGTGTATGTGTGTATATATGTGCGTGTGTGTGCATGTGTGGGGGGTGGGGCAGGGTGGGGTAGGGGGTGGGGCAGGGTGGGGGCAGGGGGTAGGGGTTAAAAATATAAATAAATAAGTAATTTTCTATAAATTTCCAAAAATAATATCCAAAAATGTAAATGTAAATAATATCCAAAAATAATATCCAAAAATGTAAATTTGTAGTAATTGTCATCCGAAGTTGCTAAAAGCATCCGAAGTTTAAAAAGCATGAAAAATAAAATATTTTTTAAGATTTGTGGTGAATAACTAAAGTTAAAAAAAGTATTACTTTAGTCATTAAATTACTTTTTGAATTCGGGCGATGCGCGTAAATTTGTAGTAATTGTCTTATAATAAAGATCAATTAGTCTATGTTGTTGAAAATTTTGATCAAATTGGTGAGCCCTTCATATTTTAAAAATGTTATTTTTATTCCTATGGAACAGCTTAGATAGTGTGTGTGTGTGTGTGTGTGTATGTGGTCAATACATGAATTTATTTTTGTATTTGAATTAACCCATGAATTTATTTTTGTATTTGAATTAACCCATGAATTTATTTTTGTATTTGAATTAACCCATGAATTTATTTTTGTATTTGAATTAACCCATTATATGAAACATACTTGAAATTAAATATAGTGCGCATAGATACTAGCATTCTAGTTCTTATGCGTACGCATTCAATAGCCCTTAGACCCGTTCGAGAGTCATTACCCCTATAATGAGATCTCTCGAATTGTCCCGTTTGGACAGTTTGAGACTGTATAATTTCTGTATAATATTCTTATTGGCTTAAAGTGTTAACTTTTGGAGGAAGTTCTGCAGTCGTATCTTAATGTTCTCTGGGTACATACTAGATTGACAAGTGTGACTGTTATTTCAATTGACCAATTGAAATAACACTCACACCTGCCAATCTACGTCGTGTACTTGGAGAACTAAGGGGATATGCTGTCGAATTTTTTTCAAATCGTAACAATGTGCATGAGCTGTTAAGTATATTACAGAAAAATGCATTCTTGAATGGGATAGGACCACTTACCCTTTAATAGGATAATTAAATGATGGGATAATTAAATAAAACATACTATAAATCTAAGTTTTGTTTACCTTTAATAGGTGTTTAGTTGTGGTAGCTGTGATGGGATATCCGAAATACAAAGAGTGGATGGATGAGACTAATAGAATGGGGGATGTGTTTCGCAGAGGTGCTAACGAATTTGTGAAATATGCAAAGAGATGTCGTAATGATGAAGAGTTTCCGTGTCCGTGTGCTAGGTGTAAGAATGGTAAGGTGTTTGAGTGGAAAACAGTTGAACTACATTTGTTAAGATCGGGTATGCAAGATAGTTATCGATTTTGGAGTTTTCACGGTGAATTGAAAGTTCCTTTTGTCCTCGACCAACCTTCACAACAACCTTCAACAAGTAGAATAGATGTAGAAGGGGACGACGTAGATCATAATATGTTAGAGGATTTAGTTGATGATGCGTACGGAGTTTATGAAGCTGAGGAGAATGAGGTTACTGATGATGTAGAAGATTCAAGTTCTCGTGAAGATAACACGATAAAACTTGACGATGACTACCAAAGTTTAAAATTTAAGGCGACCCAACCGTTATACTCTGGCTGTGAGAAAGATCAAACAACTTTACATGCCATGGTTGGTTTGCACAGTTTGAAGACGCAGTACGGTTTGTCTGGCAATAGCGTGACGGGAATTCTGAAATGGGTGAAGGGCTTATTACCCAAGGTGAATACACTTCCAAATAGCTATCCTGTTATGAAGAACAGTTTGAAAGGTTTGGGAATGAAGTATAAATCGATTCATGCTTGTGTGTATGACTGTATACTATACCAAAAGGAGTATGAAAATCTCGATCGTTGTCCGGTATGCGATGAACCTAGATATGTCCAATCTACTAGTAAGGAAGGCACAAGCTCAAAAGTGCCTCAAAAAGTATTGAAATATTTTCCCGTTGGGCCTAGATTAAAGCGATTTTTCACAGTACCATGGATTTCAGAGGCAATGACTTGGCATGCTAGGGCAGAAGTAGGGGGTAATATCATGCATAAGAAGACCCCAACTGGGAATGAAACTCAGATAAGAAATGCATGGTCTCGGAGGTCAATTTTATTTGACTTGCCTTATTGGAAGAAAAACCCGGTGCGCCATGTATTGGATGTGATGCATGCAGAGAAGAACTTCGCTGAACATATTGTGGGTACTTGCCTTGGGGGGAGTCATTCGAAGGATGGAGAAAATGCACGAAAAGACCTTAAAACGTTAAAACTTAAACCACAACTATGGTTGAAAGAAGATAGTAGGGGAAGGACAATAATTCCCCCTGGTGCTTTTACTTGATCTGCACTTTATCATTTTCACTCTTGTGTAGTGTGCGTGTGTGGAGAGGAGATTAATACATAAATATTCCAACTACATCTAAGTTTTATTTATACTAATCCATGAATATACGCTTCTTACCTTTAATAGGTGATTAGTACATAGTTATGTGGGGTGTCCTATTTGTGGAGAGGGGACTGAATCTCTTCGTCTATCCGAACACTAAGAAATGCCATAATCCTATGGAGCGATGCTCTGCAAATTCCTCCCAACCGTTATGTAGCCAAACATCACCAGTTGAAGTTGTCAATTCCACCCCACCACTTGGAACTTCTAGCAAAACATGGGAGACCATTGAAAGGTGGAATTGACAACTTCAACTGCTGATTTTTGGCTACACAACGGTTGGAAGGAATTTGCAACGCATAACTCCATAGGATTATGGTATTTCTTAGTGTTTAGATATGAAGAGAATTATAATTGACACGATTGCCCGGGGTACACTAGTTGGAAGGAGGTGCCATATGAGCTCAAGTTAGCTGTTTGAGTGACACTACAGGTAATGTATTTATATTTATATGTCAATTTCGATTTCGATTTCAATTACGATTTATATTTATCTATATTTGAGGGGCGGATACTAATTTTACTTTATTTCAATTCAGGGGACAGGGAGTGGCCCTAAGGGTAGGTCACATATGCTCTATACTTATGTGGCTATTCGGACGAGAAGGGAAGGATAAGGAGGTGTTCCCGAGCGTCGCGGTACAAAATCTCTTTTCCATGCAAATAATTTGTAGATTTGAGATAAAATGATGGTGATGTTGTTTCTTTTTAAATAGTTTCTTATTTGAATATATATTTGCATTATCTTTAGTTTGTTCGGATATATGATGTTTGGAACAGGTACAACGTTGCTATAACAGGTACAAATATACTACTGGGAAGTGGCAGTGGCCATACTGCCCAGCAGATTTTTTTTAAATTCTGCCCAGAATTGTCACGGTCATTGACCGTGACAATTTTTTAAAAAGGGTCACGGCTTTGTCACGGTTTATAACCGTGACAAACGTGTCACGATCATGGCCCGCGACACGATCGTGACACAAAATGCGAGTTTTGTGTCAAGGTCAATGACCGTGACACGATCATGACAAAAAAAGTTATCTCGCCTCGAAATGTCACGGTCATTGACCTTGACAAGTTGGATTTGTCAAGGTCAATGACCTTGATAAATGGGCAGATTTGGTGTAGTGAATGTCTATGTGCTTAGTCCTGGAGTGATACCTAGTGTTCTTGCTCAGATCAATAGCACTCTGACTGTCACAGTGAATCTCGTATTCCTTCTGCTGTAACCCTAGCTCCTGAAGGAATTGTTGCAGCCACAACATCTCCTTGCCCGCATCTGCTGAGACAATGTACCCTGCTTCTGTTGTCGATAGAGAAACACACTTCTGCAACTTCGACTTCCATGATACCGCTCCCCCTGCAAAAGTAAATACGAACCCCAATGTAGATTTCCTACCATCAAGGTCTCCTGCCATGTCTGAATCTATGAAGCTCCTCAGTACATGATTTGCTCCCCCAAAGCATAAGCATAGCTTTGAGGTTCCTTTCAAGTATCTTAGTATCCACTTGACGGCTTCCCAATGCTCCTTTCCAGGGTTGGACAAAAATCTGCTCACAACTCCAACGACATGAGCAATATCGGGTCTTGTACATACCATTACATACATCAGACTCCCAACTGTTGACGAGTAGGGGACATTCTCCATCTCTTTTCTTCCTTATTGTGAGGAAGGACATGTACTCTTGCTCAGCTGAAAATGACTGGCCAGTGGTGTACCGACTGGCTTGGCTCTACTCAAGTTGAACTTTTATAGAACCCATTCAATATACTGTTCCTGTGACAACCATGTCTTCATGGAATTCTTGTCACGAACAATATTCATACCTAGGATCTGCTGAGCTGGACCTAGGTCTTTCATCTCAAAGAATATTGATAGATTTTTCTTCAGTTTCCGGATCTCACCAATGTCTTTCTCGATAATTAACATATCGTCTACATATAACAGGAGCATAATGAAGTAACCATCCGGGAATTTCTTGATATAGCCACATTGATCTACAGCAGTTCGACTGTAGTTGTGCTCCACCATAAAAGAGTCAAACTTTTTGTTCCATTGCCTTGGTGCCTGTTTGAGCCCGTATAGGCTCTTCTTCAGTTTATAAACCATGAGCTCTTTCCCCTTGACTTCAAAACCTTCTGGTTGCTCCATGTAGATCTCTTCCTCTAAGTCTCCGTGAAGGAAGGCGGTCTTAACATCCATCTGTTCTAACTCTAGATTCATGCTGGCAACTAGCCCCAGTGCTATGTAGACTGAAGTCATCTTCACCATTGGGGAAAATATCTCATCAAATCCAATCCTTTTCCTCTGTTCGAATCCTTTGACGACTAGTCTTGCCTTGTGCTTCACCAGCTTTCCAGTATCATCTTTCTTCAGCTTGAAGATCCATTTGTTCTTGAGCGCTCTCTTTCCTTTGGGCATCTTCACCAGCTCGTAGGTTTTATTCTTATGCAAGGAACTCATCTCTTCTTGCATTGCCTGTGTCGAACTGTCTTTGTCGGTATGAGTCCGTGCCTCTAGGTAACTCTGAGGCTCCCTTTCATCAGTGAACAATAGCTGATAATCTGATGGTGGATATCTGGTTGATGGAACTGGGACTCTCTCTGACCTTCTCAACTGATGTCCTTCTTCTTCTGGCAGGTCTTGCTCCCCCTACTCAATACCCTCTTCATCAACATCTTCTTCATCTGACTCATTTGGTACTTGGTCTTTCGGTGCTTTTAGTTGTGCTGGTGGTACTGGTTCTGGTTCTGGAATGATAGTTGTTTCAGTGGAACTTATCTTTGTGGGACTATCGTTCTCTATCTGGAACTGGTTCTCTTGGAACACAACATCTCTACTTCGAATCATCTTTTTATTTTCAACGTCCCACAGTCTGTATCTGAACTAATCATCTCCGTATCCGATGAAGATACGTGGGGTAGACTTGTAGTCCAGCATCGTCCTCTTCTCCTTGGAGATGTGTGCAAATGATTTTCACCCAAACACTCTCAGATGAGAGTAAGAAGTATTTCCTCCAGACTATA
Source organism: Sambucus nigra (assembly GCA_949130495.1). Taxonomy (NCBI): domain Eukaryota; kingdom Viridiplantae; phylum Streptophyta; class Magnoliopsida; order Dipsacales; family Adoxaceae; genus Sambucus; species Sambucus nigra. Next base: position 42,084,521 of record OX422216.1, on the reverse strand, counting down.
GTTTCTCTGGAATTTCAAAGTTCAGTAGTGTGGATAGCGATCGGTTGATTAGGTAGACCGCTACTTTGATGACTTCTCCCCAGAAAGGCTTTGGCAACTTTGACTTGTTCATCATGAACCGAACTTTCTCTATAATAGTCCGGTTCATCCTTTCTTCTACACCATTATGTTGTGGTGTTCGTGGGACCGTCTTCTCATGTATGATTCTTAGACTTGCACAGTATACTTCGAACTCCCTTGAAGTATACTCGCCACCATTGTCCATACAGAGGCGCTTCAATAATTTTTCGCTCTCCCGCTCGACCACGACAAGGAACTGCTTAAAGTACTCAAGGGCTTGATCCTTAGTCTTCAAGCAATACACCCACACCTTTCTTATTGCATCATCAATGAAAGTCATAAAGTATCTGTTTCCTCCCAGAGAATCAATTTCTATAGGTCCACAAATATCGGAGTGGACTAGGCTCAATAGCTCTGTTCTTCTTCTTTTTCGAGATGACTGAAATGACAACCTGTGTTGCTTCCCGAATAGGCAGTGATTGCACGGGTTCAAAGATGTTCCCTTCGATACTGGAATTAGGGACCTCTTTGACAGTATTTATAGGTTCTTCTCGCTCGTATGGTCCAGTCTGTCATGCCATAAATTTGGTGATGACTCGTTCTTAGTTATATTGAGGCTTCCAGCGATAATTTTCAAGTGTGTTTTGTACAGCATTCCGCAAATATGTTCTTTCGCAACAATCATCGCACCCTTCGTTATTTTCCAGGTGTTGTTGCCGAAGTAGCTTTCGTAGCCCTATTTGTCTAGGACCGTCCCTGATACGAGATTGAGTCAGAGGTCAGGCACGTGTCTTACGTCCTTCAAAATCAATATACATCCCACCTTAGTCTTAACGTGGATATCTCCGACTCCAATAATACTTGAGCAACTGGTGTTACCCATCCTTACTGTGCCAAACTCGCCAGATCTGTAGCTGGTGAAGAACTCTTTGTGTGATGTGGCATGGTAAGATGCTATTGTATCTACCACCCACTCAGAATCCTGATCTGCGACGTATAAGCACTCTTCTTCTTCACATGAGAATAATTGTATATCTCTAGAGACTGCAACTACTGTGTTACCGCTGTCTTGTCTGGGCTGATTGCCTTGCTCTCTTTTTAGCTTTCGGCAATCTCTCTTTATGTGTCCTTAAATGCCACAATGATAGCACTTGAAGGTCCTACTGCTTGTGCCCGACTCCTGAGATCTTCTTCTGCTTCTAACTTGGCTTCTGCCTCAGCTTTTGCCTCTGCCTCTGTATTTGCCTTGCCCCTTGTACTGTTTGGTTTCCGAAATAAGAGCTTGGCCAATGTCTTTGTCTGAGTTTCTCCTTCTTGCCTCTTCGTGGAGTAGGGAGTCTTTAACTCCACTCATTGTCAGCTTCCCATCGGGTGCGGAGTTGTTCAAGGACACCACCAAAATTTCCCAGCTCTTCGGTAGAGAACTGAGAAGTAGCAAGGCTTGCAATTCATCTTCTAAGTCCATTTGGGTAGTGGCAAGTTGATTTACCAAGTCTTGGAACTCACTGGTATGTTCATTGATGGACTTGTTGTCTCGGTACTTCAGATTCACCAGTCTGCACATCAGAAGAGCTTTATTTCGTGATGTTTTAGACTGGTACAGTGTCTCCAGAGCTGTCCATAACTTGTGTGCGTCTGTTTCCTTCGCAACATGGTGAAAAACTGACTGGTCAATCCACTCCCGAATTTCTCCAATCGTCTTTCTGTTAGATTTTGTCCACTCCATGGCAGTCGTGGCTGTAGGCTGAACCCCTTTGTGGGTTAGGACATCATACAGATCATTGCGGTAGAGTCTGTCCTCCATTCTAGGCTTCCAAATGGTGTAATTATAGGCCGTAAGATGGATCATAGATCTGGAGGTTGAAGTATCGGTGGTCATTGTGACCTTTTATAACTGTCTGAACTTTAAATCAAGTATTTCGTGTCCTTTGGTTCAGAATTAGACAATTCTGAGTGCGCGATTGCGTCTGGAATGGTTGATTTGGCTAAGAACAACTACCACTTTTTTCGAAATCGGACAAAAGAGTAGGAAAAAATCTCAGAAAATCAACCAGGGGTCAAACCGTAATTTCCAGAAAGTTCTGGGGTCAAACTGTAATTTCCAAAAAGTTTTGGGGTCAAATTATAATTTCTAGAAAGTTCTGGGGTCAATCTGTAATTACATAAACTTATGCTGACGTGTCGTTGACTGGGCACTGACTGGGCAACTGACTGAGCACTGACTGGGCAGCTGACTGAGCAGCTGACTGAGCACTGACTGGGTGCTGACTGGGCGCTGATTGGGCAGCCGATTGAGTGCTGATTGAGCACCGACTGGGCAGCTGACGTGGCGCTTTCTCCGATCGCCGGACTGATTTTTTCGACGATTCTGGGTGTTTTCCGACAAAATTCCGACGAGACTTTTCGAAGTCTTTCGGTGGTCGAAAAATTCCGAAAAAATATGTTTCGAAATCCTTGGAACGAGAGCTTTCCAATGGTGCACTCAAAACTGAATTTTGAGAAAAAAAAATTCGACCGAAATTTGAGATAATTTAAAAAAAATGGTCTGGACTTCAACCAAAGCTCTGATACCACTTGTTAGGCTGCCGGAAAAACACACATACATAATTGAGACATTATTTACGTGGTTCAGCAACTTGCCTACATCCACGGGGTGCGCGAAAATTCTATTATGAAGGAGGATGGAGTTTTACAATTCTTGTAATCTCTCTCTCTACTCAACTCTCACAATTATTTCTTACTCTATCTCTCTTTCTATATCTGTTTTTGTGTGTTTTGTTATGTCTTCACAACCCAAACTTGGGTTATATTTATAGGGGAGAGAAGGGCTTCCATCGAGGTCATGCATGACCTCAATGGGAAAACTTCAATGAGGTAGTGGGGTAGGTGGCCAACCTCCTTTGAGGTAGTGGGGTAGGTGGCCAACCATGAATTGTACCTAACAGAGATCATGTATACTCTGCATGCTTTCAGAACAATCAAACATGGAATATGTGATGCCATAAAACTATCCTAATCCTGCAACAGTATGCAGAAGAATAAAAAGAAACAGTGATCACGCAAATGCAGTGCCAGAAACATTGTATAGTACAAGTATTTTCAATACCACGATGCGTTTTCAAATCATTCAACATACAAGACTAATCTGTTGTCTTAAAATGAAAAGTAGATGGATCAAATAATAAATAGAGACTAATGCTTCTAAGAGTGAGTTTAATAACACTAATTTTTCATGGAAAATGCAATATATGGAGTTATTTTTCAATCTTTTGGATGTTTGATAAACAAAATTTTCTATGGAATTGATTTCTTTAAAATAAGTCACGTAACCACTTTTTCAACAAAAAGATGGAATTAAAAAAACTCGTTCGAACGAATCCAGTGTATGACCAAGGGGGGCCATAGTCCCCCAGACAATTTCAAAATTTGTACTTTAGGGGTTAAATTTTTTTAGGATAATAAAATATGTTGATATGGTCCCCCCAAGACTTAAAAATATATCTCCAAATAAGTCCACTTTTGTATTTATTTGGACCTCCAAATAAGTCCACTTTTGTATTTATTTGGGTGTTTGTTGAGAAAAAAACAGACCCATATATTCTTTTATTCAAAATGGGCCCACTTAACCTTTAGTAAATACAAAACCTAATTTTTCCTTTCCCTTGTCTATCTTTTCCCCAAGCCAGCAGCCGTTATTTTCCCCCAATGTTACATACTTAAACAAAAACAAAACAAGGTGGTGGAAGCATCTCTATTCAGAATAAATTATTCTAACAGGTGAGTTTTTTCTCCTTTTGTATACATACATACATCTCTATTCTCTATCATCTTTATATGTATATGTTTTTTTTACTTTCATTTCATTTTTATATTTTTTTATTGTTAATGTTAATAAAAAAATCTTACATTTTTAGGTTTTTAATTCTTATATTTGAAAATCAGATTCTAACTTTTTTAATATTAATGTTAATGTTAATCTTGTTTATTGTGAATGTTACTATTAATCAGATTCTAAAAATATGTTTATTTTGAAAAATATGTTAATAACTTTTTTTAATATTAATGTTAATGATGTTAATTAGATTCTAACTTTTATTTCATATGTTGAATGATAGAATTATATTGTTTAAATTATTGGAGTTTTTATTGGCAATAAATAATAATGTAAAAAATTATATTGTTATATGTTAAAAATAATGGTAAAAATTTATATTGTAAATTTATCTATTGTACTAATTAGACTTATTATTTTGAATGCTAGAATTATGAGAAATTCACATCGAATTGATTCATTCTTCAAGAGAAAGCATATTGAAAGTGTAGATGCCGATGCATCTTTGCCCACTCCTGAGATTAATGTTTAAACTTCAATACCCGAAATACTTGAAATACATACTCTGGAATCATCAAGAATTGAAGTAACCGAGTTTGATATTAATAACTTAGAGCGTGATCCAGGAAAACGTATTGACATATGGAGATATCCTGATAAAATAATTGATGAAGTTCGGCTTGCATATATTAATTATGGTCCATATCAATGCATTTTACTGGGGTATCCTTTCTCTAAGCACGAAAAGCATCCTCGTCGTTTTCAAGCATCATGGTTTAATATATATATCCATCTTGGTTAGATTATTCCCTTCAAAGGATGCCGTATTTTGTCTACCTTGCTATCTATTTAACAAAGAAGGTGTGCAATATGGAAAAAGTACATTCACAAGGGATGGATTTAATACTTGAAAAAAAGTAAGGAATGGGAAGGATTGTGCATTTGCAAATCATGTTGGGAAACAGCCGAATTCACTACATAAAATGGCTCAACAATCATGCGATTGTAATACCCCGTATTTTTGGCGATATTTATTTTATGGGATTAATTAATTAAATGCGTATTAATTGGAAATTAATCCGGGTTAAAAATACTAGCGAGGAGATGCGAGTTGGTATTTGATTATATGTGCATATGATTATATAAGAATCTGGAATTTTGAAATTTGTCGTGAGATTTATATACGGCAATTTAGGAATTTTGTTGAGACGCGTGTGACCGCCGCGTTATGGTGTATTATTTTAATTATAAAAGTGAATTTAAATTCTATTAACCATATGGTCGTTTTGAGTGCGCCAACGCGTCCGGAAGGGTCGAAATAGTCAGAAAACACTAGCCGGGGGTTTAATTTGGGTCCCGGGGTATTTTTAGGCCATACCGGCAACATAAAGGGTATTTTGGTAATTTGGTATTTTGAGGAATTAAAAATGACGAAAATTAGGAGTCTTTATCTGATTGAGAATAGACCCACTAAACCCACTAACCAACCCTTAATGACCCAATAAGCTACGGAGGTTATCAAATTAGGTTTCAAACTTTCCCAAAGAAAACCCTAGCCACCATAGCCACCTTTGGAGAAGAAGTCTTGTAGAAAGAGAGAGAGAAGGAAATTCTGCAGAAAAGCTTCATCAAACCTACACCAAATTCAGAGACACTCGAGGCAAGTGGTTTAATATCGTTTAATTTCAGAGAATGCTCTTTCCATGTATAGGAATTTAATAAAATTGATTTGTTCTTGGTGAAATATGAAAACCCATGTAGTTTGGAACTTAGAACTTGAAATCTTGAGGAGAATTGCATGTGGAATGGTAGGTAGATGATTATACTGATGATATTTGTGATTGGAAGAAATTAAAACGGATTTATATTGGGTTAATTCATGATTTAAAATTTTAGGGTTTGTGTTCTAGAAAAATTGGGGGAAAGTGATGAGACTTGATGATTTAATGATGATTGGGATGAATTAACTCCGTAAAATACGTTAGTTTATAACCTTGACATGTTTAGGATTGATTAGAGACCTTAAAACAGTGTTGGGACTAGGGCTGTGCTTTTTTTCCGAACATTCCGATTTTTCCGATGTCCGATCCGATATTTTCCGATTTTGGAACATATATAAGGTTTCCGATTTCCGATTTTCCGATTTCCGATTTTTCCGAATTAAATTGAATAGGAAATTGGAACTATGTTTTAAATTCCGATTTTCCGATATTTTAGCCGATCCGATTTTCCGATTAAGTTTCCGAATATTTTTTCCGATTAATATTCCAAATATTTTATATATATTTTTTACCTTGGATTTCCATTGTCTAATAATAAGAATGTTTACATTTACATTTCCCTTATTTTTTACCTTACCCATATATATATGTTGTTAGTTTTAGGGTTAAACATATATTTCCTCTCTCTCTCTCTCTCTCTCTCTCTCTCTCTCAATACGGCGCATACCATCGAGTCCCCCCTCTCTCTTTCAACTCTCGTCCATCTACTCACCTCTTTCTCTGGTTTCTACGCTTCTCAGATACGGATCTGTAACGATTAGAATGCATCTCTTCATATCCAAGTCGAACGAAGGATCAGTAAGCCCTTTTATCTGTTTCCCTTATCTGTAACGTTCGGATCTGTAACGATATGATCTGTTTATATTGTTATAGGATGGGATATGTAACGATAGGATTGTTATAGGATCTGATATGTTTATAATATAAAGTTTTGATCAGTAAGCTTTCATATCCTTGTTATGGGATAAACTTTATATTGTGTAACGAGCGGTTTATAGGATCTATAAGATTATACATGTTTTTTGTTTCTATAGGATTGTTATAGGATCTGTTTATACATGGTTTTTTGTTTCTATAAGATTATACATGTTTATAGGATCTGTAAGATTATATATTGTGTAACGACCGTTTAATTACATGTTTCTATACCTGTTTTATAGCTGTATTATATTGAGATCAAATATTAATTGCTGATTTATACTGAGATCAAATATTAATTGTTGATTTACACTTGTTGTTTCTATACCTGTTTTATACGTGTTTCTATACATGTTTCTATACTTATTTACATGTTGGGTTAATTGTAGAGTCTACACAAATGAAAAAATGGTTAAATCCTTTCATATTTACATGTTGGGTTAAATCTTTTTTCCGATTTCTTTAAAATGAGAATTTCGAGTAATCGAAAATCGTATATTAATTTTTTTGAAATTTCGGAATTCCAAAATTTCTGAATTTTTATTATATGTTTTGAATTTCCGAATTTTTCCGATTTTTTTTTCCGATTTTCCGATTTTTCCGAATTCGAAAACTTTTTTGATTTTCCGAAAAAATTGGATAGGAAATTGGAACAATTATTTTATTTCCGAAAAAATTGGAATTTTTTCCGAAAGGTCATTTTCCGATCCGATCCGGCCGAAACACAGCCCTAGTTGGGACGAATTTTAGAGGAGATTTGAGGAGTAAAAATTGATGAAAAACGAGATTGGAGAAAATCTGGGCCGAAACTGGTCCCTCGGTAGAAGACCTCCCCAGGTCGTTCGAACGAGCTCGTTCGAACGAGCTTCTAACGAGTTGACCAGTCGCTTCTAACGAAAGGGAACTTCGTTCGATAACTTCGTTCGAACGAGATCTCGTTAGAAGGTACAGTTCGTTCGAACGAACTGACTCTCGTTCGAACAGCCTCGTTCGAACGAGACTTCAAACGAGTTGACAGTTTCGTTCGAACAACCTCGTTCGAACGAGACTTCTAACGAGCTGGCAGTTTAGGCCTTTTTGGCCTGTTTGGATTTTTGGAGTCCCGTAAACTTGTTCGAGGATAGAGATAACATTCCTTTGAAGGTGTATTAGTATACTTGGGACACTTGGGTTATTATGAGGAGTAAATTATATAAATGTGGATCAAATCAAATAGACATTTGAGTCGAGACGTGAGTGCCTACTACGAAGTGAGAATAAATTATGGCGCGTATTAATATGGACCAGGGTTATATAAGTTGTATATATATTAAGTGGTACGAGTATACGATATGTACTACAATTAAACTACGGGATTACTAAGACGTGTGCTTACTTAGTATTGGTATATGAACTGTGTGTATGACATACCTACCATACTTGCTATCACGGGAGGTTTGCGTTCGCTTAGGGCCCTCTAATCCTTGTGTTGCCCGGATTTAGACTGGTTACCTCGATGAACATAGGTCAGAGAAAGACTTATTGGGATGTTAATAAGTCCGCTGATCGTGGGAGCGTAGGTATGTACGTGACCCATGTGATGTGACTGTGTTCGCCTCCATTATTTGTGATGTTGTTATCTGTGAACTATTCCTGAGAGATTCGGAATATGTGATCCTTATGTACGTGATGTACCGGGATGGATAGCAGAGTATGTGTGCACCACAGCTTAGTCTCAGGGTGCTTATATTGTATATTTATGTTGTGGAAAATATACGCTTAATAAACTGGAACTTTCATATGGTCTTGTATGTAACTATGAAATAACATAGAGGGATAACCTATAACGAGTTGTATTACCTTTGTATGAGAACCTGAAGTTACGTTAAGCCCTATTTAATTGAGATCGTTATAATGTTAATGGGAACCGAGTAATGAGGGTAGAACCTATGGCTGTCTAGCTAGTTATGATGTCACTTAACTAGTGGTCTGTGTCATTTTAGATGGGTACTTACGTTAGGAGTGCACAGTTAGAAGAGAGGTGAGAATTTCATGTGAGTGCACGTCCTAACATGTACTTTGCATTTATTATTTTAAATGTTCTTAAAGCACTTGCAGTTTTTTAAATATCTCCACATTCGGGCTCTGACCCGTTTGCTTTCAAATCTATTTTCTTGTAAAACCATTTTTAGGTGCCCAGCCACAAGGACACCATGCATAGGATACTCATTCAGGTGACGAGCTGTAGCTGTTTGTGGAAGCTACAGGGATTTGCTTTTAGACGCTTCTATCATTTGGATTCCTAATTCATTATCTATCAGTTGTAGGGCATGTTGCCCATTTCTATTAGAGACATCTTTCCATTTCAGTTTTTCAGACTTTGGCATGTATTATTTCAGTATTCAGTTTAGTTGTTTCAGTTGTGGGATTTGTAGTGAGGAGTTTTCCTCCAGACTTTATTTACATTATGTGATGGTTATTCTATTTACTTCGTTATGGTGAATGGTGTTATTATTCTTCATTACACTTGTTGCATGTTAATCATACTTAAATTAAAATTTGGCAACTTACTTTTTAAATACTAGGTGGTTAGTAATCATAAAAATGTTTTCGACAGTGATGCTATTAACTGGACCAACTTGGCATTTTGAATTAATTTAATAAAGGAGTAGCTACCCGGTATTTAATTAGTCGGGGTGTCACAGGTGGTATCAGAGCCTCAGGTTCTAGTGTCCTTTAGGATCTGTACGGCTTATTATGTTTCTGCTAAGCTTTCTTTGATATAGAGCCCTAATACTAGGAATGTTGTATTCATCTCTATACATTGGGAATTCGTACTTCCGCGATTTGTTTATTTGAATGATGAACTCATCCAAATTTACTTAAATTTTCAGATGGGCCGTCAAGAAGAACTAGCTAAAACGGTTAAGGGAGTCATCGGGCAAGATCAACTCACACCTCAGGTATCCCCAGAGAGAATATCAATCGCCGAGTTAGCAAGTATCGTGGCACAAGCAGTTACCACTGCAGTTTTACAATGCCAGGAACGCAACATACAACTTAAAGGAGGCAAAAGACCTAGAGAGGTTAGCCATATGCATGTGAATAAAACTGAAAAATGTGCGAAGACCCCGAAATTATGACAACCAACTACCCAAGACCGAGTCAGTCCTAGTCAACAACGTGGAAAAATGAAGCAGTTTCGAAAGGGGAAAGAGGTCCCAGGTCAGGGAGGCCAACACCGTCAGCAGCAGGGTCAGAGGGGGAGAAACTTCATAGGCCGATGTTTTGTGTGTGGCACGTGTGGCCATAAACGCCAGGATTGTCCTGATAAGGGCAGGGCCCCGCAGCAGCAGCGACAGGGTGCCCGTAATGATCCATAGGGTCCACTTCTTACAATCGCTCTCACAGCACCAGCTCAGGTACTAGCCCTACCAACCTTCCCAGTAGCTCCAGTGCAGCAGGGACAGAATGGTCATCAACAATTTCAACAGGGCCAGCAACGCCAGGGCAGAAATGATAACGGTCACCAGGGCCGTGGTCAGCGTGGACAACGAAGGGGAAACTTCCAAAGGAAGTGTTTCATTTGTGGTAAGATTGGCCATAAACGTCAGGATTGTCCTGATAAGGGCAGGGCCCCACAGCAGCAGCAGCAGGGTGCTCTCCAGGAGCCGCAGAGGTCTATGTTTCCCGCCGCTCTTCCCGCACCGCAACAGATGGCAGCATTGCCACCCATTCCAGCAGTCCCAGTTCAGCAGGGGCATCTACAGTATGGACGTGTCTACAACGTCCACCAGGCAGCAGTCCCACAGGCACCGCCCGCGATTGAGGGTACGTTTCCTATCCATGGCACTATGGGTCGGGTATTATTTGATACGGGGGCTACACATTGTTTTATAGCTACACATTTCGCGAAGGCTTTAGGGTTGTTAGCCACAGCAGAGAGCACAGTGACGTGTGTCGACTCACCGTTAGGGAGTGGGTCACTTATTTTCTTTATATGCCGGGGAGTGGGGGTAGAGATTGGTGGTTTGGTATTACCTGCAGACATGTTGGTATTAGATATGCATGTTCACGATGTGATTATTGGTATGGATTGGCTCGTAGCTTATAGAGCCATGATTGATTGCTTCAGCGGAAGCATTGTTTTTTCCATTATGGGACAAGAGATGTTTGTAGTGGCAATGCCTCGCCCAGAGGGAGGATCGACCGCTCATCTGTATTACATAGAGGAGGATACCTATAAGGAGGTTGTGTTCCTTTAGATTCTATCCCAGTTGTCAGGGAGTATTCGGATGTGTTTCAGGAGATACCAGGCCTACCCCCCAGTCGAGAGATAGACTTTGTTATAGATTTACTACCAGGTACGAGACCTATAGCACGTGCACCGTACCGTATGGCTCCGGCAGAGATGCGAGAGCTACGAGATCAGATAGAGCAGCTGTTAGGTCAGGGCTTTATTCGCAGGAGTACCTCACCTTGGGGCGCTCCAGTTTTGTTTGTGAAGAAGAGGGACGGTTCACTGAGATTGTGTGTGGACTACCGAGAGTTGAATAAGGTCACGATACGGAATAAGTATCCGTTGCCTCGAATCGATGACTTATTCGACCAGTTGAGAGGAGCTTCTTTCTTCTCGAAGATTGATTTAAGAGCGGGATACCATCAGTTGCGTATCCGGGAAGAGGATGTCTCGAAGACCGCGTTCTTATCGAGATATGGTTCTTACGAGTTTCGGGTTATGCCTTTTGGTTTGACCAACGCTCCAGCAGTATTTATGGACTTGATGAACAGAGTGTACAGGGATTTCCTAGATCAGTTTGTCATTATCTTCATCGATGATATTCTGGTTTATTCCCAGACAGAGGAGGAGCACGCCGAGCATTTGAGGCAAGTTTTGCCGACACTCCGTCAGAACGGGTTGTATGCAAAATATGAGAAGTGCGGGTTTTGGTTGAAGAAGGTCCAGTTTTTGGGACATATTATTTCCGACCGGGGAATATCTGTTGATCCGGGGAAAGTATCCGCGGTGAGGGAGTGGGGACAGCCCACGACACCGACTGAGATTCGTAGTTTCTTGGGCCTAGCAGGATACTACAGGAGGTTTATTCGGGATTTCTCGAAGATAGCAGGTCCTTTGACACATCTAACTCGTAATGGTGTGCCATTCATATGGAGTGATGCCTGTCAGTTGGCATTCGATGAATTGAAGGATAAATTGACCTCAGCACCTGTGTTAGCATTGTCGAGACCGGGAGTTGAGTATTTGGTTTACACCGATGCGTCTTTGCAAGGACTTGGAGGTATATTACAGCAGGAGAGACGGGCCATAGCTTATGCTTCCCGTAAGCTTAAGCCTCATGAGAAGAATTACCCCACGCATGATTTGGAGTTGGCGGCAGTGGTATTTGCCCTACGGATTTGGAGGCACTATCTTTTGGGGGAGAAGTTCCAACTGTTCACGGACCACAAGTCCCTACAATACCTGTTCACGCAGAAAGAGTTGAATATGCGGCAGCGTAGGTGGCTTGAGTTTGTGAAAGACTACCAGTTCGATATCCAGTGTCACCCAGGTAAGGCTAACGTGGTAGCAGACGCGTTGAGCCATAGGCCAGCAGATGAGGTGGCAGAGGTGTGTAAGGCTAAGTGGAAGGAATTGGGACACCAGGATGCAGTGGCCCGATCTTGCATGTCTGTGATAACCGTTACTCCGCAGATTGTCACGAAGGTAGTACGAGCACAGGCAAATGACTCGTTCTGTCAGGAACAGATAGTTCGATTACTAGCAGAGGGAGCTGAGTCCTATACCGTCAGCTCAGACGGGGGATTACGCTTCAATGGGAGATTGGTAGTTTCGGAAGGGGAAGAATTGCGACACGAGGTGATGGCAGAGTCGCACGGCTCACGGTTCGCGGTACATCCCGGTGGGGACAAAATGTACCAAGACATGAGACGCCAGTATTGGTGGAGTGGTATGAAGAGAGATATCGCTGATTTTGTTTCGAAATGCACCACTTGTCAGCTTGTAAAAGTGGATCATCAGAAACCGGCAGGACTGCTACAGCCGTTGGAGGTCCCGATGTGGATGTGGGAGAGCATCTCCATGGACTTTATCACGGGGTTGCCTACGTCGCAGAGGGGTCACGACTCCGTTTGGGTAATTGTGGACAGGTTGTCCAAAGTCGCTCACTTTTTTTGACCCGTAAGGACTGACTACACTACGGGACAGTATGCCCAGCTCTTCATTTCAGAGATTGTGAGACTTCACGATGTGCCCCTAAATATCGTGTCTGACAGAGACAAGATATTTGTTTCGAGGTTTTGGGAGAGTTTCCAGGAGGCCATGGGAACGGAATTGCGGTTGAGTACGGCTTATCATCCGCAGACCGATGGGCAGACAGAGCGCACAAATCAGATGTTGGAGGACATGCTACGCATGTGCATTATTGACTTTGGGGGTGGATGGGAGCAGTACCTTCCTATCAGTTCACTATTGGCATGGCTCCGTTTGAGGCGTTGTACGGTAGGCCTTGTCGTTCCCCAGCATGTTGGTTAGAGGTGGGGGACAACAAACTACTTGGGCCGGAAGTGATCCAGGATACTTCGGCAAGGATTGAGTTGATTCGGAGTCGCATTCGGGTAGCTCAAGACAGGCAGAAGAGTTATGCTGATGCGAAGAGATTTTTCAGAGAGTTCCAAGTGGGGGACCAGGTTTTGCTCAGAGTATCTCCTATGAAGGGGATTATGCGTTTCTGGAAGAAGGGAAATTGGCACCAAGGTATGTGGGACCATTTCCTATTATTGAGCGGATCGGATCGGTTGCGTATAGACTTGGGTTACTGGAACAGTTGCATCGGATTCACGATGTGTTTCATATTTCCTCGCTAAGGAAATACCTTAGAGATAATTTGGCTCATTCTCACATCGCTGTGGAGGACATCGATCTCCAGCCGGATAGTTCCTACGAGGAGGGACCGATTGCTATTCTAGACCGAAGTGAGCGGAAACTGCGGTCCAAGATAGTTCCGTTAGTGCGTGTTCAGTGGCGACATCATAATGTCGAGGAGTCCACATGGGAGCGCGAGGATGAAATGCACGAACGTTATCCAGAGTTGTTCTTACCAGGTACTTTCTAGTTCCGAATTTCGGGACAAAATTTAGTTATTAGGGGGGAAGTATGTAATACCCCGTATTTTTGGCGATATTTATTTTATGGGATTAATTAATTAAATGCGTATTAATTGGAAATTAATCCGGGTTAAAAATACTAGCGAGGAGATGCGAGTTGGTATTTGATTTTATGTGCATATGATTATATAAGAATCTGGAATTTTGAAATTTGTCGTGAGATTTATATACGGCAATTTAGGAATTTTGTTGAGACGCGTGTGACCGCCGCGTCATGGTGTATTATTTTAATTATAAAAGTGAATTTAAATTCTATTAACCATATGGTCGTTTTGAGTGTGCCAACGCGTCCGGAAGGGTCGAAATAGTCAGAAAACACTAGCCGGGGGTTTAATTTGGGTCCCGGAATATTTTTAGGCCATACCGGCAACATAAAGGGTATTTTGGTAATTTGGTATTTTGAGGAATTAAAAATGACGAAAATTAGGAGTCTTTATCTGATTGAGAATAGACCCACTAAACCCACTAACCAACCCTTAATGACCCAATAAGCTACGGAGGTTATCAAATTAGGTTTCCAACTTTCCCAAAGAAAACCCTAGCCACCATAGCCACCTTTGGAGAAGAAGGCTTGTAGAAAGAGAGAGAGAAGGAAATTCTGCAGAAAAGCTTCATCAAACCTACACCAAATTCAGAGACACTCGAGGCAAGTGGTTTAATATCGTTTAATTTCAGAGAATGCTCTTTCCATGTATAGGAATTTAATAAAATTGATTTGTTCTTGGTGAAATATGAAAACCCATGTAGTTTGGAACTTAGAACTTGAAATCTTGAGGAGAATTGCATGTGGAATGGTAGGTAGATGATTATACTGATGATATTTGTGATGGGAAGAAATTAAAACGGATTTATATTGAGTTAATTCATGATTTAAAATTTTAGGGTTTGTGTTCTAGAAAAATTGGGGGAAAGTGATGAGACTTGATGATTTAATGATGATTGGGATGAATTAACTCCGTAAAATACGTTAGTTTATAACCTTGACATGTTTAGGATTGATTAGAGACCTTAAAACAGTGTTGGGACGAATTTTAGAGGAGATTTGAGGAGTAAAAATTGATGAAAAACGAGATTGGAGAAAATCTGGGCCGAAACTGGTCCCTCGTTAGAAGACCTCCCCAGGTCGTTCGAACGAGCTCGTTCGAACGAGCTTCTAACGAGTTGACCAGTCGCTTCTAAAGAAAAGGGAACTTCGTTCGATAACTTCGTTCGAACGAGATCTCGTTAGAAGGTACAGTTCGTTCGAACGAACTGACTCTCGTTCGAACAACCTCGTTCGAACGAGACTTCGAACGAGTTGACAGTTTCGTTCGAACAGCCTCGTTCGAACGAGACTTCTAACGAGCTGGCAGTTTAGGCCTTTTTGGCCTGTTTGGATTTTTGGAGTCCCGTAAACTTGTTCGAGGATAGAGATAACATTCCTTTGAAGGTGTATTAGTATACTTGGGACACTTGGGTTATTATGAGGAGTAAATTATATAAATGTGGATCAAATCAAATAGACATTTGAGTCGAGACATGAGTGCCTACTACGAAGTGAGAATAAATTATGGCGCGTATTAATATGGACCAGGGTTATATAAGTTGTATATATATTAAGTGGTACGAGTATACGATATGTACTACAATTAAACTACGGGATTACTAAGATGTGTGCTTACTTAGTATTGGTATATAAACTGTGTGTATGACATACCTACCATACTTGCTATCACGGGAGGTTTGCGTTCGCTTAGGGCCTTCTAATCCTTGTGTTGCCCGGATTTAGACTGGTTACCTCGATGAACATAGGTCAGAGAAAGACTTATTGGGATGTTAATAAGTCCGCTGATCGTGGGAGCGTAGGTATGTACGTGACCCATGTGATGTGACTGTGTTCGCCTCCATTATTTGTGATGTTGTTATCTGTGAACTATTCCTGAGAGATTCGGAATATGTGATCCTTATGTGCGTGATGTACCGGGATGGATAGCAGAGTATGTGTGCACCACAGCTTAGTCTCAGGGTGCTTATATTGTATATTTATGTTGTGGAAAATATACGCTTAATAAAATGGAACTTTCATATGGTCTTGTATGTAACTGTGAAATAACATAGAGGGATAACCTATAACGAGTTGTATTACCTTTGTATGAGAACCTGAAGTTACGTTAAGCCCTATTTAATTGAGATCGTTATAATGTTAATGGGAACCGAGTAATGAGGGTAGAACCTATGGATGTCTAGCTAGTTATGATGTCAATTAACTAGTGGTCTGTGTCATTTTAGATGGGTACTTACGTTAGGAGTGCACAGTTAGAAGAGAGGTGAGAATTTCATGTGAGTGCATGTCCTAACATGTACTTTGCATTTATTGTTTTAAATGTTCTTAAAGCACTTGCAGTTTTTTAAATATCTCCACATTCGGGCTCTGACCCGTTTGCTTTCAAATCTATTTTCTTGTAAAACCATTTTTAGGTGCCCAGCCACAAGGACACCATGCATAGGATACTCATTCAGGTGACGAGCTGTAGCTGTTTGTGGAAGCCACAGGGATTTGCTTTTAGACGCTTCTATCATTTGGATTCCTAATTCATTATCTATCAGTTGTAGGGCATGTTGCCCATTTCTATTAGAGACATCTTTCCATTTCAGTTTTTCAGACTTTGGCATGTATTATTTCAGTATTCAGTTTAGTTGTTTCAGTTGTGGGATTTGTAGTGAGGAGTTTTCCTCCAGACTTTATTTACATTATGTGATGGTTATTCTATTTACTTCGTTATGGTGAATGGTGTTATTATTCTTCATTACACTTGTTGCATGTTAATCAGACTTAAATTAAAATTTGGCAACTTACTTTTTAAATACTAGGTGGTTAGTAATCATAAAAATGTTTTCGACAGTGATGCTATTAACTGGACCAACTTGGCATTTTGAATTAATTTAATAAAGGAGTAGCTACCCGGTATTTAATTAGTCGGGGTGTCACAGCGATGATCTAATGAATAAGTCATAGCATATTCAGAATGTTCTTGAGAAACATACTTCTGAACAAGTTGCAAACAATCGATTGCAACTCAAGGTTTCAATTGATTCAATTCGTTATGTTATATTTCAAGGTATGTCTTTGAGAGGTCGAGATGAAAGCCAAAACTCTAAGAATCGTGGGAATTTTCTTGAATTGATACACACTTTTACCGAGTATAATGAAGATGCTGCAAATGTTGTGCTGGGAAATGCTCCTCAAAATGCTTCATATATATCATCTCAAGTTCAGAAGGAGATTTTACTCGTTTACTCTATGAAAATTAGAAAGGTAATTTGTGAGAAAATCGGCGATTCAAAGTTTTGTATCCTAGTTGATGAAGCTCGAGACCAAGCAAAAAGGGAACAAATGGCCATTGTTTTGAGATTTGTTGATAAAGATGATCTCATCCAGGAATCTTTTTTTGGGCTCATACATGTATTAGATACGAAGGCTGAAACTCTAAAGAATGGGATATTTTCTACTCTTTCACGACACAATCTTGACATTCATAGCATTAGAGGTCAAGGTTATGATGGTGCCAGTAATATGCGAGGTAGATGGAATGGATTGCAAGTCTTAGTTTCTAATGAGTGTCCGTATGCATATTATGTTCAATGTTTTGCTCATCGCTTGCAATTGGCATTAGTTGCAACATCTCGCTCAGTTATTGACGTGCATACGTTCTTCTCAAAATTGAGTTTCATCGTAAATATTGTGGTTGCTTCTTGTAAACGTACCGATGAATTAAAAACAGACCAAGCTTCCGATATTGCCTATTTGATTTCCATTGAAGAGCTGGAGACAGGAACATAGATGAATCAAATTGATAATTTACGAAGGGCTGGAGATACACGATAGGGTTCTCATCTTAGATCTCTTTCTAGCTTAATAAAGATGTTTAGTGCAATTTGTCAAGTTTTACTGAACATCATTGATGATGGAGAATGGGATCAACGTGGAGATGCAAATTCAGCTTATAATTCTTTAACTTCTTTCGAGTTTGTGTTCATCCTGCATCTTATGAAAGACATTTTGGAAATCACCGATGTACTTTCTCAAGCTTTGCAACGGAAGACTCAAAACATTCTAAATGTTATGCATCTTGTGAAAACCACAAAAGGGGCTCATTCAGAAGTTAAGAGATGAAGGATGCGATGCTTTCATTGTTAAGGTGAAATCTTTTTGTGAAAAAACATACTCTAGATGTCCTAGATTTAAATACTTTATATCTTTGAAGACAAGGTCGAGTGTGACATCAATAAGATAAATTTACACTTCTTGAGCATTATCGGATAAATATATTTACAGCCACAATAGATTCGCAGTTGCGAGAGCTAAATAATAGGTTTAGTGATCATACAGTCAGGCTACTCATGCTTAGCTCCGCGTTAGATCCTCAAAATAGTCATACGTCTTTCAGTATTGATGATATTTCTAGGCTTGTGGATGAATTTTACCCTAAAGACTTCACTGAGCATGAGAAATATGACTTAGGGGTCCAATTGAAATATTACGAGGTTGATGTACTTCAACATCTAGAGTTTCAACAGTTGTCTACGCTTTTCGATCTATGTCAGTGGTTGGTGAAAACTAGAAAGTCTACAATGTATCCACTAATTGATAGATTGCTCAAGCTTGTTCTAACTCTTCCTGTTTCTACTGCAACCACAGAACATGCTTTTTCTGCTATGAGTCACGTCAAATCTGAACTTCGAAACAAGATGGAGGATGAATATCTGACAAATTCTCTTCTTATCTACATTGAAAAGGAAATTGTGAAACAGTTTAGTACATATTCAATCATTGACGGATTTCATGATTTAAAAACACGTCGAGTGCAGTTTTGATAAAGCTTTGATACGTTCTACGGAGATTTTTTTGGTTAATTTTTTTTTTGTCTCTGTCAAAGCAACTTATATAATTCCCTAATATTTGTTCTAGTTAAGATATTCATTGTATACCCTGCAATGGTTCAATTTAAACTTTTTTGTGATCAATATATCTTATATTCCCATGAAAAATTTTCTCTTGTTAAATTCTTGGTCCCCCCCCCAAAAAAAAATCCTGTCTTCGTCCCTACTCCTCCCACCTTGTTATTCATTTTCCAGGAAAAAGAATTGCCACACCAAAAAATTTGATAAAAAATCCAGAAAATGAATAAAAATCCAAAAGTAATGAAAAGAATCCAGAAAGTGAATAAAAACCCCAAAAATAATGAAAAAAAATACAGGAAGTAAATAAAAAACCAATAATAATGAAAAAAATTCAGAAAGTGAATAAAACTCCCGAAAATAATGAAAAAAAATACAGGAAGTGAATAAAAAACCAATAATAATGAAAAAAAATCCAGAAAATGAATAAAAATCCAAAAATAATGAAAAAAATACAGAAAGTGAATAAAAACCCGAAAATAATGAAAAAAATCCAGAAAGTGAATGAAAACCCAAAAATAATGAAAAAAATACAGAAAGTGAATAAAAACCCAAAAATAATGAAAGAAAAATACAGAAAGTGAATAAAACCCCTAAAATAATGAAAAACTTCCATAAAATGAATAAAACCCCAAAAAATGAAAAAAAAAATCCAAAAAGTGAATAAAAACCCCCCAAAAATGAAAAAAATCCCGAAAATGAATAAAAAATCCATAAAGTGAATAAAAACCCAAAAATAGAGAAAAAAATATAAAAATTGAATAAAAACCCAAAAATAATGAAAAAAATCCAGAAAAGTGAATAAAAACCCAAAAATAATGAAAAAATTACAGAAAGTAATTAAAACCCCAAAATAATGAAAAAAAAAGAAACTGAATAAAACCCCCAAAATAATGAAAAAAATCCAGAAAGTGAATGAAAATCCAAAAATAATGAAAAAAATACAGAAAGTGAATAAAACCTAAAAAATAATGAAAAAAAATACAGAAAGTGAATAAAACCCCTAAAATAATGAAAAACTTCCATAAAATGAAAAAAACTCCAAAAAATGAAAAAAAACCCGAAAAAATGAAAAAAATCCATAAAGTGAATAAAAACCCAAAAATAACGAAAAAAAATATAAAAATTGAATAAAAACCCAAAAATAACGAAAAAACATCCAGAAAGTGAATAAAAACCCCAAAATAATGAAAAAAATCCAGAAAATGAACAAAAATCCAAAAAATAATGAAAAAATTACAGAAAGTGATTAAAAACCAGAAAATAATGGAAAAAAATCCAGAAACTCAATAAAAACCCAAAAATATTGAAAAAAATACAGAAAGTTAATAAAACCCCCAAAATAATGAAAAAAATTCAGAAAGTGAACGAAAACCCAAAAATATTGAAAAAAATCCAGAAAGTGAATGAAAACCCAAAAATAATGAAAAAAGTACGGAAAGTGAATAAAACCCCCAAAATAATGAAAAAAAATCAAGAAAATGAATAAAAACCCAACGAATGAATTTTTTTTTACAGGAAGTGAATAAAAACCCAAAAATAATGAAAAAAATACAGAAAGCGAATAAAACCCCCTAATAATGAAAAAAATTCAGAAAATGAATAAAAATCCCAAAATAATGAAAAAAAAATACAGAAAGTGAATAAAACCCCCAAAATTCATTTTGGGGCTAATATTTATATTCTAGTTTTTTTTATTGATTTTCTGTATTTTTTATTTTTTGGATTTTTATTCATATTTTGTGGTATTTTTTAATTTTCTGTGATTTTTATTAATTTTTTATTTTTATATATATTTTCTACTTTTTTTTCCAAAGAAAATATTGCGAATCAAACACATAAAAGATGAAAAATAAAACATTTTCCACCTGGAAAATAATTGCAATCAAACAACACCAACAAATTTTTTCTAGGGAAAATGTTTTCAAGTTTTCAATTCCATGAAAATTGACTCTTTAGTGCTTATTTTTCAACTTTTTTATCAAACACACCCTAATAGCGAAAATAAACACCATCTCATGCAAGTATAGTAACGAATCACAATCGAATAATAAATCATCTATTAAGTATTGATATAATAGACGCATATAATAAAATTCAATGTGGACTAAGAAATATTTCCAAATAACCATAATATAATTAAAGGTCGTACCTTAGTGCGATGACAAGTGCTCTCACCCAAGTATGGGACCTTTTTTTTTCTGTAACCATAATCCAATTCAAGAAACAATGTCGCCATATATCTCGTTAAAAAGTTCACAGATCCCAAAATCCTAACATTAGCCCAAAAATAGTTCCGCCTACAAGCTCCACAATGACTCTATACTGCCAATTTGCAAGCCAAAAATTTCAAAAAAATTCTCACCTGCAAGTTCACAGAAATTATATTCCAAGTTTGTATCAAAGTTGAAGCATCATATTACATAATTTTATTCAATTTATTACTCGGACCATCTGTTATATGACATAGAGTGTAAACATGTCTTGTGTTTTCGTATCCTACAATAATAGTACCCACTATTTACAAGAATTGTCCAACAGAAATTAGCCTAAAAGAACAATATTAGTGCCTACTATTTACCAGAATTATTCCATTTGAGTGGTGCTTTTCATTATGGATTTTTGTTTTCTCACATTAATTTTTTCGTTTTAATTCAACCACAGTATAGCATGTGTAAAATTTAGTTAATTAGTTATATCAACCTGCTAGTTTGTTAGCTGTTAGCAAGTAGTTTAGCTGTCAATTGGATCTTCGAGATTGTAGAGCAATTGTAACAAACTGATTGTAAAGTCTATAAAAGGCTCATTTCCGTAACATTTCAAGATATTCAAAAAATCAATACAATTGATGAATTTTCAGTTTAACTCTCGTCTCAAATTTTCCCCAAATAGTGACCCTAATCTAATTAGGAGTAACAACATTCAAATTCAATTTTAAGTCCTGTCCAAATTGGAATTCTCGGGATTTCTGAAAATTTCAATAAATTCCCATAGTTTGGGAGTATATAATAATGTATTTGAATTAAAGAAAAGTTTCCGAATAACACAATCACGTTGAAGGGAACATATATTAGAGAGAACTAATATAAGTATATACGTATTCAGAAGGCGATAAAACTATAATAACTCAAAATGTATAAATAACCTAAAGGTAGTAGTTTAAAACCATATTCAAATTATTGAGGTATATACGTATTTTCACACAGAATTTTACTTTAAACCAAATTATGATGCATTCAATTTTATGATGTGATTTTATGATGTATTATATAGATATATGAAGTGAAGATTCTACTGTTGGAGAGTTAAAGAAATGGGTTAGAAAGAGAAATAGAAGATGTAAGAGAGAGTACATACTGTTTACTCATTTTGGTGTTCTTACATTTCGGTGTATATCTTATGCTAAACCCAGCAAACATCTTATGGCAAGAATACATAATGGTTGAGGAAAAATACCCAACAAACATCTTTATTTTATAAAAAAATCTTACATTGTTTTCTATAAAGATAAATAAAAAAACTAGGAAAACCGTTATTTAAAAATATAGTTTTTTTTTTAAAAAAAATCTTAACAGTTAAAACGGGTTTTTATTAAAAAAAGTATTTTTTTTATAAAACTAAATAGTTTTTAAAACAGTTTTTTCTGTAAAAGTAATAAAAAATATTTTTTAATAGTTAGAATAGTGTATTTTTGTAAAAACAGTTTTAATTGGGTATGGCTATTGTGTACACATACGTTTTTTGAAATATTTTTTAAAACAATTTTTTTTTATTAAAAACAGGTTTTTTGATTTTGATTTTTCCTTTTATTAAATGCATTTGTTTTAGTTGAAGGGAAAAACGTGAACTTTTAGATTTTGTCTTATATGTGGGTATCGTTTGGGTAGATTTACTTGAGAGTTCTTCTATTTTAATTGAATTTTTGACAGAAATTTCATTTCGGGGCGTGTTATTTGTGAGTTCTTTGCTCCAACTGGCGTGGACCTAACAAAACAACCAATAAAAACTCTCCATCTAATTCACTTAGTACTATTTACGTCTCCAAGACAAATATGATATAATGACAAGTAATTATTAAATACTATTAAACTCACTTAGTTGGGTAACTCATGAGTATGAGTATGCTATAATCATAAATATTTGGGTAAACATTTATGAGTTATTAATAGTTCATATTCAATTGAATTTGAGTCAATAGATGTAATAAATGTTTTTTTTTTTCAACGGGAAAAAATTATTTTGTGCAAATATGGAGATAACTTATGTCTTTAAAACATTAGTCTTCATTTGGTGATGTTATTATAAATGTATTGACTATTTTTTTAGTTTGAAACTACCTAGAGGCACTAGAATAAGTTAATTTTTAAAAATTCTTGCACAGATAATCTGTAGGGACAGGTATTACACTGAAAAAATTTACTTCTTTAATTTCTGAACCCTAAATATGTTAATTTTTAAAAATTCTTACACGGGTAATCTGCGGGGACACTTTTTTATTTTTCGGAACCTCAAAAAGGTTTTGCAAAGAGAGAAATTTTTTTGTAGAAATAGTGTACTTGAAATGACGTAAAGGATTATGTCTAATATATACAAACAAATCTACCCACGCCAAACCCCTAAACTTACCTGCTAATGTCTAATATAACATATTATAGACCTAAACCTATGAGAGTCACTGACTCGATCTTCTTTGACAACCATCAAACAAATATACCTAAATCTACACGCAAAAATGTTAAACCTAAACCTAACAGCTACTATACTCAACCAATTATAGTTATATAACACCTAACAACCTAAAATTCTAATAACTAACAATCTAATTCATAACTTTTTACCAACCTTTTTTTACTAACTAAACAATATATTATGCTATATTAATATTACCCTCACCCAACATCTAACACCTGGAAGCTGACCTACCTAACAAGCTAACGACCAAAAAATCTAAGCAATGATTTTATCCTAACCAGAAATAGTAATATATATAGGAGCACGACCAAAAAATCTAAGCCATGAGTTCCTATGTTTATACTGGTAATATGCCTTCTTTATGATACCAACTATAACGTGGCTCGAGGTAATCAGAGACTCTATAGACTGTGACAGTGCGAGGCCCATGGACTTGCATCCAACATCCATTTCAAGGCTTGAGAAGGTTGACATACGGGTGGTGATATTCGCACCCCAAATAAGTTGGTAACGGTCTGCCCAAATTAATCGTATGTATATCAAATAACTAATCACATTTTTTAATTCACTTTTAGGTTATTTTTTTTTATTGCTATATTTTGTATTTACAATTTTCTTTTAACATAGTAAAATAATTTTATTTTTTATTGCTATGTTTTGTACAAACTTTAAATTTGATGAGAAATGAAGATGTTTATATTATGAGATAATTGGCATTTTATTATATTTGATTCCTTTATTAGTCGATGATTTTGTTATTTATCACAAAAATAATGAATATAAGGTGTGCTTATAAATGGAGATGGGATAGTAAAATATAAGCCTTACAATAATCCATCTTATTTTGGATTATTGTCCATTTTTTCAATTTAGTGTTTATTCTATTTTTTTGTGTTTCGTGTTTGCGTAATTTTTTGTTATAATTAAGGTTCCTAGATAATTCAATTATGTAAAAGCGGTGTTATTAACATGTATCGTTATTGTACTTTACTAAACATGTTGATTTGAACTTTGAATTATGTCCCTTTTTTTTTCCAGGGAGCATGGAATCAAAATCATTTTTTAGATACTTTCATCGAAATCTTCATCACATCGTCATTTATATTGTACTTTACTAAACATGTTGATTTTGACTTTGAATTATGTCCCATTTTTTTTTCCAGGGAGCATGGAATCAAAATCATTTTTTGGATACTTTCATCAAAAGCTTCATCACATTGTCATTTATAACACGTGGGTTTTAACTTTTTAATATCCTCGAAAAAAGATTTGACGTATGTTACATGTATTTAACGTTTTAATATTCTTGAAAAATCATATTTAAACTCGAACCATGGGATGACCAACAATAATAAAATTGTAATTATGCTGCAAGTGTACTATGAGATGACCAACAATATTTATGTTTGCACTATTGACCACACGGGATCAAATTTGTATGGGAAACAAATTTATCGTCGTGCTATCAGCACGGGAACAATTTATTGTCTTGCTATTAGCATGGATACAAAATATCACAGGAACAAATTTATCGTCGTGCCATCGGCACGGGTACACCCTGGTATATGTATATAAGAGGAGGGACCTGGAAATTCTTGTCCTGAAACACTAGACCTAGTTGAACAAATTTATAACAGAGATAAGAAGCCAATCTACTCGAAATGTTGTCACAAGAGCGAAAGGTAAATTTAGGTTGTTGCTTCTATGGACAATTTGTAAATGACAATTTTTATCATGCATTCAGAGCAAATGTATTAACCACATGAATGACATTAATACAATCGGATTTTTCAGAGTCCTAAAAATGGTTAAAATTTCGTTCCAACTACTTCGGATATTTAGAAATCAAAAAATTTGGTAAATGACAATTGTACATCACTTGCCAAATTAAATACCGGGTGACCAGTCATTTATTAAATTATAACCAAGGTGAACGGTTGGTTCATTCTTAGTATCACTGTCGCAAAATAAACTTTTCAATTTAAGCACCCTAAATAATTAAGCTAAGTGACAAAACTATTTAAAACATCATTTCCATTTTTAATTTAAATCCAATAATAAAAACCTTTCATAATTCACAGTTTAAGAGTCACACCAATAACTAAACTGGAAAAGATCATCCAAGCAATTTAAGCATTCAAATAACTAATTCCAACTTTAAAACTTCAAAGGAAAAACATCCTGACAGTAACAAATCCCAAAGTAAAAATACTAAAAGTAAATGAATCACAATATCTGATAAAACCAACTGAATAAGGAAAAAGGGCGACACATGCCCAACTGAATAAAATAGAACTAAGAGTGGAGTCAATAATGAGGTTGTCTAAGCAAAAGGCCTGCATCTCCCATATAAGCTGCAACGCGTTCTGACCAACGAATCCTAAGCATGACGCCCCTGTGGCTGGGCACTTGTAATATACATATATAGACAAGAGAGAAGAAATAACAGGAAACGGGTCAGAGCCCGATTGTAAAACAGTTAAAAATTTAGTTTAGCAAGTATTTAAAATGCTTACCGACTAATGCAACAATCATATTAGTATGCGACACTCTCTTGAAAAATTCTCACATCTCTTCTAATGTGCACACCTACAGCACTATTAATCCCCACAAGTTAAGCTTATCTTAAATTCCTCATAAGGTTTCATGCCGGCAATTACTAGGGCTAAGATAATTAATTTCTGAGAGTAAAGTTTTCATATGAATCTCATTTCATTATAAAGTCTTTCAGTATTACCTCAAACTTTTCAAACACTTATATTAAAGTCGAAATATTTATTCATTACTTAACTACTTTTAGTCACAGTAGAAAGTTCCCAATTTCAAGTCTATATATATATTAATCACTCATATAATATATATATATAATATCGGCACCCCACATAAAATTTATGGTGCTGGCATACTCTACTATCAAGTCCCCGTATCACTCGTACAAAGGGAAATACTAGTTCGGAATCACTCTCGAACTGTATTAACACAAAACACATACAAATTGAGGCGAAGCATAGTTCCAAGTCACTAAGAGGTCAGCACATACCCTCACGTCTCTTAGGACCGTCTGACTATCGATCATATAGCCTGTACCAAGGATTCCTATGTTCTAGGGTACAAGTCAATATCCCCCATAAAGGTCCCATCGAGATAAGACTGTCCCGGCGCGATAACCTCAGTGATAACAAGTAGCGCGGACATGATTTTTACACGTATATAATATATGCACAAACACAGTCACATATATGTATACTACCATTCCCATTTCTAAATTAGGTACACCTACGACCCATACTTATGATATTCGTTCTTAGTACACATTACTAGATTATCCCGTATAACGACTCGTCTCTTTTATTCTTATTTATGGGATTATTCCAACCTTACTTCGTATGACTCGTAGTATCCTATCTCCCTAAGTATAATTTCAGTAGGTACTCTCTTATTTTATGACGTAACTTCCTTACGAGTCTCACTCCTTTAGTCACACGTTCCCATTATTTCTTAAGTGTAAATCACTCCCCGTTAACCCTAATTTTGTCTTACAATAAATGCTCCATTTTTTACAAAGTCCTACTGGTCCTCTTTATGTCCCAAAATGTTCTAACAATAATGTTCAAAGGTTACTACTCATTTAAATCGAAATAAACTATTTAAAAGAGAAATATGAGTTTTCCAGGAGGGGTCGATCGATCGATGTAAGGGGGTCGATCGATCGAGCATCGATCGATCGATCAAGTAGTTATGGCGAAACTGCAGAAAACCTAGCTACGGAAATCCTTCTCCAAACTCAACCAAATCATCATATTTGACTCCTAAACTCCAAACAAATGATACTACAAGTGTGATATACCCCAATAAATAATTTTCTACGTAAAACATGTGGGTTTTCATCAAGTATAACAATTGACAAGGGCAAAATCTCTATAAACCTCAAGAACCCTAATATTTTCTTTAACTAAATTCTTCCAATTCTTTTTCCAGATTTTCTACTCCTAACTCAATGCAAATTCGTGGTTTATCCTCTACATGTGAATTAGATTTCCAGAATATGATTATTACCTCTACAACACGTGAATTCTAGTCTCCAATATATACCTTCTTTCATGAAATTGGTTTTAAACAACCCTAGACTAATATAATTGAAGCATTATTAAAATAAAGCAAGATAGATACTTGCCTGTAAATCTTTGTTTCTGATTTGTGGACGAAATTGGTGTGATTGTGTTCCTCGTCGCGCGATCTATAATTTGGCGGTGACGACGGTGCAAACGGTGAAGTTCTTGGCCTAGAACTCCTTGAAAAGCTTCTCCTCTTCCACTTCAATGGCCATTCTTGGTTTTTGGTTATGCTAACCCTAGAAGACAACCCCTAACATCTGATATAACCTTAGAAAATTCGTGGGTTTCCATGTCCAAAAATACAAAATGTCTAAAACGCCCTCCCGAGATGTCAATTAGGCCTAAAAACGCCCCGAGATCCAAACTAAACCCCCGGTACATTATTTTGACTATATCGACCCTTACGGACACATTGACGCACTCAAAATGACCATACGGATGACTTATAATTTATTTACTTTTAATAATGCGAATTTAATCCCGACACGACCCAGACGCATCCCGATAAAATTTTCAAAATTATGAAATTAGATTCTCGTGATAATTTTACTAAATTTAATTACATTACTTTACCCATAAAGTAATTTACAACAAAATTCCAATGATTACTAACTCTCATCATGCTAGTAAATATTTTAATGATTTTCGGATTAATATTAAATTAATATCTCTAATTAATTTTAATAAATCCCCAAATTTAAAAGTCATAAAACTACGGGGTATTCCAGCTTTTCCATATGTTCATATGCATCAAGGATTTCAGCTCCTCGAGTCCTCGCATCTCGGCGAGTTTCAGTCACAAGCTGATATTTTTCTTAAATTTTTAAGGTTGGACAAATCGGGTAATTTTTCAATCAACTCACATCCATCGATGTCCAAGAATTTTAAATATTTCAGTTCCTCAAGTCCCAAGATCTCAGTTATTTTTACGCAATCGTATACTATCAATCTTTGTAAATTTGTAAGGTTTAACACATTCCGTAATTTTTCAATTGACTCACATTTACTAACGTTCAACAATTCTAAGGATTTCAGTTCCTCAAGTCCTCTGATCTTAGTTAGCTTATAATAGCCAAAAGCATGTAGATTTTTTGTCAATTCACATCCACAAATGTTTAACAATTTCAAGAATTTCAGTTCCCGAAGTCCAGGAATCTCAGTTAGTTTTACACAATCATAAGCTCCCACTTCTTTTAAATTTTTAAGGTTTAATAAGTCAAGGTAATATTTCAATTGACTTGCATCCATAAATGTTCAATAATTCTAAGGCTTTCAGTTCCTCAAGACTCGAACTCGGTTAGTTTTACACAGTGTGAAGCTTTCAATATCTTTAAACTTGTCAGGTTTTACATATCGGGTAATTTTTCCAATCAAATTGCATAAAAAAATATTCAACAATTCTAAGGATTTCAATTCCTTGAGTCCCCGAATATCAGTTAATTTATTACAACCAGAGCATATAGCCTTTTTAAATTTCTAAGGTTTGTCAAATCGGGCAACTTTTCAATTAACTTGCATTTAAAAATATTCAACAATTCTAAGGATGTTGGTCCCCCATGATTCTGAATTTATGTTAACCCTGCGAACCATCATTGTCTAGGTTCTCTAAAAAAAAATCCTGTGATATAACCTAGGTAACCTCACGAAAATTGCCGCATCTATCTAGAATTAGTTCTTTCAGCATTTTCAAGTTGGATAGGTCAGGAAATTTTTCTATGGATGAGTCCGTCGCATCAAAAGGATTCCAATCTGTCTAGGCCATGAATCTCGATTAGCTTGGTGCAATCCCTCATATTTGATTTTTTCAACTTTTTTAACTTAGATAGATCTGGTAACCTTTCTAAGTAGGATGTAACATCTCGTATTTCTGAATAAGTTGAAATTTAATTAATTCGGTTATTTTAAATTATACGTGTGTCGTAATTTAATTATATTAAATATTATGTGTTGATTATAATATTAATCGGGAGAGAAATGATTAATGTTTATGGAATATAATTACTAAGTGAATAGTGATTTATTATTGTATCCCCTAACAAGTGATAGTGACGTGATAGTGTCATGAGTAGACCATTTGAGGTCGAGATAGAAAATTATTGTAGAGTGACTTCGATGATAATTTCAAGGTCACGGTTGATTCCGAAAGGGTCGAAATAGTCAGAATAGTATACCTGGGTGTATTATTTGGGTCTCGGGACGATTTTAGATCAACCCGACACCATATGAGGGCGTTTCGGTCATTTGGTGGACTAGGGTAGAGAGAACGCCGAAAATTGAAAGGCTATATTAAACTCTTTGAGTTAAAGGCTAGGGTTACAACAAGTTTGAGAGAGATAAGGCCATAGGAGAGGAAAAGGAGAAGAGCCCTAGGCCATTCCACACTAATTCTCACCACCAACATTGCCAGAATCGATATCGGAACAAGAAAAGATTAACCCCATCGTCTTAGAAGAGAAATCAGACATGCTATTGTAAAGGCAAGTATTTATCTTGCAATTTATTTAATCATGTTATAATACCCAAGTAGTCTAGGGTTTCAATTACATGTTTGGGAATTGGATGGGGGTAATCCATGATTTGATGTAAGAATGCATGTAGAATAAATTTCTTTATGTAGAGGATTCGAAATTATATGTTATGTGATGAATATAACAAAATAAATCTAGGTATCTTGATGATTTCACATGAAGAACACCATAAATTAAGGTTTCGAGAATTTTGAGGTTAAAATATGTTCTTGGGTAAATTTCTTAAGGATTTAATGTATTATTCACGTTAGAAATCATCCCTACACTTATATTTGATGATTGATGATGTTGGAGGGGAGTTTGGGATTATATCATAGAGGTTTGATTGAATTTTAATGGAAGAAACCCGTAACAACAAAGATGGAGATCTGTTAGAGGTTTCGAACCGGTTCGAACACCCCCCAAAATCAATTCGAAAGTGAACCGGTTCGCCTGCATACCAGAACTGGTTTGGGTGACCTGTTGTTGCCAAAAATTTTATTTGTTTAATTCTTGAGGAAATTAATTGGGGGAAAACTAGTAAAAAATGGTGTAAAGACTTAGGGGAGGTCATTAGGTACATGATTAAGGTTCGGTTATTCTTAATGAGGGTAAATTGAGACTTGGATGGGCGGTGTTTAACCGATTGAGAGACGTATCGAGAACTTACAATTTAGGGTTACGGGAAGAGTGAACGATAACCTAAGGTTGAAACCAGTATTATAGTGATGAATAAACTACTGAAATAACGTAAGGAATAGTTGGGACCCTTCGGGTAGTGAGTGATACTCGAAAAATACAAGAATAATAATACAATTGTGTAAATTATTAGTATGTCGAATATTCGAGAGATATAAATACTACGTACGGCATATATTATAGGTTGTGTGTGTATGTATGTATATATATATATATAAGTTGTGTGAATACCTATGATGTGATTTTTTATGTGTGTGAACATATCTACGCTTCCTGCTATCGCGGGAGGTTCTGCAAAAAGGGTGATCCCACCTTGGCGATTCCAGCGAGGTCTAGATTTGTGTCCCAGAACATAGAACTTAGGGAGGCTCACTATGTGCTGTCTATTAGTGCAACTGGGGTGTCATTGGGTACGTTAGGTATGTGCATAGCCCAAAGGCTTAGAACTTTGTTTGCCTCCATTGTATGTTGTTTTACTTATGGTTCGAGGAGACATTCCAAACCGGTAGTCCTTGATTGGTACGTGAGGTATATGGACTTGATAGCAGAGTACACATGCATCGCGGTGGTCATTCCGGGGGATGCTATAGTTGTATATATTATAATGAGATAAATATATACAAGTATGATTATTATACTTATATGTGATGGTTGAAAAGATATATAGTGTACATCTAAACGAAACTTAAGTGTGAGGAACGTAATTAATTGTGTTATAGTAATCTGTGATTATTCTACTTATGTGATGGTAGGAAAGATAGATAGAATATATCTAAGAGTAACTTAAGTATGGGAAACTTAATAATGGGTTCAATAATAATGTGCGGTTGATTTTAGTTATTGGATTTTTTGTGGCGTATCGTATAGGCGGTACGAGGCAGTTAAACCTTTTGCGGTTAGTTAGATACGTATGTCTAGTTAGGTTGGATTCATGTAGGATGCATTAGGTGTTCACTATAGTTGAGAGATGAGGAACTCAAGAGAGTGTACGTGGAACTAATGTGTGTATCTAATAACTGCTTTTGAACCGCAATATAAATGCTTGCTAAATATTTTCAAAAGGTTTTTGGGCTCTGACCCGTGTCAAATTATTTTTTCAAAATAATTTTAGGTGTCCAGCTACAGGGACGTCAAGCTTGACGATTCATTCCAGGGATGTGTAGCTGCAGAACTCGTGGAGGCTTGCAGGATTTGTGTAGACGCTTCAATCATTCATTCATAGATTAGCAGATTTCATTTCGGTATGTCATTTGGGCATGTTTCCCCTTCAGACTATGCAGTATTTCAGTTATTCAGTATTTATCAGACTTGGTTTTATTTACTTTAGACTTATGGTTGGATTTTATTTTGGGAACCGATGGTTTATTCGGTATTATTTTATTCAATTATTTATCGTGTGTTTGGTTCAGGCTATTACATTGCATGGATGGTTTGGTTATTGTTTTATTTCACATGTTGTTGTTATAATAAAAGATAAAATTTGGCACCACCATAATTTAACATAGGTGGTTAGTAATTTGAAAAGTTTTGGACAGTGATGCTAAGAATGAACTAAATGAGATTTCTGATTATTTTGATAAAGAGCTGATCACCCATGATTAAAATAGGTGGGGTGTCACAGATGGTATCAGAGCATCAGGTTCTAGTGTCCTTAGGATTTTTGGGGCTTAGTACGATTTCAACGTAGTGTTCTTTGATATAAAGCCTTATTGTAGGATTATTGTATTCCTCCTTATGTACGCACACTTACGTTATAATGCTGATTACTTTGTATTTGATTATGAACTTATAAAAACTTCAATCTCGTTTCAAATGGCGCTAAAGGGGGACTCATCAGATGAGAGCGAACACTAGGGAGGGATCCCCACAGGGAAACATTTCAGCAACAACGGTGGCCGAAATTGTGGCACAGGCTGTTAACGCGACAATAACCGCAATGGCACAACACCTTCCCCAGATTCAGCCACTGCCACTGGTAGCACCAGTTGTTCAGGCCCACACAGGGCCATCTGATTGGCAGAGAGTGAGGGAAGTATTTCAGAAGAGCCACCCACCGGAGTTTCAGGGTAGCTTAGATGTAGTCGTGGCCAGTCAGTGGAAGAAAGACATGTAACGCCACCTTAGTATGGTTGAGTGAATTGACACTTAAAAAAAGTTCTTAGAAACATTTAAGTTGGTGGGCACGGTTTTGTAGTAGTGGGAGTCTGTGACCACAATAGAGGAGAGATATGTGATGATCATTGGGGAGTTTGTGGCGCGATTTGACCGTAAGTATTTTTCTTTCGCTATTCAAACAGGGATGCGATGGAAGTTTCTCGATGTCTTTCAAGGAGACCGGACCGTATTGAAATACGAAGAGGAGATCACTCGTTTAGCAAACATTGTGAAAAACGAGGTGAATACTGAAGAGGAGAAGATGCAAAAGTTTGTGAATGGACTTTCCTGGAGGATTCGACAACACTTGTTGGGTAATGGGGTGTTGGAGACATTTACTGAGATCGCCAATACCGCTCTACTTCACTGTCAAGACCACCGCATCCACATGAAGGGGAGCAAGAGATTAAGTGAGACAAGTTAGACTAGGAATGTAGGTGGGAGTAATGTCAGTGGGTCACCACAACAGTTGGGATGAGATTCCTGACAGAGGGATTAGGCTAAGAGATTCAAATTTGGAGGTTATCGACTTGAGAGTAGTGGATTTAGGTAAGGCCAGTAGTGCCATCAGCAGTAGAAGCAACAATAACATTCCATTCCTCAGGGCCGCTAGGGCCAAAGGAATAACGGGGGACGCTAGTAGGACCAGGGCTAGATATAGGAAAGTTTTTCTGGTAGTTGTTTAGTTGTGGAGAGATGGGCCACAAGAGGAGGGATTGCCCAAAGCGAAATAGGGGTAACTATAGGATAAGGTACTGGATGTACAACCATTGCATCAAATCTTGGGTCAGTTCCAACGTGAGAATTATGTTCAGGAACCCGTCGACCAGGCAAAACAGATGGCAATTGGAGGTAAATTTTTTATTTTATCTTTATGAGTAGAGGAAGGTTTTGGGAAACATGGGTACGTCACAATATAAATGATAACACTAAAATTCGTGGCTGAGTCGGGTATAGTGGGTGTGTTGGCAGTATCAGCCTTATAATTACGAATGCATTTACCATTGGGTAGCGGGACTCTTTGATATTTAAATTGTGTGGTAGTTTTTGCTCCTTTTGAGAGTTATGAGAGTAGAGCATGTTATCTTGTGTAGTGACTGGTTAGTAAGGGTTCGAGCGATAGTGGACGATTATAGTGAGACTATCGTACTTGCTATTACAGAGTGAAATATATTATTTTGCAAGGTATCACCTGAAAGAGGGTCGAGCCTGCATATAGATGTGTAGTAAACTTCAAAAAATACAGTTGTCTCGTTACATTTGATCCCGGTGTGGGGGGACTTTTACTGATGTGATTAAGGGTATATCGGGTTTAACGTTAAGTGGAGAAGTTTAACTCATTATTGATTTAGTGCCAAGAACTTAGTGATAGTGATAACACAGTGTTATATTACTCCTTAAGTGATGGGAAGTGAACGATTTGACTTATGAGTCGGGGGATAAAATTTGAGGTGTCTTAGTTATTTTCTCGGGATCCACTAATCTTAATGATCAGTAATGCTAGGTAGTAGCATAACGGGGGGGGGGGGGGGGGGGTTCTTGTTTGGATTTTGCTTTGAGACATCCCACGTATGAACCTTAGCAAATTTCAAAAGTTAAGAGATGTGTAGGATCTAGTACACTAGGTTTTACACGGATGTGTGGTTAAACCGTGAGTTGAAAGTTATTTTATGATTTAAGGCTAGTAGGAATCGAGTCGTATTTGTGCAATTATGCACGGTATATTGGGTGTATGGGTGCCCTAGTTAGTTGGATTTTTAGTATCATCCACACTCAGAAGATGTGGAAATGTATGTGTAACATAAGAGTAAATAAATAAGGGAGTTGGCACATGGGGATGTTGGAGCTTTCCCCAGTAGAGGAAATACTGTAGCCGTTAGTAGAGAGGCTCATCATAGTGGAAAATATTGGACGAAATTTTAATGGTAGATAAATGATGGAGTATTTTGGTATAAGGTGACTAAAGAGAATTGGTCACTAATTTAAACGGTAGTGTATATACCGTCGGACTAAAGGATACCATTAGTAGAGATATAGCAGGAACAACCAAACGATTTTGACTTTAGGAAGCGGAAGATGTTGTGCGAGGTTATATCTGAAGATTTTAAGTGCCAGACTTATCCAAATTTTGAGGACAAAATTCCTTTATAAGGGGGCAAGTATGTAATACCCCGTATTTTTGAGTAAATTAAAATATAATTAAGTCGGTTATTTTAAATTACATGTGTTCCATAATTTAATTGGATTAAATATTATACGTTGATTAAAATATTAATCGGGAAAGAAATGATTAATGTTCATGGAATATAATTACTAAGTGAATAGTGATTTATTATTGTACGTCATAACGAGTGATAGTGATGTGATAGTGTTATGTCTCAATCGGGTGTCCTGAGTAGACGATTTGAGGTCGAGATATGAAATTATTGTAGAGTGACATTGATGATAGTTTCAAGGTTATGGTTGATTTTGAAAGGGTTAAAATAGTCAGAATAGTATACCCGGGGTATTGTTTAGGTCCCGGGGCAATTTTAAACCAACCCGACATTATATGAGAGCGTTTCGATCATTTGGTGGACTAGGGTAGAGAGAACTCCGAAAATTGAAAGGTTATATCAACCCCTTTGAGTTACTAGGGTTACAACACGTTTGAGAGAGACGAAGCCATAAGAGAGGAAAATGAAAAGAGACCTATGCCATTCCTCACCAATTCTCACCACCAACATTGCCAGAATTAAGATCGGAGAAAGGAAAGATCAACCCCATCGTCTTAGAAGATAAATCAGACTTGTTATTGCAAAGGCAAGTGTTTATCTTGCAATTTATTTAAGCATGTTATAATATCCATGTATTGTAGGGCTTTAATTACATGTTTTTGATGAATTCTTAGGAATTAGATGAGGGTAATCCGTGATTTGATGTAGGAATGAATGTAGAATAAATTCCTTTATGTAGAGGATTCGAAATCAGATGTTTTGTGATGAATATAACAAAAGAAATCTGGGTATCTGAATGATTTCACATGAAGAACACCATAAATTAGGGTTTTGAGAATTTTGAGGTTCAAATGTGTTCTTGGGTAAATTTTTTAAGGATAAAACATATTATTTACGTTAGAAATCATCCTTACATATATATTTGATGAATTATAATGTTGGAGGGGAGTTTGGGATTGTATCATCGAGGTTTGATTGAATTTTAATGGAAGCAACCCATAACAACGAAGATGGAGATCTGCCAGGGGTTTCGAATCGGTTCGGACACCACCTTGAACCGGTTTGGCAGTGAATCGATTTGCCTGCATACCAGAACCGGTTCAGGTGACCTGTTATTGCCAGAATTTTTATTTGTATAATTCTTCAGGAAATTAATTATGGGAAAACTTTAGGATGGTAAAAAAATGGTGTAAAGACTTAGTGGAGGTCAGTAGGTACATGATTAAGGTTTGGCTATTCTTAATGAGGGTAAATTGGGAGTTGGACCGACGATGTTTAACCGATTGAGAGGCGTATTAGGAATTTATAATTTGGGGTTACTAGAAATGTGAGCGATAACCTAACATTGAAACCAGTAGCATAACGATGAATAAACTACTAAAATTACATAAGAAAATAGTTATGACCCTTTGGGTAGTGAGTGATACTCAAAGAATAAGAGAATGATAATAAAATTGTGTAAATTATTATTATGTCGAGTATTCGAGAGATATAAATACTACGTATAAGATATCTTATAGATTGTGTGTAAACCTATGTAGATGATATATATATATATATATATATATATATATATATATATATATATATATAGGTTGTGAGAATACTTATGCTGTGATTTGTTATGTGTGTGAACATACCGACGATGTCTGCTATCATGGAAGGTTCCTCGCAGAGGGCGATCCCACCTTGACGATTCCAGCATGGTGTGAATTTGTGCCCTAAAAAATAGAACTTAGGGCCGCTCACTATGTGCTGTGTATTAGTGGGACTAGCATGTCATTTGGGTACGTTAGGTATGTGCGTAGCCCAAAGGATTTGAACTATGTTCGCCTCCAATATATGCTGTTTGATTTATGGTTCGAGGAGACATTTCGAACCGGTAGTCCTTGATTAGTACAAGAGGTAAATGGACTTGATAGTAGAGTACGCATGCATCGCATCGGTCATTCAGGGGGATGCTATAGTTTTATATATTATAGTGAGATAAATATATACAAGTGTGATTATTCGACTTACGTTTGATGGTAAAAAAGATAGATAGTGTATATCTAAAAGTAACTCAAGTGTGAGGAACTTAATTAATGGTGTGATATTAATGTGTGACTATTCTACTTATGTGATGGTGGGAAAGATAGATAACGTATACTTAAAAGTAACTTAAGTATGAAAAACTTAATAACGGGTTCGATAATAATGTGAGGTTGATTTCAGTTATTGGATTTTGGGTAGCGTATCGTATGGGCGGTACAGGGGAGCTAAACCTTTTGCAGTTAGTTAGATACATATGTCTCGTTAGGCTGGGTAGCATAGCCAGGTAGGATGTGTTAGGTGTGCACTATAGTTGAGAGGTGAGGAACTCAAGAGAGTGTACATATAACTAACATGTGTATCTAATAATTGCTTTTGAACTGTGATATAAATGCTTGCTAAATATTTTTTAAAAGTTTTTAGGCTCTCACCAGTGTCAAATCTTTTTTTTAAAATAATTTTAGCTGTCCAACCACAGGGACGCCAAGCTTGACGATTCATTCCAGGGATGCATAGCTGCAACACTTGTGGCGCTTGCAGGATTTATGTAGACGCTTTAGTTATTCACTCCTAGATTAGGACATTTCGTTTCAGTATTTTATTTGGGCATGTTTCCCCTTCAGACTACGAAGTATTTCAATTATTCAGTATTTATCAGACTTGATTTTATTTACTTTAGACTTGTAGTTGGATTTTGTTTTGGGAACCAATGGTTTATTTATGTATTATTTTATTCAATTATTTATCGTGTGTTTGGTTCAGACTATTACATTGCGTTGATGGTTTGGTTATTGTTTGTAACACCCCATATTTTTGAGTAATTCACAAATAAATTAATTCAGTTAATTTTAAATTACATGAGTTTCGTGAATTGATATAATTAAATATTTTGGGAGAAAATGATTATTGTTGATGGAATAATTTGTGTGATAATTATTATACGCTGCAGCATGTGATACGTGTAGATTAAGTGAGGACAAGGTTGGAAATTTTTATAGAGTGAGTCGGATGGTAATTTTGAGGCCACAGTTGATTCCAAATGGGTCGAGATAGTCGGAATAGTGTAACCAAGGGTTATAATTAGGTTCCGGGGCCTTTTTAGTCATAATCGAGCCTACACAGGAGTATTCGAGTCACTTGGGCTTGGCCCGTAAGACTAATTTCGAGAATTGGGATTTAAAACCTAAGATTAGTCATTTGGGGCAGCAGCATATCATATCTAAAACCCTAAGAATCAAAGGAGAGGAGAGAAGAGCCATTTGAGCGGAAGAAAAGAGAATTTGGAGGTGTAGCACCTTGATTCAACCATAATTGTTGCCAGAATCGGAATCGAAATCGGAACGAGAAGAGATCAATACCATAATCAACAAAAAGATTCATAAATACAATTCCAAGCAAGTGTTTATCTTGCATGTTTTTAAGAACTTATAATACCCATGTAGAATAGGGTTTTATAATTGATGTTCTTGGGGTTATGAGGGTTAAAATCCATGAATTGGGATAGGGTCGCATGTAGAATGAACCTATGTATTGTGGTTAGTATGAAATCATATGTGATTGAATTAAAAACATGAAAGTAATATGGGTTTTTGATGAATATTGAGGAAGAACATGAAAAAATAGGGTTTTGACGAATTAAAGGTTATAATCAATTCTTGAATAGAATTCTAGATGTTCTGATGATATATTTATTAGCATTGAAAATCATCCCTATACATATATGTAATGTTTAGTAATGTTGATTAATAGTTTGGTGAAGAATTATGAGGTTTTGAGAAATAAAAATTGGAGAAAACGCGACCGTGTAGAAGAAGAAGAACTGACAATTTTCAAATCGATTCGTCTCAAGGGCAAAT
Source organism: Sambucus nigra (assembly GCA_949130495.1). Classification (NCBI taxonomy): domain Eukaryota; kingdom Viridiplantae; phylum Streptophyta; class Magnoliopsida; order Dipsacales; family Adoxaceae; genus Sambucus; species Sambucus nigra. Next base: position 42,045,558 of record OX422216.1, on the reverse strand, counting down.
CGATTCGGCCCTCGGGCGAATTGATTCGAATTTCTCGTATTTTGAAAATTTTCTCCTATTTAAGCCCAGAACTTGTGAATAATTATTGGTGACACTTTTGGTACATCTTTAACATAATAAAGGATATTATGAATTACAATAGGCCTCGGTAGGATTGGGACTTACTCATGAATAAGAGAATTACGACTAAGATTATCGGGCTTAAAGGCTAGTGCTAGTGAATCCGAAAGACTGAGACTGAGTCATGGGGATTTCGAGTGAATTTATGATGTAGACTAGTAGAGTATGAGTGAATTAACTACTGAAATAATTCAAGAGGTAACTGGGGCCCTTCGGATAGAGAATAATACTCGAGAAAATACGATAAAGAGTTATAATCGTATATCGATAGTACATTGAATATTTGAGAGATATATTACGTACGGATTATATTCAAGGGTTGAGTGTATACCTATACAGATGATATTTATAGTTTGTGTGTATACCTATACGGATTATATGTATAGGTTGTATGTATACCTATATGGATTATATTTATAGGTTGTGTGTATTCTTATATGTATTATATTTATAGGTTGCGTGTATGCCTATATACAACATATGGATATGTGGTGTGTATGCCTATTATGTGCTTTCTTATATGTGTGAACATACATACGCTGCCTGCTATTCAGAGGTTTTCGCGCTGAGGGAGATCCCACCTTGACGATTCCAATGAGGTCTGGATTTGTACCTCGAAACATGGAACTTAGGGAGGCTCACTATGTGTGTGTATTAGTGTGGCTGGAAGGTCATTTGGGTACGTTAGGTATGTGCGTATCCCAAAGTCTTAGAACCATGTTCGCCTCCATTATGGGTTGATTTATTTTAGGTTCGAGGAGACATGCTGAACAATTTGTCCTTGATTGGGTACGAGAGGTACATGACTTGATAGCAGAGTATGCAGACTCTCACTGCGGTTTTTAGCCCAGGGATGCTGGAGTTAGGTATATAGATTGTGTGATATATCTATACATACATGTATAGTATCCTACTTGTGTTTGAAAGTAGTAATTATAGATAACGTATATCTAAATGTGATGTAATTAAGAGATATTCCACCTAGTGTGTGATGGTAATAAAGTTAGATAGCGTATATCTAAAAAATAATTTAAGTAGAGTAACATAATGAAATGGTTTAACGATAAGATAAATGAGATGTTAAGTATGGTTAATAATAACATACGAGACATGTAAAGTATTAGTGTTATGATTGCGTACTGTATGGGCGGTGGGGGAGAAGTTAAAGAGATATTTAACTGAGGACTTAATGGGTAGCGTACTGTTTGGGCGGTACGGAGGAGCCAAACCCTTTAGCGAATAAATAGTTATTGAGGAGACCTAGTTGGGTTGGATAGCATAGTTAGGTAGGATATGTTAGGCGTGCACATTAGTTGAGGGATGAGAAACTCAAGGGAGTGTACGTTCATCTAACATATATACTCAATAACTGATTTTAAACTATGATAAATACTTTCTAAATATTTTCAAATTTTTTGGGTTCTTACCCCTCATGTAAAAATATTTTCAAAACCTCTTAGGTGTCCAGCTACATGGACGCCAAACTTAATGACCTGTTCTAGGGATGCATAGCTGCAGCACTTGTAGATTCTTACATGATTTGGATTCGACGCTTTAGATAATTCATTCCTAGAGTAGGATCCAGGTTCAATTATTTCATTTGGGCATGTCCCCTTCAGCTATATCATTTAATCAGTTGCATCTGACTATGTATTAGTGGATTCAGTTTTATTTTATAGACTCATAGTTGGATTTTTGTATTATGAACCGATGGCTTATTTGATACTATTTCTTTGGTTATTTATCTTGTGATGGATTCACGTTGTTATTATTGTCTAGATGGTTTATTTATTATATTAAATTTCCAAATGTTGTTATTAATGAAAGATAAAATTTGACATACTCTTAATTTAACATAGGTGGTTAATAAATTAAAAAGTTTTCGACAGTGATGCTAAGAATGACACCATTAAATTAATGATATTAATGATTCTTGTTTAATTTAATAATGGACTGATCACCCAGGATTAGAATAGGTGGGGTGACAGAGATGGTAACATAGCCTCAGGTTCTAGTGTTCTTAGGATCTGTGCATCTTATTACGATTTCAGCGTAGTATTATTTGATATAGGGCCCTATTATAGGATTATTTTATTCCTCTACGTATGCGACTAATGTTCTCCTTCTACTAAGTATAATTGATGTGATTCATATATGAGTTTGGATGGGCTTCATACACCGAAAAATATAGGGTGACCAACGAGGGCCGTTGGAAGGACTGCAGGAGGAGAGGCTCGGCAGAAGCCATAGAGTATTTTGGGGATGGTGACCATGATAGAAGTCATCATGATTATTATTCAGACAAATGACAATAAGATAATTACTCGGGAGTAATATCTTCCCCAAACACAGTCGTAGATAACGGTGGTACAAATTCAGACTCACCCAGCATAGTTAACAAGGGGAGTTGGAGGAACTCTTTCGAAGATTCATTTGTAAGGACTCGGGGAAGAGAAGGAGTGTGATGGGCCAATGGAAGGAGATAATCCTAAGGCAATCGTGTAAGGTGGAGTGAAGCGACACCCAAAATTAAAATATCATACGGAATTATTTTTTGCTCATAGGAGCAGTGTTGTAATGATGGGTGTCAGTCTCCAGAACAGTGGAGAGGTGTATTAATAACGGGAAATTTGGGTTCGATTTGACCGTAAGATATTCCATCTATTGATCAGGCAGAGATACAAATGGAGTTTCGAAACTTATCACAAGTGGTCCAGATAAAGACCGATTGTGAAAGAGAAGTTGACTTATTTAGTGAACTTCGTACCCGATGAAAGGGATATGAATAATAAAAAGGGTCCGTAAGTCGATAATGGATTCGTGAGTAGAATATACAAGCGTAGAAGGGGTATCCATCTAGGATGACTAGTGCTTATGTCGTCGAGGTCGTCTGTTTACAAGTTTATATATATCTTTTATAAAAAGGGAGCCAAGAGGGTTGGAGAATCTAGACAACAAGCAATATTAGATTAAATGATGCTAGTGAAGCACCACAAGAGGGTTACCCAGTAGGGGACCCATTTAAATGATTGAGATTAATGGAAGTCCTTCCAAATTATGGTGGATTCAGTTAGGACCGTCAAGTCCACCATCGATTTCCATAAGGTTAGCGGAGCTAAAGGGACAACGGGGTAGCAATTGGGGTCAAGACTACCAATTCTGAGAGAAGAACATCTTGGTATGGCCAGTAGGGCCAGAGACATGGGATAGCATAGAAAGGTGTCTTATGTGTGAGAATAGGGCCACCTGCATTGAACTTGTCCACATCGAGAAAGTGAGACTAATCAGACTGGGAAGGTAGATGGGAACGATGCAAGTGGGGCACAATAACAATCGCAAGAGTGAGACTTCTGGAAAGGGGATAGGACTAAGAGACTGAAGTTTGAATGTTACCAACCCGAGAATGGTGAGATCAGGCATGACCAACAGAGTCCTCAACAACAGTAGAATTTCGTTCCTCAAGTCCGTCAGGACTAAGGTAGTGGTGGGGGAGGCCAGCAGGATTAGGGCCAGGAGCAAGAGAGTTTCTCTGGAAGTTATTACGATTGTGGAATGATGGGCCATAGGAAGAAGGATTTCCCAAAGCGAGGAAGGGGAAACTACAAATGAGATCCTGGATATACAATCATTGTAGCAAATCATGGGTTAGTTTCGGTGTGAAACTTATGCTTGGAACCCGTTAACCAAACAAGGTATATGGCAAATAGAGATAAATAAATCTTGATCTTATAAATATAGGATAAGTTCGGGTGACATAGGTGCGTAACAATATTGATTATTTAACACTTAAATTCACGAGTGAGTCGAATTTAGTGGGTGCGTTGGTAGTGTCAGCCTCATTAGTTATATATTTACTGTTGGGTAGTGAGGCTCTTTAGTATTCCTGCGGGGGAGCGAGTATGTACAGTAGGAGGATGTTTGTATTGTGTAATTATTTTTACTACTTTTGCGAGTTTTGAAAGTAGAAGTTATTACAATCATTTTTAGTAACTGGATACTTAAGGTTTGAGTGGTAGTAGATTGTATGATAAGACTATCATGCTCACTATTCCAGGGTGCGACATATTATTTTTTCAAGCCATCATCTGAAAGAGGGTTGAGTCTGCTTATACGTATTGTATTCTGTTATAGACTTTGTTGAGTATGTTGTCTTGTTATTTTTATCCCGATGAGTAAGGACGTTCACTTATACGATTTAGGGTATGTTGGTTTATTATCGAGAGAAGAGGTTTAGCTCGTTATTGATTTAGTGTCGAGGAATCAATAATACTAAGAGCATTGCGTTATATAACACCCCGTATTTTTGAGTACTTCAAAATATATTAATTCGTTGAATTTTAAATTACACATGTACCGTGAATTGATATAATTAAATATTTTGGGAGAAAATGATTATTGTTGATGAAATAATTTGCGTGATAATTATTATATTTTGTAGCGAGTGATACGTTTAGACTAATTGGGGATAAGGTGGGAAATTGTAATAGAGTGACTTGTATGGCAATTTCGAGGTCACGGTTGATTTTGAATGGGTTGGGATAGTCGAAATAGTGTACCTGGGGGTTATAATTGGGTTCCGGGGCCTTTTTAGTCATAACTGAGCCTATACGAGAGTGTTCGAGTCACTTGGGCTTGGCCCGTAAGCCTAATTTCATAAGTTGAGATTTAAAACCTAAGATTAGTCATTTGGGGCAGTAACATATCATGTCTAAAAACCTAAGAATCAAAGGAGAGGAGAGCCCATTTGAGAGGAAGAAAAGAGAATTTGGAGGTGTAGCACCTTGATTCACCTACAATTGTTTCCAGAATTGGAATCGAAATGAGGAGAGATCAATACCATCATCAACAAACGGGTTTAGACCTATAATTACTGGCAAGTGTTTATCATGCATGTTTTTAAGAAGTTATAATACCCATGTAGAATACGGTTTTATAATTGATGATTAAATTGATGTTCTTGGGGTTTTGAGGGTTAAAACCCATGAATTGGGATAGGGTCGCATGTAGAATGAACCTATGTATTATGGTTAACACGAAATCATATGTGATTAAATTAAAAACATGAAAGTAATCTAGGTTTTTGATGAATATTGAGGAAGAACATGAAAAAATAGGATTTTGACGAATTAAAGGTTATAATTTGTTCTTGAATAGAATTCTTGATGTTTTGTTGATATGTTTGCATTGAAAACCATCCATATACATATATTTAGTAATGTTGATTAATAGTTTGGTGAAGAATTATGAGGTTTTGAGAAATGAAAATTGGAGAAAACACAACCGCGTAGGAGAAGAAGAAGAATTGTCAGTTTTCGAATCGATTCGGCCCAAGGAGAATCCATTCGAAAAGCGAATCGATTAGGCCCTAGGGAAAATCCATTCGAATTTCCCAAATTTTGACAATTTTCCACTATTTAAGCCCAAAACTTATGAATAATTATCAGGGACACTTTTGGTACATCTTTAAAACATAATGAAGGATATTATGAATTACAGTAGGCCTGGTAGGATTTGGACTTAGTCTTGGATAAGAGAATTACAACTAAGATTATCGGTCTTAAAGACTAGTGCTAGTGAATCCAAAAGAGTGAGATTGACTTGCCGAGATTTCATGTGAATTTATGATGTAGACCTGTAGAGTATGAGTGAATTAACTACTGAAATAGTGTAAGGGGTAAATGGGGCCCTTCGGATAGATAATTGTCCTCAAGAAAATACGATAAAGAGTTATAATCGTATATCGATAGTACGTTGAATATTCGAGATATATATTATGTATGAATTATATTTATAGGTTGAGTGTATACCTATACGGATGATATTTATAGGTTTAATGTATACCTATACATATTATATTTATAGGTTGTGTGTATACCTATATGGATTATATTTATAGGTTGTGCGTATACCTATATGCAACATGTGGATAGGTGGTGTGTATGCCTATTATGTACTTTCTTATGTATGTGAACATACCTAGGATGCCTGTTATCCAGAGGTTTTCGTACTGAGGGCGACCCCCCATTAACGATTCCAGTGAGGTCTAGATTTGTGACCAAAAACATGAAACTTAGGGCGGATCCCTATGTGTGTATATTGGTGTGGCTGGAGGTTTGTTTGGGTACGTTAGGTATGTTCGTAGCCCAAAGGCTTAGAACCATGTTCGCCTCCATTGTGTATTGATTTATTTTGGTTTCGACGAGACATGCCGAACCATTTGTCCTTGATTGGGTACGAGAGGTACATGGACTTGATAGTAGAGTATGCAGACTCGCGTCGCGGTTCATAGTTTGGGGATGCTGGAGTTATGCATATAGATTATGTGACATATCTACACATACATGTTTATTATCCTACTTGTGTGTACAAGTAGTAGCTGTAGATAACGTATATCTAAATGTGATGTAATTATTAGATATTCTACCTAGTGTATAATGGTAATAAAGTTAGATAGAGCCTATCTAAAAGATGATTTAAGTAGAGTAACTTAATGAAATGGTTTAACGATAACATAAGTTAGATGTTAGCTATGGTTACTAATAACATACGAGACATGCAAATTATTATTGTTACGATAGCATACTGTTTGGGCGATAGGGGAGAAGTTAAAGAGATATTTAACTAAGGACTTAATAGGTAGCGTACTGTTTGGGAAGGTCGGGGGAGCCAAACCCTTTAGTGAATAAATAGTTGAGGAGACCTAGTTGGGTTGGGTAGCATAGCTAGGTAGAATACGTTAGGCGTGCACATTAGTTGAGTGGAGAGGAACTCAAGGGAGTGTACGTTCATCGAACATGTGTAATCAATAACTGATTTTAAACTGTGATAAATACTTGCTAAATATTTTCAAATGTTTTGGGCTATGAACCGTCTTGCAAAAATATTTTCAAAACCTTTTAGGTCCATCCACAGTGACGCTAAACTTAATGACCTGTTCCAGGGATGCGTAGCTACAACACTTGTATATGATTGTCGGATTTGGATTAGACGCTTCAGATGATTCATTCCTAGAGTAGGGTTTAGGTTCAGTTATTTCATTTGGGAATGTCGCCCTCCAGCTATTTCATTTAATCAATTGTATCAGACTATGTATTAGTGGATTCAGTTTTATTTCATAGACTCATAGTTGGATTTTTGTATTGTGAATTGATGGTTTAATCGATACTATTTCTTTGGTTATTTATGTTGTGATGGATTCATGTTGTTATTACAGTTTGTATGGTTTGGTTATCGTATTAAATTTTTGAATGTTGTTAATAATGAAAAATAAAATTTGTCATACACTTAATTTAACATAGGTGGTTAGTAAATTAAAAAGGTTTTGACAGTGCACTTAATGCTAAGAATGACACCATTAATGATTCTTGTTTAATTTAATAATGGATTGATCACCTTGGATTAGAATAGGCGGGGTGTCACATTGTTTTATTTCTCATGTTATTTTTATAATAAAAGATAAAATTTGGCACCGACTTAATTTAACATAGGTGGTTAGTTATTTAAAAAGTTTTCGACAGTGATGCTAAGAATGAACCAAATGAGATTCATGGGTATTTTGATAAATGACTGATCACCCGTGATTAAAATAGGCGTGGTGTCATAGATGATATCAGAACATCAGGTTCTAGTGTCCTTAGGATCTGTAGGGCTTACTACGATTTCAACATAGCGTTCTTTGATATAGAGCCTTATTATAGGATTGTTGTATTCCTCCTTACATACACGCACTAACGTTCTTCCGCTGATTACTTTGTATTTGATTACAAACTTATACAAACTTCAATATCATTTCAAATGCTGCTAAAGGGGGAGTCGTCGGACGAGAGCGAACGCTGGGTAGGGAGCCCCAAGGGGAACCATTTCAGCAGCAGAGGGTGACGAAATCGTTGACTAGGCAGTTAACGCGACAATGACCTTATTGGTACAACAATTTCTAGATATTCAGTTACATCCATGAGTAACACCAGTTGTTCATGCCCACCCAAGGCCATCCGTTTGGAAGAGAGTGAGGGAGGCATTTCTGAAGGGACACCCACTAGAGTTTGTAGGTAGCTTAAATGTAGTCGTGGCCAGTCAGTGGGAAGAAAGACATGCAACGCCACTTTTGTATGGTTAAGTTCAGTGACACTTAGAAATAGTTCTCGACAACATTTAAGTTAGTGGACGCGTCTTTGCACTTGTGGGAGTCTGTGACCACAACAGAGGAGAGAGAGCACGATTTGACCGTAAGTGTTTTCTGTATGCTATTCAGACAGAGATGTGGTGAAAGTTTCTCGATTCCTCTCAAGGAGACTGGACTGTAGAGGAATACAAAGAGGAGATCACTTGTTTAGAAAACTTTATGAAGGATGAGGTGAATAATAAAGAGAAGAAGATGCGAAAGTTCTTGGATGGACTTGCCTGGAGGATTCGACAGCATTTGTTAGGTAGTTTGGCGTTGGAAACGTACACTGAGGTCGTCAATGCCGCTCTACTTCACTGCCAGGCCAGGACCAGCACTTCGACATGAAGAGGATAAAGCGATTAAGTGAGACTATCCAGACTGGGAATGTAGGTGGGAACGGTGCCAGTCGGGCACAATAGCAGCAGGGATGAGATTCCCGGGAGGGGGATCAGGCAAAGATATTCAGATCTGAAGGTTATTGACATGAGAGTTGTGGATTCAGGTAGGGCAGCAGAGCCCTCAACATCAACAACAACATTCCATTTCTCAGGGCCGCCAGGGCCAAAGGAATAGCAGTGTGGGGGGCTTTTACTGATGTGATTCAGGGTATATCGGGTTTAACGTTGAGTGGAAATGTTTAGCTCATTATTGATTTAGTGCTAAGAACTTAGTGATTGTGATGACATAATGTTGTATTACTCCTTGAGTGATGGGGAGTGAGCGATTTGACTTATGTGTTGGGGGAAAAGATTTTAGGTGTCTTAGTTATGTGCTTGGAACCCACGGATCTTGATGACCGACAATGTTAGCTAGTAGTGTATCCGGGGGAGGGGTTCCTTGTTTAGATTTTTCTTGTGAGACATCCCACACATGAACCTTAGCGAACATCGGATGTTGGGAGATGTGTGGTCTTTAGGACATGAATCTAGTACACTAGTTGATTCACGGTTATATGGTTAAAATCGTGAGTAGAGAGTCATTTTATTATTTAAGGCTAGTAGGAGCCGAGTAGTATTTGTGCAGTTATGCACGATATAAGGGGTGTATGGGTGCCATAGTTGGTTTGATTTTTAATATCGTCTGCAATCAGAAGATGTAGAAATGTGTGTATAACATAAAAGTAAATAAATAAGGGAGTTACCATATGGGGATGTTGGAGCTTTCCCCAATAGAGGAAATACTTTAGTCGTTAGTAGATAGGCTCATAATAGTGGAAAATATTGGACAAAATTTTCATGTGTTGTGTAGTCGCCAAGGAGAAATGGTAGATAAATGATGGAGTACTTTGGTATAAGGCGACTAAAGAGGATTGGTCACTAGTTTAAATGGTAGTGTATTGACCGTCGGACTAAAGGATACCATTAATAGAGATATACGGGACAATTTAGACTTTAGGAAGAGATGGATGTTGTACGAGGTTATATCCGAAGTTTTTAAGTACCAGATTTATCCACATTTTGAGGACAAAATTCCTTTGTAAGGGGGGGAGTATGTAACACCCCGTATTTCTGAGTAAATTATAATTTAATTAATTCGGTTATTTTAAATTACACGTGTGCCATAATTTAATTGGATTATATATTATATGTTGATTAAAATATTAATCGGGAAAGAAATGATTAATTTTCATGGAATATAATTACTAAGTGAATACTGATTTATTATTGTACATCATAACAACTGATTGTGACATGATAGTGTTATATCTCAACCGAGTATCATGAGTAGACCATTTGAGGTCGAGATAGGAAATTATTATAGAGTGACTCGGAGATGATTTCAAGGTCACGATTGATTTCGAAAGGGTCGAAATAATCGAAATAGTTTACCCGGGTGTATTGTTTGGATCTCGGAGCAATATTAGACTAACTCGACACCTTATGAGGGCATTTCGATCATTTGGTGGACTAGGGTAGAGAGAACTCCGAAAATTGAAAGGTTATATCAGCCCTTAGAGACTAGGTTTATAACATTTTTGAGAGAGAGGAGGTCATAGGAAAGGAAAAGAAGAAGAGACCTAGGCCATTCCACCCCATTTTTTTTTATCGGAATTGAGATCGAAGTAAGGAAAGATCAACCCCATTGTCTTAGAAGAGAAATCAGACCTGCTATTGCAAAGGAAAGATCGGAGAAAGGAAATATGATGCTTATAATCACCAACCAACTTTGCGTAACCCACATTCAAATACCTTAGATTTGGTAGTTCATTAAATTCTTCTCCTAGAAGACAGTGGTGACCAGACTCCAGGAAAAGCACCACAACCTTTCTTGTTCCCTGCCCAATCACAAAAAAATAATAAAATAAAAAGATGTATGGGGGTCAAATGAATGATTATAAATATTGAGGATGATTTTTAAGTTGTTTTTTCTTCAAAGAAAATCTTAAAGATTCATCCAACTTAATGGAAGATTTTGTCCCAAAAAAATGATGGAAGTTTAGACCCCCCCACCCTCACCCCCAAAATGCCAAACCCTTAAATAATGGGGCATAATTTTTAAACTTCATTTTTGAAAGGGAAGTCTCATGTCTAACAATACCAGAACTATGGGAAAAACAGAAGTGAATTACAGAAGAGAAAGGGGAGGAAGAAGAGCGAGTCTAGAGAGAACAGTCAAGCACATAGTGGTCAAAGGCGAAAGGCGCTCCAAGGCGCCAATGTCCCCGTGGAGCCTAGGCGCACCAGATGAAAGTAAAGCTCAAAGTTTATAAAACATGCAAAAGTTGTATAATTATAATAATAAGATCATTTATGATCTAAAATTTGAAATATTTAACACATATTACTATTATACACGGATACGAAGAAGCACATCATAAAAAGATAGCGCTTATACCAACATATGAAAAAATATATATTTAAATATCAAATTTAATTATCCGATAGTCAAAAGCAGAAAAGATATTGATATATATGGAAAAAGACACTCTAAGTGTGAAAAGAAAATTCTAGATCAATAACTAAATTATTCTATGATGCAACACTTTTGGAGTTTAATTTTTTTGTTTCTTTTGCCTAAATAAGGACTAATGAGAAATATAAAGTGATGTGTAGTGGGTAGCGAAAACTTATTAATTATCTTACACAACAACAACAATGAAATGTAGAGGAAACTCTCACTCTAATTCTTCATTTCTTAAAGTCAAGTTATGAATGAAGGCCCAATACCTTATTTATAGGAAGAGTTCAGCTTGCTAGAGAAGCTAACACCAAAGCTAAAAGACTAAAAAGGAAAAAATAAATAAAAGACTAGAATACTTGAAAACCAAGTAAAGACCCTAAAAAGACTAAAATACCATAAACTAGAATATTCCAAAGGAATATTCATTTATTTACTAATAAAAATAAAATAAAATACAATTAAAAATGAAAATGAAAATTATCTTTCGGATTCGCCTCCTTGCTCCATGTGTCATCAATATACATCATAAAGTCCCACTACTAATCAAGGACTTACTTTGGTTAGTTTTTGGGTGGAGAATCATTTAATTTTCAATATTATATTAGAAAACATGTAAAATCCACATATCAATTGGTCCATTATCGTATTAGGATCAATCCAATTTTTTTTAATGAGGTGCACCTGAGCCGTTCCTTGAGCCTGGAGCCTAGGCGCACAAGGCACGAGTCGTATTGAAGGAGTCTTGCCTGAGTGAGGCGAGGCACTGATGCTGAGCCTGGAGCCAAGGGGCTCCTTTAATAACAATGGTCAAGCATTCAGATTGATGAGAAGTTGTATTTTTATGATAAAATTATATTTTTATAATATCACCAATCTCTAGTTACATCACAACTCTTCAAGATTTTTTTAATCAGAATTGGCAACTTTTACATAATTAACGAAGTTTAAACTAATCGACTTCTACTACTGTTGTGTACATTGCACCTTTTAAAAATCAATTTATTTGGGTACAATCAAATAGCATCAACCATATTTGTACCGAAAGTCAAATAACTCCCCTACTCATACCCTTAGCACCAGGGCTAAGGCTTAGGAGCCTTAATCCTTCTATGACCATCTTCAAGAAACTCTCAAAGCTATTTTTGAATTTAAATTTAATGTAACACCCTGTGATTTTATGCATTTAATAGTTAATTAATTTGGGAAAAATTTAAATTACTAGTGTGTCGTAATTTAATGGAATTAATTATGGAATTTATATATATATATATATATATATATATATATATATATATATATTCATCGGGAGAATAATTGGTTAATATTTATGGGAAATTAAATTACTAGGTAAATAGTAATATTTAATTACGTCTTAAGAGTATTAATGACGTGGGGTTTACTTATCCCAATGGGGAGTTGGTTCCAGACTAAGTTAGGTGGGAGATAAGAAATTTTATAAATTTATCCGGATGCCAATTCTGAGTGCACAATTGAGTCCAAAAGCGCTAAGATAGTCGGAATAGAGTACCCGGGGGTAGGAAATGGGTCTCGGGACATTTTTAGGCATAGTCGGGCCCACACGGGGATATTTAGGTCACTTGGGCTTGACCCATTTGGCTAAAACTGAGATTAAACCTAATTACCTAATTAGTGAGAAAAGGGGAACGGTTGATTATACTACGAAAAACCTATAGTGGGAGAGAATACTCTAAGGAGCAGTTAAAGGCACTGGGAACCATTTTGGGAGACAAATTAAAGAACAAAAGGGGATTTATTCATCAACCTTGAGAATCACAACTCTGCATCAGACCCTATGAAATTATAAGGCAAGTGGTTAAATTGCTGTAGCATCTATTTATGTTTTCAATTCATATTTGTGTGATGTGAATATCTAAAATTCATTTTGGGAATAAACGGGTATAAAAATGGGGTTTTGTAATTGGAACACAAGATGAGAATTGGTGTAGGAATTTATTGTGTTACATGATTCTGAGTAGATATTTACATTAGATGTGATAAACCCAGACGAATTATGAATGAAATTGAGATAGTAATTTGATGTTGAGACTGATTAGTGAATAACTCGGATTTTTTCCTAATTAAAAAAATGGAGAGAACGGAAATCAAACGGGGTTTAGGGACTTTATGGGGGTTCCTTATGATGTTCTTGGTGTATTATATTGATGAGAGGACTTGGGTTAGACTGTAGAAGAAGTTGGACATTTAAGATTTTCGTCCATAACAGAAACAGGCTTTCGGAGAAGACGAAGACCTATTCAATCGATCGATGGTCGAGGATTTTTGGCAGGTCGGCAAGCTTTAGTATATAAGGGGAATTCACTTAAAATTCTTTTCCCACACCTTATTTAGTGAGAAATAAATATAGGACATAAATTCTTAACAATTATGAGGGAAAGTAATTGGGATTTGGAGGGAATTTATGGGTGACACATTGTTGTTAATTTTGGAGGAATACATTACAAAATATTAAAATTCGGAGCAAGTGGGCGAGTCCGGGTATAGTGGTTGAGGGATACCAAAGTAATTAAATTAATTAATGTGCAAATGAATTAAAAATCTAAGTTGGACCATAAACTCAAGTTATGATGTATAGGCTAGTGTTACAGGTTTAGTACACGGTAAAGCCGGAATTATTTTTTTTATTATATATATATATATATATATATATATATATACATATATATATATATATATATATATATATATATATATATATATATATATACGGTGTGCGATAGTATATATATATGGCGTGTGCATTAATATCAGTGGCTAGATATTATTATAATATATACTTTAGTGCTATCAGGGGAGGTTGTGCGTAGAGGGTGAATCCCCAAGCTTGAGGAGTAGGGCGAGTATATCCCCAGGTCATAGCATCCGTTATATGGGTGGGGGGCATCTCACTTTCAGGGAAGGAATATGACCGCCTCCATTATTTATGATTTTTACCAAGTAGTGAGCGATTCTAACTTGGGGTAACTAGGTTATGTGAATACACATAGTGGGATAACACTTTAAAGAATATACAATCGGTGAGTTATTACTCGGGAGGATGATTATTATCATTTATTATTTATTATTTCAACATATGTGTGGATGTTGTAATGTGATTATACGTATATAATGAGATAAATAATTATATACAGGTAATTTAATACAGGTCGTGAATTGTATTGTATGTATAACGAGTGTGAAAGTTATATGAATTTAAAAAGGGGGAAAGACTAATTTAGTTAATGTTGTTAATAACCTGGAAATCATAATTATTTCATAGTCGGTTAGAGTAGGGCGGTTGCAAGGGGTAATATCGGTTATCTAGTTAAAGGATAAATAACTAAGGGAATTAATCTAAGGCATTAGTTGTGCACATTAGAGGAGGGGTGAGGATGTCCTCAATAGAGTGCGACACTAACTAAAATATGAAGAGCATGCATGCATATTTATTATTGCAAGCTAATCATTTGCTAAATATTTTCCAAATGTTTTGGGTTCTAACCCTTGTTATAAATATTTTAAAAAAAACTTTTAGGTGTCCAACCACAGGGACGCCAGGCTTGACTCATTCCAGGGATCCGTTGTAGAAGATATGTGGATGTTGAGGGAGTTTGATAGGCGCCTCATTCTTTTTATTTCTAGTGTGGGAATTTCCTATCAGTTACTCGAGCATGTCGCTCACAACTTTATTTCACAATGATGTCAGACTTGTTGAGATTTATTATTATCTGTCTTTACTTTTGTTGGATTTGAGCCGATGGTTTATTTGGTCAGTTTATTTAGATATGAATGGTGGATTTCAGTAAATTGTGATTGTTTAAATTATTATGTCTCCACATGAGTATTTCTTTGAATTAATGAAAGATAAAACTTGGCACTGGTTTAATTTTCTCACTTAGGTGGTTAGTAATTAAAAAGGCGACAATGATGCTAAGAATGAACCAAACTAAGAAACCTGCTCTAATTTAATTTAGGACTGATCACCCGGGGTTAATTAGACGGGGTGTCACATATGGTATCAGAGCATCAGGTTCTAGTGTCCTTAGGATTTGTGCGGCTTACTACATTTCTGTGTAGCATTCGGGTGTTATAGAGACCTATTATTAGGACTGTTGATTCATTTTCTGCTTTTGAGATATCATTTTTTTGTTATTAGATTTTTTTATAAATTGCGTACTTATACGATTTGATCTATTTTCAGATGCCACCGGAGAGACAGAGAGCGAAGAGGGCTGAGGCTAGGGATGAGTTAAGGGAGGCTCATCAGGATCCACAGGTACTGCCACCACCACCACTACCCGAGTTGATCTCCACTACTTAGGTTGCCGTGATAGTGGCTCAGGCAGTCGAAATAGCGAAGAGGGATATGGTATCCCATTTTCCTCAGCCCCAGGCACCGCCTCCAGTGGCACTAGCAGTTCAGGCTCCTCTGGGGCCATCGTCTTGGCAACGAGTTAGAGAGACCTTTCAAAAGGGTCATCCACCCGAGTTTCGGGGTAGTACCGATATGGTAGAGGCTTGTGATTGGAAGAAGAATATTCAGCGCCATCTGCGCATGCTGGAGTGTACCGATGTGCAGAAATAGATGATTGCTACCTTCCGTCTGTCAGGGGAAGCCTTACAGTAGTGAGAGTCAGTTACCACCGCTGAGGAGAAATATTTGATGACAATATCCGAGTTCTGGGTGCTGTTTGACCGCAAATACTTTCCACCTGCAGTAGAGGCAGAAATGAGGAAGAAGTTAAGTGAGTTAGTTCAGGGTGACCATTCAGTGGCAGATTATGAGGAGGAGTTCACCCGTGTGGCAAAATTTTGCCAAATGAGGTGAACGATGAGGAGCGAAAGAATTCAAAGTTCATGGATGGCCTGGCTTGGAGGATCAGGCAACATTTGATTGGTAATCCGACATTGGTGATGCATACATATGTCGTTAATGCCGCTTTTGAACATTTCCAGGATCATCGCTTCCATGCGAAGGGGGGCAAGAGGGTAGGGGAGCCGAGCCGAGCCAACAGGGCAAGGCAGTTGTTGGTGGGGACACAAGTAATACTCAGCAGCAGACTTGGAGTCAGTAAGGGAATCGGGCTAAAAAATTTAGGCAGGGTCAGTCGGGCCCAAATCAACAGCAGCACGTTCCTCAGGGCTGTCAGGGCCAAGGGAAAAATGGGGGAGGCCAACAGGGCTAGCCACGTCAGGACCAACAGGACCAACGACAGGGAGACAGTACGAGAAACTATTTTGTTTGCGGCCAGACATGACACTTTAATAGGGAGTGCCCGCAGAGATGTAGAGGCCATCAGCAGGGACAGATGCCTCCAGCAGCACTGGCTCTACCAGCCCCACAATAGTAGGGGAAAATGCACTACAGGCATGTGTATAACGTCCAAGATGTTCCCAATCCTCCAGCAAAGCAGGCGCCGCCAGCAGTTGAGGGTATGTTTGTCATCCATGGTCATGAGGGTAGGATACTTTTTGATACGGGAGCATCTCATTCATTCATTAAATCTAAATTTGCTAAACTGGCCGGGTTGTTAGAGACCGCGAGTAGTCTTCGTATGTGTGTAGAGTCGTCAGTAGGCAGCGGGGCATTGATTCACTCGACGTGTTGAGGGGTGGACATTTTAATTTGGAGACTTAGTTTAGCGGCGAACCTCTTAGTGTTAGATATGGATGGGTATGATGTAATCCTATGTATGAATTGGTTGGCAGGATATCGGGCGACAGTAGATTGTTACGAGAGGATAATCGTTTTCTCCATTCCGGGACAGAAGATGTTCCTAATAGCGATGCCTCTACCTAAGTGAGGGTCACGGACACACTTGTATTATATCGAGGAGGAGACCTTACAGGAGGTGGTAGTTCTGCTGGATTCGATTCCGGTAGTGAGGGACTTCGAGGATGTGTTCCAGGAAATACTAGGGTTTCCACCCAGTTGGGAAATCGAGTTTGTAATCAATTTAGCACCGGGAACGAGGCCAATTGCTCGAGAACCTTACCTCATGGCCCCTTCAGAGATGCGTGAACTGAGAGAGCAAATTCAGCAGCTCCTGGGTCAGGGTTTCATTTGGCAGAGTACATCCCCGTGGGGTGCACCAGTGTTGTTTGTAAATAAGTGGGATGGATCGCTTCCGTTGTGCATGGACTACCGATAACTGAACAAGGTGACGATACGGAATAAGTATCCGTTGCCTAGCATTGATGATTTATTTGACCAATTGAGAGGGGTGTCTTACTTCTCCAAGATCGATTTGAGGTTAGGATATCATCAGTTGCGTATCCGAGAGGAGGATGTTCCTAAGACCGCTTTACTGTATCATTATGGATCTTATTAGTTCAGGGTGATGCCATTCGGGCTCACCAATACGCCAGCAGTGTTCATGGATCTCATAAATGGAGTTTTCATAGAGTATCTCGACCAATTTATCATCGTATTCATTGATGACATCATGATCTAATCGCTCACTAAGGGAAAGCATGCAGAGCATCTATGTATGGTTTTACAGACGCTGCAGGATCACCAGCTTTATGCCTAGTTTGAGAAATGTGGATTTTAGCTGCAGGAGGTACAGTTTCTTGGTTATGTGGTGTCAGACTGGGGTATTGTTGTGGATCCGAGTAAGGTATCGGCAGTGAGGGAGTGGGGCTAGCCGACGACACCGACCGAGGTGCGTAGCTTTCTGGGATTGGCAGGTTATTACAGGTGGTTCATTAAGGGATTCTAAAAAATTACGGGCCCTATGATGAATCTGACTCGAAAGGGGGTGCCTTTTACTTGGAGTGATCATTGTCAATTAGCTTTCGACGAGCTAAAGGACAAGTTGACATCTGCACCTGTACTTGCTTTACCAAGGGGAGGACTAGAGTATCAGGTTTACACCGACGCATCCTTACAGGGACTCGGTGGTGTGCTTTAGTAGGAGGAGAGGGCTATAGCTTATGCATCCAGAAAGCTAAAGCTCCAAGAGAGGAATTATCCCACTCACGACTTAGAGCTAGCAGTGATCATTTTTTATTTGAGGATATGGAGATATTATTTGCTGGGAGAGAAGTTCACCTTATTCACGTATCACAAGTCACTTCAGTATCTCTTCAGATAGAAGGATCTGAATATGAGACAGATGCGGTGGCTAGAATTCGTGAAAGACTACTAGTTCGATATTCAGTATCATCCTGTTAAGGCTAATGTGGTGGAAGATGCATTGAGCCGGAGATCGACTGGGGAAATATCAGAGGTCTGGAAAGCGAATTAGAGAGAGCTTCAATTTGAGGATGATGTAGCCAGGTCCTGCATGTCATTATTATCCATCACACCTGAGATCATTATGAGAGTTATGAGGGCTCAGGCGGAGGACCAGATCTTACGGGATAGGGTACGCCAGTTATTAGCTGAGGGAGCAGAGGGTTACTTGATCAGCTCGAAAGGAGGCCTACGCCTAAATGGGAGGTTAATTATGCCAGAGGATGAGGAGTTGAGGCACGCTATTATGACAGAGTCCCATGGTTCGAAATTTACGGTACATCCCGACGGGGATAAAATGTACCAGGATATGAGGAGGCAGTATTGGTGCGCAGGAATGAAACGAGATATAATAGAGTTTTTCTCGAAACATACCACGTGTCAGCTCGTGAAACTTGACCATCAGAGACCTCCAGGGATGCTACAACCACTAGAGATTCCCGTGTGGAAGTGGGAGAGCATCTCCATAGACTTCATTACAGGGTTACCTACATCGCAGAGGGGTCATGACTCCATATGGGTCATTGTGGATCGATTGACCAAGGTGTCCCACTTCCTGCCGGTTCGCACAGACTTTGAGACGATGCGTTATGCGCAGCTATTCATAGCGGAGATTGTTAAGCTGCACGGAGTGCCAGTAAATATTGTGTCGGACAAAAGTAAAATTTTGTGGCCCATTTTTGGCAGAGCTTTCAGGAGGCCATGGTCACAAATCTCCGTTTGAGTACAGCCTATCACCCACAGACCGACGGGCAGACTGAGAGGGTCAATCAGATGCTAGAAGACATGCTCAGGATGTGCATTTTAGACTTTGGGGGAGGATGGGAGAAATGTCTTTCTTTGGTAGAGTTTACGTATAACGACTCTTACCAATTCACGATTGGCATGGCACCCTTCGAGGCATTGTATGGGAGACCTTGTTGTTCACCCGCATGTTGGTTAGAGATGGGGGACAACAAGTTATTGGGGTCGAAGATTATTCAGGAGAGGTCTGCCAAGCTAGAGCTAATTCGAGGACGTTTTCGAATACCTCAGGATAGGCAAAAGAGTTATGCTGATGCTTCGCGAAGACATGTGGAGTTAGAGGTTGGGGATCAGGTATTAGTTCGGGTGTCCCCTATGAAAGGGGTGATGAGGTTCGACAAGAAGGGTAAATTAGCACCGAGGTACGTGGGACCCTTCCCTATTATTGAGAGGGTGGGACCGGTAGCCTATAGACTGGGATTGCCAGAGCATCTTCAGCGAACACACGATGTGTTCCATGTGGCATCACTGAAGAAATATCGGAGGAGCGAGAGGTCCTTCTGGCACATTCCACTCGAGGAAATTGATTTACAGCCAAACATCTCGTATCAGGAGAGACCGATGGCTATTCTAGATCGTGGTGAGCGCAAGTTACAATCTAAGGGTTTTCCACTAGTTAGAGTACAATAGGGTCATCATAATGTTGGCAAGTCTACCTGGGAGTAGGAAGAGGATATGCGGGAATAATATCCAGAGATATTCACCACAGGAACGACCTAATTTCGAGGACGAAATTCCTTTGTAAGGGGGGAGTATGTAACACCCTGTGATTTTATGCATTTAATAGTTAATTAATTCGGAAAAAATTTAAATTACTAGTGTATCGTAATTTAATGGAATTAATTATGAAATTTTTATATAAATATTAATCGGGAGAATAATTGGTTAATATTTATGGGAAATTAAATTACTAGGTAAATAGTAATATTTAATTACATCTTAAGAGTATTAATGATGTGGGGTTTACTTATCTCAACTAGGAGTCGGTTCCAGACTAAGTTAGGTGGGCTATAAAGTTTTTTATAAACTTATCCGGATGCCAATTATGAGTGCACGGTTGAGTTCGAAAGGGCCAAGATAGTCAGAATAGAGTACCCGGGGGTAGTAAATGGGTCTCAAGATATTTTTAGGCATAACCGGGCCCATACGAGGGTATTTGGGTCACTTGGGCTTGGCCCATTAGTCTAAAAATGGGATTAAACCTAATTACTTAATGAAAGGGAAAAGGGGAACGACTCATTATACTGTGAAAAACCTATAGTGGGAGAGAATACCCTAAGGAGTAGTTAAAGGCACTGGGAACCATTTTGGGAGACAATGGAAAGAACAAAAAGGGATTTATTAATCAACCTTGAGAATCACGACCCTCGATCAGACCAAACAAAATCATAAGGCAAGTGGTTAACTTGCTATAACATCTATTTATGTTTTCAATTCATATTTGTGTGATGTGAATATCTAAAATTCGTTTTGGAAATAAACGGGTATAAATTGGGGTTTTTGTAATTGGAACACAAGATGAGAATTGGTGTGGAATTTATTGTGTTACATGATTCTGAGTAGATATTTAACTTAGATGTGATAAACCCAGACGAATTATGAACGGAATTGATATGGTAATTTGATGTTTAGACTGATTAACGAATAACTCGGGTTTTTCCCAATTAAAAAAAATGTAGAGAACGGAAATTAAACGAGGTTTGGGGATTTTATGGGGGTTCCTTATGATGTTCTTGGTGTATTATATTGATGAGAGGACTTCGGTTAGACTGTAGAAGGAGTTGGACATTTAAGGTTTTCGTCCGTGGCAGAAACGGGCTTTCGAAGAAGATGAAGACCTATTCGATCGATCGATCGATGGATGGGATCGATCGATCGATGGTCAAGGATTTTTGGCAGGTCGGCGAGTTTTAGTATACAAGGGGAATTTACTTAAAATTCTTTTCCCACACCTTATTTAGTGAGAAATAAATATAGGACATAAATTCTTAACAATTATGAGGGAGAGTAATTGGAACTTGTAGGGAATTTATGGGTGACACATTGTGGTTAATTTTGGAGGAATACATTCCAAAATATTAAAATTCGGATCAAGTGAGCGAGTCCGGGTATAGTGGTTGAGCGATACCAAAGTAATTAAATTAATTAATGTGCAAATTAATTAAAAATCTGAGTTGGATCATAAACTCAAGTTATGACGTATAGGCTAGTGTTACAGGTTTAGTACACGGTAAAGCCGGGATTATTTTTTTATTATATATATATATGGTGTGCGATAGTATATATATATGGTGTGTGCATTAATATCAGTGGTTAGATATTATTATAATATATACTCTAGTGCTATCAGGGGAGGTTGCGCGTAGATGGTGAAATCCCTAGCTTGAGGAGTAGGGCGAGTATATCCCTACGTCATAGCATCCGTTATATGGGTGAGGGGCATCTTACTTTCCGGGAAGGAACATGACCGTCTCCATTATGTATGATTTTTACCAAGTAGTGAGTGATTCTGACTTGGGGTAACTAGATTATGTGAATACACCTAGTGGGATACACTTTAGAGAATATACATTCGGTGAGTTATTACTCGAGAGGATGATTATTATCATTTATTATTTATTATTTCAACATATGTGTGGATGTTGTAATGTGGTTATACGTATATGATGAGATAAATAATTATATACGAGTAATTTAATACAGGCCGCGAATTGTATTGTATGTATAACGAGTGTGAAAGTTATATAAATTTAAAAAGGGGAAAAGACTAAATTAGTTAATGTTGTTAATAACTTGAAAATCATAATTATTGCATACTCAGTTAGAGTAGGGTGGTTGTAAGGGGTTATATCGGTTATCTAGTTATGGGATAAATAACTAAAGGAATTTATCTAAGGAGTTAGTTGTGCACATTATAGGAGGGATGAGGATGTCCTCAAGGGAGTGCGACACTAACTAAAATATGAAGAGCATGCATGCATATTTATTACTACAAGTTAATCATTTGCTAAATATTTTTCAAATGTTTTGGGTTCTAACCCTTGCTCTAAATATTTTTAAAAAAACCTTTTAAGTGTCTAGCCACAGGGACGCCAGGCTTGACTCATTCCAGGGATCCGTTGCTACAATATATGTGGATGTTGCGGGAGTTTGATAGGCGCCTCATTCTTTTCATTTCTAGTGTAGGAATTTCCTATCTGTTACTCGTCGCTCACAGCTTTATTTAGTATTTATGTCAGACTTATTGAGATTTATTATTATCTGTCTTTACTTTTGTTGGATTTGAGCCGATGGTTTATTTGGTCAGTTTATTTAGATGTGAATGGTGGATTTTAGTAAATTGTGATTTTTTAAATTATTATGTTTCCGCATGAGTATTTCTTTGAATTAATGAAAGATAAAACTTGGCACGAGTCTAATTTTCTCACTTAGGTGGTTAGTAATTAAAAAGACGACAGTGATGCTAAAAATGAACCAACTGAGAAACCTGTTCTAATTTAATTTAGGACTGATCACCTGGGGTTAATTAGGCGGGGTGTCACATTTAAGAAGGAAAAAAAAACTCAAATATATCATATTAACCTTCTTTATCTATTATCCAAATTTAGGGATTCCAAAAACTTATCCCCAAATCAAGTTTTTTTCTTTAACCAAAAATATTAAAATTTATTTAGAGTACGAGGGGAAAAAGAGCCTTTCCAAAGGGTCATTTGCAAAAGATAACTATAAAACTCCCCGTATGGTCTATTTTCTAACTGACATTCAAGTCCCCTGATAAGGCGTAAATGTTTCATATTTATCCCTTTAATTTATGTTCTTTTATGATCCCATGCATTGTAATTAACGTGGATTTATCTCATATTTATGCTACTAACCCTCCTTGGCGAGTATTTCATGTTTTGTATATCTCTCAAGTATTTTACAAGTATTTCATGCAAGTTAGTGCGAGAGAGAATTCGATATAGTGAAAGAAACCAAGAAACAGGGAGTTAAAGGGATTTTTCATGATTTTTCAGCCTTAGCCCAGAAGCGAAGCATAAAGAAAAGTCGAAGTGTACGAAATCATGAGAATACTGGAAGAAAAAACATCGCATTCCGAGCTATGATGAAGAAGTTATGAGCAATCGAAGTTGAGAAGGAAATCCAAAGAAAAAAAAGAAGAAGAACCTAGCAATACAGGAAGTTTCCCCAAACCGGTCCAAGTTTGAACCGGTTCACCTATGCACCTGAACCGGTTCAATCCACCTGATGCGCGAAATTTCTTTTTATTGCTGATTTTTCTTAGAAGTTATATTAGGTTAGGACTCTTACAAATCGAGCTTGTATTGTTATAGTTCGACATTAGACCAAGTTTGAATCAGTTTTTAACTTAGAATTAGAGGGGAGAAGAGGCAATAACCCTAGTTTTAATTCATCCACTAAAGCTACATAATTGTGGATTAATTCTTAATATTTTAATATAAACTTTGTCCTCTCTATCTTATTTCTACATATTCTCCATCTTTGCATGTTTTTATTTATTTTTCTGGGATTATAAGACTTCCACGCATGTTTATCAATAGTTTCATCATGATTTCCAACACATGCAACGTTAGAATTTTGGCAATTTCTCACATAGCTATGTCTGACTAAGTTTTTAGAGTGTTGGGGTACATGAACCCAACATTGGTGTTACGAATGGACTTAAAAGAGAATAAAATGTAATTAATAATTCAAAGGTTTTATTTTTATTGAAATAAAGGTTGTAGGTCTTTTAATTCCACTTTCCCTAGGTAACCGGAATGTTTAAAGGTGCAATTGACATTATGATAATTGATCATTCTCGTCAAATATAATTTTTGATTTGATATTGTGAGTAGTAAAATCCGCATCTATCGAATGCTTAGAAATTATTTTATGTTTCCTTGAATTGAGAATTAAGTTTTTGAAGTTTTTATGTTCTTCGTAATCACCGACAGTTCGGGGAGTGTACCCTAACTCCTTTTTCCCACATTGATTCAAAACTCGCTTAATTATTCTTGCATACGTAGTTCATTTACTAGTTTAATTAAATTGCATTAGTTGATAGGAGAGTCACAAACCATCATCTTTTCCTTTTCTTTTTCTGAGTCGATCATGAGATTTATTCGTCTTTCCTATTCGTCGTTATGTTCGACGTCTTAGTCCTTGAGTTCGATACCTGATTTACCGGATTATTACTTGAGCGACCGGCTTGCCCTTGAGCCATAATCACACGCGTTAGTGACACAATTATTTAGTCGCATCAAGTTTTTGGCACCGTTTTTAGGGACTAGGTAGACATTTAGGTTAGGTTGAATTAATCCAAAAATTTGACTCTAATTCTTAAAATGCTAAAAAAAATCGTAAAATCTAAAATCCAAAAAAAAAAAAGATCAGAAAAATAAATAGATTAAAAAATTGAATCCCTCAAATCCTTACATGCAAAATCCTCAACTAACTCCTCAGTCTATTCCTACCAGAATTCACGAAAATCCTATAGTTAGTTCGAGTTAGGATATCGAGTCATTTGGAGAGAGAGCGATGTCTGACAATGCTATTTATGGTACGAGTGAGGGTGAGATGTCGTATCACCCCATAAAAGACCTCTTATATCTCGAGAGAACCGTCACTCCGATATGCATTATATTCCCGTATAATGCGGGGAAATTACATTTTCACAATGGGATGATTCAGATTCTTCCCACATTCTATGTCCTGGAGTCGCAAAAACCATACCTCCAAGTCCGCGAGTTCGAAGAGGCGTGTGAAACTTTTAGCGATCAAGAGTGCACCGAAGTAATCATTCGCCTCAAACTTTTTCCCTTCTCCCTGAAAGATAAGTCCAAGACTTGGCTATGGTATTTGCATCGAACTCGATTGGAACATGAAGATCAAGCTAAGTTTCTCTTGAAATTATTTTCCCAACATCGAACCAATTCTATAAAGCTCAAATTCAAACGTTTAAGTAACAAGAAAATTAGCCTTTCGATAAATTTTGGGAGTGGTTTAACTAGTTGCTTAATATGTGCCCACACCATGGATTTGAGAAGTGGAAACTTATCTCCTTCATTCATCAAGGGCTAAACTTAAGTTTCAAACAACTCATGGAAACTATGTGTAAAGGAAAATTTCTAGCATTAGATGCGGACGACGCCGAGGCTCACATTAAGTATGTTGTTGAGACTACTCAAGCGTAGGGCACATCTGATCCAAACACCCAAACCCAGGCTCGACAAGCATCCAGCTCCTTTTGCACCCGTACTCTATCAATTAGATAAAGAAGCCGAGTTGTAACTTTAAATAAACCAACTTGCTAAAAGATTGGAAGACGTAGTCTAATCACGAGGAAGAGAAAAATTTGGCTCCACTCGAGCATTAAGAGAGAATGTGTGTGTGATTTGCGAGGCGGTGCATTCAATGAAGGAATGCCCGACGATACCCACCTACAAAGCCATGCTTCAAGAGAAAGTTGAAGCGATATGAGTGTTTAAGGGTAATTTTAATGCCCCTCATGGGGATTCTTACAACCCTTTGTGAAAGAACCATCCCAATTTTAGTTATGGGCATTAACATGCCGCATTGAATCATAATTCACACGTTGCCCCTCCTCCACTATCGCATTTGCATTTCCAACAAGCTACACAGATGAAAGCACCACCTCATGCACCTTATATCACCCCACTACGGAGAAATCTTGAGGATACTTTGAACCAATTTATGCAAGCTCAATCGGCAACCAACACTCAAAATGCCCACAAGTTTGCCGAAATAAATGCGAACATTTCTAGATTTCAATATAATGTCCAAGAGAAGGGAAAGTTACTGGCCCAAGGACAAAGACCTCTCCAAGGTCAACCTAGTGTTAACTCTAACCCCGATAAAAATCAAGAGCAATATAGTGTCGTAATCACTCTACGTAATGGAAGAGTTGTTGACTTGTCACCTCCTCCACACGACGAGCAAAATGAAAAGGAGATTTCACCCAGCACGAAAGAGGTCAAAGATGCCCCCCTGATAAAAAATGGTAATGATGACACAGTCAGGCCCGAGGTGGTTATGAAATCTCCCATTGCAGCTCCATACCCTCAACGATTAGTACCCCACTCCAAAGAGACTACCTGTGATGATGCCTTGGACGTTCTTAAGCAAGTAAGATAAATTTACCTTTCCATGAGACCATAAAGAAAATTCCCGAATATGTTAAGTTGATTAAGGACTTACTCACGATGAAATGTATGCTAAAGGTAAATAAAAGTGTGTTCTTAGTACATAATGTTAGTTTGGTACAGTTGATCAACCTCCCACCAAAGTATAAAGATCTCAGTGCACCAACCATTTTGTGCATCTTGGGGAAGAATCGAATTGATAGAACCTTAATAGATTTAGGGGCGAGTGTTAACATTCTCCCCTATTCCATTTATAAGAAAATAGATTTGAGAGGCCTTAAGCCCACTAAGATGACTCTCTAACTCGTGGATCGTTCAGTAAAGATACCTCAGGGGATCGTTAAGGACGTGATTGTCCAAGTTGACACTTTCTACTTCCTGATAGATTTTGTCATTTGGGAGGAGGAGACCTTCGATCTCCCGAGCAATCATGTTCACATAATACTTGGTCTCCCACTATTAGCTACAGCTAACGCATTGATTAATACACGCAATGGGAAAATGCAACTCACGTTTGGGAATATGACTCTCGAAACAAATGTCTTCAACATAACAAAGCATGAGGGTAATGAGGTATAATTATAAGAGACAGGTCTTATGGAAGAGGCAGTAAATGAGCAAGCTGAGGAGAATCACAAGAGAGAACCGTTGGGGGTTTGCCTTGTTACATCAACTGAGAGCGATATTTTTTACATTTAGCGAGAGGTAGAGGAGGCGTGTTTAATAATGCACATTGAGACTGAAAGCGAGCATACAGATATGAGTGGGAGAGAGATATTAGATGAGAGCGAGAGAGAAGATTTGGAGAGTGAGCGAGAGATAGAGAGTTAGGAGAGATGAGCCTAGATAATTTTGAGAAAGAATTCAGGCTGGTGGATGAGAATCGCAGTGTTGAAATCCAATCCCTATTGGACTCGTTTAGTCACTTAGAAGAGAGCAAATAAAAGGATGGGATAGATAAATTCCTTTTTTGTGACCATCCACCCATGCCACTTGAGTTCTCGGATGTGATCGAGGAAAATACTAGTGTTTCGTACGATTTAGAGCTCGATCCATGCATGCTCGAGTATAAGGGTAATATAGGTTTAACGTGTCCTTCCATTGTTCATTGATATATTCTATTAAGGTCGGAATAATGTTATTGTGATGTAATTGGTCACCCCGATGATTTTATTCACATCATACATCACGAGTCTCGAGGTGTCCCCCATACATACCTATGGGGATGATTCCCACTTTTTTCGATTATAGGTTTAGGATGTGAGGA
The DNA here is from genome assembly GCA_949130495.1 of Sambucus nigra. Lineage (NCBI taxonomy): Eukaryota > Viridiplantae > Streptophyta > Magnoliopsida > Dipsacales > Adoxaceae > Sambucus > Sambucus nigra. Next base: position 42,017,881 of record OX422216.1, on the reverse strand, counting down.
AGATGAAGACGAAGAGAGCATCACACCCCGTTCATAAGGTTGAATAAGTTTTAGGGGAGAGAGAGAGTTCATCGCACCCCTGACGCGTATGGGGTGATTTTTGTTGTATTTTTAAGTCATGTGTTGGAGTTATATAATGTCATTTTGCATTTTAAATCTTTTCTTGTTTTATTTTTGCACTTATTATTTTTCTTCCTTAGATTTTAGTCATTTTGATTGAGGACAATGCAAAAGCCTAAAATCGTATTCCATGGAAGTGATCTTTTCACCTAAAATGATTCCGTCTTTCAAATTGTGTGTGTACTCCTGTCCATTATATGTACTCTTAAAAATCATGCACACCGAGAGAAAATAGCCACATCCGAGTAATTCGTTTGTGAGAGTATCTCGTAAGAATTTGAATCGAAATGAATTTTCAGAAAGTAACATAATGATCAATTGGTGGAAGTTAGCATTTTAATTCTCAGCTTCGCACACACACACACACACACACACACACACACACCCACACACACACACACACACACACTACAAATTGAGACTTTTGAATATGAATTTAAGGTGACTTGTTTTGAGGATTTTAAATTGTACAATTTTTGAGTATTATGATTTTTCTTGGAGTCGAAAATCGAATTTTGTGTGTATATTCACTGCAAACCCTCACAAGACACCACTCATCCTACTAAGGTAACCTAGGGGTTTAACGGCTTATTGCATACCTTAGATGCAATCGCTTGCCTGCGAAAGAGGTATCCTATCACATTAGATGTTTAGAAGTCCCTTTAAACTCATGCTTTTATTCTTTTACATTGCTCGGGATGCGTAACATTTTATGTTATGGGGATTTGATAAGGCGTAAATATTTCATATTTATCTCTTTAATTTTAATTTTTTTATGATCCCGTGCATTGTAATTATTGTGGATTTATCTCATGTTTATGTTAATAACCCTCCTTTGCGAGTATTTCGTGTTTTTTGTATCTCTCGTGTGCTTTACATGTATTTCATGCAATTCGAAATAGTGAAAGAAACCAAGAAATGGGAGTTGAAGGGAATTTTGGTAATTTTTAGCCTTAGTTTAGAAGCAGAACCTAAAGAAAATGGAAGTGTACAAAATCATGAGAATACTAAAAGAAACGTCATCCCATTCCGAGCTACGGTGAAGAAGTAATGAGCAATCGAATTTGAGAAGAAAATCTAAAAAAAAGAACCAAGCAAAGCAGGAAGTTTCCCCAAACCGATTCGAGTCCAAACCATTTTGCCTATGCACCTTAACAGATTCAACCCACCTAATGCGCAAAATTTCTTTTTATTGCTGATTTTTCTTAGAAATTGTATTAGGTTACGACTCTTGCAAATCGACCTTGTATTGTTATAGTTTGACATTAGACCAAGTTTGAATCAATTTTCAACTTAGAATTAGAGGGGAGAAGAGGCAAGAACCCTAGTTTTAATTCATGCACTAAAGCTACAAAATTGTGGATCAATTCTCAAGATTTCAAAATCAAGTTTGTCCTCTCTATCTTGTTTTTCCATATTCTCCATCTTTGCATGTTTTTATTTATTTTCCTGGGATTCTAAGACTTCCATGCATGTTTAGCAATAGTTTCAGCATGATTTCTAACACATGCAACATTAGAATTTTGCTTATTTATCACGTAGCTATGTCTGACTAAGTTTTTAGAGTGTTGGGGTACATGAACCCAACCTAGGTGTTACGAATGGAATTAAAAGTAAATAAAATATAATTAACGATTCAAAGGTTTGATTTTTATCAAAATAAAGGTTGTAGGTCTTTTAATTCCGTTTGCCCTACGTAATCGAAATGTTTAAGGGTGCAATTGGCGTTTTGATAATTGATCATTCTCGTCAAATGCAATTTTTAATTTGATATTGTGAGGAGTAAAATTCGCATATGTCGAATGCTTAGAAAGTATTTGATGTTTCTTGGAATTGATAATTAAGTTTTTGAAGTTTTGATGCTCTTCGTAATCACCGACGGTTCGGGGAACTGTACCCTAGCTCCATTTTACCATATTGATTAAAAACTAACTTAATTATTCTTGCACACATAGTTAATTTACTAGTTTAATTAAATTTCGTTAGTTGATAGGAAAGTCAAAAACCATCATCTTTTTGTTTTCTTTTTCTAAGTCAATCGTGAGATTTATGCGTCTTTCCTATTCGTCGTTACGTTCCACGTCTTAGTCCCTGAGTTTGATACCCGATTTACCAGATTATTACTTGAGCAACTGACTTGTACTTGAACCATAATCACATGCGTTAAAGACACAATTATTTAGTCACATAAATTTTTTGCCATTTTCTTATGGCGAAAACCGAGCGTCCGTGTAAATACGCTAATTGTTGTTATCAGCTTCCAACTGTAATGTAAAAAAACCTAAACTTTAACTACATTCTTGTAGAGTATTGAAACTAGTTCGGGTATCAAAATCCATAGGGAATGTTTGATAGATTTTAATTGATTTATTACTTCTCAAATAAAAGTGTAAAAAAGGATATAGGTTGAAAAGGGGAAATCGAAAAGAGAAATATAACTACGCTAATTAAAACTAAACAAAGATTAGGATCACATCGCTGCCATGGGCTAAACAATACGTATAAAGTATTTTGATTCAAAAACATTTAACCGAGCATATTCAATTGATTATGAACATCAAACATGAAGAAATTTAATTCAATAATGAAAGATTAAACTTTTGCTTGAATATGTTCATAAGTGGATTAATTTCGGAATATCTCTATAAACACTAAAGTTACACGACAAAGAAAGTTAAATGCCTAATATTCCAACTTTAGTACACGAGGTTTTAATTAATTGTATTTCTACCCAAAACCTAACTTTCAAAGCTAAATGCCCATCGATGGCGAAACAATGATCCCAATCCTTGAACTAGTTACTAAACGTGATGGTGTTAACAATTCTAGAATCTATCAACAAGCATGTAAAAATAATGAAACAGTAATAATAGTGCTAGAATTTAAGGTTATCAAGCTTGAAGAACATAAACATGTAAGAAGAAATCAAAGCTTGAAGAAGAACAAAAAAAACTATTAAATTGAAGGTGCAAAACTTGTAAATTGTTCTCCAAGAAGTTTCTCTTTGATTAGGAGATTTACAATGAATCAAATATATCTTAAAAGAACCCTAATGAATAAATATATATCTTGGATGTTGTTTAGAAGAGTCCTCAAAACATAAAACTCTCTTGGCTAAAAAATAGGGCCAAAATAAAAATCTCGCTTTTGGTAATTTGTCATGGATCTAGAGCATGATAACTTTTATCATGGATCTGGATCGTGTCAAATGGAAAACTGGTTTGCCCACCGGTTCGATCCTAGCCTCTGACTAAGTGATGCCTTATGTGCTTGAAGTTCTTTTATTCATAACTCTGCCACTAGCTTCTCAACTTCAAGCGAGCATAACTTTTTTACCGTAGCTCAGATTGAGGCGTCGATTTTTCCAATATTCTTATGATTTCAAGCTCTTCAACATTTTAGTTGGCTCCTCCTCTAGGTTATGGGTGAAAAATTACAAAAATTCCCTTCAACTTCCTTTCCTTTGTTTCTTTCACTGTTTCGGCATTTCTCTTCCATCCACCTGCAAGAATTACCTATAAAATAAGAGAGAAATACAAGAAATAAGAAATAATAACCAAATAGGATCATTAAAAGGAAATTGAGATAAATTTGGGTGAAATGCAATGTACGGGGTCATAAAAGAACCCAAATTAAGGGAATAAATATGAAATATATATGCCGAATCATCCCCCAACTTATCTCCAAATTTGAGTAAACATTTGACTGGAGTGTTGCATCCCAATAATACCCAAACCTTGAAAAAAACTGAGTTTGCCGCTATGGAGTTTTTAGTCAATTTTTACTCTCTCTCTTTCTCTCTCTCTCTCTCTCTCTCTCTCTCTCTCTCTCTCTCTCTCTCTCTCTCTCTCTCTCTCTTTCTCTCTGTATATATATATACACTAGCGGATACCCGTGCCTGAAGGTACGACGAAAATTTCCAAAGTATGTAATTGTGAAACGACGAAAATTTTGAAAGTACATAATCGCAAAACGACAAAAATATCGTTCCCCGACAAAACAAATTGTAATTTTAAAAAAATGACCATAATAAAATTTATTTATAGGACTATCCGCACTGTTTGACAAATAATCCAACTTATACGCATAATTAAATCGATTATCACAATACGCAATCAGAATAGGTAAAAAATTGACGAAAAAACCTCACACGAACCAAATCCAACATTGAAAAAACGGAACTACCGACTGTGAAGTCGATTTTGACCCCATGAATAGCGCCAAAAATAGCCCGAACCGTAATTTGCTTGGCCGGGCGATACGAATCCAAGGGCACCAGAATCGCCTCATTTTGATTTACGGTTAAAAAGTTATGTCATTTATCCTAAAGCATACTATTTTAACTTGAAACATAATATTAAACATTACTCAATGCTAATAGAAACTTGTATATGTTATAAAATAAGTGAACATAATAGAAAGTTAAATATAGTAAACATGCCATTTAAATACACTCCCACACATCTAATGTATTTATTGAATTCAAGCTATATACATTAAGATTTACTAAATGTAAATCATAACATAGAGCTTTAGTTTTAAAATGCTATTCAATGTTAATCTAGGACAATCAATAAAAGGAATCTTGGTAATAAACATAAGTTTAAGTTTGAAATTTAGAAAACAAATTACTTGTTGTCTTCAACTTTGATTTCTTAGAGCAGTAATCCCCCTGGTCATTTATAAATTATTCTGCAAGGAATTAAAAAAAGGACAAATGTGTCACCAACAAAATTAAACAAAGAAACCCAAAATTCATGCGGATTCGATGGTAAACACCTAACTTTGGCTCTTTCTATTGTCACAACCAACCATAGAAAGATTATTCCATTAGGAAAACAAACCGAATTTAGTCCCAGATAACAGTTATAATATCAAAGAAAATAATAAAAATTTTGTAATCAATCATCATAAACTTGCCATCGATTACTTGAATACCAAAAAATGTTACCAATCAACATATTATGAAGAGCAAGTGTAAATTAGTAGTGATGTTAAAAGAAAAACCACACTCAAACAAAAATACTTTGAAATACACACGTGTTATATAGATTGGAAAATGGAAACGCATAAAACGTTGTTCCAAAACACTGGAAAATGGACAAACATACAATACCTATTGCCATCAAAGATCTAATAAAAAGTAAAATGAAATTTCAGTAGGAATTTCCATATACCAATAATTATATTGTCCGTAGAAATAATTATATCTCTTTTCTTGGTACATAAATTGGGTATCTTTTAACAGAAATTAGAATACATGATATAATTTACAGATAACAATAAGCCACTGATTTCAAGAAACTTGATGTTATGTTAAAACTTTATTAACAAATGTATGGATGCGTAACAGAGAATACTTGTAGCTGATGAACTCACACAAATAGCAAGGAAGCAATAATTCAAACTTTGACCAACTTTAGTGACTGAATTTGCCAAAAGATCAAAAGTTCGAAATGAGTTACTGTAAAGTGATAAAATGACAAACCAGCATACTGAAACCCTTTACATCTCTGTCACTCATTTTAAAATACAGAAATGAATTAAAAAAATTAATCAAAGAACTAAAAACCCACAACGTTATGTTTTTGTTTTGGAGTAGCCATATGAACAGTAAATATATTGGATTGGAGGAAACTTCCGTAAATAATATTGCATACCTGGTGTCAAACTTTCTTACGACAATAGTTTCTCTGACCATTCCTCCTTGTATATATGAAAGTGGAACAGTTAATCAAGCTCCTTCTCATACTTGATTTCTTGCTCATTTCAATGCAATAAAAAACTCAGATTTCTTATAGTTAACTCTGATTTCTTGCTCTGATAAAAATGGGATTTCTTGCTCATTTCTTGCTCAAATTCCCCTTCTCATAATTGATAAACACAACCATATCAACTCTGGATACATATCTTTAAGTTAACTACATAGGAAATCAAAACATAAGAAAAAATAGTACACCAAAATGAGAATGCAAATAAGAAGTAATACACACGAATCTAGTCTCTTCGATTATTTCTTCCCCAAACAAGGTTCTGGGATTCTTTTACTGCCACTAGCAGACGTGCTTCGCAAACTATCAGCTCCAACAGATGATATTTTTGGTCCCTAGGACATAGGGGTTCTCATTGGCTCACTTTTTGGCTGCTTAAAAAATGAATCCTTCATGGATAGTGGTATGCACTTTGAAATTGATGAAGTTGTCCCCTTTTTATCCCCGACTGAATCAAATTGCTTACTGGACCTGTTAGCATTGTAGGAAGACGACTATTTCAGAGTGGAAACTCCTTCTTCATTGAGCATATTTGTCTCAACCAAGCTCCCACTAAAGTATTCCATGTCTTCCAGCCTCTGACCCTTCAACAATGGACTCCCTGTTAGGCAATCAAGTTCTCCAAACATCATTGATGTAGTGAACAATGGGGAAAAAAACTTTGAATGAGAAAACCTGGATTGTTAGTTGGGTGTGGCCGAAGCTCTGATCTTTCACTGAAATTGACCCGCATCATATTAGTTGCATCTTCATATTTGAGTTCTTGACCTTTGTATCGGGTGTTATTTGGAATTCCTCTTTGTCAAGTATTCTAAAGTTTTTCCCTACATCACAAATAATCCTATTGCTTTTAATCCCATTGATTAGTCTTTGTCCCATTACAAATAAGTAAATGTAATAGATAGGACTACCAACAATAACAATAAAATAAAAACATAAATATAATTTTTTAAATCGATGTGTCCAACTTACTAAAACTCAACACTCACACTCGTATGAAACTCCAAAAATAATTGAAAAACATGTGTAAACACAGTTCTTTAAACTCAAATAATGAGTGATGTAGGCATATCATTGTAATTGAAATGAAGATCATTTGTATTTTATACGACTGAGATGCCAAAATAAATAGTTAGAATATACCTACACAAATGATACTCCAGCTGAACAAAATTTAGCCTCACAAAGTGACGGTTGGCTATGCTGTCTGATAAAAGGACAGTCTCGATTGCCGACACTACCCCATTTTGATTGGGCAGGGACATTAATGCCATATCCTATATCAAAAATGCGTATAATACCTGCTCATATTGATCAACCCGACTGGGCAACGTTTCTTCTTCCTAGGCATTGAATTTGTGAATCTTCCAAATAATAAGAAAAACAAAGGCAGTGATGATCTGAAAAGGAAAAAAATAATAAATAAATAAATAAAAAGAGACAACATACAAATAATAAATGCATTTAGGAAATCAATAGCGCGTGACATATGAACAAAGATGATTGCTTGCACATAATTTCTGGCACATAGTTTGAGACCCTGAGTGTAGTTAGAACTTATACATAATTTCTTGCACACAGTTTTGTTCCCCAACTTCACATCTACGTTCCAACACAATGAATATAAAATCTAATTGGACTTTAGTTTGTAAACAGCCAATCCTCCACCCTTTCTCCAAACAAAAAATAGTTCATAAATAATATACAAAAGACATGTACAACAAAAAAATGGGTATCTAATATTGCCCAGGATGAACCTGTGCTGACCACAAAACCAAGTCAAGACTTATTCCCCAAACACGATTCAGATGAACTTAATTTCTGCACAGGTTGAGTCAAGACATCTTCTCAAATTTTTCACAGGCCGAACCTAACATCCTCCGTAAATGAGTAGATTATCTCCATACTCCAAGAATATTAAAGCTTCCTCTACCATCGGCCCGAGCAAGAATATTAAAGCTTCCTCTATACAAACAAAAGAAGAAATTTTTTTTGAGTTTATTTCATAAATAGATAAATGACCTGCAACTTTATTCACTTCTTTGGAGCAGCAGCTGCTACGAAACTGATAGTTCTTGATTAATTCTTGGATCTCTTTGATACTTGATCTAATTTTCCAAGGAATAGATGTAGCAGAGCAAGAAAGAATATCAAATAGCAGTTTTGAATCCATTTCCAGATCAATGTTATAAAGGTTCTTATCTATGCGTAATCTAACTCTTCTTGAATTGAATGAACTTGAGCTTCTAAATAGGATCCATTATATATGAAATTTGATGAAACCAAACTAAATTCCACAACTTCCCCTGATCCCATTGCCAACTGTTGATTTTGACATGTTGTAACATTTTGCTTTAATCTACTAGATGTTGGTCTCGCCCAGTGATCATTGATTCTAATCAAAGAAGAATTTTGAACCATTTGCTATGCTGAAGAAATTCAAAACTTCCTAACTTATATCTTTAGACCTCCTTTGTAGCAGTTAAGATTGGTTAGATACGAGATTCTTGTGATCACTTTTTGCATAACTGAATCTAGACACTTAAAAATACTATTCCAACTCACACACTCCCCCCAAAAACAAATTGAGAAAGTGAGCATACATGAAAATTAGACCTCAGGGTGGGGTTTAATTTGTAGAACTAAAAACATATTATAGAGGCACAGAGAACTAAAACGATAATACCTACAAAAAAAAAATAAACTTCAAATTAGTACATACTAAATAAAATTAAACATAAATTATTAACATCGAGTAATCCAATTTCTCTGATCTATACCAAGTAGCAACCATGTAAATCAACCCAACTATTTAATGACAACAATAGTTCAAAACCCAAACTGTTGGTTCAAACAATAATTGTATAACACACCATAAGTCATGTAACGTGTAATTTGGGCAGAAAATAATGAGAGATAAGGAGTACTAAAATACATACTTAAAAAATCAAAGATGCACAGAGAGTGATATTCCTGAGAGGGTGTGAGAAATATGTCAGGGTTCCAGTTAGTAAAAAAACACATTATATGCTCAAACCACATAGCCTATGACATATATGCATTAACTCCCCAAAACAGTGTAAAACCACTACTTAATGAAAAATGGGAACCGCACAATTTTTACTTTAATACATGTCAATTGACCTTATAAGCATTATTGTCACAAAGGCTATGCAAAATTATCTAAAATAATTAAATCATCATAATACAAAAAAATGAGAACCTAATCTATACAATTAATTTAGCCCAAGCTCCCTATATGAAGTTTTAAACACCAGTTTGTACCTGTAGAGAGGAACAACATAGAAAGAAATTAAAATGTGATTGTACCGGTAGTGGCTCACATTTATTGTGTTTGTTGTTGGCGTTTATTTTAGAGAAATAAAGAGAGAGAACGTTAAAACAAACTCTACACATTAGGTGGAAGGAATTTAACATGGTAACAAATTTCAGTACATTTATACAACATGAATATTAGTCTGTCACAAAAATTATATAATAGGCTAACATGTTATTACTATCTAGGTTAGTTTAGTATAAAAACATCAACTCTATCTTAAATCATATAATTGAGAAAAATACCTGGATGGAAGAATATTAAACCTTCTGTGAGATATAGCATGAATGATTACCTGCAACACCCAAAAAGTAGTTATAACCAACAATAAATATGGAAAAATTGCATATTAATAATTGATTCAAATATGAAACAAATCCAACAATAATTATAAACCCTGGCTCCTAAAGAAAGATTAGGCAGAAAATCCAAGGGTTAGAAGACTAACATACCTAAATAATATGCAAAAAAAATATTAAAATTAATTTGAAAACCATAACAAAAACCCTAAAATTTGGGGAGGGGATATAAAACTTACCAACATAAATATTGAGGTATCACCTAAAACCCCGTATAGGAAAATCTTAGTAGAGGCTGAGAGAAAGAATCCTTGAGAGTCAGTCGATGGGAGAGTTGTGAACCAGATATACAATATCTAAACCAACCAAATCTCCTAAAATTACAAAAATCCAAACAAAAATTTATATTCCAAACTAAAAAACCAAAAATAATAGATGGTGAGAATAATCAAGTGGGAGAAGAACACGTGTGAGATACATAAGAGTGTAGAAAATCAGTTTGGGAGTGAGGGAGAAAGAGGGTGGGAGAGAGAAAGATTCGTGCGGAGTTTGGTGAACATTGGGATATGTGATTATTTCGAAATAAATTAAAAGTTTGTGCGGGATATTGAATTTGGGCATCTCAAAGTTTTGAGCGGGAATAATGAAATTTGGGGGTTCATCACAACCGTTCATTTATTTTAAGTAAATCTCAATCGTTATTGTGCTTTTACATTTTAGGATTTCAAAAACCATGCTATCTTATATATATATATATATATATATATATATATACTTGAACCATTGGCATCCTAGTAAATCCCACATATTACACATGACATTAGAATAAAAATTGAGAACTATTGGTAAGCCTGTATTTACAAATTTCTTCTATATTAATAGGATTGTTCTTCGGATTCATAAGTAATGTGGATGCATAGGAAACTATTTGGGTTTTGTATATCAGCTGAAACACCTTTATAAAATTTACAGATTCTAATTTTTCCAATTCAAAGAAAAATATGAAACAATAAAAATTAATTTTATTATATATACACTTCAAAAATAATGAGTTACAATCAAAACTAACCATCTTCCAAACATGGTGAATGAAATGAATATTGTGTTCCTTGATATTAAAAAAAATGGCCATAGAAATATATTAAATCATTTACATGTTTGAGCAATATAATAAATAATGTGTAGGACTTGTTTCAATTAATACTGTAATGATTTAATTTATGTTGCGAGTTAGTATCATTGGACTGGACTCTAGGGGGATACAGAGGCCCAAGATGGTGTTTTTAGTACCCCGATTTAAGCCTCGGGAGTAGGTATCACTTTAGGTTAGGTTTTGGGAGAATTTGGGTAGAGTTTTGGGTTCATTTAGAGTTCCTAAATTAGTCAATAGGAGTTAGGTGAGATCAAACGTTTAAATAGAGACTTAATCCTCATTAATCACTCACCTAAAAAATAACCCAAAAAAGCCTTAGAGGACTTTTTGAGAGAGGCAAAGAAGAGGATATTTAGGAGAACTAGAGTATTCCCAAAAGGAATCAATCAAGCGACTTCATCTTCTATATTCCCATAATAAATAACTTGATTTACTAATGTATTTTATGTAAATTATTTATGATTAATCGCTTGATTAAATTAATTTAGGATTAGTTACATGCTATGTCGAGATCTATTCCATAATCATAGATTAGAATTGTTTTAATGTTGTTTAATTATTAGAATTATTTTAGACTAATTTAATATTATGATTAATGATTTAAATTGAGACATTGAGGATTGAAAACCGTGTTAATGATGAATCATGTAAGTAAGAATAATCCATATAAAACACATGTTGTAAATGAAGATTTAATTCATATTTTAATTAATCTAATCTAGGTTATGATACTATAATGTTGGAAATTTGTTCAGGAATCATCAAAGATGATTTTGATATTTTTAGGATTGTTATGAAGAGGGAAAATCCATTAATGGCGATATATAGTGTTAAGAAACCAGTTTAGTTTAGGTTCTAGGGTAGTTTTGTAATACGTAGTCATTTTGAGGGTTTTAGCTGGAACCCACAGTCGTGGGGAAAGAGGGTCGCGATGTGGTCGAATTGGTGATTTAGTCAGTTTTTGGCTAGAATTTTTGCTATGAAATTTAGTTTGAACGTAAGGACTTTTGTAAGTCTTTAGTTGGATTAGTAGGTTGATGATCCTTTATGTATTGGAGGAAATTATGGTTATGGGATTGTGGTTATACTTGGGAAATGTTTGGTGCAGTGAGTAAGGTTACGATGATATACCGTTATGTGTAATGGTGATATATACATTTTAAGATATTTGTGCCATACCATGAGTGTGAGTGTTCATGGAGAATTTATCAGTGAGGATTTGATATGATTGCTTCACAGTCTGGGTACTACCACCCTAACTGATGACACAAACTGTGTATAGGATTATATCCCGATCCTACATGGTTGTTGGTCAACCATCTCACAAGTGGGAAATATAAGAGGCTTGATTCATCGAGTATTCTTAGTATGTGATTACATGGTATTGTGACGACGTAATGATCTCACATTTTCTTTATGTGTGGGCACGAGAGAGGTTCTAGATGTTTTGAGCCTTCGCATGATACTTGTATATATGTAGTTTGTCCGGTGATGGATGTATTCATATAAGGATGTGATTCATGGTACTATTCTTACTGTGATGTTCTTATTTGATTAGAGGTAGTCTATGAGTACTACATACAATTTATTACTCTCATTACATAGTTAGAGTTGACTGGGATTTACACGTTGTAGGGGTATGTCTAGTGTGGTTAGGCATTTAGCTAGGATATACCTTAGAATAACTGGGGTGAGGTATTTTGGATGTGAGTATCGGCAGGACACACCCCATGATTTTTTAATAGTGTAAAACTTATTCTTCTAAATTTTAGGTTGACAAAAATATCTTCATATGTCATATATTATTACTTTTCTTTTCATTTACTTTTTTTGGGTTAATTAGACTTCCCTTGAACTTTTAATTTTCATTTCACTATCCGAACTTTGGTTTTTTAGAATTGGACCCCTAAATCTATTAAAACCATTTTTACACTCCGCGCGCTCTATATTCTCAAAACGACATTGATAAAGTAGTGTTCCTTACTTTATTTTTAATTCAACTAGGGTTTATTGAGATTGCAGATAGTGTTCCTTATTTTAGGGTTATGACGATACCTCGTCCCTCATTTTTAAACATGGTTCTTAGTGGGGTTGTCGCAATTATTCCACCTCCACTTCTTACATTTGTAACTGCAAATGGTAAAACTTTCAAGCAACAAAATGCCTTGGCAAAAACCATATACCGGTCGAAAGCCGACCACATTCATAGATGATGAAGAGAGCATGTTTCTCCACTCTTCCGAAGAAGAAGCATTGTCCGCCATAAAATGGATGAAGGATAATAAGTTGACTCTATTTGAATTTGTTGAAGAAGAACGCAAATATTTTATAGCAACAGATAAATTGATTATGATTATGGAATGGATTGAGAAGACTCAAACATCTCAAACGTTCACATAAAGGAACATTAATGGAGTAGCGGAGCTTTGTGATAATTTTCGTCTTGTAATCAGGTATTATTTTGGAAATTATAGTTATAGGCTGCTTCGTTGTATTATGTTGTCTTCTATTGAAAGAAATTCTCCTCTTATTTGTAAATTATTAAATTATTAAACAGTTGATGTAGCGCAACAGAGTTAATCACAAACATAAAAGGCACCGTTTAGTTGTGGAAAATTAATTTTCGTTTTCTATTTCCAATTTTCAGTTTTCGTAGAAAATTTTAAAATACTAGAAAATGCGTTCATTTGGTAGGAGTAAATTACTATTTTAAAAAATATAGTTTATAAAAATTTTGGGCGTGAAATGTAATTTACATATAGTTTAGGTTTGTAATGTATCAACATAAAGTTTAGAGTCCAAATGCAATTTATAAAAAATCTAGGGGACAAAATATAATTTATAGAAATTTATGAGGCCAAAATGTAGTTCTAAAAAAATTCTAGTTCAAAATGTAATTTATAGAAAATTAAGGGATTTAAATGTAATTTACCAAAAAGTTAAAGATTAGCTATAATATATTGGGACTTCGAAACATTTTGGAAAACTTGATAGAGTGGTTTTCTAATTTCCTAGAAAATTGAAAAATTTTGAAAACTCTTTTTCAATTTTCTATTTTGGAAAAATCAAACTTGAACACATTTTCTAATTTTTTATTTTCGTGGAAAATTTTTGGAATTTTTTTTCCGAAAAACAAGTTTTTTTCGATAACTAAAGAGCTTAAAGCTTTTCGATTTCCATCACTCCCCCTCCCTCCATTTGAAAAAGATTTTGCTCAAACATAGAATGGAATGCCTTATGTATTGCATACATTATAACCCTTGATTTTGGCCCCATAAATTTTTATAAATTATATTTTGGCCTCTTGATTTTCTATAAATTGCATTTGGACTCTAAACTTTATATGGATATATTATATCCCCAAACTATATGTAAATTACATTTCACACCCAAACTTTTTATAAAGCATATTTTGAAAACAATAGTAATTTCTAGTTTTCTAAAATTTTCTATGGAAAATGAAAATTAGAAATGGAAATAAAAATTGGAAATAGAAAATGAAAAAATAATATTCCACAACTAAACAGTGCCTTTGTGTTTGGTGATTAACTCTATTATGTTGTATCAATTATTTAATAACTTAAAAATTTACAAATAAGAGGACAATTTCTTTCAATAAAAGACAACATAATACAACAAAACAACCTCTAAGTGGGAATTCCAAAATATTACCTGATTACAAGCCGAAAAACCTCATGAAGCCCTGCTACTCCATTAATGTTCCTTCTTATGAACGTTTGAGATGTTTGAAGATTCTCAATCCATTCCTCAATCGTAATCAATTTATCTGTTGCTATAAAAAAATTGTGTTCTTCTTCAACAAATTCATATAGAGTTAACTTATTGTCCTTCATCCATTTTATGGGAGACAATGTTTCTTCTTTGGAAGAGTACATAAACATGCTCCATTCTTCATCTATGAATGTGGTCGGCCTTTGACCTGTATAATGGTTCTCGCCAAGAAAACTTTGTTGCTTGAAAAGTTTGACCATTTGTAGCTACAAATGTAGGAAGTGGAGGTGAAAGTATTGCAACAACCTGGCGACGAACCAGGTTTCAAAACAAGGGATGAGGTGTCGTCATAATGTTAAAATAACGAACACTATCTGCAATCTCAAGAAACCCTAGTTGAAGTAAAAATAAAGTAAGAAACACTACTTTACCGATGTTAATTTAAGAATAAAGAGCGTGCATAGTGTACAAATGGTTTTAATAAATTAGGGGACTGAGTCTAAAACCAAAGTTCTGATACTAAAATGAAAATTAAAAATTCAGGAAAAGTTTAATTAGTTTAAAAAAGAAAAGTAAATGAAAAGAAAAGTAATAATATATGACATATGAAGATATTTTTTCCAATCTAAAACTTATAATATTAAGTTTTTACACTATTAAAAAAATCACGAGGTATGTATCCTTGGATGACTTCCTTTGATTCTGGTGGGATTTGAGCCGTAACCTCTTCTTTTCAGAGAAATCAGCAGTAGCTTATCCTCACCTTAATGGTATCACGAAGTTTAAGTCGAAATATCTTTTTTCCAAAAAAATAGACCATTTTACTTCGCCACATTATAACAAATAATGATGTTGACCTTTAGGCAATAGTGGGCTACTTGGCCAAAACTAATACAGGCTATTGTCACAGGGTTAGACTTTAGCTACTCCTCCATGTGACACTTAGGACTCCAATAACCGATGAGTAACTAAGTAAGCCTAGCAATATGGCAAAGTTATAACACAAGTTCTAGAGAAGGGATAAGAATGGAATAAGTAGAACACAAAGGAAAGTATTTCTATTACTTGATAAGAGATTACAATTTTTGGCTCGGATGATTTGGCCAAACTACCTCCCCACCTATTTATAGGCATCCCACCTCCTTAATGGACGGTGGAGATCAAAATACATGATGGACTAGATTTATTCTCCAGAAGGTTCCCACCTCCTTATGGGAACATTCCGGAAGGCTACATACTTCTTTATAATTCTAGAATATTCTATACAATACAAGTGTATTCTCGGTACTTCTAGTAATGCCTACAATATTCCATAACATACTACATAATGCTAGATAATACTAGACAAATCTCGAATGTTCCAGAGAAAAATGTTGTAGGGATGGAGTCTTTATGCTACAAAAATCATGGTATGTGACACTATAGAGTTAGAAACCAAGAGAACGTAGCGTGCCAAAGCAGATGGACTTCAGGCAATGGGGGGCTTCAACCATCATTCCACATGACCAGAGACCATATCGGAACATCCAAGTTGGCATTTGATTGTTGTTGATGATGAAGATAACCATCTATTAAGAGGTAAGGTCCAGAGATGAGAAATGGACCAATCTGTCCATCTTTTTAAGATCTTCAAGGAGCTCTTAATGCTTTTTTTTTAAGGCCATATACCAAATAGTCCCACGTTTAGTTCAAGTCTTTTTATTTTGTTTTTAAAATTCCTTCACCACATAAAAACACTCAAAAAATGGAGCTCCGATGAGGGTTGTCGGAGCTCCGACAATGGGAGGGTGGGGTGGGGAGGTGGAACGGGAGTGTCGCTAGCGCGAACCTTTAAAAATAAGAGAATATTGACGACTTTTTGGAACAAAATAAAAAGCCGTGAACTAAAAGTACTTTAAAAATTTTTGAGGGACTTTTTGATCATTGATCCTTTTTTAAGTTATTAATGATCATTTCTTATAATATTGTAGTTATATCGATATTATGTGTTCACTTATATATATATATATATATATATATATATATATATATATATATATATATATATATATATATATATATATATGTGTGTGTGTGTGTGTGTGTGTGTGTGTTAATCTACCACGAGTAGAACGCCTTACTGAGCTATAAGAGTTCCTCTGAAGAATAAATATTTCGTAGAGTCCCCATACCAATATTGGATGATGAATTCTCATCGAGGGTGCTCTCCTCCACCTTCATTACTAATTTTTTATTTTAGACTTTAATAAATTTTAATTTAAAAATTAATTTTGCCCACTTTCCATTAATGGAATGTTATTGTTAACAACGACTTCTCAATTTGAAAATAAAAATTTAAACGAATTAGAAATCTAAAAAATATCTAATAATAAAAATAAATAAAAATATATGAAACCACAACAACTATAGGCCCAAGACAACCCCCCTCCCCTGGACAACACCTCTATCTCCGGGTGACAAATATGGGAAACAATCTGAGCTCTCTCTTTGGATTTTCACTCTCTTCTCTTCACCAAATGGGGTGCCACTACCGTTCTTCCCCTCTCTCGTCGATGACTGTAACCTTCCACCACCATTCTCCTCCCTCTACCACCACCACTCAATCCCATACTTTCTTTACAACTATTGAACACCTTTTCAACCCAAGTCAAACCAATCGATTCAAATCTAGATTTGAAATCTATTTTGTTGGTCTTTTTATTTTTTTGGTTTTTAAAAATTTTCAAAGATTTTTTTTATTTTTTTTTTATAATTTAAAATTCATTTTCATTTTTACTTTTCCATATTTTTTTTCTTTCCAATTTTTGGGGGTGTTTAAAAATCATTTAATTTAAAATGCCACGTGGCCGTTAAACTTAATAGTTTTTCTAACGATTTTAGGCAAAGTCTAAATTCAAAACTTTGTATGTATTAAAGTCTAAATGATCCAAAAATATTTCATATCTATATATATCTCTAATACAATAGTGTTAGAGGTTAACGAGTCATTAATTGTCTCCTAACTCCTCTTTCCACTCAATCTCCACTTTCTCTACCCATCTTTTCATGTCCTTTATTTTTACATCTTATTGTGACACCCTGCCTAATTAAATACCGGGTGATCAGTCCATTATTAAATTAAATCGAAGTGATCGGTTGGTTCATTCTTAGCTTAACTGTCGAAAACATTTAATATTATTAATCACCTAATAAATAAGTGTCAAAATATTTTCCCATTTAATTATACCCAATTAATCCATTAATAAATTACCATTCTTTAAAAGATAAGATACTCACTATCTACAAGAACAAAATAAAAACTGGACATGAATCAAATACTGAAATAAATCAGACTGGATAAAACATTCCAGTTCCAAGTCTAAAACCAACAAACCATAAAATCCGCAAGTGTAACTTAAATAAACTACTAACGTAAACTGAGTACAATCTCAAATAAAACGACTGAAGATGGGCGAAACATGCTCTAAGAGAAATGTCTGAAAAGGAACAAAAATAATTGATAAAGGCGCCTAATGCAAGGACCTACAACTCACACAACTGCTGCAGCTCGCTAAATGATCCACCCATCTAAGTCTGGTAACCCTGTGGCTGGGCACATGATAGATAATATATATATATATATATATATATATATATATATACATAGAGAGAGAGAGAGAGAGAGATCAAAGAGAGAAGAATAGCAAGAAACGGGTCAGAGCCCGACTTATAAAAATATTTATTTTACCAAGTATTTAAAACTGCAATAATACAGTTATTATGTGCATGTTAGTTTCGAACTCTCACATAAGATTCTCGCCTCTCCACTATTGTGCATGCCTAACGTACGTCTATCCTAACCTAGTTATCCATAAGGTTCCCAATTAGATTATAGACTTATACTTCTAAATATATCTCAAACGAGTAACCCTTATCGTCCATACAATACCCTATTATGATCATTAATTCCAATTAATCGTATATTACATTCACTGTTCTGATAGTAATTCTTTTACCCACAGAAAATACTTTACTTACAAGCATTTATAAGTTTTCTAATTTCACACATTAGAATTATTCACAAATATATACATCTATACATATAGTCACATCATCCCTATAAATATATATACAAATACTGCGCCCCTTGGTTAGGACCACTTGGCGCCATGCATACTCTGCTATCGTGTCCTGATGCATCGCTCACTGCATAAAGGACAATTGGTTTGGTGTCTCTCACGAACCATAAATCTCATAGCACAAATATTGGAGGCGAGCATACTCACCAGCCAAATGGGTCACGCACATACCTACGCTCCCATTCAGCCGTCGAAACTATCCTATATCTCAGATATCACGTATCCAAGTTCATATGCTTTCGGTATAAGTCAAATATCCCCCCATTGGGTCACCCAGGATAAGACTGTAAACTGCGCGAAACCTCCTCCCGATAGCAAGTAGCATAGGAATGATATACACACAATAATAATAATAATAATAATAATAATAATAATAATAATAATAATAATAATAATAATAATACTAATAATAATACTAATAATAATAGGCATTCCCACGTCCTATTAAAGTCCAGGTATTCACCCAATCCATACATACATTTTTCCATACGTAGTATTCATCTCATTACTACTTATTATGTAATTAACTCGATTATTCACGCTCTCGAATTTCCCAAGGCTATTTCACCTATTTAAATATTAAAGTGTTATCATAGGAATATTTCTCAATAAATTCTGCACTAGACTACAAATTCTCAACTGACAGTTCTCCCTCACTCAAAATAATCGCGTAACTGAAGTTGAATTGAACTGGGAATTTTCCATATTTGGAACAGTCGTTCGAATGCAACATGATGTCGTTCGAACGATACCCTATCTCGTTCGAACCAAACTCAATCTCCTTCGAACAAGATTGAGCGTTTCTCTTGTTTGACCAGACCTATTTTGTTTTCCTGTTACTGCTTCGTCTACCTCAGCATTTCAGTCTTAAAACCTCTAAATTTCTCAACCCAAACACCAAAACAACAATCCTAATTGATGTTCTAACATGTTTAAATGATTTTCCTTAACTTAGAAGTATTAAATCATCATAATTCATCTGTAAAATCCAAAATCCCCAATTTAACAAATCAAAACCCCAGTTCATAAATATTCAACCCAAGAACATGTAACTTACAGAATAGTTCATCATTTAAACATAAAACATCATGGTTTTTACTCTACATCGATTGATAAATTTATTTATCCTCAATTTCATACTAGATTAAGAATTTAACTTCTTTAATTTCCCCAAAATTTTGTGTAAACATGGTTTCTACAATCCTACACTAACATGAACATAAATGGTGCTAAAAGAAAAAAGTAATAAACATTTGCCTCAATTTCGATGGTCTGATCCGCTAGTGATGTTGATATAGGTGCGTTCCTCGTCTCACGATCTACACTTTGGTGGGATTTTCGTTGTGTGTTCTTGAGTTATGCCCCAAGAACTTCTATGGCTTTATCTTCCTTCCTCTGTGACTCTCTCTTCTCTCTCTCATAGGTTTAGAACTGATAAGTCCCCTCTAACCCACGTATATCCATACTTAATTTCCTAATTTTCGTCCATAATATTTCTCCAAAAATTCAAAGGACAAAAATACCCATACGGGGTGCCGATTAGGCCTAAAAATATCCCGGGATCCAAATAAAATATCCGGGTAGACTTTTCTGACTATCTCGACTCTTCCGGATTCAATTGCATGCTCGAAATTACCATACGATTTCCTTAAAAATAATTTACTTCTTTAATCCATTAAATTAGTCCCGACACGACTCACATGCGCGTACTGACTTAATGTACCAAGCTGTCGTATTTCCCACTCTCGACAATTTATAAAATTTCATAATTCTGTAATACGTATTCACACAGTAATATTCCATAATTCTCAACAATAAATATTAAGCCTTGGCATGCTCGTTAATATTTATTTTTAATCCGAATTAATTAATAATCAATTAATTTCTCACCTTTTTATTTAATTAATCCAACAACAATAATTAATCTCATTATTATTTAATGTCATAAAAATATGGGGTGTTACATACTTCCCCCCTTACAACGGAATTCCATCCCGAAATTCGAAAAGAGTATACCAGGTAGAAACAATTTTGTATATATGTTGCGCATTGCATCATTGCGCTCCCAAGTAAACTATTTCATAGCACTCATATAGTATGCTATTGAACACCCTCAATAATGAACACCCCACATATGTTCGTTTAAAACTCCAGGTTACCCTATCACGTAGGTTCCTGCCCAAGTCTTTCCGTTTGAGTTTCACTACTTAAACTTAATTTTAGATATTCACTATCTAGCCTGATACTATTCGCAACTTAGTAGATTAATCATTCGTTAGATACACTCGATCTTGTATCGCAACGATCGCACACCAGCAGGTTATTTGCATAGTATATATTCTGAACACATAATATACTATTAGTATTAACTCATCTCCGATCTTTGCAATAGAATGTGGTCCCACCACCTTTAACTAACAAGCAGGAGAACAACAAGGCTTGCTATGCCATACCTCAACTTACAAAATGCTCAAAAGTGAACTTATATGAGTTATTGTACACAAACTCCACTAGTGGAAGTAGTCCGCTTATTCTGCCCATATGTCTGCGGATGATATGTCGTACTCAACCACAACTCGGTATCCAAAGCCTCGTTAACACTTTTCTATAATCGAAAGACAAATATCTTATCCCAATCGGACTCGATATCAAGCGGTACCCCATATAACCTCACTATCTCGATTATAAAGGTATGCGCATACTGTCCCGTAGTATGACCAGTGTTAACTGGCATAACGTGATCTACTTCGGTCAACCGATCCATTATCACCCATATAGAATTATAACTCCTTTTGCGATAAAATTCTGGGGAATACTCTCCCCTTACTACTTAGGAATCCCAAACAGTTGAAGAAACCCTTACTAGTTTCAGATGGTTCACCCTTTTCCCAATAGACTAGTGACCCATTGCAAAACGAATTTATCAATATTTCTCTTCATTAAATCCAATCACCACTGTTATTTATAACATGATACATCTTATATTCTCTCAAATATACCTTTAACGGTAATCCATGTGACCTTGCCTCACCGCGTGTCACATGTCCTTTCCCCGCTCTAATAATGAGTTTCTCATAAAACATAAGCGTCTAACAATTCTTACAGAATAACTTCAGCTCTCGGGCTAAATGTTGTCAAATTCACATGATAGTCACAATCTGCTGCCTAATACAATACTATTCTCGTGAGCGTACAATCAAGTCCTGATATCTACACTTCTATCTTCATTTACCTCATCCCATACATTCTGAACGAAAACAAAATCAAGATTCAATTACCTAGGGCGCCCATACCCTATGCCTTGCGCATGCTTGCACAAATGAAATATATTCTCACTTTATAGTGGAATTATCAACCCTTAATTATACTCACATATATATAATTACTAAGGTACGAATCCTATGTACTATCATCCAAACTTCTACCCAACTCCCGACGTTCGTTAATTTCATGTGTAGGGTGTCTCGCAAAGCTATATCCAAACAAGGAACCCCGATACACTACTACCTAACATTGTCGGTGGTCGAGGTCCGTATGGTACTCAGTCCATAATATGTACCTTCCCACCATCTTCGTATATTGACATACTAATCTACGTACGTCCTTAGCAATAACATAAAATATAGCGCTCTCACTATCCCAAGTTTTTGACTCTATATATATATATGACGAGCTATATTTCACTGCTTGATAAAGAGTACAACGTATCCTGAGTCATATCAGTAATTAAATCCCTACGCACCAGAATCACATCTAACAAGACAACAAACTTCCTGAAGTCTGTGATATCATGAAGTTTTAATATATATATATATATATATATATATATATATATATATATATATATATATATATATATATATATATATATATGCCCAACCCTACTTCGGGTGACGCCTTACCAAACTAATATTACTCCCCGGGAGTACCCAGCGTGATAGTCTTTCACTTAATCTACTATCATTCAAACATTCGGTAATTATCACTACACATTACCATTATAAGCTCTACTTTACTAACTCAATGCAGTAGTAAAAAATTTAACAGTAAAATATGCCTTTAGTGCCCACCCGGCTTACTCACGGGTGATATATAAAAAGCCCTATTGCCCATGATCAATACATTTATAACCGGACTGTCCAAAACTAATGTACCCACTAAACTCGACTTGCATGCGAATTTTAGTGTTAATCATTTATATATAAGTTGTGACACACTCCTGTTACATAATTAAATCTTTTACTCACAAGGATGAAACAAATCTTCACCAATCTCTCCTAATCGTATGGTCCTTACATGTACTCCCAGGATTTCATCCAATAGTTCCCCCCTCCTCGATGTGGGCAAATTATTCTATTCTGTGGTTTACACACCCATCACTGAATGTTGTCCTAACGTCTCTAGGCCTCATTTATGGCTTTATTGGTCACCCTATTTCTTCCTGGGCCCCCCAATGACCCTGAGGATTAATATGATATTGTTACTAAGGACTCCACTGGTCTTTCCTAATCCTACCGCTCTCGGGTTGTAACTTCTTGGGCTAAATTTTCTTGACCCAAATTCTTTCTCGAAAAATATCACGCCTCCGATCGTCATGCTTAACGGGAATGGTTTACCATCCTCAAATTTTATCGATTACACTTCTCAACGTGGACACATTCAATAATGGTAGTCCCACTTTCTACACATAGGGAAACTTCCCGAGCCATCTCCCATCACTGGTACCACTGATCATTTTGGAATGTCCTTTCTTCGGACTGGTAGTCTTAGCTCCCAATTATTCTCCCACTGTCCCTTTATCTATGCTGGCCTTTAGGAACTAGTGTTGGCCTATATAACCCTGATTGACTTCCTCATCACTATATAGGAAGTTAGTCAATTAAATTTATCTAAATGAGTTTCCTATTGGGCATAATCTCATGTGGTGTTTCACTATCACCGTTAGGTTCAGTTTTGCTTTTCGACCAAATTCTCTAACCCTCCTGGCTCGGTTCTTCTAGTACATTTTGGAAAACTCACGAATAACGAAAATCGAATCAATGGAAATAACTTTCTCTTTAGAGGTATCCTCCTCTATGTAATATAAATGGGTGGACGATCCTCCCACTAGATGAGGCACCTCCACCAGAAAATATCTCCTGACCCAGTATAACAAAAATAATGCACCTACTAAAACAATATATCATGGCTCTATAAGCAACAAGTTAATCCATACCAATAATCGCATCGTACTCTGACATATCTAATACAAGTACGTTGGTAGGTAAAATAAGTCTCCCAATCTCTATCCCTATTCCGCGGTATATAAAGAAAATCAAAAACCCATTACCCATCGGTGAGACTACCCATATAATCGTACTGCTGGCCGTGTCTAATAATTCCGTGGCTCATACAAATCTAGTGGCTATGCATGAATGTGAAACCCCAGTGTCAAACAAAATACATCCCTAGATCCCAAAAATTGAGAACATACCCTCAATGGCGGGTGGTGGTTGTTGAACGGTTGCCTGTTGGACGTTGTACACACGCTCATACGGTATCTGCCTCTGCTGCTAGGGTATTTTTCCCTTAACTGGGCAATCTTTCCTCCTATGACGCATCCAGCCACAATTAAAGCATCTACCAGCAAACTGTGTCCCATTACGACTCTGTTGATTTCGGTCTTGTTGCTTAGTTCCACCTCTTCCTTAGACCTGTTAGCCCTGCTGAGCATCTTGATGAAAAATAATATCTGGTTGAGGACAGTCCCTCCACTTTTGAACCTGTTATTCACACTTATAGCAGATTCCTGAAAGTCTTTGCTTTCCTTAGCCTTGCCGTGCTTGTTGGTCGGGTCGGGGTTTCTCTCCATCCTGATTCGGATAAGTTTGACATTTGGGGTCGTCTCTCCCATATTTGAAGCACCTTTTTATGACATCATTCTGTCCTTGGCTATGTTGGCCCTAACGATATTGGCCCTTCACGCAGAGTCTATTACCTTTGTAGTCTTTACGACCCTGAGAAACTTGTTGCTGTGGTATTGGTGCCTTCCCACAATTGTTAATCCTAGTCATGTCAGATTTACTATATTCTCTTTTTCTTTTTCCTCCTTTAAGCTGCATATTACGATCATGGTACTGTAAGACTACAGTGGTAACTGCCTGTGCCACAATATCTACTATTTCGATGATTGATACTCTCTTTAGGGATGCCTGAGGTATTAGTTGACCTTGCTCATCGACTCCCCCAACAGTGTTAGCTTGTTCCTCTTGACGTGCCATCTGAAAGTTGAAATGGACTGAATAAGTTCAACATTCATACAATTAAATCGTAAAAGTACGAATTTCCCACGCGTAAGGATGAATACAACATTCCTAATATCAGGACTCTAAATGAAAGGACGCTTAGCAGAAAGCATAATAAGCCGCACAAATCCTAATGACACTAGAACCTAATGCTCTTATACCACCTGTGACACTCCGCCTAATTAAATACTGGGTGATCAGTCCTTTACTAAATTAAATCGAAGAGACCGGTTGGTTCATTCTTAGCATCGCTGTCGAAAATATTTAATATTATTAATAACCTAATAAATAATTAACCTAAGTGTCAAAACATTTTCCCATTTAATTATACACAATTAATCCATTGATAAATTTCCATTCTTGAAAATATAAGCTACTCACATTCCATAAGAACAAAATAAATACTGGACATGAATCAAATACTGAAATAAACCAAACTTGATAAAACATTCCAGTTCCAAGTCTAAAACCAACAAACCATAAAATAGAAAGTATAACTGAAATAAACTACTAAAGTAACTGAGTACAATATCAAATAAAACTATTGAAGATGGGCGAAGCATGCCCTAAGGGAAATTTCTAAAAAGGACTGAAAGAACTGATAGAGGCGCCTAATGTAAGGACCTGCAACTCCCACAAGCGCTGCAGCTCGCTAAATGATCCACGCGTCTAAGTCTGGTAACCCTGTGGCTAGGCTCCTAATAAATAATATATATATATATATATATATATATATATATATATATATAGAAAAGAGAGAAGAATAGCAAGAAACGGGTCAGAGCCCGAGTTGTAAAAATATTTGTTTTAGCAAGTATTTAAAACTGCAATAATACAATTATTACGTGCATGTTAGTTTCGAACTCTCACATGAGATTCTCTCCTCTCCACTATTATGCACGCCTAACGTACGTCTACCCTAACCAAGTTATCCATAAGGTTCACAACTAGATAATAGACTTATACTTCTAAATATATCTCAAAGGCGTAACCTATATCGCCTATACAATACGCTAATATGATCATTTATTTCAATTAATCGTATATTTCATTCACTGTTCTGATAGTAATTCTTTTACCCACCGAAAATACTTTACTTACTAGCATTTATAAGTTTGCTAATTTCACACATTAGAATTATTCACAAATATATACATATATACATATAGTCACATCATCCCTATGCATATATATACAAATCCTGCGCCCATCGGTTAGGACCACTTGGCGCAATGAATACTTTGCTATCGTGTCCCGGTGCATTACTCACTCCGTAAAGGACAATTGGTTTGACGTATCTCACGAACCATAAATCTCATAGCACAAATATTGGAGGCGAGCATACTCACCAGCCAAATGGGTCACGCACATACCTACGCTCCCATTCAGCCGTCGAAACTATCCTACGTCTCATATAGCACGTATCCAAGTTCATATGCTCTGGGTACAAGTCAAATCTCCCCCCATTGGGTCACCCAGGATAAGACTGTACACTGCGTGAAAACATCCTCCCGATAGCGAGTAACTTAGGTATGCTACACACACAAAAATAATAATATAATAATAGGCGTTCCCACGTCCTATTAAAGTCTAGGTATTCACCCAACCCATACATACATTTTTCCATACATAGTATTCTTCTCATTACTTCTTATTATGTAATTAAATTGATTATTCACTCTCTCGAATTTTCCAAGGCTATTTCACCTATTCAAATATTAAAGTGTTATCCTAGGAATATTTCTCAATAAATTCTGCACTGGACCACAAATTCTCAACTGGCAGTTCTCACTCACTCAAAATAATCGCGTAACTGAAGTTGAATTGAACTGAGAATTTTCCAGATTTGGAACAGTCATTCGAACGAAACTTGATGTCATTCGAACGACACCCTGTCTCGTTCGAACCCGACTCAATCTCGTTCGAACGATATTGAGCGTTTCTCTGCTTTGTCCAGACCTACTATGTTTTCCTGTTCTTGGTTCGCCTACCTCAGAATTTTAGTCTTAAAACCTCTAAATTTCTCAACCCAAACACAAAAACAACAATCCTAATTGATGTTCTAACATGTATAAAAATATGGGACCTTTTAATTTAATTAATCCAACAATAATAATTAATCTCATAATTATTTAATTTCATAAAAATATGGGGTGTTACACTTATCTTTCCATTTATTTTACAGACTCTACATAAATTACATGACTCCCATTGTTGATCGAAACAAATGCCAATGTTTAGTCTCGCTTTGGACACAAATGCCCCATGAATCTGCAACTGCAATTTTCCATTATAAAGGTCTGCAAAATCTTTAGGACGATTGAATTTAAGGGATATTTTGGAGGCTCTTATCATCTCCGACAAGATAATCAGCAGATCTAAGGGCTTTTGATTTGTGAGTAGTTAACCCTCTTCTCAACCCATGTGTACTCGATCTTTATTTTGTACCTTTTGCTAATGTGCACTGGGGGTGTTTGCAGGTGACATTTAAGGAAGCCGAGGCTACTAAAAATGCGTGTGAGGATGCCACGCCGGTGATCAACAGTCGCCGAGTTAATTGTAACTTAGCCCGCTTTGTGCGTGGCGTACCATATCACAGTCTACTATTCCTCCTCTCCCTGGTATCTATGTTTGTCCGTTTAATTTAGATTCATGCCACTTATCCAAGTCTAAAAATAAATTGGTGATGTACCACGATATATATTTGTTATAATACACAAATTAGTATCAAACAAATGGGAACCACACTCATACTTAAAAGGTATTATTTTGTTTTTTGTGTGTGAATCTATTTTTTTTAATTACATTATTATTTTTGAGTCTGTTCTATTATTGATTTATTGTGTACTTTTGAGTGTAGGTTGATGATCCAAAGTTCACCAATGTTATTTTTCATAGACCAATTGACCTTGATGCCGAGGCACCTACATCACCACAGAAAAAAGGAAAAAGTCCTCTACGGTATGGGATCATTTCACTAAAAACTTCTCTACTTTTGATTACGTGGTCGAATATACTTTTATATCCGTATGCTTATGGGTGTTAGTTGTTTGTTGTTCGTTTTGCTATATTTTATGGGTATTATTAAATATTTTATATAGGTATGGTTAAATTTAAAGTGTTGTTTTTAGTTAAAAAAAATGAGTTGTTTTTAGGACAAATTAATGTGTTTTTTGTAAATGCTTTTTTTTAAAAAAAAGAAAAGGGTTGTTTTAAAAAAACATGTTGTTTTTAATATAAAAAAAATGTGTTTTTTTCTAGGACTGTTTAATGTGTTTTTTTTAACTGTTGTTTTTAAAGAAAATTGCTGTTTTAAAAAATAAGGTGTTGTTTTTAAATAAAAAAAATGTGTTGATTTATTTGGTTATGGGCCGAATAGGACCGAGATCGAACATGAACCGTTTATTTATGCATATAATGTAATGATGACTAACATGAGTGATTATATATGTTGTAATTACACTTAGATTTGGATCAAATAATAACATTACATGGATTAAAGAGAATTTGAATTGTCAAAAATAGAAAATAGGTGTGCTTGAATTTGGAATGCGTCTATGAGTTATTTCACACACATGCGCATACATATATACAGTTCGTGTTAGGTGTGGATCATATGCCAACTAATTTTTCTAACATAATAAAAATTTAATTATTTTCATGATTTTTTGATAGGATCTTGACAGTGAGAATATTATTTATAAAAAATCAATTCAAATATGAGTGAGATTATCATGAAAATGGGCAAAAAATATTAGAAATTTGTACATTTCATTTTATTAATACAGTAAAATAATATAAAAATTAATATTTTTTTTATGATTTTTATAGTGAGACTATAATTTTTTTTATCAAAACATTCAATTAACAATATTTGTAACATACATTTCTGTTTGTTTATCGCGTGGAGTACATGCTAATTATTATTCTATTAGTGTATTCTGGCCGGATTGTATTCCCTTTTTTAGTTTTCAAAAATCCAGGCATTCGTATAGTATCACGCAAGATTTGTATATGTTATTCCTAGATGATGTATTCCTTTCATATTTTGAGGTGGTAAGTACTAGAGGCCGAACATAATAGACGATTACACTTAGTTAGTACCTCAGTCGAGTCATCTTATTTCTAAATTACATAGTACGTAGTAGCTTTTGGTGGGGAAGTTGTACAGATTAGTGGCCCGCAAGTTGTACTGACTTATATTAAAATTTTTGAACTAATGTAATAATAAAATTAATGATAAATGATTTGACACGAGATATGTTGATATAACATTTATTCCGATGTGTTATGTGATGAATGGAAGCATTTAAAGTTGGTGACAACAGATGTATGTGTGTGCTCTGCCTATGAATTTGTGTGTGCATTGATACATACCATAAATTACAAATATGGGCATATTCAGACGAGGGTATGTGGTAGGTGCTATTTGGGATTTGAAGTTTTTTTTCATTTCCTCAAATGTAATTCAGCTGAACCATTATTGTTATTTGTAACTTTAATTTATTTCCATTCGGGTTTTATTGCCCAATGATTTAAAACTCGAGTGAAATGTGATGTCCTTTTTAGACATTTTGATACCTTTACTATTGAATGATTGAATACATTTTTCAATATTTTGATTCAGGTTACTCTATTTCAATTGGCTACAATTAGTACTGTTAAGATTGAACGATGAAATCCTATAACAACCATGTAAAAAAATGTACACATGTGCACGTAATTTTGATTGAATCGGGAAATAAAGTGATTTAAATAAATATTAATTAGAGAGTAAAATGATTAATATTTATGTATATTTATATTTACTTGTGTGATAAGTGAGTCAAAGCGATGGGTTTATCGGTATGTTATTCAAGACATGCGGATAGAGTCGTGTCAGTCATGAGATGGAATTTGATGTTAGATAACTTGGATGAAATTTTAAGTTCACAAATGGTCTGAAATGGGCTGAGATAGTTCGAAATAGGTTACTGGGGGTTACAATTGGGCTCCGGGAGATTTTTAGGCTAAACGGGTGTCGTAGAAAGTCATTCGGGTCATTTTACATGTGGGGCTGACTTAATTTCGAGATTTGTGTGTGTTAGGTTTATATTTAAGTAAGGTGGATAGAATTGGCAGCTATCCATCCACAAGGCTTGGGTTGAAGATCATTATCAATAGAGGAATTCAAGAAGAAAAATACCAAAAATCCATCACTCTCAAGGCAAGTATTTAAGTTGCTTTAATGATATTATGTAGTTTTAAATATTCATGCAAATTGGTGTAGGAAAATACAATTTATGGGCTGAGAGAACCATGGAAAATTGAATTCTGAATAAAGTAATTATTAGAAGATGAACCTAATTACGATAGTATGACAAATTTTACCTGATTCAAATGAAAAAAGATAAGTTCTTAACTAATCTAAGAAAGGAAAGATGGAATCTTGAGATTAGGGTTTTAACCATGCATGGATCTTAATATAAATTCATTGATCTTTTGAATTAGATGTTATTCGGGATAAATTTCAAGTAGAAACTTGTTGGGTTATGTATGTGGTTAGATTAGAATTAATATTTGGGGTTTTGATGAAGGCTGGAACCATTTCGGATGAAGGGAAAAGACAAAATCTTATCAAAAGTTCGTCTTGGCAACCTAACAAACCGAATCGATTCGCTAGGTTTTGAGATAGAAATAAGTTTTTTTGGAACTGCCATTTTAAAATGAAGAGGTTACTCATTGTTATAGTTGGATGTGAAAGGCATCTATTATTCAAAACGAATCGCGTAATCTCACCATTGAATGTGTATTCCTGAATAATCTCATTTTTAAATCATTCAACCATTTCATTTTACTAAGTTCAATGTTAAAGAGATTAATAAACATTTATATCTTTTGATGTGGTCCCCTAGCAAACTGATTTGGTTTCACTGGTTGGCCTCCCTTTCCTTGCACTGTTTTTTTGTACTGTTTGAGGATCCAACATGGCATCTTGGGTCCGAGGATGGATTTAGAGTTCTAGAAATTTAGAAGGAGGGTTAGAACGAGTTGTAGGCTAACCAGGGATGGATTCTGGGTAAGGAATTGAATGAATAAGTGAGTGAACGAACTCGGGTGAAATCAAGAAATCGGGTTAGGATTTGAGGAATAATTAAGCTAGTGCTTGGATAGAATGGCATGTCATCCAGAAGTATAAATTTAGAGAGTTAGACATTAAGTAAGTGAATACTTAGTTAATATTGGGTAGTCGGGATAGACTTTGGGATTTGGTAGGCTAGTGCTACAAGATAGATTACGCACGTAGCCGACACACAAACACACACACGTGCGCATATGTATATATACATATCGAGTGAAATCAGTATATATACATATATCTATCTGTGATTGACATTATGTGAACATACTTACTCTAATATGCTATCGTTGGAGGTTGTGAGTAATGGGCGGTTCACCCTGGCATTGACTAACAGGTGTTGGATTGTTCCCCAGGTGATAGTACCGTTGCATAACCATTATTCGTATGTGAGGATAGGTGAGTTTCGAGTTAAGTTGGGGTAATATGGTATGGTAATGATCCACAGATGTATGTTTATGACCGCTTCCATTATGTGTTTATGATTTGGGATCGGTGGTGAGATTCTGACAATGCGGCCCAAGAGTACTACCTTATGTACCTGGAGCTTGATAGAATACTAGGAATGCATCCGGTAGGTCCATCTCGAGGATGCTAAGTATATATGTATTGATGCAAGAGCATCTGGAATGATGAAGGAACATAATCCAATCTAAGTGGGTCGAGGCTGGCTCATGGGGCGGACTCACCCTTTGTTATGTAAATAAAGTTGTGCCATTACTATCAGCTATAACTCTTGGCACATTGTTTAGGGCTTGTTCACATCATTTGGTATCAGAGCGAGGTCATGAATTCGAGTCATACGGAGTAGCAACCTATTTTTGTCGGAATTGATGGAGGAGCATCTGGAATGATGCAGGTGCATACTCTAACCTAAGTAGATCGAGGCTGGATGAAGCTCTCTAGGATTGGGCACATGGAGTGAACTCACCCTTTATATATGTGAATAACGTTATGCCATTACTATCGGCTATAACTCTTGATACAATGGTTAGAGCTTGTTCACATCATGTATAAAGAGTGATATATGTATAAGTGTACGTAAATGATTGCGTGAATACCAAATTATAACTAGTGTATAATTACATTGCTTAAATAGAAGTATGAATACAATTGAGAAATGCTAATCTATAGCTTGTGTGTTAACTACGTGATAAATAAAGTAAAGTAACATACAGGTTGTACGAATGGGCTAGAAGTCTAGTGGATTAATCTATGCTAAGGATGGTTAGACTAGTTAGGAGAGGTAGCATAACTAGGCAAATAAAATAAATGCATTAGGTGTGTGCATTATATATGATGGGTGAGGATAATCTCATCTGAGTGTGATACTAGATGAATATGAATCTTTCTTTTGCTTATTTATTATTGCATTTAAATACTTGCAACTGTTTTTCAAATGTTTTGGGCGCTGACCCGTATCAAAAATATTTTCAAAACCTTTTAGGTGCTCGGCCACAAGCTCGCTAATGATAGCTTTTCATTCCATTCAGACGATGCTAGAGTAGCTGTGGATGCATGTAGGATTTGATTAGATGCCTCCTTCCATTCTATCTAGTTAGGATGTTATTTCAATATATTTTTTGGACATGTCTCCAGACGTTAGACAATTTTATTATGAGACTTTATTTATAGTACTTTGTTTAAACATTTGGATTATTGTGTTTGGGATGCCTATTGTTTATTCGGCTTATAATTTATGCTATCAGTATTCTAATGTTTCAGTCATTGTGAATCTTTATATCTATACTATTTAATGATGTTATATATGAATGTCAATAAGATTTAAAATTTAACACCGCACTTAATATGTTATTAATTAATTTATTAGTTGTGACATCGTGTTTAATTAAATACCGGGTAGCTACTCCTTTATTAAATTAATACAGAATATCAAGTTGGTTCAATCTTAGCATCACTGTCGAAAACATTTAGTTAATTACTAGCCACCTAATATTTAAAATAGAGAGATGCCAAATTTTATTAATTAAGTTAACCATTAACCAAGTAATTAAATCATCATCCATCAATCGCATAAACAATCTCATATGAGTAACCAACGAAAAGAAATAAACTAAGTCTGGAGTAAACAATCCAATAATAATAATGCCAGAGTAAATGAAATCCCGACACAAGAGTCTGATTAAACCAACATCTGAAATAATGAAAGTCTGCAACTACAATCTTTAGATAAGAATTGGGCACCATGCCCTAACTGATATGAATTACCCTGAAGGAATCAAGAATAAATGTGGTGCGTCTAATACCGAGATCCTATAGCTTCCACATCAACTACAACACGTCATCAGAATGGAACTCCTTCGCTTGGCGTCCCTGTGGCTGGGTGCCTAAAAATGTTTTTACAATACGAAATTGATTTGGAGGAAAACGGGTCAGAGCCCGAGGTGAAAATAGTTTAAAAGTTTAGCAAGTGTTAAAATTACAATTAAACAACACATATTATAAACATGTTAGTTGCGTACTCTCACGTGAGTTTCTCACCTCTCAACTAATGTGCACGCCTAACGTATTCCCTTAACCCATTCTAGTTATGTCGTTATCTAACTAGTTTGTACCACTCCTGCTTTCTCATTCTAACATAGGGTATCCACTCGTAACACCCAAACAAGTCATATTCATAACTCATATTCACATTCATTAAATTTCTTATCTCAAGTGTTAATTAAATTCTCACATTCTTAGCCCATTCAAATAGATTAGTTATTCACATCTACTAAGCGACAGTGAACCAATCACAAGTATATATATAAATAGCTCTCACTACATATATACATATAAGGCACCCCCAGGCTAAGTTGCGGTGTGCGCATACTATACTGTTAGATCTATGTACATCACGTACGTAAGGATGACGTGTTCCGAATCACTCAGGAATTGTCTCAATACAAATCACACATATTGGTGGTGAACGTAGTTCACATACCCATAGATCATGTACATACCTACACTCCCATGGCCAGTTGACTTATCAACTCACAATTAAGTCATTCACAGTCCTATGTCCTTAAGGTACCAATCTAAATCCCCCTCGAAGACACATAAAGATAAGATGGCTCTTTTTCGAAAACCTACCTCCCGTGATAGCAAGTATGGTAGGTATGTCATGCATATGCGAAATCCATACACTAGGCATTCACACAACCTAAGTAATCATATTTCAATATAGGTATTCACACATTCCATAAAGTAAGTCTCGTACGTAGTAAGTCCATCCCGAACATCATACGTAATATATACTTAGCTTGATAACTCCCTTGACGTATCAATTTTAAGTACTTAAACCTATCCCAAAAGGTTATTAGGTTTCCTATTAGTTTCTAATGTTATCTCAGTAACTTAAAGTCCCTACGTTACTGTTCTTATCCTTACATCATCACTCATTCCCATTATAGTTTCAATCCGGATGATTTCTAACCATACCTCACTCGGTAAACCCTCGTAAGCAATAGCATTCAATTCCATAAGGTAAATCATTTTTTCGAGCATCAACTAAGACCCTACTGACCTTAACTAAGTCTCACAATATCAAATTAATCATCCTAAGAATCATCGTCGGCCTTGGGATTTTCATTAAACTTTAAGGGAAAACAATTGTCAAAAATCAGAAGAGGTGGATCGATCGAAGAAAAGGATCGATCGATCGATCAAGCAGATATTTGCCCAGATCATCTTAAACAGTTGCAGGTTTCTTCCTTTTTACACCTCAAATTCTTCATTACAACGTCCCAAACTCCCAAGAAAATTCACTGCTCATCCTATTAATATATTAGCATAATCTTTAACGTTGTAGAATCATTAAATCATCATGGATCATCATTTTCTTGGATCAAAACACCCAATTTTCATAAAAACCCAATTTCTTCTATTTCCTTCAAGATCTTCATTAAACTCAACATAAATTCACATTTTCCTACGCATGGATCATGGTTTCAAAACTAGTAGATGCCCATAAGTTTATCTACATGAAGTGTTGATGTAAAAAATTAGATTGTTTCTAATTATTTAATCACAGATAAATTTAAATAAGACAAAGAATTTTTAAAGTGGTTCAGCCTTATAAGAATGGCCTACGTCCACTGTTTCTGTTATTGCTGAATGTTTGGGAATTCTCGATTACAGGTTTGATCAAGAAATTTCGGTCCCTCTCAAATGAGGATTATACAATGTATTTATAGCCCAAGGGCTGTACATGTGAAAGGGTAAATAATTAATGCCCCTTGTACGATAATGATATGCATTCAATGGATAATCGAACTGTTGGTTATCCGACAATTAATGCTATGGTCGAGATGCAGCTCGAACCGCCTTAGTTGAGTTCCTCGGAGCAATGAAGTTCCTCGGAGTACACCTGTTACTCGGCGTGTCTAAGTTGATCGGGGAAGTAGAGTTCTTTATTGCTAAAGTAATTATAGAAATGTTTGTATATGCCATGTAAACTGACACGTGTCTTCCTGTGATTCATCCACGTCAGCATGTCAATTTTGGTATCAATAGAAGCCCCCAATGTTTCATAGTTCGAAATTTGAGGAGTATGGAACATTCTTTCTCGGAATATGGCAATTTTAAATGATCCTCCTGATTTTTAGGAGCATTTCCTTCGTATTTATTTTTCCTTCCAAATTCGCAGAATCAGCCTTTTTGAATTTTTATAACTGCTTCGATCTTCGCGCACTTTTTGTCCTTTTAGCCACCGGTAGCATAATCGTTTCTTTTTGTAATCATTTCCTTTACCGTTTCCCGAGGCAAAGTATTTAAGCGTCGCAGACAATCCCATCGTCTTCTACTTTTTCAAATTTCTGTCTTTGAGTTTTCCATTGTCTCTCTCTCTCTTGTACGTTCATCTTTTCCATCGTTCGTTGTCAACATACATTTTATCCCGGTAAATGGGGTTGTTTACTGAAGTGAATCAGGGTGGTTAAATTGATTTTCGAGCAAAGAGAGATAGCTCGGGGTTTATTTTGCGCAAGGACTAGTGATGGTAAGGGCGCGGTATTTTACGCTGTCTTTGGTAGCATAAGGGTAAGCGTATATACTTTTGCGTTGAGAGACAAGTATTTTTGGGGAGAGGTTTGAACGTTAGCACATGGGTTGGGTACCCGGGCGGTAGATATATAGGTATATATATATACTTTTTTCTGTAAGATCTTCTTCCTTCTTCCTTCTTCTTCATTTCTTTTATTCATCATGGTTTATCTTGTTGAATCTCTTGATAAATTTCGTTCTGGTTTTTCTATCCCTTCTTGGGTAATTCTGGAGGAACTTTCTGAGCCTTCAGATTATTTCCAATTGGCTGAGGTACATTGGTTCCCCAGCCTCTTTATTGCTGAGTGTGGGTTTTCTTTTCCACCAAATCCTTTATGTTTAGAATTATGTCAATACTTTGATGTTGTTCCTGCAAAAATAGCCCCCAACACATGGAGAATAGTTAATGGGATGCATAGGCTCAATCAAATTCATGGAACTCGCATAGGGATCCAGAAATCATGTTCTGTTATAGATGGGCAGTTGGGGATAATACTTTTTATTTAAAAACTAGATTTTTGAATAGGGCTTTAGTAGTCAATCTCCCAGATGCCAATAGGGACTATTTCGAACATGGGGGTTGTTATTAAAAATTGGCAACATGCTCCTTTAATTGGAGATGCAGTATATCAGGGTCCCAGATGCCCTCCCGATGGCAATGGGATAGGTTATTTTGATTTTATTTTGTGTTTGAAATTATACTTTCATTGTGTTTGATAAAATGTGTGACTGATATTTCAATGTGTATTTGTTTGCAGTTGATAGTAAGAGAAAAGCTCCAAAGGAAACAGAAGTAAACATAAAACACTTGAAACTTATCTGGAGCTTGAATCAGATAGTTGCAGACGAGCATATTAGGTCTGCCTCATACTTGCTGTAGTATAAGAGCTATACATCTTCTTTTACTGCTCGTCCGGTGATTAGTGATATTGAATCGGTGCCAGTTCCTGAAGATTCTTCTCCTGAATCTCACATTCCCCTGAGTAAAAAGATGGGTAAAAGAAGAGTTCCTGCTATCTTTGAGACATCAGCCTCTGCTGGAGAGGCAAAAAGAAATAAGCCTGATGTCCCAGAGGGGACAAAGAAAACAGATGCTGCTCCTTCTGTTGCAACCAAGAAGGCTGTTGAGAAGCCCCCAGTGGCTCCGAGCAAGAATGATGCTCCTAAGGAAGTGATTACCATTTCCCCGACCAAGAGTTCTTCCTTGGTCGAAACTATTCCTGTGCCCCCGAGGAGGCTGAAGAAAAGCTCCTCGGTCAATTTGGCTGAACCCATTTCCCAGCCCCTAGTTAGTGGTACTGGTGTTCCTACCATTGTTCCCCCGAGCTCTGTTATGAGCTCGGTGAAGACTTGGATCATCCCCGAGATCCAAGGACTTGAAGAAAACCTTTCTCGGGATATGCTCACCTCTTTGGCTACTCGTCATATTGCTTCAGTAAGTTTTTCTTGTTTTGAATCTTTTTATCTTTCCTTTGTTATGTCTGTCCCTGTATTGACTTGTAGTTATTTCCTTTTTCCAGTTGGTGAGTTGTTTTAATACAATTGTGAAGAAAGACGAAGCAATCAGGGCTTCTAGCTCCTCATCTGGTGTGGAGGAAGCTTTATTGGGTTTGACCCAATCTTTGAAGGACTCCCGTCAGAAATATGACGAGGACAAAGCTGCCTGGGAGAAGAAACTCTCCTCGTTCGAGGAAGAGAAGGCTCAGATGGTTGAAGTCTCCAAAGGGTTGGAGAATAAAGTAAAGGTTTTAGAAGAGAAGAATAAGGAGATTAACAAGAAGCTCAAAAATACTGAAGAACTTGAGGGAAAGCTCAAAGTTGCTGAGGAGGAATTAACCCAGCTCCGAGAAGTAAGTCGGCAGAAAGAGGAGGCTGAGAGGAAGATGAAATCTGCCGATGAACTTCTGTCCGAGAAGCTCTCCTCGAAAAAAGTGAAAAGAAAATTAGCTGTGAAGAAGTCCTTCAGCGTTGGCTGGGACAAGGGATGGAATAAGGGAGTTGCTGCAATGATGTCGCAGGTAGAGTATGGCAGTCTCAAGTACTTCAGAGATGGCTGGGTTGCTAGTCTACAAGAATTGAAGGTTGATGAGGGTTCTGACCTATTTCAACAACATATTCCTGGTCCCCCTCCAACTCTCGAGGATGAAGAAGAGGACGAAGCTGCCTCCGAGGAGTCCTCCATAGTTGTGGGCGATCAAATCCCTGCCCCACAAGTTATCCAGCCAACCAACGAGCAGCTTCCACTTCTGCCTGCCCCATCCGAGCAACCTCCTACACTTGCCGAGCAACTTTCTATTCCTGCCGAGCAACCTAGCTCCTCGTCCCAGGCTCCCGAGAAAGTTTTGGGAGACAAGGAAAAGGTGTAAAGTTGTTCGGTACTTTATCTTTGTTTCATTTTCTTTTGGCACATGTAACTTTGAACTTTGTACTCCTTTTTCCATGATGTAATAAAACTTATTTTTTTGGTCATACATGTTGTTGATTCTTTCTTTCATACTCTGTTTACATTCTTATTAATTCTTGCCTTCTCCTCTTTTACTAGTTTGTGGCCAGAATGGAATTGTTGTCTGCTCATGACACAAAACTGCTGAGACAATACAATGAATATTTTAAAGCTGGTCACACTGATTTGGATGAATCACAAATCGTAGACATTCTCAGCCAAGATGCTTCAGAGCAGGCAATTGAGGCTTATCAATATTTGAAGTGTCTGCTTGATCGTGTCGTAGCCAATAATGTGGCTTATTATGAAATGATTGAAGACTTACAAGGCACTCTTGATGAACTTCAGCAGCAATACAAAGAATCTTCAGCTCTCTTGCATGAGGGGTATGAAAAGAAATATCAACAACTCAGTGTTGACAAGGGCCATGACAAAATGTTTGCTGCTTACAAAGTGAGAGAGAGAACTTTGAGAACAGAGGTCAAGGAACACAGGCAGATAGCTGAGCTGCTGGAGCAAGAGAACAATAATCTGCAAAAGGAATTAGCTCAGTTGAAGTCTGTTGTCTCCTCCTCAAATGCCTTGGTCCCTGTGACTGACGAGGGATTCTCCTTCTTGGAAGTTGAAAACGCTAAATTACGAGAAGAATTGGAGACTTTGAGAAGAGCTGGTCCTTCTACTCCTGCTCGGGGACGAGCAAGAGCTGCTCTGAGGGTTGTCGAGGAACAGGGTACTCCACCTGCTCGGGGATGACCAAGAGTTCTTCGGCCTACTATTGAAGAAGCTCAAACTCAATCAGCGTTGGAAAACCAAGCATTCCAGTAACGTTGATGGCAAAAAATCAAGCCTTGTCTGAAATGTCCAAGAAAATCCAGAGTTTGGACGAGCAACTTGCTGCGCAGAAGTCTTCTTTGGAGACCAAGGAATTTTTTGCCAGAAGTCTTCACGAACAATTAGAAAGATTAACTTATCAATTCCATAAGCAACCTCGAGAATTTTGGATGGCAGGCTACAACGAAGCCCTTTACCATTTGGATGCTCGTATTGAAAATGCTAATAATGAAGGCTACAAGCAGGGGTGGTTGAACGCTCTGGGTGTACTGCAATTGGAGAAAGGTCACTATTTATGGGATTACCATAATCCTGGACTACTCGATCTACCAGTTCCACCTTACAAGCTGGACATGAGCTGGATCCCTGCTCGGGCCATTCCTCGGTGCTTGATTTCCAAGTATCTCGGTGATTATAATCTCCATTCAAATGCAGAGTTATCTCGTCCCGAGAACCTGATAGATAGACCATCTGTAATGAATATCAGAATGCTTCAAGACCCTAACATCATCAACTCTCCCCTTTCCTTGGAGGATCCTCCTGATGGCGAGGAACCTGTTTCAAAAGCACAAGGAAAGAAACCAATAGAATAGGGCTCTTGATGTAATGGTTATTTATACATTTCATAATCAATGTACTTTATTCTTGGATTTAATGAAAGACATATATTTTGTTTGCAAATGTTGATTGTCATTGCCTTGTAGTTATAAAACACTTTTCACTTGTGTATGTATATCTGTTAAAAAGATAACAACATTATGTATCTTGTCGACCAACTGTAGTTGATTCAAACTTGTTGTCGACTAGCTTAAATTTGTAGTAATCATTTGGCTGACCCAAAAATAATGATGTTTTGCTTCTCGATCAATTAGAAAATCACAAGTAATTTAAATTGGTCTTCTACTACATTGGTAAAATGTTTCCGACCAGCAATGATCTACATCTTTTGATTCTCGACCAATATAAATTGGTGAATTTTTCTTTCCCAACCAACTTTGGAATTTTTTGAAAAATATTTTTTTCTTCCTAACCAACCTTAGTTGGCATTTTAGGAATATTTTTGCTTCCCAACCAAACCGAGTTGGCATTTTTAGGAGTATTTTTGCCTCCTAACCAAACCGAGTTGGCATTTTTAGGAGTATGATTTCCTAACCAACCGGAGTTGGCATTTTTAGGAATGTCGTTCCCTAACCAAACCGAGTTGGCATTTTTAGGGATATTTTTGCCTACTAACCAAACCGAGTTGGCATTTTTAGGAGTATGATTTCCTAACCAACCGGAGTTGGCATTTTTAGGAATTTTGTTCCCTAACCAAACCGAGTTGGCATTTTTAGGGATATTTTTGCCTCCTAACCAACCGAAGTTGGCATTTTTAGGAGTATGGTTTCCTAACCAACCGAAGTTGGCATTTTTAGGAATGTCGTTCCCTAACCAAACCGAGTTGGCATTTTTAGGGATATTTTTGCCTCCTAACCAACCGAAGTTGGCATTTTTAGGAGCATGGTTTCCTAACCAACCGAAGTTGGCATTTTTAGGAATGTCGTTCCCTAACCAAACCGAGTTGGCATTTTTAGGGATATTTTGTTGTTGCTGAGCAGTGTAGTGTATAACACTAGTATTCCCCGAAAATTTTTTAATAAAAGGAGAGAAGATGGCA
The DNA here is from genome assembly GCA_949130495.1 of Sambucus nigra. Taxonomy (NCBI): domain Eukaryota; kingdom Viridiplantae; phylum Streptophyta; class Magnoliopsida; order Dipsacales; family Adoxaceae; genus Sambucus; species Sambucus nigra. Next base: position 41,976,975 of record OX422216.1, on the reverse strand, counting down.
AAATATCTTCATTTTATTCATACTGATGGATCTGCTTTACATAAGATTTTACATCACTGATAGTACTTGCGCAGGTGTTCAGCATTCCATGCATTCTTACACTCTTCCCCTTCTAAAGTTGCTATTCGGTAAGTTCCTGGTCGAACAACTTCTGTAACTCGGTATGGTCCATGCCAGTTTGCCTCTAATTTGTTGTGCTTCTAAATGACTTTCTTTAGCACATAATCTCCTTCTTTTAGATCGCACTTCTTCACCCGCTTATTGTAGAACAGAGCTGTTCGTTGTTGGTAAGCAGCATTCCTGATGGCTGCCTCTTCTCTAACTTCCTCGAGCATGTCCAAATCTAATCTTCTCATCAAGTCACTGACTGGGGAGTTGAAATTCAGTACTCTGTGTGTTGGGAGACCCAACTCGACAGGTATTACAGCCTCACTTTCAAATGCCAACATATATGGGGATTCTCCAGTTGCTGCTCGGGGAGTAGTACAGTAAGCCCACAGTACTAACTGTAACTCGTTGATCCAATTTGCTTTTGCCTCACTGAGTCTTTTCTTCAATCCATTTAGCAGTGTCTTGTTCGTCACTTCAGCCTGTCCATTGCTTTGGGGATGACCTGGTGCTGAGTGGAGCTTCAAAATGTTGGACTGATGGCAATAGACGGCGAATTCCTCATTATCAAATTGCGTTCCATGGTCGGTGATGAATGCATGAGGAAGACCATACCTACAAATGATATTTTTCCAGACAAATTGATATACCTTCTCGTAAGTCATGTCGACAAGAGGCTCAGCTTCTACCCATTTGGTAAAATAATCCACTGCGACGATAAGGTATTTGAACCTTCCCCTGGTCGTTGGCAGTGGCCCGACCAAATCTATCCCCCACATGGCGAATGACCAAGGTGAAGTGATAGTTGTCAATAATGCTTGTGGAGTTCTTCGGATGGAGGAAAAGTGCTGGCACTTGTCACATTTCTTGGCATAGGCTATACAATCAGCCCTCATCGTTGGCCAGTAATATCCCTGCGTCATTACCCTTTGCAAAAGAGTCCGACCTGCTACATGGGCTCCACATGACCCTTTATGGATCTCTTCAATCAATTCTTTCACCTCGGAGGGATGTACACATCTTTGCAAACCTGCCATAATTCCTCGTCTGTACAGAACACCATTAGTTAATACATACCGAGCAGCTTTAAATTTCAATTTCTTGGCTGCGAGCTTATCCATTGGTAATTCTCCCTCCTCGATATACGCCCTTATGGGATCCATCCAAAATGGTCCTAAGTTAAGGGTGATAAAATTCATCATCAGGTCTTCATCTATGCTTCGACTAGCTAACACTTCAATTGGTATTGTTCTTCGTAACTCGGTACGAGTAGCTGATGCTAATCGGGCTAAGGCGTCTGCTCTCTCATTCTCCATTCTTGGTATTCTGATCAGCTGAACGGCAATAAATTCTGATACCAACTCCATCACCTTTGCATGATACTTAATCATTAATTCTCCTTTGGCTGCATATGTTCCCAACATCTGATTCACAATTAATTGAGAATCACTGAAGACTATAATCTGTTGCGCCTCCATAGTTTTTGCCAAATTAAGACCTGCTATCATGACCTCATACTCAGCCTCATTATTTGAAGCTTTGAATTGGAATCGTAGTGCATATTCCATGTCGACTTTGTCCGGGCTGTTCAAAATGATCCCTGCCCCACAGCCTGTAGTACAAGATGAGCCATCTACATACAACTTCCATATAGGCTACTCGTCTTCTAATTTCTGGTCTGACAGAGTTCCTCGGTGAAATATTTATTGCTTCTTTTCACCATCCCCTGATTTTTCTTGTTCTTCGTCGACCATCTTTTCTTGCCCTTTTACCAACCTAAGTTGGTCTGAGCTCGAATTTGATGATCCTGTCACATCCACTTACCCTTTTACCAACCTAAGTTGGTCTGAGCCAGTGTTTGTTGATCCTGTAACATCCACAGGTTGATCAGCGAGCTGCTTTTGCTCCCCGGGGGTATCAGGATAGGTGAATTCTGCTATGAAATCTGCTATTGCTTTCCCTTTAAGCAATGACATGGGTTCATAAATTATTTCATATTCATCGAGCTTTATTGCCCAGTACATCAATCTTCCTAATTTTTTTGGTTTATGAAGGGCTTGTCTCAATGGCATGTCGGTATATACAACTATAGTATGGGCCTGGAAATATGGCCTCATTCTCCTACTCGCCTTAATTAGCGCCAATGCCAATTTTTCCAATTTTGGATACCTGATCTCTGCTCCTCGGAAGGACTTACTTGTGTAATAAATTGGCTTTTGTACTCCATTCTCCATTTTGATCAATGCTGAGCTAATCGCATTCTCTGATACTGCCAGATACAAGTACAATTTTTCTCCCATCACTGGCCTGGATAACAGCGGAGGTGCTCCCAGATACTTTTTCAAGTCTTGAAAGGCCTTCTCACATTCATCATTCCACTCGAAAGTTTTTCGGAGTGTTTTAAAGAACGGGAGACATCTATCAGTTGCTCGCGATACAAATATGTTGAGCGCTGCTACTCGTCCTGTAAGACTTTGCACTTCTTTCTTCGTCGTTGGAGATCGTAGCCCTAATAGAGCTTTGATATTTTCTGGATTTGCTTCAATGCCTCGTTGATTGACGATGTACCAGAGAAACATTCCTTCTCGTACTCCAAATATGCACTTCGTCGGGTTCAACTTCATTTGGTATTTGTCTAGTTGATCAAAGGTCTGACCTAAGTTAACTAGATGATCAACAGCTTTTTTACGCTTTATCAGCATATCATCGACATAGACTTCCATATTGTAACTGATTTGTTCGGTAAAGACCTTGTTCATCAGCCGCTGATATGTCGCTCCTGCATTTTTCAAACCAAAAGGCATAACATTATAACAATAATTTCCCCTAGGGGTAATAAAAGAAGTACTCTCCCTGTCTTCAGGTTTCATTTTGATCTGGTTATAACCAGAATAAGCATCCATGAAGCTGAGCAGCTCGTGTCCCGAGGTAGCATCCACCAGTTGATCAATTCGGGGCAATGGAAAGTGATCCTTTGGGCATGCTTTGTTGAGATCGGTGAAATCAACACACATCCTCCATTTATTGTTTTTCTTCTTTACCATCACCACATTTGCTAACCAGTCTGGATATTTAACATCTTCGATGAATCGAGCTTTTTGGAGTTTCTCGACCTCCTCTTGTATAGCTTGATTCTTCTCGGGACTGAATACTCTTCTTCTCTGCTTTACTGGCTTGATCTCCTTATTCACGTTGAGCTCATGACATAAGAAGTTTGGGTCTATCCCTGGAATATCTTCATGACTCCATGCAAAAGTTTTCCTTCTGCTTCTTAGGAAAGTTATCAACTCCTATTTTATTGATGCATCCAACGACGAACCTATTTGAGTTGTTCGTTCAGGGTGCTCGTCGTTCAGAATGACATTTTCTGTAGCTTCCACCACCTGACCTTTTACATGTTGAGATTCATCTCTAGGATCCAATGTTTCAATTTCCGTGCCTTCATCCACTTGATATGTAGTAGTCTTTTTCCTCGACTCCTCTAGTTCCTCTTGTTCGGCAGATGAATAATAGCATTCCCAAGTTACTTTTTGATCACCTTTCACCACTCCTACTCCAAAGTTTGTTGGAAATTTTAAGCACTGATGTACTGTAGATGGGACTGCTTCGAACTTCTTCAATCCTACCCTTCCCATGATGATGTTATAGGCTGACTGAACATTCTTATACATCACGAAGAAGCGTATTCTTTCTGTTCGACAAGAAGGCCATGTACCAATGAATATATCCAACTTGATCGTCCCAAGTGGAAAAACTTTCTCGCCAACAAAACCAAGGAGAGGTCTGTGATAAGGCTCCAGTTGAGATAACTTTAAGTTTAAACTGTCGAAGCACGAGTAGAACATGATGTCTGCCGAGCTACCATTATCTACCAGAACTCTCGAAATCATCACTTCTTTCATTCTCATTTTGATTACCAGTGGGTCATCATGAGGATATAGGACACCTGCAAGGTCGTTCTTTAAAAAACCAATAACCAACTTCTCTTTGTTTACCTTTCTCGGGCGATCTTCCTCGGCTAGATTTATTCGTTGAATATATGAGCAAGCTTGAGCCTCACAGAGGTAAGCCTTTCTTTCTGCAGTAAGATCTCCTCCACCTGCATCTCCACCTGTAATAACATTACAATCAAATGACCCAAAACGTATTGAAAATACCCCGCGTTCCGGTTGCCTTGGACTTTTGGGAAGATCGGGGTCATCTTCTGTATCATCTTCATGATCTCTTTTCCCGTTCTCCTCTGCCCGATGAGGAGATCTAGACCTCTCTCTTGTTCGGTCGTCGTTTCCTCTTTCATTTCTACGATCGACATACTTTGACAGTTTTTCTCGTCTAATGAGTGTTTCGATCTCATTCTGGAGTGCTATGCAATTTTTAGTCATATGGCCATGATCTTTGTGAAACTCGCAATATTTTTCCCTATTCCTTCTGTCAGGGTCTGCCTTCATTTTCTTTGGCCATTTTAACTCCTCGTTATTCTTGATTTCTTCCAAGACGTGGTTGATACCCATATTCAAAGGAGTATAATTATCAAACTTCTTCAAGACTTCCCATGACGACCTATTTTTAGATTGTTTGTCACCACCATTGCCCTTATGCTCTTTCTTCTTAGCTTTGTCGACTTCCACCTTGGCTTCTTTATCCATATTCTTCTTCGCAGCCATAGCCTCCTCGGCATTCATGATTTTGACCGCTTTTGCCATCAACTCTGACATAGTTGTAGGTGGATCTTTAGCCAAAGTGTAATACAACTTATTGGGCAATAGCCCACTCATCAAGGCGGTGATAACTGTCTTCTCTTCATAATCTATGACTTCTAGTTTCTCGTTATTGAAACGAGTTATGTAGTCTCTATTACTTTCACCAGCTTTTTGCCTAACGCTTAACAAATGCACTACTCGTTTTACTGGCTTTGCTCCAAAATAGAAATTCCCAATGAATAACTCGGCCAGTTGAAAGAAAGTTGAAATCTTACCCCGAGGAAGATTTTTGTACCATATCTGGGCAGATCCAGTAAGAGTTCCCGAGAATGCTCTGCATCTCATCTCGTCGGGGACAACATAGATGTCGGCGGTAGCTTGATATTGCTCTATGTGAAGAACAGGATCTATCTTTCCATCATATTTTGGGGTCACAACAGGTGCTTTGAACTTTGACGGTGTGGGAAAATCCACAATGGCCTGGACAAAAGGTGTCCCTTGAACAAAAGTTCGTTGTAAGGGATTCTTCGCCTTAGCCATTTCTCCTAATCTATCCTCCAGTCTCTGAATGGAGCCTTTCCACGCGTCATTTCCTTCTTCGGGCCTATTGGTTCGAGCAATTGATCGAGTTGATGTGGCTTCCTGAGATCTATCTTGACGAGCAGTTGGTCGTGATTGTGCTGATCCTTCTCTTAGATCTGATGGTTGTCAAAAACTCCTCGACATGGCCTTAGGTGGACTTCTATTCCTCCTAGGGCCTAATCGATTGAAAGGAGACACCCTGCTCAATCTTTCCAGGGCACTAGTCCTCTCTGGAGAGAGAGTGATACGTTGTTAAGTATCTGTGGCCCGTATTGACGAAGTTCGCCCAGGTTGATAAGAGAAATCATCAGATTCCTCATTATGATATGAACCGGTATGCCTGGACCGTGAAGAAAGTAAATTGGTTTGTCTTTGACCACTTCGCTGTCCTGAATGGGCAGGTGCACCGCCATGAAGGGTTTGTATGAGTTGCCGCATAGTTTCTTACATGGCGGTCTGGCCCTGGGCCAGATTTGTCATTATTCCATCCAGATCTGGAATGTTTGGCGGGGCAGATGGGTTTGGTGGATTTCCAGCGTTTCGATTGCTGGATTCAGGATTATTAGCCATTGATGATGAATTGTTTTGGATGAAAAACGATACTACCAGTCGTTTCCCACAGACGGCGCCAATTTGTTGATGTAAAAATTATATTGTTTCTAATTATTTAATCACAGATAAATTTAAATAAGACAAAGAATTTTTAAAGTGGTTCAGCCTTATAAGAATGGCCTACGTCCACTGTTTCTGTTATTGCTGAATGTTTGGGAATTCTCGATTACAGGTTTAATCAAGAAATTCCGGTCCCTCTCAAATGAGGATGATACAATGTATTTATAGCCGAAAGGATGTACATGTGAAAGGGTAAATAATTAATGCCCCTTGTACGATAATGATATGCATTCAATGGATAATCGAACTGTTGGTTATCCGGCAATTAATGCTATGGTCGAGATGCAGCTCGGACCGCCTTAGTTGAGTTCCTCGGAGCAGTGGAGTTCCTCGGAGTGTCTGAGTTGATCGGGGAAGTAGAGTTCCTCGTTGCTAAAGTAATTGTAGAAATGTTTGTATATGCCACGTAAACTGACACGTGTCTTCCTATGATTCATCCACGTCAGCATGTCAATTTTGGTATCAACATGAAGCTTACCCATATTTAATGTTTAATTCTATAGTTTCATAATTAATTCACTTATTTACGATAAATCATCAAATCTAAACTATCATGTAAAATACATGCTTTGAATCTTTGCAAGATAGATTATTTGCCTCTAATTAGAAGTTATGATCCGTTGATGACGGTATTGGTTGGTTCTCCCTCTCTTTCCGGTCACAAATTCGGAGATGGTGGTGGTGTGGTCGTTGTTTTGCCTTGGAAACCCTTGGAATTATCCTGAAACCCTTTTCTTTCTTCTCACGTTACTCTCTCTTATGTTTAACAAATAATGTCCCTAATAACCATAAGTGTTGGCTGATAAATATCACCTAATTTTCGTAGCTCACTATTCACCAAAAATAGGAACGACTAAACTACCCTCCCGGGTTGCCGGTTAGGCCTAAAAATGCCCTAGGATCATAACAAAACCCCCGACTAGTGTTTTATGACTATCTCGACCCTTCCAGACACGTTGGCACACTAAAAAAGATCATACGGATGACATAAAAATAAAATTCATTTAAATCCATTAAATTGGGTCCTAGCACTCGCGTTCCAACTTAATTACCGAAACTGTCGTATTTTCAATTCTCGCACATATTACCATAATCACTCAGTAATATTCAACATTAACATCATATTTAAATACGAACTCTCGTCTCTCTAGTTATATAAATTTGAATTAATTTCTAATTAATTAACCCAAATTAATTTAATTATTCCCACAATTAAAAGCAATTACATTTAAATAATCTCATAATTAAAAGCCATAATCTCCTAATTAAAAGATGTAAAATTATGGGGTATTACATACTCCCCCCTAATAACGGAATTTCGTCCCAAAATTTGGAAAAGTAGGCATACCTGGAAAAATTAGGTATCCTCCAGTAATCAAAATGAAATACAAGGAAAGGCTCAATCACTACAGCCTTCGCTTCACAACAAGCTTGTTAAACACTCTTGACACTTTATCAGTTATAGGGTTACACCTCAATAAATGCACCTCACGTTGTGCTCTTACTAAACAACATTCTAATAAGAATAGCCTATACATCATTGGCCGCATTATCTCAATATTATTGTGAGTTCGCACCTCACTTCGTATCAACTCCCGCATTTATCTTAAAAAATTCCCATCCTGGGAGAATCCATAAAACATCTGACTACTCTTGTCTGTTCTTTGAATCTCTGTTCCCGGTGTTGTGACTTTTACACAAGGGAAAGCCACTTCAGTCGGTTGGTGATTATCCCATTATAGTCATCGGACTCTAACTTCTGATGGATCCCAAAACTCTGATAATCCGCTCACCTGTAAACATCCAGAGGAAGAATGGTTATCCACTCAAAACCTTAGTAAGCACCTTGTCCACTATAAATAGGTACATGTGATTTCACATAACTCTACTATTAGGTAACATCCTCTCTTTTTTACCATATTATACTTCACTTACAAGCTATTCCCATTGTGGAAATGAAATGATCGCAATGAGTCCAAAATTACTTTCATATAGTTCCACCAGTAGTCAATCACCTTGCGCCTACTCCTCAGACTATAGGTGATACAACGTTATCAAAACGAAACTATTCCCACTACTTCCTTATACCCCATATTGAAGGTGGGTTTCAAGGATCTCATCTTAGTTCAGAATAATACTGGGCAGGACCACGTACCAGCGTGATCACTATCTAATATTGTAAATCACCCAAGGATATATCAGTTTCTTTCCTTTTGGACAACCTGTTCCACACATTCGAAGGAACTTGTTACTTATCTATAAGTTGGCAACCCCTCAAAGAAGTTTACCAACTTGACTCTTCCATCACTAGAATCGTCGGCTTGATACAAAATTATCTGGCTGATCATCTTACCCCGACCGATCTACTACTTACTATAACCCTTGCAACACTGAATTTCACGTATAATTCTTCCCATTAAGTGATACTTACTAACCCTCTTCTTCCCTCGGCATATACCAAAAGTTTTGACCCGTGCACTTTTCACCAAGTTGCGAACATCTGGACTCTTATTGACATCCTCACTCTATTTAAGTGTAAGCCACCCTCAACATTTTATTGGGTGGGAATCCGTCCCAAATTTTCCATAATGGTTAAATATTTGTCTTCTCAAGGGATACCCCCTTTTTAAATGGCTTCCCACTGCCCTTCAATCAATTTTTGACGTGCTATTCTGATTGCACATGAATTTATAGATTTTCGTCCTTCTCATGACGCTTAATTCACTCTACCACTTCCATTTCGTCATATTACTCCCACAAGTAAAAATTTTCACCCATCTATGTCTCTTCTTCTGGAGATTCTGACACCAGCAAACCAAGGTGTCCATACACCCTATACATCGTGCAAACGGGTTAAAACGTCATACACTTCATAAGTACTCCAAACTCTTTATTGTCCCTAAATTTTCAATGTGGCTATACCACTTGGGCGTTCTCAATCACCCCCGAATTTGAAATTCCAAATCCTCCTAAACATCATTTCATCCTTCAACCCGCCATAATAAAGCAAAATTATCAGTACTTCTTCACTAATAACTGACTTTACTGGCCTTATATTGTAATTTACCCTTTAACTTCCAGCTATAACTACATACTTCCCTAAAGATCGAGGTATCCAAATCATGGATGAATGGCCAAACATCTCCTTACTACCAACCTTACGCTAAGTTTCATGTGTGAGATGTCTCGCAACGCGAAATCCAAACAAAGAACCCCCCGATACACTACTACCTAGCATTGTCGGTCATCGAAATCTGCTAGGCCCTCAGTCCATAACATGTACCCATATATTCCCGTCTATTGACAATAAAGTTACATCTCCTTCTGCAATTACACTTAAACAAGTAACTCCTTCCGAAATACACTGTCTCTTAACATTGATGGTAATCACATTCCATATACATCATGCAAATAGAATCAGGGCTCTCAAAATCCTGTCCCCAGGCATACAACTATGAGTATTAACTTCCACGTCTATAAAGGGTGATATAACAATTCACTCTTCTTATTACCACATTCTAAGCATTAAATAATAACCACCTAAATCTTTCTGCTGAACAGTAAACCAAATACACTCCGAATCATATCAATAAAGTCCCTACATATATCGGGAACAATATCCGAGACCATTATACTTTTCGAAGTCTAAACAATATATATATACATATATACAAATATATAAGAGCGATTTCGTCCCTCTCGCAGATGGGGCCTCACCAGAACAAAACATTTTACACCAAGGTAGTAACCCCGATAGACTTACAATAACCGCACACTATCGGTTTAATCATTATTGTAAGACCATAATTAAAATAATATCATACTCGAATAACACAACACTAAAACGAGTAATTTCAATAAAGTATATACCACTATCGATACACCCATTCATCCTCCGCGGATAACATTAAAGGTAATCCCACTATACCAGAGAAAATATTCACATAAATAATAATTTTGTCGATATACGCACTAAACTCGACTCTCATGAGAATATAGCAATAAATAAAAATGTAGTAACTCGTTCCTGACACATACAACACGCATCATCATCTGAGGATATAACTCATACTCCTACATTTCCAATCGCCATGGCTGCTCAAATGGTTCCTGAATTTAACAGACCTGTCCGTACCAAACTGGAATTTTAATAACTATTTCCCTTGCTAGGAACCATACCCTTATCCCTATACTTGCTTCGGGAAAATTTTTAATGCACGGGTTTTTCTCTCCACAAAATACCTCTACACATACTCCACTTATCTCCGCTCACACTGACAATGTTAAGGTTATCCTTCTTTCTGACGTTGGTAGTCTTGACTCTGATGACTACCTCCGTTGTTCTCTTGGTTTTGATGGCCCTAAGGAATACGCTACTGGTTTCGACACTCTTACTGAAATCACCATTGCTCGGTAATAATTTGGCTATCCGAATCATTTAAACGGGTCCCCTGATAAGTCTCACCCTTGTGGTGCTTCACCAACACCGTTTCCCCCAGTCTTACTCTATCTAAATTCTTTGATTCTTATAGCTCCCCACACAAGCATTTACCTCCATATCAACAAAATGCGACATTGTTACCATCTGCATTGACCGTCCAAGCATAATTCCCCAGAAGTGCTAACAATTCTTCTTGTAAGTTAATTTTCCCCTTTAATGTCCTCTTATCCATTTCACCTACTTCATCTGGTGTAAGGTTCGCTAATTAATTATATTTCTTTTCACAAAGTGACCTCTGTCCAACCCTCTTTTATGAGTTCAGAATAACGTTCGCATATTATCCTGAACATCTGATGAAGGAACTTATGGCTAAGCCACACGTATGCTCCTTCTCTTGACAATACATTCCACTTCCAAGTGTGGTGGTTTCCTCTCACCATTGTAACTCTTATCTTACAAGACAAGGAATTTTTTATCCCAAATTTTCACTCCCGATTAGCCATACTCCGACATATACCCATGCCTTTAGATATTTTATCTTCGTTGGCTAACACATGCCTTCTTCGCATTTCTAGTATTTCCACTGCTGGTTCTCTTCAATATTTCGCCTGACTCTCTCCCATTCCATCCTTGTTGGGTGAGTCTAATTTGACCCCACTTTTTACTATAGTGGTTCCTGGAAGTCATATGTTGTGTCTAAGTTGCCTTTACTGTCCTGGATTTTCGTACCATACTAGGGGTGACCTCAACAACGGTCATCATTATTGAACATACACTATAACCTCCACTGAGCTTTGCCTCCTACTATCCGCCCAACTCGTACGACATACTGTATTATTCGACATATGAACACACCCAAATGAAAATAAGATTCACTATCATATACATTATAGCAGGAGAACAAAATCTCACCAAAGAAATCAACAATCCTAAACATAGGGCTCTATATCAAAGAAAGCTAAGCTGGAAGCATAATAATCCGCACAGATCCTAAGGACATTTGAACCTGATGCTCTGATACCACCTGTGGCACCCCATCTAATTAAATATCGGGTAGCTACTCCTTTATTAAATTAATATAGAATATCAAGTTGGTTCAATCTTAGCATCACTGTCGAAAACATTTAGTTAATTACTAGCCACCTAATATTTAAAATAGAGAGATGCCAAATTTTATTAATTAAGTTAACCATTAACCAAGTAATTAAATAATCATCCATCAATCGCATAAACAATCTCATATGAGTAATCAATGAAAAGAAATAAACTGAGTCTGGAGTAAACACTCCAATAATAATAATACCAGAGTAAATAAAATCCAGATACAAGAGTCTGATTAAATCAACTTCTGAAATAATGAAAGTCTGCATCTACAATCTCTAGATAAGAATTGGGCACCATGCCCTAACTGATATGAATGACCCTAGAGGAATCAAGAATAAATGTGGGGTGTCTAATACCGAGATCCTGTAGCTTCCACAACAATTACAGCACGTCATTAGAATGGAACTCCTATGCTTGGCGTCCCTGTGGCTGGGCGCCTAAAAATATTTTTACAATACAAAATAGATTTGTAGGAAAACGGGTCAGAGCCCGAGGTGAAAACAACTTAAAAGTTTAGCAAGTGTTTAAATTACAATTAAACAACACATATTATAAACATCTTATTTGCGTACTCTCATGTGAGTTTCTCACCTCTCAACTAATGTGCATTCCTAACGTATTCCCTAACCCATCCTACTTATGCCGCTATCTAACTAGTCTGTACCACTCTTGCTTTCGCATTCTAACATAGGGTATCTACTCGTAACACCCAAACAAGTCATATTCATAACTCATATTCACATTAATTAAATTTCTTATCTCAATTGGTAATTAAATTCTCACATTCTTAGCCCATTCATATAGATTAGTTATTCACATCTACTAAGCAACAGTGAACTAGTCAGAAGTATATATATAAATCACTCTCAGTACATATATGAATATATACATATAAGACACCCCCAGGCTAAGCTGCGGTGCACACATACTCTGCTATCAAATCCATGTACATCACGTACATAAGGATAACATGTTCCGAATCACTCAGAAACTGTCTTAACACAAATCACACATATTGGAGGCGAACATAGTTCACATACCTATGGGTCACGCACATACCTACGCTCCCATGGTAATCTGACTTATCAACTCACAATTAAGTCATTCACAGTCCTATGTCCTTAAGGTACCAATCTAAATCCCCCCGAAGGCATACAAAGATAAGATGGCCCTTTTTTGAAAACTAACCTCTCGTGATAGTAAGTATGGTAGGTATGTCATACACATAAGAAATCCATACACTAGGCATTGACACAACCTAAGTAATCATATTTCAATATAGGTATTCACACATTACATCTAGTAAGTCTCGTACGTAGTAAGTCCATCCCGAACATCATAGGTAATATATATTTAGCTTGATAACTCCCTTGACGTATCAATTTTGAGTACTTAAACCTATCCCAAAAGGTTACAAGGTTTCCTATTAGTTTCTAATATTATCTCAGTAACTTAAAATCCCTCCGTTACTGTTCTTATCCTTACATCATCACTCATTCCCATTATAGTTTTAATTCGCACGATTTCTAACCGTACCTCACTCGGTAAACCCTAGTAAGCAATATCATTCAATTCCATAAGGTAAATCATTTTTTCGGGCATCAACTAAGACCCTACTGACCTTAACTAAGTCCCACAATATCAAATTAATCATCCTAAGAATCATCATCGGCCTTGGTATTTTCATTAAACTTTAAGGAAAAATAATTGCAAAAAATCAGGAGTAGTCGATCGATCGATCAAACAGGTATTTGCCCAGATTCTCTTAAACAGTTACGGGTTTCTTCCTTTTACACCTCAAATTCTTCATTACAATGTCCCAAACTCCCAAGAAAGTTCAATAATCATCCTATTAACTTATTAACATAATCTTTATCGTATTAGAATCATTAAATCATCATGGATCATCAGTTTCTTGGATCAAAACACCCAATTTTCATAAAACCCCATTTCTTCTATTTCCTTCAAGATCTTCATTAAACTCAACATAAATTCACAATTTCCTACACATGGATCATGGTTTCATAACTAGTATATGCCCAGAAGTTTATCTACATGAAGCCTACCCATATTCAATGTTTAATTCTACAGTTTTATAATTAATTCACTTATTATCTAAACTATCATGTAAAATATATGCTTTGAATCTTTGAAAGATAAATTACTTGCCTCTAATTATAAGTTTTGATTCGTTGATGACAGTATTGGTTGGTTCTCCCTCTCTTTTCGATCCCAAATTCGTAGTGGTTTTGCCTTGGAAACCCTTGGAATTCTCCTGAAACCCTTTTCTTTCTTCTCACGTTACTCTCTCTTGTGTTTAACAAATAATAGCCCTAATAACCATAAGTGTTGGTTGATAAATATCACCTAATTTTCGTAGCTCACTATTCACCAAAAATAGGAATGACTAAAATACCCTCCCGGGTTGCCGGTTAGGCCTAAAAATGCCCTGGGATCCAAACTTAACCCCCGACTAGTGTTTTCTGAGTATCTCCACCCTTCCAGACACGTTGGCACACTCAAAATGATCATATGGATGACATAAAAATAAAATACATTTAAATCCATTAAATTGGGTCCTAACACGCCTGACACGCGTATCCCAACTTAATTACCAAATTTGCTATATTTTCAACTTACGACAATTTTAATGAATTCAATAATCACACATTACCATAATCACTCAGTAATATTCAACATTATCATCATATTTAAATAATAACTCTCGTCTCGCTAGTTATTTAAATCCGAATTAATTTCCAATTAATTAACCCAAATTAATTTAATTAATCCCACAATTAAAAGCAATTTCATTTAAATAATCTCATAATTAAAAGCCATAATCTCCTAATTAAAAGCCGTAAAATTATGGGTTATTACATTAGTTTTCAACACTGATGCTAAGAATGAGATCATAAATGATTCCCGTTTAATTTAATAAACGCCCGATCAACTGGTATTAGAATATGCGGGGTGTCATAGGTTGGCATAACAATTCTTAACAAATTCTGCCGGAGGCTTATTTATTTTAGTCCAGCTAATACAAATACGTTGTTTTCATTTTCTCGATAGATAAAGTTGTACACTTTATCTAAATATCATGAGATCGTGAATGTTTGACATTCATCTTATATAATGTTTTTGTTTGCAACTTTGTACCCAGGTTCTTGTTTCATTTATTGTGAGATACTATAATCATTAGTTGGTTATAGCTAGTAGTGGAAAAATATGGCCCAAATAATGAAATAACCCATATAAGCCCAGTCATTTAAATATGGGGCCTATATTTAAAAGCTATGAGTCAAATATGAGGCACATATTTGAAAGCTATGAATCAAATATGAAGTCCAATTTTAAAAGCTACGAGTCAAATATAACGCTCATATTTAAAAGTTGTGAGTAAAATATGTGTTTTTTTACATAGACCTGAAATTGTAATACTTACTTTTGTCGAAAAAAATGGGTTGGCCCATCCCATATATTGTCTGCTCATATTTGGCCCAACCCACATTTAGCCCAACTCATATGTGGCCCAACATTCATTTAACCGAACTCATATTTGACCAACGTAAATTAGGACTAGCATATAGTTTTTCCATCCCTAGTTATAGTTTAATTTATAAAACAATCTCTGAATTTTAATACTGTCTTGTTGTGATACAATTTATTAGGTGGGTTTTAATTAAGTGGTTGGGTTCCTACTTATTTATTGTCTAAGCATGTCTGTAAATTAGATATTTCTTCTCGAAACTATTAAGCATTTAAGGAGTTCTAAGATTCGGTTTTAAAAAGGTATTGTGGAGTGCATTATTGAAGGAGCTAGGTATAGTGGGTTTTAAAATGTCTACCTATGTTTATAGGTGTATAGTATTATTTCATTTTATTTATTCTTCTCTGTTGCATCTTTAATTGGATCTAATTTTTTATTTATTATGACAAAAGTTTTATTCCACAACACATTTTGGGTTTTTTTGTTACGGGGTTTTAGAAAATTTAACAACTAAAACTATTTGATTCCTAGGGTACTATAAGGTGGGGAAATATTTTATTTGGATTTTGCTTAGGGCTTATTACAAATTGAGGCTAATAATTAGAAATGGAGCAAATAAAGAATATAGCGTAAGTAGTAATAGTTTTAGAAAAACGTCGTATGCCTATATATTCATCCCAAATAAAATTCCAAATATAAAGTATATGTAACACCCCGCTCAATTAAATACCGGGTGATCAGTCCTATATCAATCAGAGTATGCAGTTGGTTCATTCTTAGCATCACTATCTAAAAATATTTTCTTTTTGTTAATCACCTAATACTCAATTAAGATGGTGTTAAAAACTTTCAAATTTTAATTTAATACAATCTCATTTTACCATTACAAACAATTTCATGTAATCCATTCCACAACAATGCATAATAGATAAGTAACATCACAACTGAATTAAATGTAACTAGAATAAACTCCCCAGTTTAAATATATCGATACAACAATCCAAATAAACTGAATGTATCAAAAACTGACATAAGTAATACCATTGTCTGAAATAGAATTGAAATAACTAGAATCCTTGGGCGACATGTCCTACATGAACTAACTACTACGGATGTATGAATCAAGAGAATGAAGGCATTTAAGTAAAGTCTGCAACTCCATAGTATCCATAGTACGTCAAGTATCCAATCCTCTATGCCTTGCATTCTTGTGGCTGGACACCTAATATAGAAGATACAAGGGAGGCAAGAATATGCAAGAAAATGGGTCAGAGCCCGATGGTATAATATGTTAAAAATAGCAAGTGATTAACAAGTGAAATTAAGTAATTATTACTTACATGTTAGATTCTCTAACTCTCTCTTGAGATTCTCACCTCTCATCTAGTGTGCACGCCTAACGTACCTTCAAACCATACTAGTTACTATTCCCATGCTAACTAGTTCTAACCATATCGTTCCCACGTATTTCTATCGCAATATAAGTAATATATATTTATCCAATTTCTCTTGAACATGGATAAAACCTTTTTCAATTTAATATAATTAAGTGTTCGCCAACTTAATTCATTTCAGATTTCATTATTAGTCATGTCTATTTAATTCACACAGTAGATAATATCACAAGTATATATATATGTACCACACTGCACCCCGAGACTCAGTTGTGGTGCGTGCATACTCTACTATCCAGGTACATCTCGTCACTGTACAAAGAACTGTCAGTTCGGTATTTAACTCGAACCATAAATAAAAAACACAAATATTGGAGGCGAACATAGTACTAAGCCTTTGGGCTACGCACATACATACGCACCCAAATTACCATTCAATACCATTGTTTTCACAAATGGCAATCCAATCTAAGTCCTATGTTCTGGGCACAAGTCAAAAATCTCCCCTAAGGCTCATCAGGATATGACTGCACTTAATGCGCAAACCTCCCGTGCTAGGTATATCATACATACAAATCATCATATAGGTATACACTCAACCTATATATATATATATAATAGGGCATAAGCACATCCCATATTATAAGTCTTATACGTAGTATACCTATTTCTTAAATATCCTACGTATCATGGTATTTTAAACCTTAATTGTATTATAGGTATTCACTCCACTTATGTATATATCAATAAATGGGTATACTTTCATCCCATATACAAACCCCACACGTAGTATATATCAAGTTTATCCCATAAGCTAATAATTTACATTTTATTCACACTTTTCATTACTCCTAACATCTCTTGTTAACCGAAAGAATTTAATTAATTATTCCAGTAGCTACATTCAACCCATACTTATTGGTCCAAAACCCAGACTTATTATAACAAGCCTGGATTATATTTGAATTCCCAATAATCATTTTTTTCCGATAAAGTTACAATATGCCCATAAATATAAAATTACAATTTGAGGCTTTTTTGCTCCGATTTTGGAAAAACATAAAACTACAAAGTTGTGTAGAACGTGATTTTATATAAGAAATCTTGAGCACACTACCAATTTCCACTTAAAACAGTCCTAAAATTATCATACTATGTTCGTCCTTTTTCTACATATTTCTACCTATGGGTTGTAACATAATTCATCCTCAAAACCTCTACCAAATGATCCCAAACTCCTTATAATTCATCCCAAATGATATACCCAAGTATGTACATGATTTATGACATCAAATCATATCAAAATCATCATAGAATTTTGATTAATCATGCTAATCCCATTTTAATTCAAAAAATCTACATTTTATCATTCTTACTCAAGAACACGTATAAACCCCAAATTTCTTTATCAAATAAACCCAAGTTTTGGGATGTTAATTCTAATACCAACAAGGGATTAATCCTACATGGTTTCCATTTCAAGGATTAAATCAAAATCATCAAAATTCATCTTTGATTTATAAAACATAAAAAAAATATCTTTTTCGATCTACCATGAACAACATACATGATATAGATTGCAAGAGTTAAAACACTTGTTTTTGATTTCGTGGGTCTGAACCTTTGGGGAAGATGATGCTATGGTGTTCCTTTCTTTTTCGGTCACTTTTCGGTGGCGGCGGTGGTGGTGCAAGGTGACCTTGTCCCTTGGTTTTCCTAGAAAAACCCTTCTTCTTCTAGAGATATTTTTTCCTTTCCTCAATGGATGTCTCTTAGAGTTTTGGTGAATAAACCTTTGGCTAACATATCTCTTAACTTTTATAAAAATACCCAAATTTCGTAAGTACTACTCATCTCCCAAGTAAAATGACCAAAATACCTCTCGGGGGAGTCTATTCAGTTCTAAATTGACTCGAGATCCAAATCAAACCCCCTGGTAGACTTTTTAGACTATTTAAATCCCTCCAGACACTTTGACGCACTCAAAACGACCATTCAGATGATATAAAAAATAATTACTTTTCATTCCATTCAATTATAGTCCCGACACGACTCACACGCGCGTCTTGACTTAATTACTGTAATTTTCATATTTATAAATCCCGATAATTTTTATAATGTTATAATAATATATTACTTTTAATCACTAAGTAATATTTAATATCAATCACATATTACTTTATTTTAGTAATTTTCAAGCCAGATTAATTTGAATTATTTTCACATAAATAATTTCAATTAATCCGCATTGATTTTGCCCATTTACTTTTTATTTCTCTAATTTTGAAAGTCATTAAAATACGGGGTATTATAGTATACTAACGAGTTTGTTCTTTACGTTATTCCTCAGTGTCAGTAGTTTCTTATTTATAAGTGACTAAGGATGAAAAGGAAAATCAAGAGTATCAATAATAAAAAATTAAAGGAGCACATGAGCTAATGACTCAATGGTTAGTGCACTGTTCTTACATGTAAGATGTTAGGGGTTTGAAACTCCATGACAGCAGATACATTGCGCATGTAAATTGGGTTTAGCTCATCTGAACTTTAAATTAATACTTCCTCCATCCCAAAATTAAGGTTCACTATTCCTTTTTCGGTTGTCCCTAATTAAAAGTCCACTTTAATTTTTTAAGCATAATCGATGAACCAAAATAGTGAATAAATGTTGATCTTAGCCATTAATTAAGTGTATCCTTAATACATACAGAAAGTATATAATGAGTCTTAATTTGGTACGAAGGGAGTAATAGTAAAAAGGAGTGAAGGAAATGACTTATCGATATCAAAACACGACCAATATACGTCTATGATGTAGGTCATGCCCTATATACATACTTCCAACACTAGAAATTAGTGCTCCACAAAGTTAAAGTCAATATTTTACTATTATTCTATCTATCATGGTATAAATTAAGTAGATTAGCAGGAGTGATTGAATGAATTTCCCAAGTGTTTCTTTCTTCAGTTCCAGTCCCTTTAGTTTTTTAATCTGTAACATCTCGTAATTTTTAAAGTATTTTAAATCCCACGTGTGCATGTAATTTTAATTTAACCAGAAAATAAATTGGCTAAGATAAACATTAATTAGCAAATAAAAAGGATTAATAGTTATGTATATTTATATATATTTGTGTGATAAGTAAATGATAACGTATTAGATTATATTACATCGTAAGTGAGTTAAAGCGATGGGTTTATCAGTAATTCATCTGGGACACGCTGGTAGAGTCATGTTGGGCATGAGATGAAATTTTATGCTAGGTGACTCAGATGGTAGTTTTGAGTGCACCGATTATTAGAAATGGGTCGAAATAGTCCAGAATAGGTATTCGAGGTTATGGTTTTTAGGCTAAGTGTAACTCGTAGGAGGTCATAAGGGTTATTTTACATAAGGGGGTTTACCTCTATCCATGTTTAGTAAATTAAATAAAAGTATTAAATAAATGTGGATGGATAGGTCAACTATCCTGTGACACCCCGTCTAATTAAATACCGGGTAGCTACTCCTTTATTCAAATTAATACAAAATATCAAGTTGGTTCAGTCCATAGCATCACTGTCGAAAAGCGTTTTTAAACAATTACTAGCCACCTAATATTTAAAAAGTGAGATGTCAAATTTTATTAAATTAAATTAACCTGCGACCAAATTATAAGCTAACTATACCACATGCACATCTAAAACAAAATAGAATAATAATGAAATGATAACATGAGTCTGGAGTAACACTCCCCTGAATAATACAAATACCGAGTGACTAAATAAAACCAAAACTGATATAAACTGGTAGTCTGAGAATATTATCTCAAAATGGAAAGGGGCGACATGCCCTAACAGATAGATGACCCTGAATAGAATCAAATGAAGAATGTGGAGGCGTCTACTACCGAGATCCTGTAACTTCCACAACAGCTACAACAAGTCTATGAAGTGGAACTCTTATGCTTGGCGTCCCTGTGGCGGGGCACCTAAAAAGGTTTTATAAGAAAAATATTTGAAAGCTAACGGGTCAGAGCCCGAGGTGAAAACAGTTTAATATACATCAAGTGTTTAATTACATTAAACAGTAAATATTTTATACATGTATGTTGCGTGTTATCACATGAGTCCTTAACCCCTCAACTAATGTGCACACATAACGTATACCCTTAACCCATCCTAGTTATGGAGCTAACTAACTAGTCTGCACCACTTCCTATCTTCATATTATGATATTGGGGTCTATTCGTATTCTTCTAATATATTCTGCATGTAACTCAACTTTTCATTAACCAGAATTATTACATTAATTACGATATGAATTTTCACATTTTTAATCCCATTCAAGTATCCCAAATATTAGTATTCACATTTTAACAATGAGCTAGTTATAAATGCAAGTATATCATTCTCAGCATAAATATACAAATATGGCACCACCAGGCTAAGGTGTGGTGCACACATACTCTATTATCGAATCCCGGTACATCATGTACATAAGGACTACGTATTCCGAATATCACAAGAATCGTTTTAATAAGACAAAATCACACATATTGGAGGCAAACATAGTTCTCATACCCATGGATCACGCATATACCTATGCTCCCATGGTCTGCTGTAACTTATTAACTCAAAATAATCCATTCCCAATCCTATGTCCTTGAGGTACCAATCTAAATCCCCCAGTAGGCTCACAAATATTAGATGGCCCTTATTAATAACCAACCTCCCATGATAGCAAGTATGGTAGGTATGTCATACACATAATAATCCATATATTAAGCATTCACACAACTTAAATAATTGGTTATATTATTAATGATATATTTCAGCCTTATACCATTAGTCAAAGTTCATACACTATGATTATTCCGGATCATATATAATATATTTTGTCGATACGTCTCACGTCGTAAATTTCAAGTGCTTAATCCTAACCGAAGGGTTACTAAGTCTCCAAACTTTCCCAAATATTAATTCAGTACCCTTAGCTCTTTATTTATATTTCATATCCTAACTTATCATTCCTAATAATATAAATCATGTTCTCGTATCGTAAAATAGGAAATTCCTCATCGAACCCTTGTAAATTCAATCACTATATTCCTAATTAATTCTAATATGTTCTGGGGTTCAATTATGTCCCTACTGGTCTCCATTAAGTCCTAACGTCTTTACATAATCCCCTCGTTCAACCTTCAAATGGCCGGAATCGGTTAAATCCGAAAAAGGGAAAAATATCACCGTTTCTAGGGAGGTCGATCGATCGACCTATGAACATCGATCGATCAAGAACCATCGATAGATCGACCTATGAATGTCGATCGATCGATCAAGCAGGTGCAGGCTACAAATTTGCTTCATTTTAAGTCCAATTTTTGTCTCAAATCAACATTTCAAGGTGCTAAATTCTAAAGTAAACCTCTAGGATCATTATACAACCTAAGCACATGATTCCAAAGGTTCCATAACTGTCAATTCATCATCAATTGGTATTTTCTTTGGATTAATCATCATAATTTCATAAAAAGTCTTATTTTTCAATTTTCTTCAAGAATCATCATTATATCCTCATAAATCCGAAATTAATTACACATGGATTATGATATAATAAGTGAGGTTATTCCAGAATCAAAATTTCATAAACAACTTAATCATAATTTAGGTTTCATCTCCAAATTTCATGGATTTTCAGATTTTCAAGGATATCACGATATCCTACTCTAACATGGATAATTTATTTGCTGAATCTTAATGGATTAAATCACGTTACTTTGTTTAGAAGTTTTGATCCTTTGATGGTCATCTAGGTTGATTTCTTCTTCTCTTTCCGATCACAATTCAGGCGATTGTGGCGGCGGGTGGTGGTAGTGGCTTTGGAAACCCCTTAGAACTTCTCCTCTCTTCTCTTTATGATCAAGGCTTGGTGTGACAATGAATGAACCCAAAGGGCTCTTAATATAGGCTGATTGCAAGACCCAATTTTCGTGGGTTGCTAATCCCCAAAAATGAAAATTACCAAAATACCTATGACACCTCGACTAATTAAATACCGGGTAGCTACTCCTTTATTCAAATTAATACAAAATTCCAAGTTGGTTCAGTTCATAGCATCACTGTCGAAAACATTTTTATAATTACTAGCCACCTAATATTTAAAAAGTGAGTTGTCAATTTTAATTGAATCCAATTATCATGCAATAAGTAGATTATGAAATTCCAATGTAACAACCACAACATGGTCACAAAAGAATAACCATAGAATAATAATGAATCTGGAGGAATACTCCTCACAACAATTCGAATACTGGAATAAACAAATACAAAGTTTGAATCATTAATTAATTACATCCCAAAATCTGAAATGAACTTAATAGATAAGATGTCTCTAAAGGAAATGGGGCGACATGCCCAACAGATGAGTAAATCTGAAATAGAGTCAACATAGAAAGTGGAGGCGTCTACTATCGAGGTCCTGTAACTTCCACAGCAGCTACTGCACGTCACGGGAATAGAACTCCCATTCTTGGTGTCCTTGTGGATGGGCACCTAAAAAGGTTTTTATAAAAATAGTTTTGAAAGCAAACGGGTCAGAGCCTGATTGTGAAAACAGTTTAAAATACAGCAAGTGGTTTAATATAATTAAACAGTGAATATAAAGTACATGATAGTGCGTGCACTCACATGAGTTCCTCACCTCTCAACTAATCGTGCACTCCTATCGTACCCGTACCCATTCTAGATATCCCCATATCTCAACTCATCATAAATATACAATACTGGAACCCCGAGACTAAGCTGCGGTGCACACATACTCTGCTATCCAATCCCGGTACATCACGTACATAAGGACCACGTATTCCGAATCTCTCAGGAATCGTTTTCAATAAACAACAATCACACATAATGGAGGCGAACATAGTTCACATCACATGGTTCACACACATACCTACGTTCCCATGATCAGCAGACTTGTTAACTTCTCAATAAGTCCTTATCTGACCTAGGTCCTCGAGGTACCAATCTAAATCCTCCCCGTAGGCACACAAAGACTAGATGGCCCTGATCGAACACCGACCTCCCATGATGGCAAGTATGGTAGGTTTGTTATTCACAACTAACTACATATACCAAGCATTCACACATCTTCGGTATTTCATAATATTAATAGAAGTATATATCTCATTCCTATACCGTCATTTCATGTTATACGTTTAAAAGTCCCCGAATTATATACATTAAAGTTGTCAATTCTTCTCACGTCGTAATTAGGTACTCGTTTCCTAATCCACAAATGTCTTCCGATTTACTACAAGAATCTAAGTTTTAATCCTCAACGTACTCCAATCTCACAATTATACCCACTAGTCAATAAGGGAAGGTGATTACTCCATTAAATAAGTCTACGGGACATTCAAAATAAAAATCAGGCCTAAAAGGCCATTCTGTCAACTCGTTAGAAGTCTCTTTCGAACGAATGGCTTCGAACGAACTACCAACTCGTTAGAAGGGGTACTGTCATCTCGTTAGAAGTCTCGTTCGAACGAGGTCGTTCGAACGACCTGGGCAGGTCTTCTAACGAGATAGCAGTTTGTGCCCAGAAATTCTTCACTTCGTTTTTCTCAATTTTTCTCTTCTCTAAACTCATCCTAAGCTCATCCCAACAGCATTTTAATGTTCTTAAACTTCTCTAAGCCCTCTTAGGTCGTTTCTTAATATATTTTTGGGGTCAAATCCTCCTAAACAACATGTAATTATCATCCATCCCCAAATTTTACCCCAAACCCTATGAACATGAACCCAGAATTTTATTGTGCCCAATTACTCATCATAAATCCGTTTTTAAATCATCATATTTAAGTCTTCGAATACTAAATTCGTCCATAGCCATTCTACATGCAAATCCTATCCCAAATTTAGAGTTTCTCCAACAAATTTCATTCGTTTTCCTCAAAACTTTCAAGACAAAATAGTTCTTACACTAAACATGGAAGAAATATTCAATGCACTTAAAAATATCAAATCACTTGCCTCAGATTTGTTCTTCAGATATGTTGTCTATGATTCGAGGTTGATTCTCTCCTTAATCCGGTCACAAATCCTTTCCAATTTGATGGTGGTGAGTATTTTTGGTTTGGAACCCTATGGTAACTCCTCTCTTACTCCCGTAGCCCACTTCTAAAGCTTTTTGGCTGGTAATGGCCTTAGTGGCCCCTTTAATATAATAAATATTAACTCTAATTTTCGTGGGTTTTAATTCCCTAATTTTTAAAATTACCAAAATACCCTTCTAGGTTGCCGGTTTGGCCTAAAAATGCCCCGGGACCCAAACTAAACCCCCGGCTAGTGTTTTCTGACTATTTCGACCCTTCCAGACATGTTGGCGCACTCAAAATGACCATTCGGTTGATAAAAATATAATTCACTTTTTAATTTAAATAATTTCATTCCTAACGCGACTGACACACGCGTCACAACTAAATTTCTAAATTGTCATATTTCTGCCTCGTGACAATTTAAATATTTTCAATACTCATGAAATATTCAATTTTAACATCATAATCAAATACTAACTCACATCTCGCTAGTATTTATGTCCGGATTAATTCCCAATTAATTCTCATTTAATTTAATTAATCCCTTAAATAAAAATCAATAAAATTACGGGGTATTATAATACCCTTCCGGGTTGCCGGGGTGGCCTAAAAATGTCCCGGGACCCAAATTAAACCCCCGACTAGTGTTTTCTAACTATCTCGACCCTTTCAGATACACTGGCGCACTCAAAATGATCATATGGGTGATAAAATTTTATTTTACTTTTAAGTTCAATTAAATTGATTCCTGACGCGTATCCACGCATCGTAACTAAATTTCCCGAATTGTCGTATTTATGACTTGCAATAATTTTAATTATTTAAATAATCATATATTATCATATTTACCCAATGATATTCATCCTTATCATCATAATCAAATACCAACTCATATCTCGCTAGTATTTAAATCCATATTAATTTCTAATTAATTTCCATTTAATTTAATTAATCCCATTAAATAAAATCTATAAAATTACGGGGTATTACATATAAATCCACCAAAAGCTAATAGGGTTTGTGAGAAAATGAGAAAAGAGGCGAGAAAAGAAGAAAAGAGGAAGAAGAAAGATGTTGGGAAGTAGGGGCACCATCTTCGAGGTGTATATCGTCACCAACAGAAGAATTTCAGAAGGATTAACTCGAGTTTTATCATATCTAAGGCAAGTATCTACTTGCTCTAATAATTATTTGCAGCTACTTTTATTCATGTTAAAAATTTGTGTAAAATAACATGTAAGAGATATGATTTTTGGGTTTGCAAATCAAGGTAAATTTGGTTTTTAACCGGTATAAATGATAGAGGAAGAATCTAATAATATTTTTAAAGTGAATCAGATGTGAAACTATAAGGAAAGATGTGTTCTTGAATATATTAAGAGATAAAAACCAAATATGAGAATTTAGGTTTACTATTGCTGCAATTGTGGATTAAAGTTTAATATTTATATGATTCGATGATGTTTTGGGGATGGTTTTGCATTGTAAATAGTGGTATACTATTTGGGTGTGAATTAGGGTTCATGAATGGGGGTTGGTGAAGGTGGAGAACACCATGGATGAAGGTTAGATGTGAAATCTCGTTAAAACTTCATTTTAGTAGCCCAGCAAACTGAAGCGGTTTGCTAGGGGAGAGAACCAACTCACTAACCTAGACGGTTCGGCCCAGCCAGTGAACCGGTTGGTTCTGCTTGTTTGCCACCTTTATTTCATGTTGATTTTTCGAGCAGCTTGAGGATTAGTCATGGGACTTTGGGCCCGGGGGTGAGTTTAGGTTTCTGGGAATTCAGAATGAGGGTTAATAAATGTCGTGGGCTAACAGAGGATGGATTCCATGTGAGGTAAAGACGTGAATGGCTTAGTGAATGTTCATGGGTAGGAATTGGGAAATCGAGTTAAGATTTTGGGATGGTTAGGCTAGTGCTTATTGTGATTAGCATGTGGGCCAGAAGTACATAATCAGTGAGTTAAACTATAAGTAAAGCGAAACTTAGATAAAATCGATAAGTCGGGTTGGACTTTGGTGTATTTGGTAGGCTAGTACAATGAGAGAGGTTATATACGTTAGACGACTATATATATATATATATATATACGTATTGAGTGTGACCAGTATATATATATATGATGGGAATCCCATGCTATCCCATGTTATTTTACCTTTATTGTCCTTTTATTTCTATTTTCTATTTTTTCATTTTAGTTCTTTTATTCTTTTTATCCTTTTAATTGGTCTCCAAGCATGTTTGGGGACTAATTAGGTGTTCTTATATTAATGGGGTTTCTTTTTAGTCTTTTAGGCAATTACTTTATTAACAAGTAATCCTTCCCATATAAATACCCATGTACTCCTTATTTGAAAATAGCTTCCTTCTTGAATATAAGAAATTTTTTGTTTCTCTCTCTAGAAATTGTATTATTTTTTTTCCATTGAGGTGTAGTTTACGTCAAATTAGTATCAAAGCAAGGTGACGTTCCCCCTTATTAGTGTATTGGTGTGCTAATAATCAAAATCGTACACCATTCTTTAAAGGCTCCAAAGAAATCCAAATAGCAAATAGAAGAGATTCAATAATTGAAAGGACAAATAACAAGAATGGAAGAGTTGATCAATTGGATAGTGGAAGAGGTGGTATGAAAACAACAAGAATAATTTCAGGCCTTCTTGCAACAATTCTCCAAAATTCAAACCCCCACCACGAAAAAATCATTGGAATCTGCCCCTCTAAGTCACGAAAAAAAGATTCTCACCGAAGAGGTACCTGGAATTGTCGGTCCACCAGCCCTAGGAAAAACCCATGCCGTTTACAGCTTAACCCCACCCACGGGCTCAGATCATCCGTTCGGATCAACTGTGGGAAATTTAGAAGTCCCCCCCCCCCCCCCCCCCGATGAAAACTTTAACCTCTTCGGTCAAAATTCCAGATCAGCCCCCCTTGGGAATTCACAAAAGTCAGATCATTTAGGAGTAACTGGAAATTCCTTAATACCTGAAATTCTTGATCAAAATTCGAATCCAAGAGAACTTACCTGAAACCAAGATCCAAATTTTTGGGGGGCATTTGAGAACACTCAGTAAATTTAGATCCAAACTGTCCCGTCAAAAAAATCTAGTCCCTTAACTCTCCCTGCTATACTCGCAAACTCGAACCACTAAAAAAAACTGGATTTCCCAGCCTGTCCCGGAATATGACCGTGCTCGACCTATTTAGCACCCCTGTCGAATTTCCATAACCGCTTTGTCATCCATATTTTCTTGATCCTATCCTCCGACCACCCATACCGCCCATCCTATTAAGCTACCTTGGTTAACCTCATGACTTCGGAGGGTGTTTTGACAATTTTGATCTCCGACACCTTGACCCATGTCCTTACCCCCACCCACCAACCTCATTGCATCATAAATCCTCCCATCATGACCTTTCCCTATTCTACTCTGATGCTTCATCGTCCTACGATGCTGAGGATACCCACCAATGCGTTTTAATTTTGGAGTGGATTCCCCCTCCTTCCTCACCTAGTGCTCCTCATTTTGTACCATTACGGGACAACCAATGATTTTATTATAGAGAGCCTGGCCACCTAATGGGAACATATATCCATTATCATTACGGTCCCCTAGCACTTCTCGTGGCCCAACATGTTTATCTTCCTCATTCGCCACTTTCCTAGATGCCATTATTACCTGTTGATTATGTTTCAACTGTCTTGGGTGATATGATGGGCCTTGATGCTCATTAGGATAAAGACCTACTATCTTTGGCACTTCAGTTACTTTCTCAGAGTCTCCATAGGGATATACGCATCGACGTTCCTATGTTCGACGGACGATTCTCCCTCGATGATATGATTGATTAGTTGTCTTCTATGGAGATGATTTTTTATTACAAGTGAGTTGAAGGCTGCTCTTGTGTTCTCCTTGCTGCCACTAAATTTCAGGGATTCGCCCAAGTTTGGTGGAACTATCGTTGCTATCGCTGGAAAGCTGTTGGGTTTTCTCCTATTTAGGCCTGACCTGATCTAAAGGTCACTCATTCATACCACCAACATATGAGCACGACCTTTTTACTCACATTCAGTCCCTCCGACAGGATACGTCTTCGGTGGTGGAGTATACCGAGCAGTTCCAACTCCTTTACACCAGGCTCGACTCCCCGAGATTGAGGATTAGTAAATCAACTGCTATATTTTGAGGCTTCAGCCATATATTCAACATGATCTCGGATTGATAGAGATATCGACCTTTCTGAAGGTGGTAGAGTATGATAATGTTAACACAAAAAATCTCCGTCTAGGTGGACCAGTCAGAAAAGGACACCTATCATCCTACGTGGCAATATTTATACTTTCTTGGCACCCGAGGATAGTTGGTCGGCGCCCGAGAAGAGTTAGTTGGCATACCAACCAACACACGACATACCAACCAACTCAAGGAAGACAAACCACCCAAGAAGACCAACAATTATATTCATTATATATAGATGTAAATGTCTGAATGTATAAAGACATTCCATCTCTTGGACTCCCATCACTATAAATACATGCATTCCCTTGGCCAAAGGGACAAGAGACATGATAAACAATATACACACAATCTGAACTAAGCAATTCTCTACACACCTCTCTCTATCTATACCATATTGTGTTATTGTATACCCCTGGGAATAAAAGAACAGTGGACGTAGGCTTTATTCATTGCCAAACCACTTTAAAAACCTTTGTCTCTTATATGTTTGATATGTTTGTTTATCTTCATCTTCAATCTCATCCACGTCATTTATCTGCTGTTGACGCCACTAAAATGGCATAATTGGCACCGTCTATGGGAATTTGACACAAGAATTCTTTCTTTATTATTAGAAGAGATGGAGATCATCATCATACGCTAAGTTTTCTCTATCTTTGCTTATAATCAATTATATGTTGTACATACATCATTCGATTCAGTCATGATTTTTATGTTTATATACATAAATTAGTTGTCAAATTTTTTACGAAATCTACAAAATATTGCATCTCATGATTTTATAGTCATAACTATTAGATTAATTCTTATTGAGAAATCTATAAAATGGTGGATTTCATAATCGTAACTTTTGGCTTGATTCTCAAGTTTAAATTTTATATCATGGAATAAACATTTAGAATGATCACATCTACCAGTATATACGATGATGATAAGATTTGGTAATATCCATTGTTGATTTTGAGATAAATTTTGGAAGATCTTTAATTTCCATTATTACTATTTGTAATCAGAGAATATGAAAATTCAAGATTCATTGAACAAATGTGATTTTCATTTTGGTAATTCCCAGGGAAACTAAGGTGTTTTAGATTTATTTGATGTCAGTCCTTTCGACTTCACGTTCTATAATAACAAAATAATAAAATTGGGTCCATCTAGTTCAAATGTTCTTTAAAACCATTGAAACAGTTTGACTTTCTCAGATCAAATGAGGATTCAAATTCTATCTCTGATCAAAACTTTATCAGATTATGGTAGCAACACCAAGCCTTGTTTACATTGCGGATCACAAGGACAGGGATGGTGTCTATTCTGAACCCAATACCGGTTGAAGAAAAACTCATTATTTTTCAAGTCCGACCGACCTCGATTCTATTTATCGATGAGGAAAAATTATCGTCGGATCATTATTTCTTGGTCGACACAGCTTCTTTAGCATCGTACAATTAGCTATTCTTGGTCGACGTTATGACTAGAATTAGAGGTACCCATCATGATTGGCAAGTCAATGAACACTATATTACAGCTAGGTCCACAAGGAGAACAATCATGGATTCTATTGTAGTTCGGCGTTCCACTAAATTAAGCTCCAAGCACATTTATACAGGTTTTTGTTGAATGGAGAAATTATACTGCAGTACCCCGACTATCTGTTGCTGGTCGGTGTTATGTATAGTTGGTCAGGGACAACTACTAAGTGGTCGAAGGCATATATTGCACTGATAGAGGTATTCCCGACCTCCTATCGCTGGTCGACAATTATCATATACTTGCTCGACAGCCGTCTGAGTAGGTCGGCATCATCTAATCTTTTTCGGCCTCACCTATTAATTGGTCGGTGGAATCTTTACAAAGTCGACAATAGTGCCCGACCAAATTTTATGTGTTTACCGGACCATTTTTATTGATCGGTATGATTAGGGCATTGGTCGGCTGAAAGTAGAGAGTTAACACAATAACAGAGAAGGTGCGATTTTTTGCTCGCATCTTCAGATGAAGAATTTTGATTCAATCATTTTGACTTCGTCAAAATTGATATAATGTTGTTAAAAGACGAGACAATCCCCATATCCTTTATTAATTCACGACAGGGGAACTTCTAGTTTACTATAAGAGAGTACCTTATTATTCTTAAAATTAAAATGTCTAGCATTTTTTTTTATAAAAATTTGCTCATATTGACATACGGCATAACATATTATTTTATGTCTTGATATTTTTATTGACTGAGCAAATACATATCATATATTGATTGGATGACTAAATTATTCTCATGATTAATTGATTTAGCCTCCGCAGATGTTCGAGCAACTTATTAAATTCCACAGGTACAAGATTCAGTCCTGACAAAGTACTCGGCCACAATCTTAAACTTATGAAAACTATTATCGTTGCTCGGCATTATGAAATTTTACCTCAACGAGGCACTATTAATTTTATTACTCTGATATATGTTCAAGAACGAATCATTCTCTATATCCATTCTATATTCATCTCAGCATGGAGCTCAATAAAATATTTATTATTATATATATTCAGTTCCGAAGAGATCTGCAACATTTATTATATTTCACCCCCAACGGACAGTTGGTCTGGGTAATTCTTATTTATATTCATGCCCGAAAAAAGTATTCAACCATATTGTTATGTTCTGGAAAATATTATCCTTGTTCGACATTTTGCAATTTTGCCTCGACAGATCAGCCAAACACTTTATTATTATTCTGAATCATTCTTTATATCTATTCGGATGCATATTCTATATTCATCTCAGCATGGATCTTGGCAAAATATTTATTATCATATATTCAGCTCCAAGGAAATCTGCATCAGTTATTATATTATCTCCAACAGACTGTTGGTCGGGAAAATTCTTCTCTCTATATATATTCAGCAACCACCAACTAAAAGTTGGTCGGCATCAGCAACCACCAACTAAGGTTGGTCGGCATATCAACAACCACCAACTAAGGTTGGTCGGCATCAACAAACCTAACCAACAATGTTGGCATAACAATCATAAAAGTCAAAGCCTGTTTGATAATGGGTGACCTCAAGGGTCATCAAAAACTAGGCAAGAAGATAGGTGACCTTAAGGGGCATCCACTGCCTAGGCACCAAGGCAATCTAGATAAGATTGTTACAACTAAGCAGGAACATGGGATAATAATAATTCCATTGCTTAGGCATTTATGGGTGATCAAACGATCGCTACAACTTGGCAGGAGCATGGGATAAATATTCCATTGCCTAGGCACCCTAAGACAAACAGAAATTGGGAAATCATCAATTCATATACAGAGATTAAGCAGAAGATAAAATTCATGATTATATATTATTATTTGAAGAATGCCCAGGAAACCTATTTTTCTCTAACAATGCAGGATCAATCGATCCCTTCCTTATTATTATCTGGATTTCTTATTAAGCCCGGCAGATGGTCGGCACTCTTATTATCTGGACTTCTTATTAATCCCGACAGATGGTCGGCACTC
Source organism: Sambucus nigra (assembly GCA_949130495.1). NCBI lineage: Eukaryota > Viridiplantae > Streptophyta > Magnoliopsida > Dipsacales > Adoxaceae > Sambucus > Sambucus nigra. Next base: position 41,944,660 of record OX422216.1, on the reverse strand, counting down.
TTATTATTTATCTGGAGATCTCAGCGCTTCTATTATGTATATGGATTTCTCACTAGCACGGATATTTGATGCAAATTATATATTATGCTCAATCAGGCTTATTATTAGATCATTCTATCAAGTCCTGACAAATGCTCGTGCATCATCATTATTATACAGTCTCCTAAGCCCAACTGGGCTCCACATACGCCGATCAATGGCATATACCAGAATCAGATTCTTAAATGGAATATATCACATTCTTAATTAGAATGCCCACTGATTCCTAATTGGAATATATCACATTCCTAATTGGAATGCCAGCACATTTCTAATTGGACTATGTGTTGAAGCAGTTTTACTCAATCAAAATTACTTGGTCGGCAAATTATTTCTATGGTCATATCAGGACAGTATGGAAATGCAAACATGCAAAGTTATTGGGAAGTCATTTTAAGGAACATGTCCTCGGCCTTATCTTTCCTAGCAAGACCAACATACTTTAAGGTCAAGAAAGCATTCAGAGTTAATATTCCACACTCGGGGGACTTCTACTACAAAATTAATTATTTATTCGGTAGCACATTCTCATAACATCATGCAGTATCAGTCGAGCATCAAATTCAACTCCATAAACTTACATGGTCGGGGCCCTAGCCAATCATCATTCAGGAGCTGTTTTTGCTCAGGAGTTATGTTTTTGAAGCTCATGAGTTGTTTTTGCTCAGGAGTTAGTTTTTCTCTTGAAGTTCAGGAGGCATATTCAGGAGTTATTATGCACATGCTATTAAAGTTTGGGGGTTAAATTCGACATATACATCAACGGAGTTCTCCAATATTGCTGCCCTGACCAACATTAAAGAAGAAGTTGTATAAAAATGTTTCGAAGTCCACCACTAGCTTGGTACTAATAAGATTGAAGAGTTGGGTTATCAATCTAACATGTTACAACAACAAAACACTCAGAGGAGCAGAGGTCAGAAAAATTAAATATGGACAATTAGCACAGAAGGCAGTTGGTCGACACCGAAGGCAGTTGGTTGGCTAACCATCCAACCAACATACTTGAAGATTATGACAAGCTACAAGCTACAAACTATGAAGTTACTGCATCCAGATTCCCAGGGGTGATACATAGTACACAATCGCTTGACGAATAGAGTTCCCTACAAGGAAGATTAGCTCCAATGCAACCATCAATCAGCCTGAATCATCTGTTGACAAGAACATAGTGCATTTTATGTTGAACAAATCAAGAAGTAAGATAAGTAATTTCATTATGCACGAGCACGAGCAACATCGCAGAATAAATACTCCATCCTTTCAGTAAACCATCAAGCATGGAGCATTGGGGGCTTCTGTTAACGCAGAAATTCTCCGTCTATGTGGACCAGTCAGAAAAGTACACCTCTCATCCTACGTGGAAATATTTATACTTGCTCGGCACCCGAGGAGAGTTGGTCAGCACCCAAGGATAGTTGGTTGGCACCCGAGGAGAGTTGGTCGCCATACCAACCAACTCAAGGAAGACCTACCACATAAGAAGACCAACAATTATATTCATTGTATATAGATGTAAATGTATAAATGTATAAAGACATTCCATCTCTTGGACTCCCATCACTATAAATACAAGCATTCCCTTGGCCAAAGGGACAAGAGACACGATACATAAGATACAAACAATCTGAACTAAGCAATTCTCTACACCTCTCTCTCTCTCTCTCTCTCTCTCTCTCTCTCTATATATATATATATATATATATATATATATATATATATATATATATATATACCATATTGCGCTACTGTATACCCCTAGGAATAAAAGAACGGTGGACATAGGCTTTATTCATAGCCGAACCACTTTAAAAACCTTTGTCTCTTATATGTTTGATATGATTGTTTATCTTCATCTTCAATCTCATCCTCATCATTTATCTGCAATAGCTACCAAGGTTGAGATCTATCACGCAGCACCAGTAGCTTTTCCATCCCCCAGAGCTCCATCTCCATTGATATTTTCTTTCGCTCCTCCTCTAGTATCAGCATCGACATCTTCTACCACTAATCCAACCACGATTACCTCTACAGTGCCATATTTGGGTCCTCCTACATTCCAGTGTTACAATTGTGGGAATGTTGGACACCGAACTTCATATTGCTCTCTCCTACATTGCCATTCCCTTTTAGTGATGAATTGTACATCAAAGTTTCTTGATGAGGTAGAGGAGCTTCTCGGACATGCATTGATTACTGTCTTGGAAGGTGATTCACTGGGCCTTCCTCTTTGAGTTCGTGGATGACCTTTTTTTTTTTGGGGGGGGGGGGGGGGGGGGTAGAGTGATGGGAATCCCATGTTATTTTCCTTTTATTTCTATTTTCTATTCTTTTATTTTAGTCCTTTTGTTCCTTTTATCCTTTTAATTGGTCTCCAAGCATGTTTGGGGATCAATTAGGTATTCTTTTTCTAATAGTTGTCCTTTTTAGTCTTTTAGGCAATTACTTGATTAGCAAGTAATCCTTCCCATATAAATACCCATGTACCGCTCATTTGAGGATAACTTCCATCTTGAATATAATAAATTCTTTATTTCTCTCTAAAAATTGTATTGGTTTTATTTTTTAGCCATTAACGTGCAATTTACGTCAATATATGTCTAAAGTGATTGAATTTATCATGTGAACATACATAATCTGTTATGCTATCGTTGGAGGTTGCACGACGATCCACCCTGGCGTTGAACAACATGTGTTGTATTATTTTCCCAGGTCATATTACAGTTGCATGGCCACTATCCGTATGTGAGGATAAATGTTGGTTTCGAGTCCAGTTGAGGTGTGATGTGGTATGGATACAACCCACTGATGTGTGTGTGTGTATATATATATATATATATATATATATATATATATATATATATATATATATATATATATATATATATATATATATATATATATATATATACACACACACACACACACACTTAAATGTTGGGGTGAATATCAAGGTATAGCTAGTGTATGGTTACGTTGCCTATGTAGCTATATGAATACAATTTAGAAAACCTAAGTTATTGCTTATGTGCTAGCTATGTAATACATAATCTGAGGTATCGTATGGGCAGTATGGATTTTGTGGATTATAATATGTTAAGAACTGTTAGACTAGTTAGGTGGAGTAGCATAACTAGGCGAATAAAATAAATACGTTAGGTGCGCACAGTAGATGAGTGATGAGGTTGATCTCATGTGAATGAGACATTAAGTGAACATAAATATTTCACATAGCTTTATTGTTATTGTATTTAAATATTTGTGGCTATTTTCAAATGTTTTGGGCTGACCCGTATTAAAAATATTTTCAAAACCTTGCTCAGCCATAGGTTTGCCAGTGATAACGAGTCCATTCCAGTCAAACGATACTGTAGAAGTTGTGTATGCATGCAGGACTTGACTAGACATTTCACTCATTTCTATCTAGGTATGAATCTATTTCAGTATTTCTCTTTGGACATATCGCTCGCAGTTTGATAGTCTCATTTCTAGACAGTATTTACATTTCTCAGTTTTAATATTTGGATTATTTTATTCAGGACACCGAGGATTTATTCGTTTTATTTATTTATGCTATCAGTATTCTTGTGTTTCAGTCACCCACTGTGGATGTTTATGTATATTGTTGAATGGTTACTATAATTCGTATTAATAAGACTTTAAAATTGACACCTTTTCGACAGTGATGGAATGAAATCAGATATGAATCTCATTTAATTTAATAAAGGCTTGATCAACCGGTATTAGACTAGGTGGGGTGTCAAACAGCCTTTGCGAAAGACTCCTTCCACCTTGGATAATAAGTGCATTAAAACTCTCTCATGTTGTCTAAAGGCATTTTTGTAACTCCTCATTTAATGTTGTACATCATACGGATCTACATCATAGAAAATAGGAATGATATTTTTCCTACTAGTTGTGTGGCAGTGGAGAATCTGTGAGCTCAAGTAGGCACCATTTATTGGAAGCATAGTTTTTGGGAAAAAATTAGATATAAATTTTTTATCCTTGAGAAGCTCGGGGCCGATCTCTTCTCCGATAAGAAGCTCATTATCATCCCGAAAAGTGTGAATGTGGTCACCGAGAAGATCACTATAGAGGTAATCAGAGAAGCCTTTACGAGTGTCTTTATTGCAGAAAATCGAGAAGACATCAAACTCCCCTACTTAGATGGGGACGGAGGCTAATTCTAAGTTTGATGATGACAAAGACAGTTTTGAATTTGTTGTTGCTGCTAATGATGATGATTAAGTCTTCTCAGGAGTTGCGTTGTATTCTTTACTTCTTAAGAAACTTACCAAACACTAGTAGGAAATTACAATTATAGCAATCAACACATGATGGATTTGGCTCTTCTTTCTCCAATTCATTTCAAGATAAATAAAACATTTCTCTAATTCCCCAGTTTCCTCTCAGAAGAATCTGTCGTACGATCAATTAGCAACTATGGTGCTCTGTGGTTTATTTTATTGCTTATAAAGCAGCACGCTAAGGACTGATCGCAACTTATACAACATGCAAGAAAATGAATGAAATTAGAGCTCTGTATATCATAAACCATATTAATGGCTAATAAGAACAAATTAAACAAATAGAGAGATAAAGAAGCTTCAAGTTAAACATGATAAGAGATCCCCAATATACAAAACATAATTTCGCAAGGTAGAAAGCATAAAGGAGGTCCAATTGCCTCATCCGTCTAGAACAATACTATGTGACTAATAATTAATTACCGGTGCTATTTCTTATTTCAATGGGTAGTCATGTTGCAATATTCAAAATGTGATGAGGGAAAACATGGAAGGAGCCACATGAGGCCTGGTTGGGGATTGGGCCCCCACAAAAGTTTTTCAAAAAAAAAAACTACATATGTGCCAAAAGAAAACTGCTGGGATAAAATAGAGTTTTTAGAAAGTTTAGAATTAAATATCCAAAACCCTTATATTCTTTTCTTTCTAACTAGAAAGGCTCGACTCATTAAAAAGAAAAGGAATGGCTCATGTTCTTCTCCTCTCAATCTATTTAATCAACAATTTTAGATTCTAATTTAATTTTTGAATGAATTTGTATGGTTTCGATCTTATAGATCTTATTTAAATATTTAATTAAATGTTACTCCTCCAATATTCAATTAAATTGTATAGTTTGATAAAATTAATGTTGATTTATAAAATGAAATGTTAGATTTTGATGGAAACTATTTTGATTATTTAAATAGTTAACTAGTATAGAACTATATTGCTACTTGATATTTTAATTTAGGGATATAAATGTTACCAATTGACTGAAAATAAAATCGATAACCACTATTTTAGGGTTAATGTATTATGACTTTTTTTTTATTATTAGTAATTGATTTTGTATTTTTTTTAATTGATTGTCTATTTTGTTGTTTCAATATGACGGAACGAGCCACCTTGGCTTCTATTAATCTTGATGGGGAGGCCAATCAGTGGCTGAAATGGCTGTATACAATGCGAGATATGTGAATGGGATGAAATTATCTTGCGATGAAAAATTTAAAAGGGTGAAGATTAGCATTCAAGGGTTCAATTCTCGACAACTTTGTACTCACTTCCATTGACAGATGTTCTAGGGGTTCAATGGAGCTGAATATGTATGGAGTTCACTTCACAAGGGTGTACATGCATCCTTAAAGGACAAACCCTCAAACCAGTGCAAAAATGGTTTCCTACAATTGCAGGAGAAGGACATAAGGCGTGGGGCTGAGTTGTTTGCCCTTCAAATTGTAATCAGTTCTGTGCAATAATGTTGCAGATGAGGTGCAAGAAATTTTGCGGGATTTTCCGGTTGTGTCTAGCCCAAGAATTTCAATTTTTTTTTAGTACTAGGGTATAAATATTAAGCTTTAAAATTGAAAACAAAAAGTTGTAATATTTTCTTAAAAAAAATATAGCAAAGTACTCTTAGGTCCCTCGTAAATAAATTTTAAACGCTAAAGGAATTTTGACAAATTTTAAGTACTTAGGTCCGTTAATTCTTTTCTTGTAGAAGTCCACACTAGTGGTATAACAAGTGAACCTAATAGTAAAATGTCCTTAAATGTTTAAAAATTGTCAACGAGAGACCTAATGGTAGATTGACCAAAAAAATATTGCACACTTTCATCCATTTGGCCACTTTAGTTACTTGGATTATTTTGTTGATGTTTAGGGTTTGAATCAATTTGTTGTTATTTGTTTTAGGTGCTAGTGGTATAACAAGTGAATCTAATAGTAAATTGTCCTTAAATCTTTAAAAATTGTCAGCGAGAGACCTAATGGTAGATTGACCAAAAAAATATTACACACTTTTATCCATTCGACCACTTTGGTTACTTGGATTATTTTGTTGATGTTTAGGGTTTGAATCAATTTGTTGTTATTTTTTTTAGGTTATGGTTTGAATTACTTTGTTGTTATTTATTTTAAGGGTTAGACATATTTAATGGTTTGAGTTAATTTAATTTCGTTGTTGTTTAGGATTTTGCTAAATTGGACTAATTCCTTCATATCCTAGTTTAATACCTCCTGTTTCGTACGATTTACTTTAGGATTTTGTTATTAGCATACTATGTGCATTTGTGCTATTATATCCGAGGTGGTTTTATTTGAATTAGAATTGTCTACAAATGCAAATTATTGATTGAATATTTTTAAAAAAATCTAAAAGTAACCCTAAAAAAATCCGTCTCACAGCCTCCCACCCCCAAACCCCCGAAAATGTTTGAAAATTTGTATAATGCCTGCCACTGCTGATATCTTCATCTCCAAAAGAATGAAATTGAATGCCAAGTAGCAGAGATGCTCGAGGCCGACATTATTAACCCAATAATAGTTCATTCTCATCCCTAGTATTGCTTGTGAAGAAAAATGACAAATCTTAGAGTTTATTCCTGTATGGTGCACTAAATGGGCACTACTAGTATCAAATCACGCCTTTTAGATTGTGCATCGCGCCTTTTCAATCGAACAAAAATGAAATTCGTCGCCCCTATTTAAGCAAGTTTATTCCTGTATTCTTTGACAATATTCTGATTTACTGTCATATTTGGCAATTAAATATACAACACTACCATATAGTAGAAGTTTAGTGCAAAATAATTTATTTGTCAAGTTGTCCAAGTGTGCTTTTGGGCAACCGAGTGTCAAGTACCCTGCCATATTATAACATATGAAGTAGTACGGATCGGTTCCTCAAAAATTGTGGCCATGCAAAATTGGCCCACTACTAAAATAGTTACACAACTTCGAGGGTTCTGGGGGTTAACCGTGTACTACCGCAAATTTGTACGAAACTATGGATCCATTGATGTGCCTCTCACAACTCTATTTAAAAGGAGACAATTTGTGCCTTCTAAGCACTCAAATTAATAATGACCACCACCCCGATGTTGTCAATGCCAAATTTCTCTACAACAATTGCATTGCAAACTCATAATAAGAGGCCCACAGCATAAATGTGTAAAGCACTTAAACCAATCCAGCAAGCACGGTCAACCTATGCAAAAAAATGCTAGCGATTTTGGATAAGTGGCACCCCTACTTTTTAGGATGAAAGTTTCAGATTCAAACCGACTAACGGAGTCTCTAGTGCTTATAGGAGCACTGAGTTACCACGCCCGAGCAATAATAATAGGTCACAAAACTTCTCGGATTTGAGTACGAAATAACTTATAAACCCCGAGCACAAAATTCTACAGCAGATGCATTGCCCCACTACCCCGATCATTTTATGGTACTTGTTGATACAACAAATATAACACCCTGTCGCGGGCATATATTTATTCTGGCACTTGGTTCATGCCGCGATCACTATCAGCCTAGGGTGCGGCATCTACAGTTCCTCACTCACACGGTGTGCATCACCTGTATCTCTAGCCTCATTAACAGGACGTAACCTACTACAACATAGGGTACGACACCCAGAACTCCGGCCTCATACAGGATGCGGCCTTATGCTATAGGATGCAGCACTCCATGAGTTTACCTTATAGGACGCATCCCCCCTCTTGTTTAATAGCATCACTAGTCTTACTTTATGTCACGATCTCAGGGCACGTGACACTATGTGCATACCTCATATAAATAGAGGCCTACACCTCGAGATAAGGGAGAGAGTTCACTTCTATCTCCTCAGACGGTTCAGATTCTACAATACCTGGTGAATCCTTGCCAAATTCTCTCTACACAACCTCAATATACATCATGGGGGCTACTCACCTACATTGTAGTCATATCTTCGGCACTCTCGAAACCGCTACAGTCATGTATTCTTCTCTCTTATCTATCTTGTACGCCCATTGTGGCATTACAAACTTGTACAACAACAATATGAATATAGAGAGAGGGATTCACCAAAGTGGATTCAAGCTCTTTGATAGCCGAACCACTCTATATTTTGTGTTCGTGTTTCTTTATTTGTTTTATTTATATTCTTTACTTGACTGGTTGATAGGAGAACGACTTATGGGTGACTTCTTGTATCATCAATTTGGAGCCGTCTATGGGAATCGAGATATTTCAATCTTGTTTCTCTATGCTTTGAGTTCTTAAACACCTTATCTTATTCATGGGGATCCTTTGGATCATAATCTCATGAGTAAATTTTGGTTATTGATCTCTGTTTCATATTCACACCCTCAATGGGTATTTCTTATGTTCAGATTTACCCTTGGGTTTCCATTTTATGACCTTAGATCTATTTTATATACCCTAGTGATATCATTTCATCTATATAATGCAGAAAATCATGATAGGCCTTAGCCCCGAAAGGATGAATGATTAGGGAAGGATTGTATTTACTCCCTTTTCGCTGTTATTGACCTATGATCTAAGGTTTATCATTGGAACTATGCCGTTTTGTGCACCATGAGGGTATTCTCTAAGTAATATACCCTAGTAGGATCGCTCTCCATGTGTTTTGGGAGAAAAACTTAATTGCTGGGTTCCAATCTTGGGATTATTCTCTCCACTGCTTAGGTAGGGATGCGACGAGGTAATTAAAATGCCTCCATGTCGTAGCCTCTGCTAATGCAGTTGCATTACAACAGCTTCAAATCATTGGGGAATGGACTGAGGTGGTCTTCAGCTCAACCTTGGTGAATATCATTCAAAGGCCACTTATGTGCCTTACTAGCCATGACCTTATCAGTAATATCTTTCAAAAATCCACGGTAGTATACTCGTATGCTTTACTGGCCGCGGCCTCGACAGTAATATCATGAAGCAATTCAAACGTTGTATCCCAACTTCATAACTGGTTAATTCTATACTTCTGTGATTACTCACTTCTGTTAGTTTTTTCCTGAGATTGTATATTTTTAAAGACTAACAAAGGAGAAAATGGAAGGAGAATCCATCCAGAGCACAAATGTCAAAGATGAGATTGTGCAGCTGTATAATCACATCAACCATCTCTACAACAGTCATTAATACCTCCAAACTCAGGTCAACTATTTGACTCAAAGGGTCCTCATGCTTGAGGCTGCAACCTCTCCCAATGTGGGTGCGACACCCAGGATCACTGTTGCCGCAGCTTCAGAAGTTCCATCCGCGATGCAACCAGCAGGAGCCAAAAAATGGGTATGGAGAAGGCAGATAGGTCTGAGGCCTACACTCCGTTGGCCTTCCCAGTTGAAAACATCTTTGAGTTCATTAAAGAGAACATGCAACTGGGGTGGACAGAAAATCTGAAGGCTCCACCCCACAAGAGAAGCAAATCTAGTTGGTGCAGATTCCATCAGGACCATGGCCATAACACTGAGCAATGCTATGCTCTGAAGAATGAAATTAAAAGGCTAATTAGGCAAGGAATGATGTAGAGGTTCCTCAGAGATGCTTAGGGGATGCAGCCTGGCCTGATGGGCCATACTTTCCTTATCTTTATGATTTAGTTTATATCTCCTTTTGTTTCTGTTCATAGTGAATATTATCTTTTATGTCCATGCTTATGAGGATTAATGAATATAATATTTTAATTTCTTGATTCCATTAAATGATATCTTATGAAAGACTCCTTATCTTAAACAGATTCTATATGGAGACATTGAATTATATTGGGAATGATTATATCTAAATGGGCCATTAACGCCCATCGATATGCCTAACCATATATATAGGCAAATGATAATTGGAAATAGCAAAAGCAACTATTGAGAGCGGCAGGAAAATTAACGTACAATGCTGCATATGGAGACTATATATCAGCGTACAATGATTACATTCTTGAAAACATTTATCTGGATGCGTCATTAGTTACGAGGGCTTCCAATGCCCGTTCTTAGCTTTTGGTATGCGTTATTAGCCCGGGGAGGTGACTCCCTCGGTAAACATCATTGATTTGGAGGATAGAAAATAAACATCATTAACTTGGTGGATAGAGACTAAACATCATTAACTTGGTGATCTCGCATTAGCTTGGGGAAGCTTCATAATACCTAGCCCCGGGGGGCCTGCAAATAATCAAATTGACTAAAGGAAAGCCACGAAAGGCAATCGAAGTGACTAACGGAAAACCACATAAGATGTCCCATGGAGTTAAAGCGACTAAGAGTGTTGGGACACTGACATCCTAAAGCATGAGAAATCTACAAAAACTAGATGCTTGCAGCCCGAGATAAAGGCAATCTCAGAGGCTGCGGCAGATTGGCATTTGACTCAAATGCTGCGACAGAGGATGGTCAATGGTATCAAGACTTAAAAAAATGGAAAAGTTTAACTCAGGTGCTAAAAAAGCCGAGCCGCGGTCCCAAGTCCATCTTATGCTGAAATACGGCTTGGGGGATGATGGGCCCAAACATCGTCGCATTTTGTATAAGCAAAGATAACATGCCGCAGCGTTGCCCAATCTTGGTATCCCATACTAGTTATTGAATGGTCACAAAGAATGGTCGCAACCTTATTTAAGACTTCCATTAAAATATGTTTTCACAACCTATGGCCCATACGTTATGATTGAAGTGCATTTTTTCAAAAAGCAATTGTGTTCAAGCAATCAAAGATGTATTGAAGCAAGCAAAGTAGAGGAATAAAAGTAGAGAGAAGAGAGCAATGTGGAAAGACATATAGATAAAGAGGCCGCAGTCTTAGTTAAGGAGTACAAATATATAAAGGGACGCGACCCATATATGTAATGAGTTAAAAAATTTGGAAAGGACGCAACCCTATATTAATGATCACTCAAAAACTAACACAAGATGATTACAAGTTCATGAAGCTGCATCATTGTTCTCGTCTCCCTCATCACCATCCGCGTCTATCTCAGTTTTGTCATCTTCTGCCGCAGCCTCCTCGGTTTGCTTCCTTGCTCTCTTCTTAGCTACAGCTCTTAGTTCAGCCACACACATGTCATGTTCTGCATCACCCAACTTTCAGGACATAATTTGGTCCTTAGACTCTGGGAAGTTTTTGTTAACTCTGTGCCTCAGCTCTTGAAAGACGCAGAGGTAGGCTTTATTGTTGATCAGAAAAAAGTCCTTGAACTTTTTGAAGTTAGCCACAACAAGGTCCGCAGCTTGGCTTAAGGCTGTGGCATAATTCTCTTCTTTCAGTCTGTTGGCCTCAGAATGTTGGCTTTCAAGACTTTTAAGGGCCTCTGCATGATCAACAACCATCTTCTTCATTTGATTTTCAGCCACAGTAATCTTATTTTGAGCTGTAGCGGCTTGTTCTGCAGCCTCAAGAGTTTGAGCCTTGGCAATTGACAAAGACTTTACAGCCTGAGAAAAGTTCTCATCCTCATCCTTTGCCTTGACGACAACCTCTAAATCTCGCTTGACCACCGTAAGTGCTGCGACAGATGAGCTTTTGCCCACTTCAAAAGTAGATGCCTTGGCTGTGTCCAAGTCTTTTTTATGAGAAGTCTCCGTAGCCCTATAAAGCTTGAAGAACCCTTTTATTAACAAGGTTTTACCGCAGTGTGAGAGTCACCTACGCGCCGGTCATTTTGAATTCGTCTCACCTGAACTATACAAAAACCTAAATTATGACTACACTCAACGGGTGAGTATAGCGGTAAGTCGGGTATCGAATCCACAGAGAATGTTTGATAGATCATAACAGATTATTAATCAAGGAATAAAAGGGTAAAAGGGTGATGTATGAATGTAAATAAAAGAAAAGAGAAAAGTTAAGTCTAAATAAAGGTAAAGCGAGGATCGGGATATCATCCAACCATACGGCTCGAAACTACTACTAATCAAGATTCTTACTCGAAAGCAATTTAATCAAGCATTATGAGTTAATCATAAACATCACACAATAAGGAATTAAATCCAAAGTTGCGAGATTAAACATTTAACCAAAAATGGTTGCACACGGATTAAACTCGGATTATCGTTATAAACATTAACGTTGCACGACAATGAAAGTTAAACGCGTAATAATCAGATTTTCATTCGCGCGGGTTCAATTAAACGCAATTTTACATGAAACCTAATTTTCAGAGCTTCGGGGCCCGTTAATGGAGGAACGTTATCCCGGACCTATTTATTTAAGGGCACATAATGAACTAAGCTAATTTATACTAATTAAACTAGTAAAGCAAGAAATAAAGCAATTAAACTAATTAATAAAGCACTGAAACTAATCTACAAAGCAAGGAAAAATGAAGAACAAAGTTATATTAATGGTAAATGATATGGAAAGTTCAACCTTACAAAACCAAATGGATGTCGCCCCAAGAAGAGAAGAAGATGAGCTCTCCAAACCAAAACCTAACCTAAAATGTCTTCTAAAACTAAGTATCTGAAATATTACAACAAAATTGGGTTATATAGTAAGTTGGGAGAAAAGAAAAGAAGAAAGAAAAGAAGGCAAAAATATCTGCAGAAACAGGGGATCGATCGATCGACCCCTTTCGTCGATCGATCGACTGTTGAAATCGTGGAAAATTTATGAAGGATCGATTGATCGATCAAGCAGGGCAGAACCAAGGCAGCCTTCTGCATTTCTTTTCTTCCTCTTCTCCTCCTCTTTTGGTTTCCTTGTTTTTCCTTCCGCTGGAATCGCCGTAACTTCTTCGTTATTAATCGAAATCACGCACCATTTGCGATCATATGAAGCTTGCGAGGAGGGATAAAATTCTTTGAGATGTCGAACCTGGTTCCTAAACTGTGAATTGACCAAATTACCCTTGAACGTGCGATTGCATACGGAACTTCACCGGAATGCATCCGAATCCCATTCTTAGTACCTAAATACCTACAAAATCCCAATTATACCTCATATAGCATGTTAATAATATGAACCGAGGCTGTATAGTTAACGGGCTTAAATATAGAGATTAAGGCACCCGAGGGGGATAAAATGCGTAGGTTCGACGGATGAAATACACAATATTTGTGTATTATCACACCCCCTAACTTACACATTGCTAGTCCCTAGCAATGAAATATGATGCAACAAGAACAGCAAGTAAACCAAAAGTAGGATAAGTACAAAAATATGGTATAAATGCATAAGGCCACTTTCGCGAGCGATTCGATTGCATTTAGCTTATGCAATAAGCCGTTAAACCCCTAGGTTACCCTAGTGGACGAGTGTCGTCTCGTGAGGGTTTTCAGGGATGAAACCCACAAACATTAAACAGTTTCCTCAAAATATTCCCAATCACATGCGACAAACTCAACAATATGAATAAGATCTCAACATGTTATTAGCATAGCAAACGAATTCACGTGAAAAGTCCGTAGTTATTAACATTATAGAATGGATCTCAATGAATTGAAACCTTAACATGTGAGAGGGGAATGAGCACACGCAAAATATGAGTTGGCAAAAACTTAAATAACTCAGATACTAAATATCAAAGCATGTATAAAAGTTAATCCTCATGGGCATTACGCTCATAAAATGAATTCACTTGAACAGAGAGGTAACACACGGGACATGCAGGCATAAAGAGTAAATGTAAAGGGAAACTAGGCCACGAACATGTTACAAAATGAAGAACTCTATATAAGAAATAAAAACTATGATCTCAGTGAAAGGATACCGCACATATAAAAGAGGCGAAATGCATTTTCACAAATTATCGAAACTATTTAAACCTTTGAATTACATCTACTTAAGATCACATAGGACTTGTAATAGGGTTTTAATGTAGGTTAGGTTAGGGTACGAAATGAAAGGGATGTATATACGGATTCAAAGGTGTTTGGGGATGAAACTCGGGATAATGGGAAAAAGTGGGCAATTTCAAAATTTGACAAATGATTTCCAAACGAGCATTAGATATAACAATCGAGAGAGTAACAAGGATTATTGAATCACTACAAACAATATATACACTTTCTCTTTCTTTTTCTTTTCTTCTTTTTCTCATTTTTTTCTTTTATTTTCAACCTTCTCTTTTTCTTCTCTTTTTCACTAAACTTTCTTCTTTTTTCACTCTTTTCATGCTCAAATTGCAAACACACAAAACAACACTATCATTCAATCCCAAGTAAACAATCCAACCACCGATATGTAAGGTAATATGTATGGTATATAACTCCAATTTGGAGTTGGTTATGGAATTTTGGGTAATGAAAAGAAAGGCTAGTATTTAGGCTCAAGTGGTTAACGAGGGAAAACATTTAAGGTGAGGTCAAGGTTAATATGGGTGATATATCAAAGATGGCCTATGATCATTTCATAAAGTTTATGCAATTCTCGAGTCAAAAAAATATATGAAAATCATGCTCAAGTAATACATTTCATATATGAACTCAATTAATGAACGGTCAATGAAAGAATAAAGAGATTACCAACGACTGTAACGTTTTCAAAGAGGAAAGAATAGTGTATACATTCACAAATGAAGATAATTCTCTAATCTCACTCGGTGTAAGTATATACAATGCAACAAAAGCATAACGAGTTATAAAAATCTTAAACCAAATCAATATAACCATAAAAGTGGATGTGCTTAAGGGATAAAGTTTAATTCATGAAGTTATTCATAATATTAATGATTTAAGGACTAAAGACTAATAACTTCTAAAATCGAGAGCATGCATCGTTGAATTGTCTAATGGATCGGGCATTTATTAAAATTTATCATCGAAAACAAGGGAAAAATGCCCAACAAAGGAGAAAAAACAAGAAAATTTTCTTGAAAATTTTCAAATTTTTAACAAAAACATGCTTTGTAACTAAATTGTGGTCAAATTCAAAGACTAAACATGAAATGGATAGAATATCCCACACCCCCTAACTTAAATGCTTTATTGTCCCCAATGCATCCATTAAATAATACAACACAAAGATAAAAAAAGAATGATATTACCCACATTTGGAGTGATCTCCATAAGTACAAGTCAAAATGAATCTACAAAACAAGTTAGTACAAAGCATAGAAGAATATATACCGATGTCACAAGTCACACCAATATAGAGGGGCTGAAGTCATAAGTCACAAGTCACACAAGTCACAAGTCACAACAATATAGAGGGGCTGAAGTGCAAATACTAGATAAATTGATGGTGAACTTTTTGATTTTATAAAATGGAAGGTCACACACATCAAAATCCAATAAACAACCACAAACTACATTTTCATTTCTCATTCCATAAGTTCAATACAAAACAACTTAATACATTACAACTAATAAAAAGAAATAAATAAATATAAAAATACAAAATACAACATAATATCCATCCCAGAAATACAAAAATGACCCAATACAGCAGTAGCCTAGTGGCCGTAACCACTAGGATCAGAAGGATCCTGAAAATTAGGAGGTAGCGTTGTGTCCGGATCATGGCTCTGCAAATAAAGATCTCTCATCATCGCCTGCATCATCCGATACTCATGCCTCTGCTGCGCTCTAGCCTGCCTCTGCTCGGCCCACTCATGCCACTGCTCGACCTGCTGTTTTTTCAGCTCTAACTGATGTTGGTCCAGGCGGGACTCCCATGTAGCCCACCTGAGCTGGGTCTCCTCCCAGCGCTGGTCCTGCACGACCTGAATTGCCTCAAAGCGGGCATCATAATCTGTCTGTGGCATATAAGACATAACCTTACTCCATACCTCTAATCTCGGCCTCCTCCCCTTCCATGTCAGCCACCTCTATCCTGTCAGTAACATCTTCCCTCTACCTCTTGTTCCCGGCTCCCCCCAACCATGAGTCAACATCTTCGAGATATTATCCTTTGTGACAAGCCCTAGTGGCTCATGCTTGCGATCAACATCTTACTCTGAGAAACCATGAGAAGTGAAGATCCTCGTGATGAGGGAAAAAAAGGAAGTGAAAATCTCCAGGCAATCTCTTTTGTTATCGTGGGCATCGCCTTCAAAAATATTTTGGGCAGACTGATTTCTCCCAAATTATGAAGCATAATGTAGATCAATGCTACGTGCTTGTGAAGAACCTCAAATCGGTTATTCGTCACCATGAATGAGTGGACGTTGATGTAGTGGAGAAGTCTCGGTAAGTCTGCCATTGCCGCCGAACGAAAATCACCCTTCTTCCAAACCTCCCCCGACACAAGGGCCTCAATCAACGTCGCATGCCCGAAAAGATCACCCGGTCACGTGGGTGACCCGGGTTCGTTCCCCGATAATGACGCCATTTTGATTACAGGGTTTTACCGCAACACGAGAGTCACCTACGCGCCGGTTATTTTGAATTCGGCTCACCTGAACTATACAAAAATCTATATTACGACTACACTCAATGGGTGAGTATAGCGGTAATTCGGGTATCGAATCCACAGAGAATGTTTGATAGATCGTAACAGATTATTAATCCAGGAATAAAAGTGTAAAAGGGTGATGTATGAATGTAAACAAAAAAAAAGAGAGAAGTTAAGTCTAAATAAAGGTAAAGCGAGGATCGGGATATCATCCAACCATACGGCTCGAAACAACTACTAATCAAGATTTCGACTCGAAAGAAATTTAATCAAGCATTATCAGTTAATCATAAACATCACACAATAAGGAATTAAATCCAAAGTTGCGAGATTAAACATTTAATCGAAAATGTTCGCACGCAGATTAAACTTGGATTATCGCTATAAACACTAACGTTGCATGATAATGAAAGTTAAACGTGTAATAATCGGACTTTAATTCGTGCGGGTTCAATTAAACGCAATTTTACACGAAACCTAATTTTCGGAGCTCAGGGCCCGTTAATGGCATAATGACATCCCGACCCTATTTATCTAAGGGCATATAATGAACTAAGCCAATTTATACTAATTAAACTAGGAAAACAAGAAATAAAGCAATTAAACTAATTAAGAAAGCATGGAAACTAATCTACAAAGCAAGGAAAAATGAAGAACAAAGCTATATTAATGGTAAATGAGATGCAAAGTTCAACCTTACAAAACCAAATGGATGTCACCCCAAGAAGAGAAGAAGATGAGCTCTCCAAACCAAAACCTAACCTAAAATGTCTTTTAAAACTAAGTATCTGAAATATTACAACAAAATTGGGTTATATAGTAAGTTGGGAGAAAAGAAAAGAAGAAAGAGAAGAAGGCAAAAAACATCTGCAGAAACAAGGGATCGATCGATCGACCCCTTTGGTCGATCGATCGACTGTTAAAATCTTGGCAAATTTAGGAAAGATCGATCGATCGATCGATCAAGTAGGGCAGAACCAAGGCAGTCTTCTGCATTTCTTTTCTTCCTCTTCTCCTCCTCTTTTGGTTTCCTTATTTTTTTCTTCCGCTGGAATCGCCGTAACTTCTTCATTATGAATCAGAATCGCGCACCATTTGCGGTCACGTAAAGCTTGTAAGGAGGGATACAACTTCCGTGAAATATTAGGCCAGGTGACTAAACTGTGACTTGATCGGATTGCCCTTGAACGTGAGATTGCAAACAGAACTTCACCGAAATGCATATGAATCCCATTCTTAGTATCTGAATACCTACAAAAGCCCAATTATACCTCATATAGCATGTTAACAATATAAACCGAGGTTGTATTGTTAACAAAATTAAATATAGAGATTAAGGCACCCGAGGGGGCTAAAAAATGTAGGTTGGACGGATGAAATACGTAATATTTGCATATTATCACCTTTCATACTTCATCTTTTGGGTCACAACGACGTCTGCGGCCTGTTGGAATTATAAAGAATTAGTACAAGTAAAGAATTAATAACCCACAAAAAAGAACCAAGTGGGAGAAGTTGTTACCCGTAGTAAACTATGAAAGGCATACTCCTCCAAATCTTCATGGTCGTCTTCTACTAGACGATTCAGGTCCACAACCTCTGGAACCTTTCTCATTCTGCGGACGACTCTCACAGTTGTGTCCCAAGAGGAACTGGGATTTGCTTCCCTAAGCTAAGGCCACGGACGACCATCAGGTCCAACCCTTGGCCTGCCTTGAGGAGGTGGAAGGTTGGCATTTATAGCCATAATAGTGCACAGAGGGGAATAGCTGGCAGAAATAACAGGTGAAGTGCCACGTCCACCGGTATGGTCAGTGTCGGAGAGCAGTAGGCCTGTCGCGACCTGGTGTTCGCCAATGTCATCATCATATTGGACTTCTCTTTGTGATGCCACGGCACTACCCTCAAATACCTCATATGTTGTAGCCCTCCCAAGTGTGGGATTTGTCACATATGCCTCTTCAATGGTAGTGGGATCAACATCATTTGGGAGTGCGGTAGGAGCACTCTTTCTCTTCCTCCTCCCTTTCTTGGCAGCATTATTGAGGTTAGCTGCATCCTCATCCATCTCTAGTAACTGAGCTTTCAAAATCCCCCTATGTATCTCCTCATCTGAAGAAGAAATAAAGTAGAGATTTCAAGTATTGATGATTAGAAGAAAAGTGCTGCAGAATGTTAAGGAAGGGTGATTGTTACCTTCTGCAGCCATCTTTGTTGACTGAGATTTATTGGGGAAATAGCCTGCCTCAAATATAGAAATAGAAGTCAATAAGGTGCTGAACTTTTTATCCTTAGCCTTGACTGCCGCATCCCTTTTAACCCTTCTATCATGTCTCTCACTGAGGTGTAAGTTATCAAGAGCTGCATATAAGGTCAATATTAGTACAGTACAGTAAAAAGTGCTAAGGGAAGTGCAAATTATAAAATAGGACGCGGCATATATCCAATGGCTGAAGCCTTATATACCTAGTTTTGAAGGATGGCCCCACTGCCGCAGCATTCTATGTGATTTCTCTCTCTCACTCTCCTCTGGATGGGTTTCCCACCCTTCTCTAGAAACATAAAAAAACTTTCCCTTCCAGTTCTTTACGCTGGAAGGTATCCCAGTGTACAATTTCTCTCTATCCATTTGAAGAGCTATATAGTAATACCAGGCAAACTTAACAGAGTTTGCCTTTGGTTTGTAAAAATGCAAGAACTCCACAGGAGTAATATCCCTCTCAAACTTCTTACTCCAGAGAACCACCGCGGCAAGTATAGCCCTCCACCCATTTAGGTCCACCTGGGCTGCTGCTAACTTTATGGCAGTTAATATTCTCCTAACTGGGACAGGGATAGGAAGCCGTAACCCATAAACAAAAGCGTGGAGTTGGAAGCAGACTCCACCATTAGCAATAATGGAATAAGGCCTTTGGTCTCCGAAAGGAGAAGTGCAGACCACACTATCAGGAAATTTGAAGGCTTCAGCCACCTGATCAACCCACTATTGGGTCATAATACTGCAGACACCAAGTGCAGCGGGAGGTCTCTCAGCTCTCCCGAATGTGTCAGTTGGTGCATCCCTAACCACGAATGGGCCCTCTATCGCGACATCGAGATCCATAGATTGGTTTCTTGAATTAGCCTCTTCCTCCATGGCCGTGGAATCTGAGTCTGAATTTAGAACTACACAATTAGGGCACTCTCTCAACTGGCAGGGCCCTATTGTCCTCAAAGGATGCACTGATGAAAGCTTAGGGGGAGAAACTCCAAAGTGTTTTTTCCAAAAGTCTCTGAGAAACTCTTCAGGGTCAAAACTCATATGGCTACAGCAATACCTGAAAAGCATAAAGTGTCCGCAGATAAGGTGCCGCAGCCACTATGGTCACACAAGTCTCCTAGAGGCCGCGGTATGAATAAAGACACGAAGTTTAAAGGCTAAAGTAGGTGTTAATATATTACCACGTGCCGCAGCTAAATGTGTACATGCCGTAGCCATTGACCTAAGATGAACCTAAAATGCCGCGGCCATATACTCAAACAGGTTAACACAGTTGCCTAACCTAAAAGGTCAAAGCCCAGGAATTAGAAATGTTAGCTCAACAGTGTCAAGCACATTTCATGTGTCTATTTTATATGTTGATCCTTCGAACTGGGAATTCAAAAGTACTGAAGATCTAGTCCTAAATCAGCAAGTTTCAGTTATCGTACCGACATGGATATTCATAGTTTATAGATTGAAGTTTGATTCAAATATAAAGTCAGTTACATATTACCGATCCAAGCAATCACAAGAATTCAAATGTGTACAGTTCATCTAATAAATATGGGTTTAAGCGATAATCATTTAATTCTCAGAGGATATGGGTTCAAATGGATTATTTACAATCAGAAATCAAGCACAGTTGAAGAATTTAACTGTAAAACCATTAAAGGAGGGTTCTTATTAAAAAATTACCTTAGAATTGAGAATTCGTCAATGCTCAGCCTCAAACCGCCTCAGAACCACCACACGCAGCCTTGAAAAGTCACCGGGAAGATCAAGGGAATAAACGGATAGAGTTCGACTTTCGATTTGCTCTTAAGGTTTTTGGAAACGTAATGAAGTCCACGACCGAGTCTATTTATATAATAGGCCACGGGAAGATGAAGCGTCGTGAGGATCTGGTTGCAGAAGCATTACAGGGCCGCAACACTATTGTGCAAACCAATTCATGTAAGATGCAACCCAAACTCACTAATGTGACCGATATATTACACAATGGACACGACAGATTTTGAAGATTACGAGGCTACTCATCTGTAGCCCCAGTCGCCACCTCTTGGTACTACGACTTAGGGGCCTGTTGACACGACAAATATAACAGCCTACCATGACCTTATATTTATTCTGGCACTTGGTGCATGTCGCGGTCACTATCAGCCCAGAGTGGGGCATTTATAGTTCCTCACTCATACACGGTGTGCAGCACCTGTATCTCTAGCCTCATTAACAGGCCGTAACCTACTACAGCATAGGTTGAGGCACCCACAACTCCGGCCTCATACATGATGCAACCTTATGCTACATGATGCAACACTCCATAAGTTTACCTTACAGGCCGCATCCCCCCTCTTGTTTAATAGCATCACTAGGCTTGCTTTATGTCGAGAGCTCAGGGCACGTGACACTGCATGCATACCTCATATAAATAGAGGCTTACACCTCGTGATAAGGGAGATAGTTCACTTCTATCCCCTCATTCGGTTCAGATTCTACAATACCTAGCAAATCCTTGCCAAATTCTCTCTACACAACCTCAACATACAGTAGTCATATCTTTGGCACTCTCGAAAGTGCTACAGTCATGTATTCTTCTCTCTCATCTATCTTGTACGCCCATTGTGGCATTGTAAACTTGTACATCAACAATATGAATATAGAGAGAGGGAGTCACCATAGTAGATGTAGGATCTTTTATAGCCGAACATCTCTATATTTTGTGTTCATGTTTCTTTATTTGTTTCATTTCTATTCTTTACTTAACTGGTTGATAGGAGAACGACTTATGGGCGATTTCTCGTATCATCACTACTTGTAATTTTCGGCCTAAGTTTTACATTCTTTGATGAGCTGCGAAATGCTAATTACCGTGACCTTTATTTAATGAAGCTACACCAACAGCTTGGTACTAGCAGTGAATGAATAGCAGGGTTTCATACCAAGGGTGGTCTCATGTATTACAATAATCATTTGGAAATTCCCCCTACATTATCCCTCAAGAGATACATTGTTGAAGGAGTTTCATGACATTCGGGTACTTTTTGAACACTCAAACGACTCTCACAGTCTTTCTTTTGATCATCCATGAAAAATAATGTGCGAGAATGCTTCTGTAATACCACGTATTTTCATGGCTTTTAATTATTGGGGATTTATATAATTTAATTGAGATATTAATTTAATATTAATCCGAAAACTTATTTTTAATATTTACTAGCATGACGTGAGTTAGTAATTATTGGGAATTTGTTGAATATTACTGGATGAGTAAAGTAATATATGAGATTGATTTTATTAAAGTTATCACGAGTGAATAAAATGGCAATTATGAAAATTTAAGTCGGGATGCGCCTGTGTCGTGTCAGGACTAAATTATTATTATTATAAAAGTGAATATATTATAAGTCACTCGTATGGTCGTTTTGAGTGCGCCAAATTGTTCGGAAGGGTCGATATAGTCAGAATAGTGTACCCGGGAGTTTAGTTTGGGTCTCGGGGCGTTTTTAGGACTAATTGACATCCCAAGAGGGTATTTTAGTCATTTTGGATTTTTAGGTAATTAAACCCATGAATTTTCTTAGTATATATTAGCCATTAGGGTTAACAAACACAAAACCTATGTCCAGCCATTAGAGAAGAAGGTGAAGAGATTATAGAAGAAGGTGAAGAGTTTCCAAGCAATCCAAGGCCTAGAACTCACCCGATTGCATCGCCGCCACCACCAAAACGTAGATCGCACGACGAGGAACGCAACCATATATATTTCATCAACAAATCAGATCCTCGAATCTCAGGCAAGTATCTATCTTGCTGATTTCTAGTTGGTATTCCTTCCATGTTAGTCTAGGAGTGAAAATCATTTGTTTTAATTGAAGAATTATATGTTTTGGAAGAGAATTTATATGTGTTGTAGGGAGAATCCATATAGTCTAAAATCGTGATCATATGTATAGGATTACCCACGAATTTATTATGATATTTAGGAAGAAAATCTGGATTAAAATAGAGGTTTGTGATTATTCATGCAAATTTTAATTTTATAAATAAATCTAGGATTAAACCCCTTTTTGATTGATTCGTTGAGGATTTATTAATGTTGTTACGTTATAACTTGTTTATACCTTTGGATAACTTTGATGGAAGTTTGGGATGAAATTATATAGGCTTGGAGGGGTTAGAATGGTTGAACCCGTAGGTTGAAAATTGTAGAAAACTGGGCAAGAACTGCTTGATCGATCGATCAACCCCATTCCTCGATCGATCGATCCCTCCTAGAAAACTGCATGTTTTTCCCCTTTTTGTTTAATTCAGATAAAATAGGTGGGAACTCTTGAATATATTTTAAATAGTATAATAGGTTATGAAGATGACCAATAGGGTCTAAGTAGACTCCGTTGAGTGAAATTAATATGGGATGAAATTGTGGGTTAAGGGCGAGTTATTCATACATTGGAAATTATGTGAACGTTTACTAAAAGATTGAGACTCATGAAAGATTTAGACTAGAAGGTAAGTGAGGGTATACCTGCTAAAATTATACTTAGTGAGAGAGAATACTTCGAGAGATAAGAAGTAAGTATGAAATAAATTACAAATGAGAATAAAAGAGACAAACCTGTTATGTGAGATAATGAAGTAAAATTTGTGCTAAGAACGGATAATTTTAATTATGGCTCGTGGGCGCACCTAATTTGTAAAATATGAATATTTATATATATATGACTGTGTGATTGTGCATATATTATGTATCCATGTAAAAATCATACCCGGGCTACTTGCTATCACGGAGGTTTCCGCGCCCGGACAGTCTTATCTCGATTGGACCTTTATGGGGGATATTAAGTCGTACCCTAGAAGATAGTATTCCTTGGTACATGCCATCTGAGAATGATAGTCAGACGGTCCTAAGAGACGTGAGGGGTATGTGCTGACCTCTTAGTGACTTGGAACTATGCTTCACCTTCATTTTTTGTGTATTGTGTTAATACAGTTCGAGAGTGATTCCGAACTAGTATTTCCCTTAGTACGAATGATACGGGGACTTGATAGCAGAGTATGCCAATACCATAGATTTATGTGGGGTGCCGATAGTATATATATATATATATATATATATATATATATATATATATATATATATATATATATATGGAAACTTTATACTGTGTGTATAAGTAGTTAAGTAATGAATAAATACTTCAACTTTATAACAAGTGTTCGTGAATTTTGTAACGATAACTAAGAGGTTCTAAGCAACGTAAGAATATGGAAGAGAATGATTTTCTAAAACTAAATATTATGGCCTTAGTACTTCTCGGGATAGAAATTTATTGGAGGATAAGTTAGATAGACTTATGTGATCAGTAGTACGGTAGGCGTGCACACTAGATCCGAGGTGAGAATTTTCAAGAGAGTGTCTCACACTAACATGGTGGTTATATTAGCCAGTAAGCATTTTGAATACTTGCTAAACTAGTTTTAAAACTATTTTACACTCGTACTCTGACCCGTTTCCTGTTATTTCTCTTTCTCTTGTATATATATATGTATGTATCACCGGTGCCCAACCACAGGGGTGTCATGCTTAGATTCTTTGGACTGGACATGCTGTAGCTTATGTGGAAGCTGCAGGCCTTTTCTTTAGATGACCTCTTCATTGATTCTGTTCTTACTTTAGATTTGCTTAGTTAGGGCATGTGTCGCCCGATTTCCTATTCCGTTTGGATTTTGCCAGAGATTTATGTTCATTTATATTTTTGGTATTCAGTACTCCTTGGGAGTTAACTATTGTCAGGATGATTTCATTTATGGTTCTTAAACCTGGTTTGGATTATATATATGGTTTAATTCTTGTGTGTTAATTGTCATCCTTAGTATGTATGTGATTCTTTACTGTTGGTTATTAATAAAGATTTTCATATTGGAATTTAATAAAATGAAAATAAGACTTTAAATTGTTTTGACATTTAGCTTAATTATTTAGGGTGTTCAAATTGGAAATATTATTTTACAACAGTGATGCTGAGAATGAACCAACTATTCACCTTGATGTTAATTTAATAAAGGAATGATCACGCGATATTTAATTAGGCGTGGTGTTACAGGTGGTATCAGAGCATCAGGTTCTAGTGTCCTTTAGGATCTTTGTGGTTTATTATGCTTCCAGCGTAACTTTCCTTGATATAGAGCCCTATATTTAGGATTGTTAATTTCTTTGGTGAGATTTCATTCTCCTGCTATCACGTATATATTAGTGAATCTTATTTGTGTTCGGACGTGTTCGAACAATGTAGGATGGAAGATGAGGGACGTTGGGCGGATAGCGGAGGCCGGACTTAGGGAGGTTGTGAAGTATATTCGAGGATGATGACCGTAGTTGAAGTCACCCCTATTAGGTCATGAGAGGCCAGGCATGTAAAGACGGCTAGGACGCAACCTACGATTTCCAAAGGTTGCTATAATCAAAAGGGAAGCCGAATCAGACTAACCCAATGTAGTATTCTTGGGTGAGGGTCAAATGGAAAATTGAGGAGATTCACCAGTAGAAGTTCTAGAAATGCAAGAATTGTGTGTGTTACCTAACGAAGGTAATACATTCAAAGGCTTGGGCATATAGAGGACAAATGGGTGCACTATTAGTGATTTATATTCTTTATTGAGATTTCTTGTATTAGTGATGTGATATGCGAGTACGATATTATACTAATTATAGTTTTATAAAAATGGTTAAAACATTAGTAAGTAGTGATTGCAAGGCTATCGGGGTTGCTGTCTTAGTGTAGTATGTTTTGCTTTGACAAAACCTCACCTGCGAGAGGGCCGGGCTCGCACTCATTTTATATATATTATAGCGACTTCGAAGGGTATAGTGGTATAAAAATATTTAATCCCAAGGTGTTTAAGGACTTTGTTATTATGATTCATTGCGTATTGGGTTTACCGTTGGGCGAAAAGATTTCACTTATTATTATATGGAATGCTCAGGACTTAGTGCTAGGAGGAGCGCATTATTATATTTATCCTTTTGGAATGTAAAAGTGAAGACTTATATTCATATGTTTGGGAATAGGATTTTGAGAGTCCCGATTGTATATGTACAAGGTTTATGAAAGATGATTACCACCAATACTGAGCAATAGTCCAATTAGTAAACAGTCCTTTATTTCAGTACCATTGCGGGAGGAGATGTAGTTTTTTTTTTGTTCAGAGACGAAATAAAAGCGTAGAGGTTATGGACGGAGGACCCAACGGATTTCGATAACCGACTATGTTAGGTAGTAGTGTATCGGGGGGGTTCCTTGTTTGGATTTCTCTTTGTGAGACATCCCACGCATGAAACTTAGCATAAGGTTGGAAGTATAGAGATCTTTGGTCATTATTCCATGAGTCTAGTACCTCGGTTGTCATAGGAGCCGGTAATATTGATTGTAAGTTAAAGTTAAGTGACGATTTAAGGTCAGTGGAGCCAGTTGAGTGGTAAGGAAACATTGGAAGTCTTGTTTTACCACCCAATCGAAGGTTGGAATGATGATAAGGAGGTTTAAGAGTACCCAAGTGGTGTAACCACGTTGTGTCACAAGGGAAAAAGAGAATTGGGTGTTATGTGTGAAGCGTTGGTGATGCTTACACTAGTATGCACGGTTTATAGGGTGTGTCGGCATCCTGGTTAGCTGTTGCTTGAATCATTCGAGTTGAAGAGACGTGGGGATAGACGCGTGGAATATATATTTGTGTAAATGACGTAATAAAGTGGAACTGGTAGAGTGGATAATCAGGATTTTTGATCGGCCAAGTTAGAGTCTGATGACTACGGTGGAATTACCACGGCTATTTTAGGTGACTTTTGAATGTCGTAAGAGTTACGTTGCCGAAAATCAAGATTCGAAGAACTGACAAGAGTGGTCAAATGTTCGCATGGTTTCTCTAAAAAAGGGAGTTTTGCGTTTAGATAAATACGAGTAATTGTTACATAGTGAGGTGCAACCTCCCAATAATAGTGAGACAATGGGGACCAATGATGTGTAGGCTCGTTTTATGCGAATAGCAATGGATTGGAGCACAATGTGAAGTGCGTTATTAAGGTGTGACTCTATAACTGATGGTATTGAGCGTGTTTCATAAGCTTATTGTGAGGCGGCGGACTATAGAAATTTGCCTTACCCAAAAGTCCCTTTTGAATATTTATAAAGTATTTAAATCTATTTTTACCTGGTATGCCTTAGTTTCCGAATTTTAGGATGAAATTCCGTTATTAGGGGGGAAGTGTGTAATACCCCGTATTTTTATGACTTTTAATTATTGGGGATTTATTGAATTTAATTGAGATATTAATTTAATATTAATCCGGAAATTTATTTTTAACATTTACTAACATGACGTGAGTTAGTAATTATTGGGAATTTTTTGAATATTACTGGATGAGTAAAGTAATATATGAGATTGATTTTATTAAAGTTGTCACGAGTGAATCAAATGGCAATTATGGAAATTTAAGTCGGGACGCGCCTGTATCATGTCAGGACTAAATTATTATTATTATAAAAGTGAATATATTATAAGTCGCCCGTATGGTCATTTTGAGTGCGCAAAAGTGTCCGAAAGGGTCAAGATAGTAAAAAAAGTATACCCGGGAGTTTTGTTTGGGTCTCAGGGAGTTTTTAGGCCTAATTGACATCCCGAGAGGGTATTTTAGACATTTTATATTTTTGGGTAATTAAACCCATGAATTTTATTAGTATATATTAGCCATTTGGAGTTGTCTCTTAGGGTTAACAAACACAAAACCCAAGCCCAACCATTAGAGAAGTGTGACACCCCGCCTAATTAAACATCAAGTGATCAGGCCTTTATTAAATTAAAACAGGTTTCTCAAATGGTTAATTCTTAGCATCACTGTTGAAAACTTTTTAATTACTAATCCCCTAAGTAAAATTAGACCGGTGCCAAATTTTATCTTTCTTAAAACAGATAAATCAACCATGCGGAACGAAGTACAAATAATCATGTACTATAATTCAAACAACAAAGTAAAAGTACAACATAACAAAAGTATTACCGAATAAACCATCGGCTAAAATCCCAACAACAATAGGATAACCACTAGTCTGAAACTAACACCTGAGACTAATACCGGACAACAAGTCCATACATAGAATAGTGTGAGATCCTGTACTAGATCTGAATGAGAGATATCGTCTAGTCAAAATCCTGTAAGCATCCACTGTGCTACAACTCCGAGTCCCTGGAATGGAATCATCATACATGGCGTCCTTGTGGCTGGACACCTAAAAGGTTTTGAAAATATTTTATAGCAAGAGTTAGTACTCAAAACATTTTGAAAATATTTAGCAAGCATTTATCACAATATAAAATGCGGTTATTGATTACACATGTTAGGTTCTCGTACACTCTCTTGAGTTTACTCACCCCTCATCTTTTGTGCACACCTAACGTTCTACACTTAGTTTATCTAGCCATACCTCCCAAGCTAACTAAAACCAAAGTAGTCAACTGAACTTATCTGTACCCAAGTTCCAGTACCGCCCATACAGTACAACCGTTTCACTAACATCTCGCGTATGTTAATTAATTCTCAAGTAACATTTCATCTATGTTATTTTTCAAGACTTCTCATTTAGTTTCACTACTAAAATTACTACAATTCTCACAATTGTTGACTTCCCACTTATGTAATTAAGTTTCGCTACTTGAATTACTAAATAGATTTTCTCTATCTAGGTGCATTTCGTAATTTAGTTTCACTACTTAACTTACCAATTCAGTATGTATCTTTAAATACATAATATATATCAATCTACTAATACACGGAAGTAGAATATCATCAAGTATATATATTTCACACACAATATATACTATATATCAGTCATTACTATTTTGCCCTTTTTATACACGTAAGGGACTCTTGGTTCAGAATGATTCATCGACCCCAAGTAAGAATTGGTTCGGAATGATGCATCGACCCCAATTATTTATATACACAAATAAATATCTCTTGGTTCGGAATGATTCATCGACCCCAAGTGAGAGTTGGTTCGGAATTATCCATCGACCCCAACTATTTTAAAAATATATATATACACATATTCTGGTTCGGGACTCTTTCATCGCGGCACCATTTCAAGGTTTGGTTCGGCATTTCTCATCGACCCCAAACATATAATAACTTTATGTTAGTTCGAAATGTCTCATCGACCCTAACATAATTAATTTAGGTATAAATCTCTCGACCTAAAAGATCACATAATTCAGTAGGTACACGCCCGACCTATTAATTATATACGTACGTAATATTTTAATCTCATATATCTACCGTACAATATTCGCTTTACGATTTATCTCATTAATCGCATTTATTTGAGTATTCACATAACTCTAAGGGTCCTAGTTACCCCTTACATATAATTTCAGTAGTTATCGCTTACCCTACTGGTCTATTACTTAAATTGAATTTACTTCGCCTCGTAACTCAATTTCCGAAGTCCCCGATACTCTACTAAATCGGATTATTCTCGCCGGTCCGTAATCCAATCCCTACACCCAATGGCCTTATCGGACCTCAATAATATACCTACTGGTCTTATTCTCACTCCCATATAAGTATAATGTAAATCCTAGAATACTCATTCATTCCCGAAAATCAACGAAGAATAAAATTTCGGGAAACATCTTGCGTCGATCGATCGACTGCTGGGTTCAATCGATCGACATAGTCGATCGATCGATAGTTCGAGATCGATCGATCGAACAGGGACAGATGCAGTTCGTCTTCTTCGTTAATCTTTTCCTCCATTAACAAATCTTCAAACTCCATTATAGTCCACCAAACTTCGACCCAATGATCCTAATATGTTTTCACGTATACTAGGACAATTTCTAACGTGACAAATACATCACAAACTCCAATTCCTTTAAAGAAATAGTGAATTAAACCCAAAATTTCTTGAAACCCTAGTTATGGTGTTCTTCCCATATTATCATTCAAAATCCAGATTTTAATCCGAAAAATCATCAAGTCTAATCTGAATCTTAATCCTCTACATAAGGTAAATCATTCTACATCTGATTCCTATCGCAACATGTATAAATATCATCTTTCTCCAATCAAGATAATGATTTAAACAAAACTATTCAAAAACCCTACACATGGGTATTATAACTTTATAATTTTTGTAATAAACAACTTGCCTTATGATCAGTAGGGTCTGATTTCGTGGTTGTTGTTGATGATTGATGATCTTCATCCTTCAATACTTCTTCCCCAACAAGTTGATAGTGAAAATCTCCTTTGAATCCTTCCTTTTACATTGAGAATAGTTTCTCTCTCATCTCTAATGGCTATGGTGTGTTTTCATGGGCTTTCTAACCCTAACCCCTCTATCATACGGCTGATATAAAGTTCTCAATTTCGTAGGTCTCCATACCCTCTCATGTTAAAAGACCAAAACGCCCCCGAACGGTCCCGGTTTAGTCCAAAATTACCCCGGGACTCAACTAGTACCCCCGGGTATACTATTTTGACTAATTTGACCCTTTCGGACTCATTTATGACCTCTAAATTATCATTTGAGTCACTTAAAAATATTACTTGTTCTCACCCCAACACGGTCTACACGCGTTAAGCAACTATTTACCACTCCGATTAAGTAAATATAATGAGGCAATATAAACCGGTATCTATCTCTCGATTAATATTCCAAAATTACAATTTTAATTAAAACTCTATAAATTACTACTCTTACGTAATTTAAATTAAGCCGTATTTTTTCATTTAATTCTCCAATTTAATTAAATAAAATATTCAGAAATACGGGGTATTACAAGAAGAAGGTGAAGAGATTAGAGAAGAAGGTGAAGAGTTTCCAAACAATCCAAATATACAGGTCGTGGGCGCACCTAATTTGGAAAATATGAATATATATATATATAAATTATAAATGAAAATAAAAGAGACAAATCCGTTATGCGAGATAATGAAGTAAAATTTGTGCTAAGAACGGATAATTTTAATTATAGGTCGTGGGCGCACCTAATTTGGAAAATATGAATATATATATATATATATATATATATATATATATATTATGTATCCGTGTAAAAATCATACCTGGGTTATTTTCTATCACGGAGGTTTTCGCTTTGGGACAGACTTATCTCGATTGGACCTTTATGGGGGATATTGACTCGTACCCTAGAATATAGTATTCCTTGGTACAAGCTATCTGAGAATGATAGTCAGACGGTCCTAAGAGATATGAGGGGTATGTGCTGACCTCTTAGTGACTTGAAACTATGCTTTGCCTCCATTTTGTGTGTATTGTGTTAATACAGTTCGAGAGTGATTCCAAACTAGTATTTCCCTTAGTACGAGTGATACGGGGACTTGATAACAGAGTATGCCAGCACCATAGATTATGTGGGGTGCCGATAGTGTGTATATATATATATATATATATGTGTGTGTGTGTGTGTGTGTGTGCGCGCTTATATATGAAAAATTTATACTATGTGTATAAGTAGTTAAGTAATGAATAAATGCTTCAGCTTTATAACAAGTGTTCGTGAATTTTGTAACGATAACTAAGTGGTTCTAAGCAACGTAAGAATATGGAAGAAAATGATTTTCTAAAACTAAATATTATGGCCTTAGTACTTCTCGGGATCAAACTTTATGGTAGGATAAGTTAGATAGACTTATGTGATCGGTAGTACGATAAGCGTGCACACTAGATAAAAGATGAGAATTCTCAAGAGAGTGTCTCGAACTAACATGGTCGTTATATTAGCTAGTAAGCATTTTAAATACTTTCTAAACTAGTTTTAAAACTGTTTTACACTCGGGCTCTGCCCGTTTCCTGTTATTTCTCTTACTCTTGTATATATATGTATGTATTACAGGTGCCCATCCACAGGGGTGTCATGCTTAGATTATTTGGATTGGACGTGCTGTAGCTTATGTGGAAGTTGCAGGCCTTTGATTTAGACGACCTCTTCATTGATTATGTTCTTACTTTAGATCTGCTTAGTTAGGGCATGTGTCTCCCGATTTCCTATTCCGTTTGGATTTTGTCAGAGATTTATGTTCATTTATATTTTCGGTATTCAGTACTCCTTAGGAGTTAACTATTGTCAGGATGATTTCATTTATGGTTCTTAAACTTGGTTTGGATTATATAGATGGTTTAATTCTTGTGTGTTAATTGACATCGTTAGTATGTATGTGATTCTTAACAGTTGGTTATTAATAATGATTTTCATATTGGAATTTAATAAAATGAAAATAAGACTTTAAATTGTTTTGACACTTAGCTTAATTATTTAGGGTGTTCAAATTGGTAATATTATTTTACGACAGTGATGCTGAGAATGAACCAACCGTTCACCTTGATGTTAATTTAATAAAGGATTGATCACCCGGTATTTAATTAGGCGTGGTGTTACAACTTCCTGCGATATTTGTCAGAGATAGAAGCACAAGACCCGAACACCGATAGAACTTTTGCAACCATTAACAATTCCCGAGCAGGTATGGAAGAATATATTTATGGATTTTAGTGATGGACTATCACTACAAGAAAAAAGGTTTTTAGTGACGAATTATTTTGCGATAATCTCAAATTTCTCGTAAAAACTTATATTTAGCGATGAAAAATAAATTAGTCACTGAAAGTAATAAAATTAATTATTTTCTTTTGTGATGACTATTATTGGTCACAATAAATACCAATGTGTGAGAAAAATTAAATTTTGTCACTAAATTATTATGTCAAGCTCTCATCTAATTTTTTGTGAGGAATTTAATTGGTCACTAAATCTAAAATAAAAAATGACGGGCTAAGTCAAAGGTGTTCCCGGTATTTTTTTTTTGGGTAAAAATTGAACCCACGTTTTTTGCCACGTTTCTATCCACTTAACAATACCCTTAACAACCCATCTGTATCCCTCTTTCTATCTCTCCCCCTCCCCGTATCCCTCTCTGTTCTCTCTCCAGTAACCCTCGCCCGTATCCCTCACAGGTATCTGTCTCACCTGCTTTCTCTATCTCTCTCTCTCAATTCCTTTACCCTGTTTTTTCAATTCCCCTAATTCCCCTGTTTTCGTCAATTCTTTAATTTCAGGCATGTGTGTGTGTGTGTGTGTATATATGCTAAGATATATAACATATACACTTTCTTTTTACAACTTTTTATATAGTGTATATGTTTTGTGTATGTGTATATATATACACACAAAACATATACACTATGTAAAAAGCTATAAATGGGTATATTCTATGTAAATGGGTATATGTTTTCTATGTAAATGAAAAGCGTATATGTTTTCTATGTAAATGGGTACATGTTTTCTATGTAAAAAGCTGTAAATGTTTTCTATGTAAATGTGTATATGTTTTCTATGTAAAAAGATGTAAATGTTCTATGTAAATGGGTATATGTTTTTCTATGTAAAAAGCTGTAAATATTTTCTATGTAAATGGATATATGTTTTCTATGTAAAAAGCTGTAAATGTTCTATGTAAATGGGTATATGTTTTCTATGTAAATGAAAAGCGTATATGTTTTCTATGTAAATGGGTATATGTTTTCCATGTAAAAAGCTGTAAATGGGTATATGTTTTGTATGTATATATATACACATACACAAAACATATACACTATGCAAAACATATACACCTGCTTTTTACAGCTTTTTACACACACGCACACACACACACACACACACACACACACACACATATATATATATACACACACACACACACACACAAAAATCATATTTTTACAGCTTTTTATAGTGTATATATACAGCTTTTTAAATTTTATAGCGTATATATAGCTTTACAGCTTTTTACATTTTACAGTGTATAAGCTTTTTACATTTTACACTGTATATATACAGTGTATACAATGTATATATACAACTTTTTACATTTTATAGTGTATATATACAGTGTATATATACAGCTTTTTACAGTGTATATGTTGTGTGTGTGTGTATATATATATATATATATATATATATATATATATATATATATATATATATATATATATATACACTGTGTGTGTGTGTATATATATATTGCTTTTTACAGTATATATATACACTGTGTGTGTGTGTATATATATATATTTCTTTTTACAGTGTATATATTTTGTGTGTGTGTGTGTATATATATATATATATATATATATATATAGAATGCCCCAAAATAATATTTTTATATTGGGGGCTGATTAGAAAAACATCTAATGTCTGGAAATTACGGTGACTCCAGTCACATTTTAGTAAGTTAACAGTGATTTTTCATGTGCTATTTGGACTATCCAGTAATATAGTTCAAAATTATTTTGAGATAATTTTTTTAGGGGCATCCTAAAATGTTTAGAACCCCCAAAAATATTACATTTTTTTATAACAAACATCTCGCATGGGGGTTAATTAAATATTTATTCAATGTAAACAGGTTGAATATGGATAACAGTATGGATAACATCTGGATGTTCCAACCAAATAAATTATCTAAAGAGTATAAAGACGGTGTTAAATCTTTTATTGAGTATAAAAGAAAAAAATTGGATGAAACTAACAAGATAAGATGCCCGTGTCGTGATTGTGAAGAAGTATATGTCCACAATCTAACAATCGTTGAAAAACATTTGTGCCTTCGAGGGGTATCCTACAGTTATGCTGTTCGTAGTAATTCAAATACGCAAGCTTCTGAATATGTTGAAAATGATGACGAAGATGATGATGATATTCAAGGAATGTTAAATGATGCATTTGACTCTTATAGTTTCCCTGAGCATAGTGAAAGTGGACAATGTAGTTCGAAAAGGGGTCCTGGTAGACTTGACAGACTATTTAGTGAAACTGAACAAGAACTCTATCCGGGTTGTAAGAATTTCACTTAATTTCAATTTATTGTGAATCTAATGCATGTGAAAGGTCTTAATCGTTGGAGCAACAAATCATTTGATATGTTGCTTCAACTTTTAAAAGACGCCTTTCCAGAAGGATCAAACATACCGAAGTCACATTATAATGCAAAGAAGAAGTTAAGGGATTTGGGATTGGGCTATGAATTAATTAATGTTTGTAAATATTATTGTGCATTGTTCTAAAAAGAGCATGAAAATGCAGATAAGTGTTCGGAATGTAATGAAACCAGATTTAAGTATAATGCCAAGAAGGGGAAGAATGTAGCACATAAGACGTTGCGTTATTTTCCACTTAAACCTCGTTTACAGAGGTTATTTATGTCAAAACATACAGCTACGGATATGTGGTGGCATAAGGAGAAACGCGTTGATACTAAGGATGAAATGAGGCATCCAGCTGACTCTTTGGCATGGAAGGATTTTGACAATCAATTCCCTTGGTTTGTGCAGGATCCTCGTAACGTCAGAATGGGTCTTGCGTCAGATGGTTTTAATCCACTTGGCAATATGAGTAACTCATATAGTATGTGGCCTGTTATACTTATGCCTTAAAATATGGCACTTTGGGAGTGTATGAAAGAACATTTTTTCATGATGGCATTGCTAATTCCTGGCCCCAAAGCACCTGGAAAGGACATGGATGTCTTTTTACGCCCCCTTGTAGATGAGTTAAAAGAGTTGTGTAATGTTGGTGTACAAACATGGGATTCTTATGGTAAGGAATATTTTCAATTGCATGCATGTGTCTTATGGACTATCAATGACTTTCCGGCGTATGGGAATTTGCCTGGCTGGAGCACGAAAGGTTATAATGCCTGTCCGGTATGAAATGAAGATACAACATCACAACCACTACGAAATAATATATGCTATATGGGTCACCGTCGATTCTTGCCTTTAAATCATTCTTGGAGGAGGAGTAAAATTCACGATGGAAAGCATGAACTAAGAGCTGCGCCAAGGAAGCTTTGCGGAAATGACATCTTACACCAGTTGGAACGGGTTAAAAAATTAAAGCCGGGTTAAAATCCGAACAACAAAGATAGGAAGAGAAAGCGCACCCCTGAGGAATTGAATTGGACAAAGAAAAGTATTTTCTTTGAGTTGGAGTATTGGTCAAAGTTAAAAATTAGACATATTCTTGATGTTATGCATATCGAGAAAAATATATGTGATAGTGTGCTTGGGACATTGATGAGTATCGAAGGAAAAAACAAGGACACAGATAAGGCTCGATTGGATTTAGCCGATATGAACATACGGAAGGAGCTACACCTGAAAGATCAAGGTGGTCGATGGTTGAAACCACACGCATCTTATACGTTGACACCAAATGAGAGAAAATAATTTTGTAAATTTTTAAAGTCTGTGAAGTTTCCTGATGGGTATGAAGCAAAAATATCAAGAAATGTAAACATCATTGATGCTAAGATATCGGGATTAAAAAGTCATGATTGTCATGTTATGTTGCAACGACTTCTATGTGTCGGAATACGTCCGTATATGCCTAAAACTGTTTATACAACATTGGCCGATCTATCCAACTTCTTTCAAACATTATGTGCTAAAACATTATCTGTGAAAGAATTAGAGAAGATAGAGGAGGGGATTGTCCTCATACTATGTAAGATTGAAAGAATTTTTCCACCAGCTTTTTTTTTATGTTATGGTCCATTTAGCTGTGCACTTACCACGTGAGGCTATTCTAGCTAGACCAGTGAACTCGATATGGATGTTCCCATTTGAGAGGTACTTCATACATATTTTAAATGTACATTCTTAATTCAATGGTTATACATTATCTTTTTTTATGTCTATAGGAATCTAGGAACATTAAAGGGTACCGTCATAAATAAAGCTCGACCAGAAGGTTCGATTGCATAAGCATACATTATTAGAGAAGCATTAAGCTTTTGTTCAATGTACCTTCATGGAGTTGAAACTAAATTCAATCGAAAAGATCGTAATGATGATGGAGGACTAGAGCAACATGAG
Organism: Sambucus nigra; assembly: GCA_949130495.1. Taxonomy (NCBI): domain Eukaryota; kingdom Viridiplantae; phylum Streptophyta; class Magnoliopsida; order Dipsacales; family Adoxaceae; genus Sambucus; species Sambucus nigra. The sequence continues at coordinate 41,907,806 of OX422216.1, read as the reverse complement.
GGAGGATTGTTTGTATTCTCGCAGGTTGTTCGCCCCTTTGGTGGAAGACAACTCATAAGCTTACCAAAAGGGGAGATTGATAAGATTCATTAATACATCTTGAACAATTGTAGTGAGATACAAATATATTTGGAGTAAGTTTCAAATTTCCACCTCCTCTAATAAGTATTCTGATATTAATTGTTTTTAAAGATTTAATTTGTATATGCAGTGAACATATGGCTGAATTGGAGATGGAATGTCCCGACAACTTATACCGTAGGCAAGAAAAAGCATTTCCTAAGTGGTTTGAAAAGCGTGTAAGTTGATTAAAATCTAATTTGGGTAATTAAATATGATAGAATTTTACTATTGACAATAACACTAATCCTCTATATATTATAGATTAAGCTCCTGCGTCGTGAAGGGTCTCTAGATGCCACTGATGAACTATATTCATTAGCATGCGGTCCCGATGTTTGTGTAAATGAGTACACTGGTTGTATTGTTAATGGAGTTCGATTCCACACCAAAGACCATGACAGTCGACGTATAACTCAAAACAGTGGCATAGTTGTATAAGGGGGGCATGATGGTGAGGAAATTGATTTTTATGGACAGTTGTGCAACGTTATCAAATTAAATTACATTAGTGGGTACCATGTTATTCTATTCAAGTGTGAGTGGTTTGACACTAATCCGAAAAAGAAAAGAATACAACAGGATTTTCATCTCACCTCAATTAGTGTTCATAATACATGGTATGAAAATGATCCCTTTGTTCTTGCAACACAAGCGTCTCAAGTGTTTTACTTGGATGATTACAAGTTGGGATCTGATTGGAAAATAGTGCAAAAAGTGTAACATAGGCATATTTGGGATGTACCGTAGAAAGATGATGTGGGAGATTTTGCTGATGGCACTGGTGATGAGGCATACCAAGAAGAACTGTGTTCTAATGTTCAATTGGAGGTTCAAGAGGACAATGGCATAGTACCATTGGTTAGAGTCGATAATGATCTGCCTGAAGAGATAATTATTTCAACTGATTTCAATGCCAATGGTGATGATAATGATCATATTCCCTATGACGATGATAGTGGAGAAGAAGATGACACGTTGGAAGAATATTGCAGCAATGATGAAAAAAGTCAATACAGTGATGATGACAGTGATTGAGCAGTACACTAATGACGACCGTGATTGAGCAGAGTACACTGATGACGACACTGATTGAAAGACTCTTTGCATTTGTTTATTTCTCTTGTTGGACATTAGACATTGTTATTGGATTAAATTTTTTATTGTGGATTTATATGTTTCCGGCATTAACTGTAATTTTTCATACTTTTGGATTTGTATGCGAGTTTGTATGACATTCTAACTTGTAACACAATTATGTTACTTCTTTTAGTTGAATTTTTATGTTTTTTTAGTATGGCACCTGGAGGCAGAGCATGTAGAGGAGGGGTTGTTAGAGGCATTTCTGGGGATTCTCCTCGGATGGCGCGTGAACCATCTCTTCCCACATCTGAGACAACTTCTGTGGGTGTTCCCAGTAGTAATGGTATGATTGACTACTGTTTTTTTTAAATTGATGCATTCTTTTGTAGTTTTTATGTGAAGAAAATAGCAGGCCTTGTACTCTGGTGTTTTGACATGTTTCAGAGCGACTGCCAAAGCAAAAATCAGGTATTAAATGGCTCAAGGGAGGGAATGTTAATACTAAAATCTCCACTCTTGTGTTAACTTTAAAAGGAGGCACATGCCTATCAATAAAATCACTAATATGGAGGCAAAAATTGTGGATGATCATAATGATATAGAGGTTGCCTTTAATAACCACTTTATGAATTACCTTGGTACTGATTCTTGTAACCATCAGACTTCTTATTGGATGTAATTTATAAGAGTTTGAATGAGGATGATAATCACTTGTTGGGAGAATACCAAGATGAAAATGAAATTTTGAAAGCTATAAATGAGTTGAATGAAGATAGTGCTAATTTTGTACCTATTTGCCTTGGTAAATTCTGCAGCAGACAGTATGGCATACTTTGCCATTTCATCTCAAACTTTAAATTTTTATCTTTTTTAAGGATATTCCTACGTTGGATAAAGTTCATCTGAATTTGGATAAAGTAGGAATGCCTAATGTTAGAAATGTTTCTTAATTCCTATGTTTTTACAACTAATTTAGCGTGTTTCATCAGTCTGTAAATTACAACTGAAACTAAACTAAATTCTGCAGTAGACACTCTCTTTTTTTCTCTGTCTTTCTTTTTGCTTTCCAACTAAACTAAAATAACCTGTCTATATGTATACATATGTTTGTGTGTATTTATGTATCCTCTACATATGTATTTGTATTTATGTATACTCTGATGCGGGGAGTCTTAAAATATGGTCTTTACTCTCTGACTGGTTTGAAGCCTCAAGCACCAAACCTGATATAAAGTCATGTTATAAATGCTGATTTATTAACTCTATTTCTTTGAAATTTTCTTTATTTGTCATTGTGGGATGTGATAATCACTATTTATATTTGAGGTGAGAAGATTTTTGTTCATTAGTTCGATCAACAACTGATGCTTTATAAGGGGAAAGTTATATTAAGACGAAAAGGGACGCTTACATATTCTTTTCCCAAGCAACCTAAAGTATGTGATATAAGTTGTAGTAGTAGGAGGGGTTCAAGTTGCTCACTACCCTCTGAGTGAACGAGGTAAGTACTGCTCACTCAGCAGGTTCAAGTTGCTCACTACCCTGTTTGTGGAGATAAACTTTGATCTAGGTTAGGTGTCTTGTCCAAAGTATGTTTTCCTGAATGTTACTCCCTTGAACAAAGACTTATTGGTTCTTTGAAATAACTGATATAAGGATTGGACTAAGTTTTGAGTTTAAAATCTTAGGGATAACTTTATAACTAAAGTTACAAGACGTATATGTCTAAAATCCTTGCAAAAGGAAGGTCTAGTTACTTTAGGAATAAGGAGGATTTGAGTTGAACTCTAAGACTTAGGTAATTCATCCCCTAAGAATAAATCTTATATTGCTTTAATAAGGTTATCTTTGATTATATCCCAACAAGACACGTAGAAAAACCTATTGAAGCCATTTGAGCCTGCAAAACATTTTTGGTTGAGGTCTTTTATATCCTTCAAGATCTCTTCTTCTTCTGGAATTCAAAACAAGCTATTGTTCATATCTTCAATGTAAAATAAGAGATAAAAGTGTTAGCAATGGCCTCATTAGATACATGAATGCTCCCATATTTTCATTGATTTTATGAATCCAAAAATGCCTTCTATTTTGTTGAACTTGAGCATTATAAAACTTGGTATTCTATCCCCATCTTTTAACCACTCACTTTTAGCTATTTGGAACCAATAGATCTCCTTTTTGGCCAATGCTGAATTAAGATAAACCTATTGAAGCCATCTGAGCCTGCTAAACATTTCTGGTTGAGGTATTTTATATCCGTCAAGATCTCTTCTTCTTCTGGAATTCAAACCAAGCTACTGTTCATATCTTCAATGTAAAATGAGAGATAAAAGTGTTAGCAATGGCCTCATTAGATACATGAATGCTCCCATATTTTCATTGATTTTATGAATCCAAAAATGCCTTTTATTTTGTTGAACTTGAGCATTATAAAACTTGGTATTCATATCCCCATCTTTTAACCACTCACTTTTAGCTATTTGGAACCAATAGATCTCCTTTTTGGCCAATGCTGAATTAAGATAAACCCTTTCTTTAGAACAATTTTCCAATTGAAATACACTAGAGTCTAATTCTAAAGCTAGCTCTTCTTAAATGATCTTATCTTCCACTTAAAAAATCATTTCAAATAAATATTTTAATTCCCCCTTACTCTAGATATTCAGGTTGTTCTTTAATCTCTTCAGTTTAAAAGCAAACACTTTTATATATCTTACTGAAGCAGTCTCTTCCTAAGATTCCTTAACTACTTATTTTTCAGATCAGCAATGGATTACGATCTGAAAAATTCCTATTTAGGTGATTAATAGAGGGATTTTGGAAGGAATGAATCCAATTTGAGTTTATCATGCCTCTAACCTTTCAAAAATCATAGAACCATTAACATCCTTAGACCAAGTGAATTTAGAGGAACTAAATCCCATATCTTGCAGTGAGAAACTGATTAAGCAGACGTTAAATTAGCAGCTCCTCCCACATCTATGTCTCTACCTCCTACTCTCTTATCACTGGAGGCAATTATGTTAAAATCTCCCACAACAAGCAATGGTTTTGTTGATACAAAAATTAATATGCTGATGTGGACGAATAATACGAAGACACGTGTCAATCTACGTGGCACAATAGCAATGAGGAAGTTCATTTCCCCGACCAATTCATGTTCTCTCCGAGCAACGAGGATACCCCGAGGAACTCCAGCACTCCGAGGTACTCTAGCGCTCCGAGGAACTCTTGATCAACGAGCAACTAAGGCGGTCCGAGCTGCATCTCAGCCGTAGCATTAATTACCAGATAGTCAACAGTTCAACTATTCATTGAATGTTTATAATCTTGACACACACGCTGCATTAAATGTATTACCCTTTCATGTGTATATCATTTAATGTATCGACCCTTTCATATACAGCCTTAAGGCTATAAATACCTTGTATCACCCTCATTCAAAGGGATCGGAATTTCTTGATAGAACCTTGTAATCGAGAATTCCCAAACACTCAGCAATAACATAACAGTGAACGTAGGCCATTCTTATAAGGCTGAACCACTTTAAAATTCTTTGTCTTATTTATTTATCTGTGATTGAATAATTAGAGCGATCTAATTTTTTACATCAACAGATTGGCGCCGTCTGTGGGAAACGATTGTTATTATCTCTTTTCACAAAATTTCATTCATCATCAATGGCAGATCACCCATAATCCAGCAATCGAAATGCAGGAAATACTGGAAATCCGCCAAATCCTTCTGCACCTCCAGATCTGGCCGGAATCATGACGAATCTGGCTCAAGGACAAACCGCCATGCAAGAAACGATGCGGCAACTCATAGAAACTCTTCATGGCGTTACACCGGAACCTTCAGGACAACGAAGTGGTCAGAGGCAAACCCATTTACCTTCTTCACGATCCATGCGTACGGAGACGTATCGCAATGAGGAATCTGATGATTTCTCTTATCAACCTGGGCAAACTTCATCGATACGGGCCACAGATACTGAGAAACGTGTCACTCTCTCTCCGGAGAGGGCCAGTGCTTTGGAAAGACTGAGTAGGGTCTCTCCTTTCAGTCGATTAGGCCCGAGGAGGAATAAGAGTCCACCTAAAGTCATGTCGAGGAGTTTTCGACAACCATCAAATCTAAGAGAAGGATCAGCACAATCACGACCAGCTGCTCGTCCAGAGAGGTCTCAGGAGGCTAATTCACAACAATCAATTGCTCGGACTAGTAGGCCCGAGGAAGGAAACGAAGCTTGGAAAGGTTCCATTCAGCGGTTGGAGGATAGATTGGGAGAAATGGCTAAATCAAAGAACCCCCTACAATGAACTTTTGTTCGAGGGACACCTTTTGTACAAGCCATTGTGGATTTTCCTACACCATCAAAGTTTAAAGCACCTGTAGTGACTCCCAAGTATGATGGAAAGACAGATCATGTTCTTCACATAGAGCAATATCAAGCTGCTTCCGACATCTATGTCGTCCCCGACGAGATGAGATGTAGGGCATTCTCAGGAACTCTTACTGGATCTGCCCAGATATGGTACAACAACCTTCCTCGGGGTAAGATTTCAACTTTCTTTCAGTTAGCCGAGCTGTTTATTGGTAATTTCTATTTTGGAGCAAAGCCAGTAAAACGAGTAGCACACTTGTTAAGTGTTAGACAAAAGTCTGGTGAAAGTACTAGAGATTACATAACTCGTTTCAATAATGAGAAACTAGAAGTGATAGATTATGAAGAGAAGACAGCAATCACCGCCTTGATGAGTGGGTTGTTGCCTAATAAATTGTATTATACATTGGCCAAAGATCCACCTAAAACTATGTCGGAGTTGATGGCAAAAGCGGCCAAAATCATGAATGCCGAGGAGGCTATGGCTGCGAAGAAGAATATGGATAAAGAAACCAAGGTGGAGGTCGACAAATCTAAGAAGAAAGAGCAGAAAGGTAATGGTGGTGACAAGAACTCCAAGAATAATAGGACGTCATGGGAAGTCCCGAAGAAATACGATAATTATACTCCATTGAAAATGGGTATTAATAATGTTTTGGAAGAAATCAAGAATAGCGAAGAAATCAAGTGGCCAGATAAACTGAGGACAAATCCTGATCTGAGGAATAAAGCCAAATACTGCGAGTTCCATAAAGATCATGGCCATATGACCAAAAATTGCATAGCCCTTCAGAACGAGATTGAAACGCTCATCCGAAGAGGAAAGTTATCAAAGTATGTAGATCGCAGAGGTGAAAGGAAGAATGATGATAGAGCTAGAGATCGTTCCAGATCTCCTCGTCGAACGGAGGAGAAAAAGAAAAGAGATCATGAAGATGATCCAGATGAAGACCCCGATCTTCCAAAGAAGCCAAGGCAGCCTGAACGAGAGGTATTTTCCATACGTTTTGGATCATTTGATTGTAATGTTATTACAGGAGGAGATGCTGGAGGAGGAGATCTTACTGCAGAAAGAAAGGCTTATCTCGGAGAGGCTCAAGCCTGCTCATATATTCAACGAATAAATCTTGCCGAGGATGATCGTCCGAGGAAGGTAAACAAAGAGAATCTAGTTATTGGGTTTTCAAAAAATGACCTGGCAGGTGTTCTTTACCCTAATGACGATCCTTTGGTGATCAAAATGAGGATGAAGGATGTGGTGATTTCAAGGGTGTTGGTAGACAATGGTAGTTCGGCAGACATCATGTACTATTCATGCTTTGATAGCTTGAATTTGAAATTATCTCAATTGGAACCTTATCACAGACCCCTCTTGGGTTTTGCTGGCGAGAAAGTTTTTCCACTTGGGACGATCAAGTTGGACATATTCATTGGAACTTGGCCTGCTTGTCGAACAGAGAGAATATGCTTCTTTGTGATGGATAAGAATGTGCAATCAGCCTACAACATCATTATGGGGAGAGTTGGCTTGAAGAAGTTCGAAGCAGTTCCATCTACAGTACATCAGTGTTTAAAATTGCCAACAAATTTCGGAGTTGGAGTTGTGAAGGGAGATCAAAAAGTAGCTCGGGAATGCTATTATTCATCTGCCGAATAAGAGGAACTTGAAGAATCAAGAAAAAAGACTACTACCTACCAGGTGGAAGAAGGTATAGAAATTGAAATACTTGATCCCATAGATGAATCCCAGCTTGTAAAAGGACAGGTGATGGAATCTACAGAAAATGTTATTCTAGACGACGAGCAACCTGAACGAGTAACCCAGATAGGTTCGTCGTTGGAAGTTTCAGTAAAACAGGAGTTGATAACTTTCTTGAGAAACAGGAAGAAAACTTTCGCGTGGAGTCATGAAGACATGCCTGGAATAGATCCAAACTTCTTATGTCACGAACTCAATGTGAATAAGGAGATCAAGCCTGTAAAGCAAAAACGAAGAGTATTCAGTCCCGAGAAGAATCAAGCTATACAAGAGGAAGTCGAGAAGCTCCAGAAAGCCCAATTCATTGAAGATGTGAAGTATCCAGACTGGTTGGCAAATGTAGTGATGGTAAAGAAGAAGAACAATAAATAGAGAATGTGTGTTGATTTCACCGATCTCAACAAGGCATGCCCCAAGGATCACTTTCCATTACCCAGAATTGATCAACTAGTGGATGCTACCTCGGGACACGAGCTGCTCAGCTTCATGGATGCTTACTCTGGCTACAACCAGATCAAAATGAAACCTGAAGATAGGGAAAGTACTTCTTTTATCACCCCTAGGGGAACTTATTGTTATAATGTTATGCCTTTTGGTTTGAAAAATGCAGGAGCGACATACCAGCGGCTGATGAACAAGGTTTTTACCGAACAAATCAGCTACAATATGGAAGTCTATGTCGACGATATGCTGACAAAAAGCAAGAAAGTTGCTGATCATCTAGTTGACTTAAGTCAAACTTTTGATCAACTAGATAAATATCAAATGAAGCTCAATCCAACGAAGTGCACATTTGGAGTACGAGAAGGAATGTTCCTCGGATACATCGTCAACCAATGAGGCATTGAGGCGAATCCAGAAAAGATCAAAGCTCTTTTAGGGCTGCGATCTCCAACGACGAAGAAAGAAGTACAGAGTCTTACAGGACGAGTTGCAGCGCTCAATAGATTTGTATCCCGAGCAACTGATAGATGCCTACCATTCTTCAAAACACTTCGAAAAACCTTTGAGTGGAATGAGGAATGTGAAAAAGCCTTTCAAGATTTAAAGAAATACTTGGGAGCACCCCCATTATTGTCCAGGCCAGTAATGGGAGAAAAGTTGTACTTATACTTGGCAGTATCAGAGAACGCAGTCAGCTCGACATTGATTAGATTGGAGAATGGAATCCAGAAGCCAATTTATTACACAAGTAAGGTTTTCCGAGGTGCAGAGATCAGGTACCCAAAGCTGGAAAAATTAGCATTGGCGTTAATTGAAGCAAGTAGAAGAATGAGGCCATATTTCCAGGCCCATACAATCATCGTGTATACTGACATGCCACTAAGACAAGCCCTCCATAAGCCAAAAAAATCAGGGAGACTGATGTACTGGGCAATAGAGCTCGGTGAATATGATATTGTGTATGAGCCCAGATCATCATTAAAAGGGCAAGCTGTAGCAGACTTTATTGCAGAATTTACATATCCTGATACCCCCGAAGAACAAAAGTTACTCGCAGATCAACCTGTGGATGTTACAGGATCAACAGACATAAGTCCAGACCAACTTCGGTTGGTAAAAGGGCTTGTGGATGTAGAAAGATCATCAAATTCAAACCCAGACCAACTCCGGTTGGTAAAAGGGCGAGAAGAGATAGTTGACGAGGAGCGAAAAATACCAGGGGAGGATGAAATAAAACAACAAATATTTCACCAAGGAATTCTGTCAGATAAGAAATTCAAAGACGAGTTACCTATATGGAAATTGTATGTAGATGGATCATCTTGCACAGCAGGTTGTGGAGCAGGGATTGTTTTGAAAACCCCAGACGAGATTGACATGGAATATGCCATGCGATTCCAATTCAAAGCTTCCAATAATGAGGTTGAGTATGAAGCCATGATAGCAAGTCTTAATTTAGCAAAGATTATGGAAGCGCAACAACTGATGGTATTCAGTGATTCTCAATTAATTGTGAATCAGATGATGGGAACATATGCAGTCAAAGGAGAGTTGATGATCAAATATCATGAGAAGGTGATGGATTTGTTGGTAGAATTTAATGCCATTCAGTTGATCAGAATACCAAGGATAGACAATGCACAAGCAGACGCACTGGCCCGACTAGCATCAGCTACTCGTACCGAGTTGCGAAGAACCATACCGATTGAAGTATTAGAGGGTCGGATCATAGATGATGACTTGACGATGAATGTTATTACCCTTGATTTAGGACCATCTTGGATGGATTCCATTAGGGCATATATTGAGGAGGGATAATTGCCGGAGGACAAGCTCGCTACCAAAAAATTGAAGTATAAGTCTGCTCGGTATGTATTAACTAATGGTGTGTTATATAGACGAGGAATTATGGCAGGTTTGCAGAGATGTGTACATCCCTCCGAGGTGAAAGAATTAATTGAAGAGATCCATGAAGGGTCTTGTGGAGCGCATGTAGCAGGTCGGACACTTTTGCAAAGGGTGCTGACACAGGGGTATTATTGGCCGACGATGAGGGCTGATTGTATAGCCTACGCCAAGAAATGTGATAAGTGTCAAAGTTTTTCCTCCATCCGACGAACTCCACAAGCATTGTTGACACCCATAACTTCCCCTTGGCCATTTGCCATGTGGGGAATTGATTTAGTTGGACCATTGCCAACGACTAGAGGAAGATTCAAGTACCTTGTCGTTGCAGTGGATTATTTTACTAAGTGGGTAGAAGCTGAGCCGCTTATTGATATGACATACGAGAAAGTATATCAGTTTGTCTGGAAGAATATCATCTGCCGATATGGTCTCCCTCATGCATTCATTACAGACCATGGAACACAATTTGATAACGAGGAGTTTGCTGCCTATTGTCATCAGTCAAACATTTTGAAATTTCATTCAGCACCAGGTCATCCTCAAAGCCATGGACAGACTGAAGTGACGAACAAAACATTGTTAAATGGTTTGAAGAAAAGGCTAAGTGAGGCCAAAGCAAATTGGATTAATGAGCTACAGTCAGTATTGTGGGCTTACCGAACAACTCCCATTGCAGCAACTGGAGAATCACCATATATGTTAGCATTTGGAAGTGAGGCTGTAATACCTGCCGAGTTGGGTCTCCCAACACATAGAGTGCTGAATTTCAATTCCCCAGTCAGTGACTTGATGAGAAGACTAGATTTGGATATGCTCGAGGAGGTTAGAGAAGAGGCAGCCATTAGGAATGCTGCTTACCAACAACGCACAGCTCTGTTCTACAACAAAAGGGTGAAGAAATGTGACTTAAAAGAGGGGGATTATGTGCTAAAGAAGGTCATTCAGAAGCACAATAAGCTGGAAGCAAACTGGCATGGACCTTACCGAGTTACAGAAGTTGTTCGACCAGGAACTTACAGAATAGCAACTCTAGAGGGAGAGGAATTTAAGAATGCATGGAATGCCGAACACCTGCGCAAGTATTATCAGTAATGTAAAATGTAAAGCAGTTCCTTCATTATGAATAAAACGAGGATGTTTCACCATTTTCTTTCTATTGAAAGTTTTTCGGGGAATACTAGTGTGATACACTACGCTTATAGTTCGAAAGAACCTTATAGTTCGAAAGAACCAAAAAATATACTCCTAGGAGGCGTACACTAGCGTGACCAACTACAGTTGGTAAGATAACTAGTGGACAGATAGTTTGAAAGAACCAGATAGTTCGAAAGAACAAAAAAATATACTCCTTTGGTTAGGAGGCGTACACTAGCGTGACCAACTACGGTTGGTAAGATAGCTAGTGGACAGATAGTTCGAAAGAACCAGATAGTTCGAAAGAACCAAAAAATATACTCCTTTGGTTAGGAGGCGTACACTAGCGTGACCAACTACGGTTGGTAAGATAACTAGTGGACAGATAGTTCGAAAGAACCAAAAAATATACTCCTTTGGTTAGGAGGCGTACACTAGCGTGACCAACTACGGTTGGTAAGATAACTAGTGGACAGATAGTTCGAAAGAACCAGATAGTTCGAAAGAACCAAAAAATATACTCCTTTGGTTAGGAGGCATACACTAGCGTGACCAACTACGGTTGGTAGGATAAGTAGTGAACAGATAGTTTGAAAGAACCTGATAGTTCAATGATCAACTACAGTTGAGGGAAGAACAATATTATTAAAAACGCCAATTTTGGTTGATTTGATTTGAAAATATGCTCTCACATTCCAATTTATGTTGGTCGGGAGGTAAGATTATTACAAAAGTTCTTCGAAGAACAAAATATTCCAAACTGTACCAAGTATGGTTGGTCGGGGATAAAAACCCACTAACTATAGTTGGTCGACAAGAAGAATTTATCGACCTTGGTTGGTCGAACACATTTTATGAAAAAGACGAAAATTTACCAAGTATGGTTAGTCGGGGATAAACTCTCACTAACTATAATTAGTCGACGAGCACAATTTAACAACCTTGGTTGGTTGGAAAAATTTTAAACATCTTTATACTCATTACTTTATTATTGAGTGATCAAGCAACATTTCTAATACTTGTAATTTTTATTACTAAGTTGGTCGATGAACCATACAAGTTGCAAACAGAAAAATAGAAATACTAATTGGCAAACATAAAATGAAAGTCTTTCATTAAAATTCAAAATAAGTTACAGGTTACATGTATGTCCTAACTATTACATTGAGATTCCTATTCTATTGGTTTCTTGCCCTTTGCTTTTGAGACAGGCTCTTCGCCAGCAGGAGGATCTTCCAGGAAAAGAGGAGAATTAATAAAATTCAAGTCCTTCAGCATTCTGACATTCATTATTGAAGGTGTGTCCATTAGATGCTCGGGACGAGATACTTCGATCTGAGAATGAAGGTTGTAGTCACCAAGGTATTTTGAAATTAAGCTCCGAGGAATGGAACGAGCAGGAATCCATTTCATATCCAATTTATAAGGCGGCACGGGCAAGTCTAGTAATCCAGGAGCATGATAATCCCACAAATAATGCCCTTGCTCCAATTTTAATACACCCAGGGCGTTCAACCATCCTTGCTTATAACCTTCATTATTGGCACTTTCAATGCGAGCATCCAAGTGATAAAGGGCCTCATTGTAGCCTGCCATCCAGAACTCCCGAGGCTGTTTATGGAATTGGAAAGTTAATTTATCTACTTGCTCATGAAAGTTCTTGACAAGAGCATCCTTAGTTTTCAGAGCAGATTTTGCCGATGCAAGTTGATCTTCCAAGGATAGGTTTTTCTTGGACATTTCAGACAAAGCCCGATCTTTTACATTCAATTGGAACGCTTGAGTTTCCAACGTCGATTGAGTACGAGCTTCTTCAACGTTACGGCTGAGAACTCTTGATCGACTCCGAGAAGGTGGTGAACTTTGCTCCTCGATGACATTTTGAATAGCTCTTCCTCGACCACGAGAACCTCTTCCTCGTCCCCGAGTAGCATGAGAAGTACCAGATCTTCTTAAGGTATCCAGTTCTTGCCTTAATTTGGCATTCTCAACCTCTAAGAACGAGAAACCCTCATCGGTAACCGGTACTAAAGCAGTGGAAGATGAAGCTGCAGACTCATACTGTGCTAACTTTGTCTGCAAATTATTATTTTCTTGTTCCAGCAGCTCGGCGATCTGCCTGCAGGCCTCAACTTCACCTTTTAGGGTTATCTCCCTAACATCGTATCCAACAATAATCTTTTTATGACCTGTTTCAGAAGAAAGCTGTTGATATCTATTTTCATACTCCTCGTGCAACAAGGCAGTTGATTCTTTGTGTTGATTCTGAAGATCTTCTAAAGAACAATGAAGTTCCTCGATCAATTCATAATATGCCACATTATTGGCCACAGATCGATCAAGTAAATCCTTCAAGTACCGGTAAGCCTCAGCTGCTTGTTCTGAGGCATTATGACCAAGGATGTCGGCAATCTCTGATACACTCAGGTCTGTATGACCAGCCTTATAATATCCATTGCATTGTTGCATCAGCTTTGTATCAGGAGCAGATATCAGTTCCATCCTGGCCATAAACTAATAAAGAGGAGACAACAGTCAATAAAAACAGATCATCAACACCAAAGAAGAACAAATATGTATTTTATTAGATCATCAAAAGATTACATTGTTTGATTACAAGTGATAATAAAAGATAGAAAAGATACCGAATAACTTCACACCTTTTCCTTGTCTCCCAAGACTTTCTCGGGAGGCTGGGACGAGGAGCTTGGTTGCTCGGTGGTAACAACAGCTTGATCGGAAGGAATCTTCTCAGGAGGAGGAAGCATGGAGGAAATGTCTTCGTTGGCAGAGGGTTGAGAGGCAGGGACTTGATCACCCATGGCCATAGAAGATTCATCAGAGATAGGTTCATCTTCTTCTTCTTCTTCAATTGGTGGAGGAGGACCAGGGAGGTGTAGCTGAAATAGATCAGAGTCTTCTTTGATCTTCAATTCCTGCAGGGCAGCTACCCAGCCATCTCGGAAGTATTTCAACTTCCCGTATTATACTTGGGATGTCATCGCAGCAATCCCTTTGTCCCATCCTTTATCCCAGCCAGCGATGAAGGATTTTTTAACTGCGAGTTTTCTTTTCAGTTTCTCCGAGGAGAGCTTCGCATCCAATTCTTCTTTTTGGCCCCTGATATCTCGCAGGACGAACAACTCTTCCTCTGCCTTTTTCAGCTTATCTTCAAGCTCTCCAAAGTTCTTGAGCTTGTCGTCATATTTTTTATGCTCGACCTCTACACTTTTCACCTTATTCTCCAAACTCTTGGAGATCTCATCCAGCTTCACCTTCTCAGCTTCAACTATAGACAATTTTTTCTCCCAGTCAGCTTTGTTCTCATTATACTGCTGACGAGAATCCTTCAAGGATTGGGTTAAACCCAGCAGAGCATCCTCTACCCCCGACGAGGAGCTGGAAGCTTTAATTGCTTCATCTTTCTTCACGATGTTGTTAAAACAATTCACCAGCTAAATAAAGGAAAAAGTGACAGGTCAGTGCAAAAATACAAGTATTCAAAGACAGAAAGGAAATTCAGAGTGTGGGAAATTTACCGAAGCAAGGTGACGGGTAGCTAGGGATGTCAGCATATCCCTAGAAATCTTTTCATCAGTTCCTTGGACCTCGGGTATGATCCAAGTTTTTACCGAGCTCATTGCAGAGCTCGGAGGAATGATGGTTGGAACACCAACACCACCAACTGGTAGAGAGGAGACGGTTTCAGCCAGATTGACAGTTTCAACCAAATTGACTGAGGATGATTTCCTCAATCTCCTCAAAGGGACTTCAGCAGTTTCAATCAAGGAAGAGCTCTTGGTCGGAGAGATAGCAGTCATCTCCACAGAAGCAACCTTCTTGCTCGGAGCCACTGGGGGCTTCTCGGTAGCTTTTGAAGGCGCAACATCCACCTTCTTAGTCCCCTCTGGGACATCAATTTTTGCTTTTCTTGGCCTCAGCAGCAGAAGTAGTGTCATCAAATAGAGCAGGAGGAGCTCTTTTCTTGCCCATTCTCTGACTTAAAAGGATGTGAGAATCTGAAGAAGAATCCTCTGGAGTTGAAGCTGGCTTAACAGGACGAGCAGTATAAGAAGTTGTATAGCTCTTATACTGTAGCAAATATGATGCAGACCTGATGTGCTCGTCTGCAACGTTCTTATGCAAACCCCAGATAAGTTTCAGATGCTTAATATTAACCTCTGATTCTTTTGGAGTTTTTCTTTTACTGTCAACTGCAAACAAACACATGATAAAATATCAGTCATACATTTTGTCAAACATAATGAATTCGTAAATTCAGAAAAGAAATAAAATGAAAAATAAACCTATCCCATTGCCATATGGGGGGCATCTGGGACCGTTGTATACTCCATCTCCAACTAAAGGGGCATATTGCCAATTTTTAATAACCACCCCATGTTCAAAATAATCTCTATTTGCATCAGGGAGGTTAACTACAAGAGCCCTATTCAAAAACCTAGTTTTTAAGTAATAAATATTATCTAGAACGGCCCATCTATAGAAATACATAATTTCAGGGATCCCTATACGAGTCCCATGAGTTAGATTTAATTTATATACCCCATTAATTATTCTCCATGAATTGGGGGCTATTTTTGCAGGGACAAGATCGAAATACTGACAAAACTCAAGACACAATGGGTTTGGTGGAAAGGAAAATCCACATTCAGCAACAAATAGACTGGGGAACCAATGTCCCTCAGCCAAACGAAAGTAATTTTGAGGTTCAGAAAGCTCCTCCAAAATCACCCAAGATGGGATGGAAAAGTCAGAACGAAATTTCTCAACAGACTCCACAAGATAAGCCATAGTGAATAAAAGAAATACAAGAAGAAAAGAAAAGAATCTTACAGGAAAAAGGAAGAGCTGACAACTAGCGAAGGAAAAGATGAACGCACAAGAGAAAAAGAGAGAATAGAAAGCTTGAATGCAGAAAATTGGAAAAAGAAGAAGACGGTATGGTTACCTAAGAAGTTTAAATACTTTGCCTTGGGAAGCGGCAAAGGAAATGATTACACAAAAGAAACTATTGAGCTCCCGGCGGCTAAAAGGACAAAAACTGCACGGAGATCGAAGCGCTTATGAAAATTCAAAAAAGGCGGATTCTGCGAATTTGGAAGAAAATTCAAATACAACGCTCCTAAAACCCAGGAAGGTCATTTAATATTTCCATATACCGAGAAAGAATGTTCCATACTCCTCAAAGTTCGAAATATGAAACATTGGGGGCTTCTGTTGATACAAAAATTAATATGCTGATGTGGACGAATAATACGAAGACACGTGTCAATCTACGTGGCACAATAGCAATGAGGAAGTTCATTTCTCCGACCAATTCATGTTCTCTCCGAGCAACGAGGATACCCCGAGGAACTCCAGCACTCCGAGGTACTCTAGCGCTCCGAGGAACTCTTGATCAACGAGCAACTAAGGCGGTCCGAGCTGCATCTCGGCCGTAGCATTAATTACCAGATAGTCAACAGTTCAACTATTCATTGAATGTTTATAATCTTGACACACACGCTGCATTAAATGTATTACCCTTTCATGTGTATATCATTTAATGTATCGACCCTTTCATATACAGCCTCAAGGCTATAAATACCTTGTATCACCCTCATTCAAAGGGATCGGAATTTCTTGATAGAACCTTGTAATCGAGAATTCCCAAACACTCAGCAATAACATAACAGTGGACGTAGGCCATTCTTATAAGGCTGAACCACTTTAAAATTCTTTGTCTTATTTATTTATCTGTGATTGAATAATTAGAGCGATCTAATTTTTTACATCAACAGGTTTATTATGAAATTTAGAAGAACTTTATGCTAAATCATCCCATAAATCCCTTCCTTTTAGTCCAGTACCCTTAGTATAGACTAAATTAACTTGATTCCTTTGCTAGCTAATATTGTTAGTCTTATTATGGCTATTGAACCTCTTCTGTAGGACTGGTGAATTTGATTTATTTCTTTAATTGTATACTTTATAGGCTTATCAGGACTTTTCTTATTTTTCTCTTCTTTGTCTTTGTAGTAGGAAGCAATCTTATATGATAACATCTCAGAGAAAAGAATAAGATCCTCCCAAACTGACTCTTTCGGGTTGTCTACTGTGTCAGTGTCTGAATAGTATCCCCTCCTTCCTATTTAAAATTTTCTTCTTGTTTCTCCACTTTTGAGTCTGAGCTAAAATACTTTTCCAAACCTTCAGAGTGCTTTTTCGTGGAATTTAACTAGTGCTCTCATCCAGTTGAGATCAAACACCCAAACTACCACTGCCCAGTGCAGTGCTCTTTGGTGTATGCAAAGTGCGATATAGCTGACGTGGGCATTTTGATTACTCTATACATGTTTCGACATCATGTTTTCTTGGTTGCTTTTAATATGTAATTTTTTTCAAATCACCATTACTTGTAATTTAGTTTCAAAACTTGAAGGAAAGAGGGTTGTTGTGTCCATTTTTCCCCTTACTGTAGCACTTTAATTTAATATATATCTATACTTGTTTTTTTTCAGCACCTTCTACTTCCAAGAAAAAGCGTGGATATTCTCGAAATTTGAAAGCCGACGCCTTGTACTCACAAACAGGGTCTAAAATACCAGTGCACTTTTCCCCCCGGAGATGGCAGACCATCAGGCCTTAATCATGATACTTTCACAACTGAAATTGGAATTGTTGTACGGAGCCACGCGCCTCTTTAGGTCCGAAAATGGTCATCTATCTCTATAGATGATAAGGAAACTTTGATCGATAGAATCTTGGTAAGTATAAATCGTTAGGCCACTATATTCTTATTTAATTATTTTTTTATGAATTGCAACATTGAAAATGTTTTAACTTGTGTAGACGAAGTTTGACGTTGACATGTCAAACCCAGATATTCTAAGATATTTGCACGTGATGATGCGATCTCGATATTCTAACTTCCGCTATGAATTGAAGTTGCATGTTTTAAAGTACACAACTTTGGAAGAGGCTAGACGACACAAACATCCCAAGGTTGCCTCTAAAAATGATTGGGACTAACTTTGTGACCTTTTCCACTCTAATGACTGTCAGGTATGTTCTTTTTTTTAAAAAATTATATGGGTTGCTGATAATATGTAAACATGTTTATGATATACTAAAATTTTAAAGTAAACCTATTAAAAACTTTGCGAAATAATGAAAGCTTTGTGAAATTGACACAAGCTAAAATCGTATTGTAGAGTAAGTCGACAAAATGTAGCGAGAGTCGTGCGCGTGTTCCTTTTAATCATCGCGGCGGGTCAAAGTCTTTTGTGCAACATAAATATGAGGAGGTAATTTATATTATTTTTAGTTTAATGTTATATATATATATATATATATATATATATATATATATATATATATATATATATATATATATTTGTGTACTTGCATTGATATGTTTTTGGTAATAGAATGGTAAAGTATCAAATTCTGGGCCAAAGGGACCGATACAGGTCTTCCACGATACCTATTTCAACAAAAATGGGTGGAGTAATTCGGAGGCAGAGTTATGCTATGTGAGTATATCAATTATCCGTGTAGTCATAACAACGTTATTATTTTCTATATAAAATAAAATCGTTCTCTTTTAATTTTGCAGAATGAGATGAATGAGTTAAAG
This sequence comes from Sambucus nigra, assembly GCA_949130495.1. NCBI lineage: Eukaryota > Viridiplantae > Streptophyta > Magnoliopsida > Dipsacales > Adoxaceae > Sambucus > Sambucus nigra. Next base: position 41,889,332 of record OX422216.1, on the reverse strand, counting down.
AAAAATACCGATCTACAATTAAGTGAAGCTCAGATATGTGAACGAGTTCTTGGAAAAAGGTCAGGTTACGTGAAGGGTCAAGGTTTTGGGCCCCGACCAGACACACCAAGATATGTTTTCGCTAGGGAAACTATGGCAGAGAATGAAGCATTGAAGTCCGAGGTCACACAGTTAAAAGATCATATTGCAAGTCAGAAGGAGGTGCTTGAGCACTTTATGCAAGATACAGAGGCCTCTTTTAGGCGAATCGAGGGGGACTCAGTCGAACTATGATCTAGTTATCTTTCGTTTATCATGCTACTCTAAACTATGATTTAGATGTTTTTTTATTTATTGTGTTATTACAAACCATAGTTTTAGGTGTCTCGTTTATTTTGTCATCGTAACAAACATAACGGTTGTCTTAATCGTTGTTTATTTCAATTGAATATAGCTAGTACTATTCAAGTTAACTTTTATACTATTAAGTTTATTGTTTCAATCTTTATGTCTATTTCAATTTCAATTTGAATTTATCATTCATATTATTCTATGTTTATGGAACACTGACATGTAGCAAAAACCATATTATAATTATTTCCAATTAATTGGACGACATGAGTGTAATGGGTTTTAGTTGTTACAATAATTACGTTTCAAATTTAAAATAAAACTTGTGATGATTTTTATGCGACAAAAATTATTCATATGAAATAATTTATCAAAATTCATTTCTTTTGCGACGAATTTGTTATGGACACTTTTTGCAACCTTTTGTGACGAATTTATTTGTCCCAAAAAGACATTCAGAACATTTTTTTTGGTATTTTTAACGACTAATTGAATAGTATTTTTTGAGGAAAGATTTTGTCACAATAGATAGTTTTCGTGAAGAACTTTAAATTCCTCACTGAAAACCCTTTAGTGTGGGCTCTAGCGCGATGAAAATGGCGACGAAATATTTTCGTCACAAAAATGATTTTGCGACGAAAAATTTTCTTCGCTAAACACCTATTTTCTTGTAGTGATCTTCATCTTTTGGTCACATTTCAATTATGGTGGTAATGGATAGTCTCACCAAGTATGGGCATTTTATACCGTTGGGAGATCCTTACACAGCAAGGTTGTAAGTAATCGTGATTCCATATTTCGCGGTAATTTTTGGAATATTCTGAGTTATAAGGAACAAAGCTCAAGTTCAGCACTGCTTACCCCCCACAAACGAATGGACGAACGGAGGTCATCAATTGTTTTCTGGAAACGTATCTCAGGTGCTTTACTAGCCAACATCTCTAGCAATGGATATAGTTCTTAGCATGGGCATAATATTGGTATAACATCAGTCCGTCAGAATGACTCTTTTTGAAGCCTTATATGGTCCCCAACTTACCACATATGTGGCGTCTTCTCTAATTGATGAAATCGACAAGGAACTCATGACCCGTGATGCATTCTTTAAATGTTAAAGTAAAATCTTGTTAAAGCTAAGAATCGAAGCAACAAAGTGATGCATAACGGAGAGATGTCGATTTTGTTTTTGGAGAATGGGTTTATTTGAAATTCCAGCCTTATCAACAATCTTCCACTTTTCAGCATGCCCACCAAAAGTTAGCTAGCAAATATTTTGGAGTCCATACCAAATAGCAGATGAAGTTAGCCCAGTTGCATATCATTTAAAGCTACCAGCAACTTCAAAAATTCACCCGATATTCCACGTATTGCTTTCAAAATGCAAAGTGTGTCCAACGGATGTATCATGCCAAACAACACCTCTAGTGGATGGTGAAGGGGCATTAGAATTGCAGCCGCATTATGTTATTGAATATTGCCGGGTTAAAAGGGGAACAAATTTTGCTGCTGAATTAGTAAATCAATGGAAGGCCTTTACCAAAGGAGGAATCTACTTGGGAGGACACGAAGAGGATAATTGAAAAGTTTTTAGAATTTAACCTTGAGGATAAGGTTGCTCTTCAAGGGAGAGAGAATCAGGGCCGGTCCTCGCCATGTGTTAGGTGGGCAATGGCATAGGGCCCATTTTAGAACAAACACTAATATATATATATATATATATATATATATATATATATATATATATATATTTTAGGAGTCCAAAAATATTTTATGTATATTCTTAGGGGCCCATTTTAAAATGAGTTTAATTTTTTAGGCGCCCATTTTATCAACTATAAAAGAAATCTGTATAAAGAATGGTTCAAGTATCTAAAAAAATATGATCCAACTCATTTAAGATTCTCATTTTTCTAGGGACTCATTTTTTCAACTACCCACAATCTTTTTGGTGTCCACTCTCTCTCTTTCATTTGTAATTTCCACCGCCCCACTCTCTCTCTCTCTCTCTCTCTCTCTCTCTCTCTCTCTCTCTCTCTCTCTCTCTCTCTCTCTCTCTCCCCAACGTCCCTCTTTATCTCTATGTACAAATGCACTTGATGCTAGATTGCTTCTATTCTTTTTGTACTATTATTATTTTTGTTTTGATTTTTGCAGGAGGTCTAAAAAAGGCATAGTCAACAATCAAGAAACTATTCATAGTTTAAAAAGCTTGAAGGCAAATGTAAGATTAAGACCTATTTATATTTTTTTATGAAAAAAAAATAGATTACTAAAACAATCAATAGTTTTTTAATCTATTTTCTTTTAAGTATGAATAGGTTTTTAAAGTAAATGTAGATTGTTGTTGGCTATGTTTTTTTATACTAATTTGTTTTTTAATTCATCAAGGTCTTACTTATTAATCTTTTTTTTTATGTAATTATTTTTTTTGTTATCAGGTTCTTACTTTCTACACTAACCAAGTAGATGAAATTGGAGAGGGAATAATAAATGGCTCAAACCAGGTGACATTTTTTCATATTTTTTTTATATTCAATCAATTAATATATTTATATAATAAATTATCTATTAGATTTGTTGTTAATTGCGTGTTTAATCAGTGATTTTGTAAGTAGAAACGCTAGAAGAACTATTTTTCAATGAGTTTTTAGGTATATAATATTTTTTCGCAAGAGCCTTAAATTTAGTTTTGCACAGGACACTCCAAATCTGAGGACCGGCCTAGAGAGAATGATAGACCCAAGAGAGTGGCAAAGCCTAATCCCAAATATGTTCAGTTGACTTAAGTGTGACAGTTACTTGAGGAGTTTTATTGGGTAGAGTCGGTAGTTTATTTGTAAATAATCTTGCTTGTATAGTGTCATGGATGATGTATATAGTGTCGCAGGTGGTGTGCTTATTGGGTAGTTTGTGTGACTTTCTCCTAGATAGTTGTGGGTAATGTACATGTGTCTGTGTTGTCTTATTAAGGGTTATGTGATAATTTTCCGCTAATCCTGGTTGTTTTTGCTATAAAGTAGTTGTACCCCTTTTGTAAGTATGTATCTGAAGTTGGTTTGTGACTGAGAATTAATGGCAAAATTTCTCTCGATAGTTTAATTTTTGTATCATTTCCATAGGCCTAGGTTCATGGGGTCTGTGAAGAAAAATGCAACAGGATGTTACCTCTAATTCAGATAATAATTATGCTTTCTGAGATTTTTTTACAGAAATGTTAGGGAGACCAAATTTTTAAACTCAATTTTGAGACACATTGATGTACCATGACCACATTGGGTGGTGTGGGTGGGTCACATGAGTTCCACTAAAAACATCACCCAATGTGATGATAACACAACACTTGTCTCAAAATTGGGTCCAAAAAGTAGGTTTCTCATGCATTTTCTACATTTTTATTAGTTTATAAAAGGGTGCCAAAGTAGTACATGGCATCTAGGGATCCCCAGAAAAATTTTCCCCTTGTAAGGGTACTCCATTTCTAAAAAATCATCCAGACCATTAAGTGTCTCATTGTTAAGAATACATAGTTCATTAAATGGTATTGGAGTAGTGTCAGATTCCAAAGCACTAATGTTGTTCTTAGTGTGAGATAGTATTTATTTCTACCATGCTGAAGATTGTTAGTGAATTGAAGTATGTTCGGGTTAGTATCACAAGGAAGGGTCTAGGGCCACGTTGTTAAGGTAGCCATTGTTGTTGCATGACAATCTGAGAACCAAAATAAAAAATTTGAAATTTGAACAAATTGAAAGAAAAAAGTAATACACACGGACCTCACCTGAGAACCCAAAGCACTTCCCATCAGATGATGAAGATATGTATTTTAACATTGTTCTACAAAACTTTCAAAAGTAAAAACAGGAGACATAATTTAAAAAACAACAAAACGGCAATATAGAGGAAACATAAAACATCTTCTGGTCTTAATGAGCTGCACAGAGACATCAACATTAAAACAATCAAAATTTCACCATGCAATACGGTCCTCACCCTCAGTATCCTTAAACATCACCGATTCTGATAAGGAATATTCCCCTTTGTCAAGTAGTTTTAATGACATATTAAGAAGAATATTAAAAAAACTCATCTAGAAATGCATTAACATTCCCAACGACTGTCAGATAGAACTCGATCACGAGCAGTCTTAATTGGCGACTTGATTAATCCTCATGATCTATAGATGTCAGTGATCTTCCTCAATACGTGGCAGCTGATATATCATAACAAGGCTTGCTGATATTTCATTACTTTTCCATCCCTGTTTTATATGACAGAATAATTTTTAAAAATTAACACTATTTGATAATTCTTTAAGTATGGATAGTTCATATTGAAACTAAAACATCAAAAATAAATCACCCCTAAATATACTAGTTCAGAGATTTTATTCGGATAAAAAATAAACATATTTTTTAGACCAAAAACAAAAGAAAATAAATGCACCCTTAGTTTCGAACAGCCATATTTCACATAAGTGCCAAATACAGTCAACAGGATGAAAAGCGTATGTAGGCTATAAACCGTCAGATTTCTAAAAATGTCACTACACAACAACTGTCAGATGTAATTACTTTAAAGAAGACCAAAAATAAGAAATAAGGTGTTCATTTGGTGCGAGTTTTGGTGAAATGATAAATGCATGTATGTACTTTCTTAATCCATGGACAATTTATATGCAAGAAATAAGATGATATTTTTGACACAACACAATAATACCACTCGCACCCAACACGAATCAGTGGTATAGGGTTGACTATTTCTTGATTGACACGACGCCGACAAATGGCACAATCCGGCAACACGAATAATAACCGAATCGGAACCAATGCAACTAATATTGTTTTAACTATACGCATATAATAGTTTTTAAATCTTGATCTCCTACTATATTTAATTACTAGAGAATTAGATGATATTTTACTCATTTTTTGCGATTATTTGAAATAAATGAACTTTTTAGTTTACGACGGGCGCGTGATGCTGAAGTTTGAACATAAATGAGAAGGAAAAAGAAGGCACATCCAAAGCTTGTGAGCTACCCATTTCACACCTCCTTTCAACATGCAATAAATGTTGACTGAAAATGAAGACAAGTATGGTTGATAAGGAAGAAATTTCATCAGCTCAAAGAGCTATAGTAGAAATTTGAAATTTGTGAACCATTGTCCCCACTAGTAACTTTTTTTTTTTTCCAAACAAAAACACGACCCAATTCAAATACGACTTGTCGGAGCACGACATGAAATCGTTATTTTTTTTTATCAAAAATGATCACGACCCAATTCAAATACGATTAAATAGAGCACGAGAGCACAACACAAAACGTGATTTTTTTTTACCTAACACGAACACGACTCAAATAAAATTGACACGACATGAAATCTTATTATTTTTTTTTACCAAAAACAAACTGTATCTAATTAAAATGAGGCATGACACAACACAAAATTTTATATTCTTAACCTAACACGAACACCACGCCGATAAAACACAATGTGAAACTTCCTAATTAAAATGTAACAGTACACTGCACACCAAATAATATTTTTTTACCTAACCCCAAGATGGCCAAAATAAAAGGCGACACAACATATTTATGTTTGTAACTGTTGGAATGCGTATGCTATTTATGTAATTGACCATAAGGGTAATGTGGTCCCCCAATCTGTTTCTTCTTTAGTATAAATATAAGCCTCTAAACTTGTAGGGGACATAATAGAATTCTAACATTCTAGTTGGTATCAAAGATAAAAACACAAAAAGAAGAGGAAGAAATCTGCTGCCCTCCCATTCCTTCTTCTTCCACAACCCCCTAAACCCTAACCTAGCCACCTTCGGCCACCCCCACCAACAGTGGAACCCCAGGCGACCAAAACCTAGGGTGCCTAACCCCTCCCCTTTGCTCTGCCAAACCCTAGTTTAAGGTTAAAGCTTCAATCTGCCTAGGGTTTGGATCTTTTTAACAGATTTTTGCATTTTTGGGGATGATTTCTCTTGTCTAAAGAGACTGTTATTAGCTACCTATGATGTGGTAGACTATTGGAACGAGTTTTCATCATTTGGAGCAGCACACTTTGATGGGTATTTGAAGTTCTTTCTTCATTGATTGTATGCAACTGAAGGTATACTTCACTCATTTTTCATCTCTTGTGATCTAGAGATTTCTCTGTTGCTGCTCTGTTATATTTTCGGTGGCCACGTCACTGTTTTGTGGGATTTTTTGTTAGGATGTATTTGTGGATTGCTTCAAGTAATTGTTATTACTTGTGTGTTCAAAATTGTTGATGCAAAAAACTAAACTGACCTAATTAATTGATCACATATAAAAATGAATAAAAGAGACAGAGAATTTTTAAAGTGGTTCGGCTAAGAGAAAAGTCTACACCCACTGTTGTGTATTGCCTTTGGCTTGTTTAACTGCCTCTTGTCTCGTTTTTCTCATGTCCCTCGGATGTAGGGTTTACAATGTATTTATAGCCCTTTGAGGGTGTACAAGAGTTGAAATATTCAAGGATGGAATGCCTTTAGAACATAAGCATTTACATATTTACAATGTTAGTAATGTATACAACTATTGACGATTTGCTGTCATTGTTAGTCAGTCTTCCTGGTATTGGTCGGTCTTCCTGGTGTTGGTCGGGCTTCTTTATCCCGTTGGTCGGCATTCCTTCTATTGGTCGATAAATTGCCCTTACTGACTTGGATTAATGTCCAAATGGATGACACATATTCCTACATGATTGGTCCATGTAGTAGGATAATTTTTTGTATCAACAGAAGCCCCCAATGTTTCAGGCTTGAGGTTTTTACAAGAGTATGAAATATTTAGCTCTTAAAGTTGCTCGAGCAATAATTTTGAGGCTTGGGTCATTTACCGACTTCTCATACTTGTAAATTTAACGACTTTCACTATCGGCACATAATGTGGATGGTATTTTTGTAATTATCCACAACTTTAGCGAATCATTTTTGGGTAAATATGTCTTTTCTATCATTAGCCGCCAATAGTTCAATCGACGCTTCGTTTTAATCATTACCTTTCCAATTTTCGAGGCAGCCTATAAAGGCGGGAAAAGACACGATCATCTCTTACCTCAAACTTTCTAAGTTTTTTTAGCCGTCGTGTCTTCAAGCTCTCTCTCTCTCTCTTGTGCGATTGCTCTCTGTTCTTGAGTTCATACTGAATCCTTAAATTCTGTAAGAATCTTTTCTTTTCACCTTTTCTTCTTCATCAATCATGGTTTATCCTGTTACTTCTCTTGATTAATTCAGAAATGAATGGAATATTCCTTCATGGGTAGAACTAGAACATCCTAGTTTTCCCACTGATCTTTTTTCATTAGCTGAGGGTCACTGATTTCCCTTCATTTTTATTGCTGAATGTGGGTTTACCTTTTCCCCAAACCCATTTTGTCTTGAATTCTGCCAGTATTTTGATATCGTCCCCGCTAGAGTAGCCCCCAATACCTGGAGAGTAGTTAATGTAGTTTATAGATTAAACCAACTCCATGGGACTCATCTAGGGATCCCAAAAATTATGTTCTGCTATAAGTGGGTAACTAGTGATACTACTTTCTATTTGAAAACTAGGGTTGTGAACAAAGCGTTAGTAGTTAACCTTACTGACTCCAATAGAGATTACTTCGAACATGGAGTAGTTATTAAAAATTGGCAACATGCTCCTTTGACTGGGAATGCTCAGTACCAGGGGCCTAGATGCCCACTAACTGGCAATGGGATAGGTTGCATTTGTTTATTTATTTTTCTCTGCATGGTCTGCCAACTGCTAGTACTGATGTATACTTTGTTGACTTTTAATTGCAATTGATTGAAAGAGAAAGTGTCCCAATGAGAGTGACATCAACCTTAGAGAGTTGAAGTTCATCTGGGGCATTCATCAGAAAGTTAGGGAAGAGCATACTAGATCAGCGTCATACTTGTTACAATATAGGAACACCATTACCTCCTTTGTTGCTCGCCCAATTATAACTGCACCATATCTGTTAATCAACCTTGACCAATACCCTATCTTTACATCCTCTGCCACTGCATCTGGTAGTGATGATCCTGCTGTTGTTTCCTCTTATTTAAATTCAGGCTTATCTCTTGCTGCTGCCATGGGGAAGAGGAAGTTTCCCAATATTTTGGGTGACATAGCTTCCACTGGCTCCTCCAAATAAGCTGCTAATGGAGCTAAAAATAAAGAGGATGCCAGGAAGAAGCCCCCATTTAATAAGGAGGACATTGGAAAGAAACCCCCATCCAATAAGAGGGATGTTGGGAAGAAGCTCCCTACTAAGAAAGATGATGAAAGGTAGCTTAAGAGGTTGAAAAGAGGACTCCCTTCTAGGCTGGCAGAAGGGTCTTCAGCTAACACCGACCAACAAGAGTTGGTTGATTTATCTGTTTTTAGCTCACCAGTGGCTCTTGGCCCTGACTTGGCTAGACAATTAATAAAGTTCGGTATTTTGCTAGACCATAGGGTGCTGTAGTTGCACTACCCCGATCAAAAAGTTCTGAAAGGGCTGTTCAAAGACTAGCTCTGGTAATTTCTTTTGCCTTCTTTATCTCTTTGTTTGATATTTCTGATATTAACTAGCCTTGCTTTCTTTTTGCAGTTTCTTGTTGACTTCAAAATCATGTTGGAGAAGGATAATGCTTTGCGTTCTTCTTCAAAAGAGGTTGAAGAAGCTTTTGATGAGCTTAAAAAGTCAATGCTTAACTCCCAACAAGCACTGGCCAATGAGAAAAAAAAATGGGAGGAAAAATTAGGAGTTGCAGAAGAAGATTCTGTGGCTGCTCGGGGCCAAGTTTCTGATCTGTAAAAAGACTTGGATGTTGAAAAATCTAAGACCACCAAGATGCAGAAGAATTTAGACACTGAGAAGGCTATGTTCGTTGCTGAGAGGGACAAAAGAGCTAAGGAGAGGGAGGCTAGCTTCAACAAGAGTTGGGACAAAGCCATTGGGCTCCTTATTTGCAAATTGAATTTGCGAAGAAGAAATGCTTCAAGGATGGTTAGTCGGTAGCCCTAGTGGAGGTCGACACCCCTCAAGATTTTGAACTCTTCCTCAGACATGATGTAGGGGCTCCTCCCAACATGGATGAGGAGATTGAAGATAATGGGGGTTCAAGTGAATCCCTTATGGAGTTGGATTCTGCTGACCAACACGAAGCTGTTAATTTTTTGGCTCCTCCATCTGACAGCCATCTGCCTTTACCTGCTCCTGCTTCTAGTTCTGTTGTACCTAGCCCAGACATAAAGAAGGTGTAGATCTGTCTGAGCAGCCTTTGTTTTTATTTTCTTTTGTACTTGTAATTTTTCTTTTCTTTTTGTTGATGTGTATGTACTTGACAATTTATCGATGAAAAGAATTTTTTTTCTCTATACTTTGTACTCCGTTGTTGATTGGATATTCTTCTTGATTTTAATAGTTCATGGATAAACTGGAATACTTCTTCTCTACTAACTCCGAGCTGTTCAAGAGATGCAACAAACTTTTTAAAGTTGGTCATTTATCTCTGACCGAGGAAGATCTACAGAAGTTTCTCGGGGAATGTCTGTTTGAGCAAGCCAAGGGCGCCTATCTTTATCTGAAATGCCTTCTTGATCGGGCAGTGTCCAATAATGTTGCCTACTACAAAATATTTGAAGAACTGCATGAGGAACATAAGCAGGCCAAGGCTCTGTTGCATGATATTTATGAGAAAAAGTGCAAGGCCTTGAGTGAAGGTTGGGGCTTTGAATTAAAGTTGGAAAAATTTACTTCTCACTTTCAAAGATAGGAATTTTTGCTCAACCGTGAAGTAGAGGAAGCCATAGCCATTGCCAAGTTGTTGGAAGAGAAGAAAAATAATTTAGGAGATGAGTTAAATACTTTGAAGTCTTCTTCTACTGCTGTTATAACTACCGACGAAGGTCATTCTTTCTTGGAGGATGAAAATTCAGGTTAATGGAAGAATTGGAGGAACTGAAAAAGATCAAGTTTGCATCTTATTCCTAAGAAAGAATTAGACCAGGTCGAGGTACCACAGATGAGGCTAGGACTCGACAAACTCTTGTTAACCAAGTCGCCCAGCTGAAGGACAAAAACCAAGCACTTACTGAGATGTCCCAGAAGCTTCAAACTTGCTCTGAGCAACTTGCCACTAAGTCTTCTCAGCTGCAAGCTAAGGATAGAGTGCTAAAGAAATTGCATCACCAAGTTGAGAGGATGACCTTCCAGTTTCACAAGCAACCTAGAGAGACCTGGATGGAAGGGTATAATGAAGCTTTGGGGAATTTTGATGCTAGGTTTAAACATGCCCAGAATAAAGGCTACATATGGGGTTGGACTAATTATTTAACAGTGTTGAAGGTATAACAAAATAGTCCTTTCTGGAAATGGTATGATCCTGGGTTGTTAGCCCTTGAATATTCTCCTTTTAGACTGGATGTTAACTGGATTCCTGCTAATAAAATTCCCCAAGGCCTGATTTTTAAGTATTTGGGAGACTATGGGCTGCACGATGAACTGGAAATCGTCCGACCTCCTCATCTGCTAGAGCAAACAAGCAACAATAATAGGAGAATGCTTTAAGACTTTAATTTCATTAATTCTCCTTATACTTTAGGTGACCCTCCAGCTGGCATGGATCTAGTTTCGAAAATGCCCTTTAGAGTAATGTCATGTATTTCTTTTGTAAACACAGTTATGTAATCGTTATTAAAATGAATGAAAAAGCATTTGATTAACTTATCTTGTTGATTCTTTGTGTGTGGTTTTTTTCTTGATGTGAATGATTTCTTCTTTTTCATTAGTTTTATTGACACACTTAGATTAAAATCTAAATTTAGTATCAATTACCAATGAATACCTAGGTTCTACTAGCATACTTAGATTAGAATCTAAATTTGGAGCTAGTTACCCATGTGACATGACCACAAATGTGTCTAGTGAGCGTGCTATGTAGTCTCAAGTGCAAGCTTGTTGCTCAAGTAATATCCCTATAAGTCGGGTATCAATTCTCAGGGAAAAAGGAGACTTGAATTTGTGATGACGTTGGAAAGAAGAAGGAATCCTAACTTAGACTCTAAAAGAAATAAAAAGGTGATTTGAAAAGTAGATTTACTACAAATAAATGCATATTTAAATTACGGACTGACTAAGATATGCCTAAATGAAATGCAGAATAGCTAATTAACCTAAGATATATGGCAAACTATTTTCAAAAAATAACTGCAAATGAGAACGAGAGGTTGAGTTGCAATAACCCACACCCTAGTCATTCACCCTGTAGGATACTAGATTTTGGAATTAGAATTTACAAGGAACTCAGTCTTTATTAATCCTAAGCATTCCGTATAAGAAGGATCGTAGGACACATCATACTAAATCAAAGGTAAGAACAAAGCAGTGTCGCATTAACTACGCGCTCATCGCACTCTTATGTATCCCAGTTACCTAGGGCAAACGAGATCAAAAGCCCTACGACGGTTGCGATAGCTACGCAACACGATTCCTTTAAAATTCAATTCAAAAATCTATTTCCATTTTGATGAATTGCATCGGATGGGGTTCATGCACCCCAACCCTAAGGAATTTAGCCAGGCATAACTAGGTGAAGAAAAACGTTAACTCTAGAATTTAACAAAATCATGATGGGCAAGAACAATAAATTTTTTATTTGAGAAAGCAACTAAGAACTGAGTATTAATCAACTAAGTAAAAGAGAGCATAAATTAAATAAAATGAAATTACTTGCATTCACTGAATCTGAAATCCTCTAATTAATCTTCAAAACTAGGGTTCGCAACACAGGTGAAAGAGCTTTCTCTCTCTAAAAAAACTGAAAATAAAAGGTTAAAAACTCGAACCCCCATTGTCTAACAATAACTAGAAGTTAAATACATAACGAAAAATCCAGAGTTGTAGCTAAATCAAACTCTAAAATCGGAACAATAAAATAAAGTTTATCCTCGGCGAACCGGTCCTAGCCTTCAATGGCGGATCGGTCCTCATTCAAATCCGGATCGATCCTTTTTTCTTGGAAATAGGATCGGTCCGCTATGCAAAATTTTCCAAGGAGTGAAAGGACTTCAGACCGGTCCTATTTTGTGGAAAATAGGATCGGTCCACTAAAGGAATTTGGCCAGTGAGTTGTAACGGATCAGACCGGTCCTTTTCTTTGGAAAATGGGATCGGACCTCATTTAATTTTCAGCTTCTCCTCAATTTCTCCTCAATTTCACTCATCTTCATAACCTCGTAACTTCTGCTCTGGAACTCAGATTTGGACGCTGTTTCTTCCTACGCACTCGTAAACTCAAGATCTTCAACTTTCATTTTGGGTTCTCGTTCGGATTCCTTGATGGAAATTACTCTTTTGCCCTTTTGACTTTTCTCCCTTGATTCATTCTTCTGCTTTGGGTTTTTCCTTTCTTTACTTAGCAATAAATACCTGTAAAAAAATGAAAAAGGCAAAAAACTCGAGATACTGCGTAGAAAGGTCAGTAGCATATAAATGAGATAAATCAAGATGAATTACATTATCTGAGGCGATAAAAATCTCTAAATTAAGGTGGTAAATTAGGAAGAATTTACTCCTAATCAAACACCCCTAACTTAGAACTTTGCGCGTCCCGAGCAATGTAAAAGAATCCAACTAAGGCTCAACTTTCGTGATTCTCTTTATTTGGATAGAATGCCAATTTCGCGGGAAAGCGATTGCATTTAGCGTATGCAACAAGCCTTTAAACCCCTAGGTCACCCTCGTAGGGCGAGTGCTGTCTCGTGAGGGCTTGCAGTGAATATACCCACAAAATTCGACTCAAAGGAAATTCAAAATACTCAAAAATTGTAAAATTTAAAGTTTTCCAGAATATAGTCATCATCAATTCAGGTTCAAGAGTCTCAAATCATAGTGCGTGTGTGCGAATCTAGAAATTTAACTGTGAATTTCCACCGATTGACCATTACGTTACTTTTTCAAAAATTTGTTTTGATTTAATTTCTCATGGATTCACTCACAAATGAATCACTCGTATTGTGGCTATTTCTCTCGGTATGCGTGATATAAAGAGTAAATGCAATGGAACGCGAATTCACGCACACAAGATTAAAAAGACAGAAATTTATGGTGAATAGATCTCATCATCGGATTACGGTTATAAGGAAACGGAAACATCGCCTCTAATTCACACATTTAATCTCTTTTGTTATCTTTTGTGTCTTAACTCTCAACGCAGTAATTAATTTTGCAATCCGGATTCGGTTAGGAATTTTTTCGGTTATAAGGTGCATTGGTAACGTTGGGGATAATTGGAAAGTTCGGAATTGGAAAATGTCCTTATATTGTCCGTTAGTGCATTTTCGGGCTTTTGCTCATTTACTTTTCTTTTTCTATTTTTCACATTTTTTCTTTTCCTACTATTTTTATTGAGCATTACTCTATTTTTCTTTTCTTGCTCCTTTTTATTGAACTGTTTGGACTTAATTTCTGATTTTTTTTTATTTTCACAATTTCGGGATATTTGGGTTTTTCGGGTTTTCGAACGAAAAGGGAAAAAAAATTCGGCTCAAAATGGCTAGCAAAAGGGGAAAATTTTTCACAACTTTTTATGGCCAATATTTTTGGGTAACAAACGAGGGCCTAACTTCATTTATCCGAATCACTAATCATTTTACCATATGCGTATCGAGATTTATTTAATTTATAGATAGTTTATCATGCTTTTCGAGGCAATATCTCACACTTTTCCCATAACTGATCAAAACAAGGGTATTGAGATCTTCAACGACTTATTTTAACGCTGAAAAGAACTTTGAGTTAGCCATTAACTCGGATTGATTTAAAAACTCACAAAAGTGATAGGTTCGAAATCTCACCAGGTTAGTTAATCTCCACACTTATTCGTAAAGTCGTCAATTTCTTCTCAATTTCCATCTTTGGTCAATTTCGACTTTGTGTAATTTCGAATTTTACAATTTGAGACTTTAAAACGAATTTTAATGATATTTTTGAAAATTTTAGATTCCCATTTTTGTTTACTGTGAAGAAAAATATTTTTGGCCTTTTCAAACTTTTTTGGGTGCATTTGGACTTTGTGAAATGTAAACATGCGTGCGTACCCCCCTAACTTAGGCTTTTGCATCATCCCGAGGCAAAATGGACTAAAAATCGAATTAAGGAGAGTATAACAACCAATGAACAAAGTACACAAATGCAAGAATTTAAAAAATAAGCGCAAGACACACAAGATAAGCAATCCAATTTCCATTAAAATATGATAAAAGTTACGTAACTGTGGAAAATGGAAAGAAAACAGGTCTAAAACATCCGCACAATAAGGAAACTAAAATGGGGGCCGGTTGGAGGATCCGAGGGCGTTGGGGTCATAGGGATCATAAAAGTAGGAGGGGGAGGGGCGTTAAAAGACATTTCAAACATTTGAGCCTGAAGGCGGTGCATCATGCTCGTTTCGTGTTGATATGCGTGTTGGTCCTCCTCCCTATTAGCGTCGTAGCGCGCTATGAGCCCCAAAAGTTATGTTTTAAGCACAGAGATGCGCGCATCAATGTTGTTACTTGGGAGCTCATAGTTGGAATCCTCCTCTTCCATGTACTCAGGCTCCTCGCCCTCGGCCATGCTCACATCATCCACTGCCACCTCATCGTCCGAGGACTCGTCGGTGGACTCCTCCTCATCGCTATCGTCACTATCAGCGGCGGCCTGTCTAGCTTGGTAAATGGCCCTTTGCGATGCACTTTTGGTGCGGGTAAGCTGTCCAAAAGGATTTGGCAGATGAGGAAATCCGGTGGGTGGTTGAATTTCAGCGTCGGCGAGGAGAGATGAGATGAGCCTGGCATAAGAGAGCGGGGTAGCGCCTTTTGCATCCGTGGCGGTATGGAAAATATCTCGGTATATTGTACGGGCCAAGTGAATAGTGGAGTTTGGGTCATAGAGGTGGTAGACAAGGGTGTCTTGACGAGGGCGCATGATGGAATCGTTTGAAACTTGTAGAATATTGGCACAAACGATTTTGAAGGTGATGCGCGCTTTGTCATCCAGTTGGACGACGAGAAAAGGGCCTCGCAGCCACTGTTGGCCAGGAGCGATACGGGCAATGCAGACATCTTTGTCTAGGGGTGGGCTATTGTTGGGGAATTGGAATAAGGATGGGTGAGGGACATCTTTCTCCGTTATCTTGTGAATGAGGATGTCGAGTGAGAACTGGACGGGGGTTTTGTCAATGTACGCCTCGGCTTGAAAATTATCGGTGCGCACGAGGGACCCATAGAAGGAACGCACTTCGTTGGCCTAGACCGCATCGAACGATTCATTGAAGAAATGACACCACCCCTTTTCAATGAAGAGGTTAATTACGATGGCATGAAGCTCCTCCCACAGAACCTGCCTCTCATTGTGCAGCTTGCGAGCGTGACTGAAGAAGCGGTGACACCAAGGTTGCTCCTCATAGGAACATAACGGGGGTGGCTTGTTTTCAGCAATGACCTTGGAGTTGTATTTTTTGGGGGGTGGTTGGTTGGCCATGAAGGGTGATTTTGTTGGAAATAGAGGGTGGAATAGAGGGGGAGAGAGTTTGGGTAAGTGAAAGGTGTGGGGAAAAAGGGTGGGAGAGGGTTGTATCTATAGGTGGGGGAAGGGAAAGGGTTAGGTTTATGGAGGGAAGGGTTTGGGAGGGAAAGGGTGGGTTTTTGGGAGGGAAATCAGGTTGGGAGGAGGCAAAAGATGAAATGGAGGGAGATGAATGGTTTGGGGGGGTGAATCTAGGGAGTTGTAGGGTTGCAGGAACTGGACCGGTCCGCATGCCCAGGGGCGGATCGGTCCATTTCCTTTTTTTTAAAATTATTCTCAAGCGGACCAGTTCGCATGACCAGGGGCAGATCACTCGTGTTCCCAGAATTTCGAGAGTCCTCCAACTTCAGGAATGCACTTCTCTTTCAACGAGAGGCTGCCCTCATACCCTACAACCTTCCATAAACTCCAATTCTACTGCAGATGCTCCTTTGGAATATGTGCTTAGTGCTTACCCTTAACTTCTCAGAATGCAAACCTAAGATTCTAACAACCCTAACTTAATCACATCTATGATACACAAGATTTCACCCCATACACGTCGGGGGTGCGACGACCTCTCAATTTCAGCTCACTCTACCTCGTAAACGGGGTCCGACAAACAAATGATGTCGATATCTTCTATGCACGCCTCTAAATATGGCTTTAGACATTGACCATTGAGTTTCAACGTATTTCCCCCATTTGGATCTTCTAATTTCGCAGCTCCGTGGGGGAATACGCTCTTCACAACGAATGGACCAGTCCACCGAGACCGCAACTTACCCGGAAATAGATGAAGCCGAGAGTTATAGAGGAGCACTTTTTGCCTAGGATGGAACTCTTTTCGTCGAATAATTTTATAGTGTGCAAGTTTCATCATTTCTTTGGAAATCTTAGCATTCTCATATGCGTCATTGCGTATCTCCTCTAACTCATTCAATTGAAGCTTGCGAGCTTCACTGGCTTTGTCCATATCGTAATTTACCCTCTTAATGGCCCAATACGCTTTGTTCTCTAACTCAACGGGAATATGGCAAGGTTTTCCGTACACAAAGCAGAACGGGGACATTCCGAGTGGGTTCTTGTATGCGGTATGGTAGGCCCATAGCGAATCGTTCAATCGAAGGGACCAATCTTTTCGATTAGGATCGACTATCTTTTCGAGTATGGTTTTGATCTCACGATTCACCAACTCAGCCTTCCTATTCATTTGTGGGTGATATGTCGTTCCAACTTCATGAATGACACCATACTTTCTCATGAGCTTCTCGAATGGCTTGTTGTAAAAATGCGTGTCATTATCACTGATTATCGCTTTCGGAGCACCGAAGCGAGAAATTATGTGTTCCTGCAGGAATCTTATCACCACTTTATTGTCATTAGTCTTAGTGGCTATAGCTTCTACCCATTTAGAAACATAATCTAATGCGACTAGGATGTACAGATAGGCAAAGGACGGGGGAAAAGGGACTATAAAGTCAATACCCAGCAGTCAAAAACCTCAATGATGAGAATCGGGGTTAATGGCATCATGTCTCATCGGGTTATCACCCCCATCCATTGACACCTGTCACAAGATTTGCCACAATTGTTTACTTCCCGAAACATTGTGGGCCAGTACAAGCCGCTTGGGAGAATCTTAGCGGTTATCTTTTTCACAGAAAAAGGCCTCCACATGCTTCCGAATGACAAAATTGGATGACCTTTGGAATCTCGTCATCCGGTACACATTGTCGGATGATTTGGTCGGGCAATATTTAAAAAGGAATGGATCGTCATAGAAAAACATGCGTGACTAAGTGATGAACTTCTTATTATCTTGTAGTGTCCAATCGGGAGAGACGACTCCCGTGATAAGATAGTTCACTATATCCGCAAACCAGGGCAAAGAAGAGGTGGCAAAGAGTTGCTCATCCGGGTACTCGTCTATGGGTGTAGGATCAGTAGGTACATCGGATAAAAGTCATGATAAGTGATCGGCGACGATGTTTTCTACTCCTTTTTTGTCTTTAATGGAGAGATTAAACTCTTGTAGGAGTAGGATCCACCTTATGAGGCGCGGCTTTGTGTCTTTCTTTGCAAGGACATATTTTAAAGCCACGTGGTCGGTGAAACAGGTGATGGGGGAACCGATAAGATAGGACCAAAACTTGTGTAGAGAAAAGACTACCGCTAGCAATTCCTTATCCGTGGTGGAGTACTTGAGTTTCGGTCCAGTGAGAGTTTGGCTAGCGTAGTAGATGACATAAGCCTTTTTGTCTTTTCTTTGGCCCAAAACAGCCCCTATTGCATAATCGCTAGCATCACACATGAGCTCGAATGGTAAAGACCAATCCGGAGATTGCATGATGGGAGCGGACACAAGAATGCTTTTCAATTTTTGAAAAGCACTTTGGCATGCTTCACTCCACTCGAATGGGGCGTCCTTCATAAGAAGGTTGCTTAAGGGTCTAGCGATGGCACTAAAGTCCTTAATGAACCTTCTATAAAACCCCGCGTGGCCCAAAAAGGAGCGCACGTCTTTTAGCAATTTTGGTGGTCCTAGGTCAGGTATGATATCTATTTTTGCTCTATCAACCTCGATCCCTTTAGATGAAACAATGTAGCCAAGAACTATGCCCTCAGTTACCATGAAATGGCATTTCTCCCAATTCAGCACTATGTTCTTCTCCACACATCGAGCTAGTACTTTCTCAATATTAGATAAACATAGATCGAAAGAGGTGACAAAAATGCTAAAATTGTCCATGAACACCTCCAGCCCTCTCTCAACCATGTCACTGAATAAGCTCAACATGCACCTTTGAAAGGTCGCGAGTGCATTACATAAGCCGAATGGCATACGTTTTTAGGCAAACGTACCAAAGGGACAAGTGAAGGTCGTCTTCTCTTGAGCAAGTACATCTACCTCAATCTGGTTATATCCAAAATAACCATCTAAGAAGCAATAATAAGGGTAGCCCGCTACTCTTTCAAGTATTTGATCGATAAATGGCAAGGGGAAAGGGTTTTTCCTAGTTCCTCCACTGAGTTTCCGATAATCAATGCAAACGCGCCACCCAGTGGTGGTACGTTGGGAAATTAACTCTCCCTTGGTATTTTCAATCACTGTCATACCCGACTTCTTCGGGATGACTTTAATGGGGTTCACCCACTTGCTATCCGAGATTGGATAGATAATCCCGACATCCAACAATTTGATGATTTTGGCCCTCACCACTTCTTTCATAGTGGGGTTTAGCCTTCTTTGTATTTCTCTCGAGGGCTTCACATCCTCCTCGAGGTGAATCTTGTGAGTGCAAATTAGAGGGATTATCCCCTTTAGATTAGCTATACACCAACCAAAATCACCTTGGTGCTTCCTCAAAATCGTTAATAGCTTTCCCTCCTGCTCTTCATCTAAGCTAGAGGAGACAATAACAGGAAATGTCTCACCCTCTCCTAGAAAAGCATATTTAACGTTGGAGGGTAGTTTCTTTAACCCAATAGTCGGGAATGTGTCGCTAGAGGGAACCATGTGTGCCTCCTTTGGCGGTAACTCTTCGAATCGAGAAACCCAAATTACGTTTATGACTTCCTCATCCGATGCTCTCTCATCAAGTAGCTCACGTAACTCATCAACCTCTCTTTCAAACTCGGTATAAGTTCCCTCGCTCTCATGACTAGACACTAAACAAGCTTCTAAGGCGTCTCCATAGAAATTTTCCTCAATGTATTCTTCTACGATCTCATCAATTAAGCTCACCGCATGAAGATCTTGTTCTTCCCCTGTCTGTTGGGCTATGTTGAAGATGTTAGTCTCCAATGTCATGTTCCCAAATGTGAGTTGCATTTGCCCATTTTGAGTATTAATTAGTGTATTAGCCGTAGCTAATACTGGGCGCCCAAGAATGATGGGTACATGGTTACCCGAGGCGAAGGAGGACTCTGTGTCCCAAATGACAAAATTTATCGGGAAGTAGAAAGAGTCCACGTGGACTATCACATCCTCGACTATGTCTCTCGTTATCCTCACGGTTCAATCCGCCAATTACAGAGTGATCCTTGTGGTCTTAAGGTTGCCCAGATCAAGTTTCCTATAAACTGAGTAGGGGAGAATATTAACGCTTTCCCCCAAGTCGAGTAAGGCCTTTTCAATTTTATTTTCTCTAATGGTGCAGGAAATGGTGGGTGCACCAGGATCTTTATATTTAGATGGGAGATCGTTAAGAAGAACTGAGCTCACCTTCGGTGCTAGAAACACGTCTTTCTTTACCTTCATCCTCCTCTTTACTGTCAGTAAGTCTTTTATGACTTTTGCATAAGATGGAATTTGCCTTATTGCATTGAGGAAAGGTAAGCTTAATTTCACATTTTTAAGCACTTCTAGCACTTCATCATGGGCGGGGGAGGGGGGTCCCTTTTTGGGTAGGAACCAATCTTTGAGGGAATGGCGCGACGGAAGGTGGCTTGACAATTACGGAAGGCTCACTAGTGTCTTATTTGTCACTCTCATTCAAGGGGAAATCTTCGACCTCTTTCGTGCCGGGCGAAGTCTCCTTGTCTTTTGATGCATCGTGTGGGTGGGGGGTGATAAATCAACAAATATTCCACTACGAAGAGTGGTTACAACTTGATAATTCTCCTGATGTTCTATAGAAGTAGAGCTAATAATAGGTTGACCTTAGGGAGATCTTTGGCCCTGGGCAGGAAACTTGCCCTTCTCTTGGATACTCAACGAGGATTGAAACTTAGAGATGTTCGCATTCATGTCAGCGAACATGCGATCATATCTTGTATTGGTTGTACTCTGGGAGTTGATGAACTGGTTTATTATATCATTGAGGTTCCTCCATAGTGGAGTAATGTATGGAGATGGAGTAGGTGGTGCTTGCTGAAATTGCGGAGGGGGTGGAGGTGGGACAACCTGTGAATGTGGGTTCATCGCAGTTTGTGGTTGTCCGTAGTTAAAACCAGGATGGTTTCTCCATGAAGGGTTGTACGAGTTCCCATACGGAGCATTAAAATTTCCCTTGAACCCTCTTATAGAATCCACCTGCTCGGTGTGCATGGATTTGTAGGCGGAAATCGTCGGGCATGCCTTTGTGGAATGACCCACCTCACAGATAGCGTACACCTTTTCTTTCGCAACACGGCTGGATCCGGAGATATCTCTCAACCGGATATCAAGTAAATCTTTCATGTCTTTCTAAAACTGATCAAATCGATGGTCTATTATGGTATTAGTATCCAATTGGAATAGACCAGATGCATTAGGCGTGGTCGATACTTGTTAAGGCCGGATTTGGGTATTAGGATCTAATGAGAACCATGCTTGAGTTGTCTCTGCGACATACTTAAGATGGGCCTCGGAATCGCTGGAGTCTAATTCCCAAAAAGGTCATTCATGGATTGTTTGCACAAGTTTTTTGGAAGCCACTATCAACCCATTATGGAAGAAAGATATAAAGTGATGTTTTTCAAAAGCATGATGGGGGCATGAGCTTACCAAATCTTGGAAACGTTCCCAACACTTGTCAAACGGCTCATTATCTTGTTGTTGGAAACCTTGAATTTGAGTCTTGATAGAGTTGGTCTTGTGTGGTGGGTAGAATTTTGAGATAAATTTGGATTGCATATCCCTCCAGGAAATAACGGAGTTTGGGGGTAGAGACCATAGCCAGGTCTTGGATTTATCCTTTAAGGAAAAAGGAAAAAACTTTAGGCGAACGACATCATGCGTGCAAGCTTGGTCACTAAATGTGTCGCACACCTCTTCGAACTCTCTTATGTGAAGGTATGGTTTCTACCAATCCATGCAATGGAAAGTAGGGAGAATCTACTACACCAAATCTGCCCATTTGTCAAGGTCATTGACCTTGACAAATTCACCTTGTCAAGGTCAATGACCGTGACATTTCGAGGCGAGACAACTTTTTTTGTCACGGTCGTGTCACGGTCATTGACCTTGACACAAAACTCGCGTTTTGTGTCACGGTCGTGTCACGGTCATTGACCTTGACACGTTTGTCACGGTTTAAAACCATGACTAAGCCGCGACCCTTTTTAAAAAAATTGTCACGGTCATTGACCGTGACAAGCCCGTGACAATTGTCAAGGACTTGTCACGGTCAATGACCGTGACAATTCTGGGCAGAATTTAAAAAAAATCTGCTGGGCAGTATGGCCACCGCCACTGCCCAGCAGTATATTTGTACCTGTTATAACAACGTTGTACCTGTTCCAAACATCATATATCCAACACAAACTAAAGATAATGCAAATATATATTCATGACAGTATAATCCAAATTTTCAAAGTAAAAATAATATACATGACGATATAATCCAAATATAATTAAAATGGACAAACTTAAAAATAATGTTACTACATGTCTTGGGTAAATGTGAGGAGGTGAGTAGGCCACACGACATACGAATTGACGCACCCACTAATATATGTCGTGCCGCATTGTTCAGGCAACCACAGTAGGGAGTTCTCCTTCCCGGGTATGACATGCGTGACGAGCACCCTGGACTCCATCCCTTGAAGCACACGTCCATGGACTATTCCACCCTCGATGATATCCGGGTCCTTCAACCCCCACCCTATCCGCTGGCCATCAAATATGTCCAATATGAACACGCTCGGCCAACCAATCGTCGATAATGGTCTGTTGGAGGGCGTCAAATAGGGAAGTGGATCGTCGAAGTACGAACGTGTCGGTGATGAAGCAGCGAGGTCCACATCCTCGTCATCCTGCGCCTCGTCCTCCCGCACCTCCTCGTCCTCCCGCACCTCCTCCTCCACCGCCTTCTCCTTCCCTTTCCCTTTACCTTTCTCTTTACGGTCTCCACCCAACGTACGCTTCATGAATGCGTACATATCTTGGACCGTCACCTCCAAACGGGACAGCTTCGCGTCGTGTGAATCCACCGTTCGAGCCAACCCGGTGTCGCTCGTCTCCAATCCGATGATCCTAGATTTGGCCACCCGCGAGCTCACTCCCCTTGTCCTCCCCTTGCGATCAGAGCCAAGCACTTGGCTGAGTGCGTCTGTGGACAAAGATGCCTTGTCGGCATCAGACTGCGACTCATGCACTTCCTTAAGCTTTGCCTGAAACGACAAAAAGCACATGATTAGTAAAATAAGTAAACTAAAAAATTATAACGTAATTAACAATAATTAAACTGTCGGATTACTTACAATCGTGGCCGCGACGCTCGGGGACACCTCCTTGTCCTTCCCCTTCTTCGTCCGAAGAGCCACATAAGTATCGAGCCTATGTGTCTTACCCCCTGGCCCACTCCCTACCCCCTGAAATAAAATAAAGTAAAGTAAAATTAGTATCGGCCCCGCAAAGTAAAATAATATCCAACAATATATTTCTGTAGTTATAGATAAATTAAATATTACCTTCATCCTATGCTCCACCTCAGCGTAAGAGGTCCGGCCGGAGTAGTGCACGTCCGTCTTTTTAGCCCGATTTTCCCTCCCCGATTGGCGAGATGCCAATTGTCGATCCTCGATCTCATTGTCAATGAACTTTTGCCATTGTGCCAATGAGATCGGCTCCTTGGGCGGGATGGATCCGCGCCATTGTAAAATGGTCTCTCATGTTTTTCCAAAGTACCGTGTCCGCATATTTTTTTTCCACGTCTTGTGTTGCTCCCTCAACTGCTCGAAGACGGAATCGCGTAGCTTTGGATCCAAGTTGAATTGTTCCTGTCCAACAAATACAATGTTAGTTGCGAATAAATATAAATATAAATATAAATATAAATATAAATATAAATATAAATTGAAATTGAAATTGAAATTGAAATATTCATATAAATATTACCTGTAGTGCCGCCCAAACAACTAACTTGAGCTCATACGGCACCTCCTTCCAACTCATAAACCCCGGGCCGATGACCGTCTTTAGCAGCTCGAGCGATCTCGCTAAAAGCTCCGACTTGTTTTCGACGGTAATCCCAAATTTTCCATATTTGGGGAGCCTAGGGGCGGAGGAGCCCTCGTCGCCTCCGCTACCACCGAACCCAGACGACGACATCATCATAAACAGCATCATCATCTTCGCCCTAACATCTGAAGGAGACATTTTTGCTGTAAAAAAAATGTTATTAGTACAGATAAAAAAAATGTTATTAGTACAGATAAAAAAATGTTTCGTCTATATTATAACGTATGTGTAAGTTCCGTCAATACCACCCCCGCCACACGCACACACACACACACACACACACCACCCCTACCCACCCCACCCCACCCCCGCCACACGCACACACACACACGCACACACACACACACACGCACACACACATATTTTGAATGAAAATATCAATTATTTATAAAATTGATGTCTACTTTTAGTGTTGTGTATATATGTTAGTCTACTTTTGCTTTTTTTTTTAAATAATCAATTAACCAAATTTCATAATAGTGAATAAGGGTTAATCCTAGCCATTGATTAAGTGTATTATTAGTAAGTACAAAAATTAAATATGGACTCTTAATCTAGGATATAAGGAGTATTTGTTAGTGAAATAATAATTTAGTGATAAAAACACACTCGAACACTACCAAGTTTTGACGACACGGGTCTCTAGAAAGAAAAACAAGCATTTCCAAATTACACGTCGAAATAATACATGTTGTATAATAATAATACAAGTGCATGCTTTGCAATCAAAGGTATTTATCTTTAGGGGTTTGTAAATTTAGGATTTATTGTAATATGTATTTTGAAAATAGGACAACAAACATTTTATTTATGATTTTAGTCCCTATTTTTGAATAAAACCGCTGGCGCGGACCCATATTCATAAAACGTTAACCAATCATAACATGCCACGTGTCCCTTTAATTTGAAAATAGGGACTAAAAATGGAAACAAAATGTTTGTTGTCCTATATCCATAATCAATATTATTTTAAGTCCTAAAATTACATAATCTATTATCTTTATAAGGATAAAATTATCTTAAAATGATTGGTAGGGAATGTCTATGAGGTGGATGATAATTTATTTGATATTTTATTTTATTTCTTTTGGTTAGGTTATTAAGACTTTATTTGAATTGATATCTTAGTAATTATTATTTAATATTTATTTTGAGCAATTATCTTATAGTAGGATTATTATCCTAGAAACAATTCTATCAATTCAAATAAATAGATATCAATTCAAATACATGTCTTGGATATCAATTCCCACTAGGGGTGGCAATTCGTGTGCGTCGTGTCGTGTTCGGGTCGTGTCATGTCGGGTTCGTGTTAAGTATTAGTCAACCCTAACCCGACCCATTTAACTAATCGTGTCAGATGAGCAAACACTAACCCGACCTATTTATTATCGTGTCGTGTTCGGGTTGACCCGCATAACCCATTAAGTAAAATATAAAATAATTTTTTTCTTCTCTCTTAACCAATCATAGCACTCATAGGCCTACAATAACTTAATTTAATTAATTTCAAATTCTTGCAACACATAAATAATTTATCATCCGATTCTCCATGAATTTTATAGAATACCTATCAAGATATATAAATTATGTAATATATTCTCCATAACCCGCTAACTTCGTGTCGAGTTCGTGTCGGGTTATCGTGTCGTGTCAAAAATTGCCACCCCTAATTCCCACCCCACCCCACCCCTCCACCACCCCCTCCCCCACCACACACCACCACACACACACACACCCCACCCCTGCCCCTCTCCACCACCACACACACACACACACACCCCACCCCACCCCACCCCACCCCCTCCCCCACCACACACCACCACACACACACACACACCCCACCCCTAACCACCCCCTGCCCCACCCCTCCACCACCCCCTCCCCCACCACACACCACCACACACACACACACACACCCCACCCCACCCCACCCCACCCCCTCCCCCACCCCACCCCACCCCCTCCCCCACCACACACACACACACCCCACCCCACCCTCCACCACCCCCTCCCCCACCCTGCCCCACCCCGCCCCACCCTGCCCCACCCCCTGCCCCCCTCCACCACCCCCACCCCCTCCCCCACCCTGCCCCACCCCCCACCCCCTGCCCCCCTCCACGCACACACATACACACATATATATATACACATACACACAAATATACACACAAATATATATATAAATGAAAGAGAGAGAGAGAGAGAGAGAGAGAGAGAAATGGAGGGAACGGCGCGGGAGGGACAAAAGAAGGGGGATAGGGTTTTTGCTGCGAATATTGTCACGGTCGTGTCAAGGTCTTTGACCGTGACAAGAATTTAAATAATTGTCACGGTCAATGACCGTGACAAGTCCGTGACAAGTAAATTTGTCACGGTCTTGTCACGGTCATTGACCGTGACAATTCGTTGTCACGGTCGTGTCAAGGTCAATGACCGTGACATAAAACGCGTGTTTTTTTGTCACGGTCAATGACCTTGACAAGGCTGGCCGGCTGAAAGGTGACAATTTGCCTATATCATCTTATTGCGGAAGTGGAACTGACCGGCATTATACGGGAGTAAAATGCAACCAAGGGTTACAGTTCGTTCAGGAAAGAGTAAGTCTTTCATGGGACGATAGGATGGATTTCCCTCTCCAGTGCCGAAACTAGCGGCGTCAGACATCGCTCTCTCTTCAAATGACTCGGAATACTGAATCAGTGTCCTAGATGTGTGGCTCAAGGATTGACTCAGGGTGTAACTATCGATAGAGTGCTCAGGAGTAGGAAGTGGAACCCAAAACTGTGGAACGCGAGGCGTGTAGGGACTATCAGAATTATACTCAACAATTGGTTTTTTGTGAATTCGAGTTGGAGTATTTTGAGGAGTTTGAGTATGTTCAGGATTTTTCATTAAAGGCTTGTGAGAGATGATTTTTTTTCATATTTTTTTTCATTTTTTTATATATATATTTTTTGAATTTTTGGTCTAAGCTTTAGATTGACTCGATCTAACCTAAGTCTACCTAATTCCCCGGCAACGGGGCCAAAAACTTGACGCGACCATAAATGTGTCTAGTGTGCGTGCTATGTAGGATCAAGTACAAGCCTGTCGCTCAAGTAATATTCTGATAAGTCGGGTATCGATCCTCAGGAAAAAAGGACGAATGAATTCGTGATGACGTTGGAAAGAAGAAGGAATCCTAACTTAGACTCTAAAAGAAACAAAAAGGTGATTTGAAAGGGAGATTTACTACAACTAAATGCGTATTTCAATTACGGACTGACTAAGTTATGCCAAAATGAAATGCAAAAGAGCTACTTAACCTAAGATGGATGGCAAGCTATTAAAAAAATTAACTACAAATGAGAACGAGAGGTTGGGTTACAATCCCCCACACCCTAGTAATTCACCCTATAGGATACTAGATTTCAGAATTAGAATTTACAAGGAACCTGGTCTTTATTAATCCTAAGTATTCTGTATATGAAGGATCGTAGCCCGCATCATACAAAATCAAAGGTAAGAACAAAATAATGTCGCATTAACTACGTGCTCATCGTACTCTTAAGCATCCCGGTTACCTAGGTCAAACGAGATCAAAAGTCCTACGAAGGTTGCATTAGCTACGTAACACGATTCCTTTAAAATCCAATTCAAAAATTGTGACACCCCACTAATTAAAATAAGAGGTGGCCAGCCCGATATTCCAATAAATACAGGAATCATAGATGGTCCATTCTTAACATCACTGTCGTAAAACTAATATTATGAGATAACCACCAATTATTTTATAACAAGGATGCCAGATTAAAATGTTGTACGTTTAAAGAAAATTATTTAGACAACCCAATTTAAAAAGAAGGCGGATACAGATAAAAACAGGCATTCGATCAACGATCATATACAACATAATAACCAAATAAGTTGTCGATTAACAGACCATTACAAGCAGGTTGCACCGAGTATTAAAGTAAATAACACAATATATTAAACAAGTACAAATC
The DNA here is from genome assembly GCA_949130495.1 of Sambucus nigra. Classification (NCBI taxonomy): domain Eukaryota; kingdom Viridiplantae; phylum Streptophyta; class Magnoliopsida; order Dipsacales; family Adoxaceae; genus Sambucus; species Sambucus nigra. Next base: position 41,861,508 of record OX422216.1, on the reverse strand, counting down.
TTGGGCAACATGCCCGAATATGTAGATTGATCGTAACTAGAGTACAAAAAGATGGGGGCGTCTATAGCTCCTGGACACTTGGATGGAAGGGTCAACACTGGCGTCCTTGCAACGGAGCACCTAGGCATGAATAAAATTCATGCAAAATAATGAGATAATAACAAGGTCAGGGCCCGGTTTGATATGATAAACATGTGAATAACATGTATGATAGTTATGAATATATATTTCAATATGAATAAACTTATCTCGCTCTTCACAAATGAGAATAATTCTCACCTATCATCAAAATATACAACCTAGCGCAATGCCATGTACAATTAAGAGTATTCAATAATGCAAGAGAATATAATTCAATTTCAACTTCATAAGAATTCTTTTCAGTTTTACATAATATAACTCCACAGTTCCATTTCTCATTAGGAAAATTTATTCCAAAGCACTTGATTATAAAACGCCTTACCATTTATAAAGTACCACTTTCATAAGAATAGTTATGATCACAATATAACGATTCTAAGACCATCCTTCTGGCAGTCACCCCACTGGATGCGCCCCTAAATAGCTATCATCTTCCAGGGCCTAACACCAAGACAACCTGGGCATCCTGAATCGTGTGACGTGGGAAGCGGCCATATACCTTCGACAATGAGTCATAACCATACCCGAAATTACCTCACTTCGAATAAAATAACATCACAATATAATAAACGGTCCTATGGCTGAGGACTATATTCACCCTGCATTTACTAGCCAGGGGGACTTCACCTCATGTGCGCAACTTCCCTTATGATAGAATTTAGAGAGGTATGTATATGCAAAACATCATTCACAAGATAGGCCAATTTAAAAAGTGCATTATGTTTTTATCCGGAGCCCTAATCATTCAATGGCATAGATATAACCTTACATTTAATGGTTCCCATATTAGTCCCCAAGAATCAACAACACCCCTACAAACCATCAAGTGTGATATTACTTCCACCCAATTATACTAATCCATAATTACAGCATTTTAGTTCCCCCTAGACCTAGACTATCTCAATAGGTAAAAATAACCCCTTACCTTCTCCTAACATGTAACTAAAATAAATCCCCAATCTAAGACCCAACAGTAACAACCCAGTCTTTTGAGAGTATTTTGCCTAATAGGCTAAATTTATAAAATATGGGAAGTTGGAGTAAATATTGTTTCCCGTGGTATTAAGGGATAATATTTACTATGTTTTGTCTATTTACCGTATGAGAGGGTAAATATCATTATATTGTGTTTTATTGCGTCGTTGTATATAAAACGACGGTTATGACTCATATTTAAATTGGAGTATAATTAATGAAATAAAATAAATATTGGAACATGAAAATGGTTCATGTTATTCCGAATGCCAAAATAGGGGGTGCTGTTGTTTTTAGAATAGTCGAGATAGTCGATATAAGTGCCACGTTGTATTTTTTATTTTCGGGCACTTTTGGGGTGTTATGACTCAATTAAGTGGATACGAGTCATTTTAATGGTGTATTAGTAATTAAAAGTTGGGGCATTTGTGTTTTAGACCCGTATAAGTTCCCCCACCCCATTTTCTTTCTTCACTTCATGTTATAAGCCAAAAGGGGAGAGAGAGAGAGAGAGAGAGAGAGAGAGAGAGAGAGAGAGAGAGAGAGAGAGAGGAGAGAGTTGGGAGAAATGGGAGAAAAGAGAGAAAATGGAGATTTGAAGCCAGAAATCGTTGCTTCGAGGATGGAATCCGAGACTACAAACCCGAGGAAAGTTTATTACTTCCTAGATATTGATTTAATGTGATAAATTGCATGTATAGTTAGGTTTTTGGAGGTTTAAACCATAAATGAGTTTTTGTGGATTTTTTATGTTTAATTCCTTAATCTTAGTTTTAAATTGATTTGAGGAGATAATGTTAGTTATTAATGGTGTAGAAGTCATTTTGGTAGCATTTGTTGTTGTTGTATTTGGTTGGATTTAGGGATAAAAGTTTGGAGTGAAAGAAATTATAGGTTTTCTGGGCTGCCGGACCGGTCCGCCTGGAAAACGAACCGATCCGCTATCGGACCGGTCCGCCTCAAGATGGACCGATCCACCTATGCTCAATCCATTGAGCCCCGAACCGGTGGCGAATCGAATATGCCTTTCTAAAAAAGGAACTGATCCACCTCCACCAGATCGGTCCGCCTAATAAAGAAACGAACCGATCCGCCCCCAGATCGGTCCGAATCTGGGACGGACCGATCCGCCTGGGTTATTTTTTTATTCGATTCTATTCTTTGTTTTCTAAGGCTTAGGGACCTTCCTTTGGGAATTAATGAGAGTCCTAGAGGGTGGTTTTGGGTAGACTAATGTCCTAGGATAAAATGGGATGATTGGGCTTACTCCGAGGGCTAGTTGTGTAGGTTAATGTCCGTATGATATAGGAGATTATCCGATATATACATTGGAGATAAACATGTAAATGTTGAGACTCTTGGGGGATCCTCCTTTAGGGAGGCTTACTTTGAGGGTTTATGAAATCGTATGAACTTTTGGAGACCATTTTGAGGTTTATGGCATTTCGGGTCTTAGGTCATTAATAAAATATGACTTAAAGGATAAGAATTGAATATTCTAAAACTTGGTACTAAATGGCTAAGTATAAAAGGATTTTGAGAATATAAAAATGATTTTCTAATGAAAAGGAAAATGATTTTCATCAATGATAATTTATTGTCAACACCCTCTCTAAATGACATCATAAGGGAAGTTCGCGCGTGAGGTGAAGCCCCTGGCTAATGAATGCCGCGTGGATATAGTCCTAGGCCATATGAGCGTTTATGTTATGTTTTATGCGATGGTTAGGTAACTTTGGGTGTGGTTATGACTAGCCGGCAGGCATATGGCCGCTTCCCGACGTCTTGCGTACAGGAGCCCAGGTGTTGTAATTGATTTGGAAGATGATGGTCATTTAGGGGCGTGCCCGGCGGGCAGTCTTAGAACGCGTTATATTATATATATAACTATGTTCAATAATGTGGGACATTATTGGTATTAATGCATTTTATGATAATGAAATGGCTTTAATTACATTTTCCGGATGGAAGAAGGAAAATGGGTGATATGATATAATATGAAAAGGATAAAGCATTCTTATGATAATAAAACTTGCTTTAAATTCTATATGTTTTTCCTGCATGGAAGAATGGAAATAAAATGAGTAAATAAAGTTTTGAAATGTGATTTAATTGGTAAACATTTGATAAAATGACTTACCACATATATATATTCCTAAAGAAAGAAATAGGAATTGGTCAAGTAGAAGTGATGAGACTGAATTGGTAAACATTTGATAAAATGTTTTACCATTTATATCTTTTCCTAAGGAAAGAGATAGGAATTATGCTTTTAGATGGAAAATGGGTTTATTTATGTATCCTTGTGTAGTTGTAGATGAGACCTCTCATACTTATTTTTATATATATTAATTATGTGCTGAGGGTCTAATGTATCTCGACGATCAACCTTGCCTAGCAGTAGTGTATCGGGGGGGTTCCTTGTTTGGATTTCGCTTCGTGAGACACCCCACGCACGAATAGGGCATAGTGTTGAGACTGGGGAGAAGTTAGCCCTTAATACTTGGGTTAACTAGAGCATCATCATTGATATTGCGTTAGGTTTCTTTTAAATTGAGAGGTGAGAAATATTATGTTAACTGCGAGAGAACTACGCACATAACTGTCATGCATTTTAGTCACATGGGAATCATATCAAACCGGGCCCTGACCCGTTTATATTTCCTTGTTTCTGCATATACTCTTTGTCGTACAGGTGCTCTACCGCATGGACACCCATATTTACATTTCCATTCCGGTTGTCATGGAGCTATGACATATTGCGGATGTTGTAGGTTATTTGTTTTAGACGCCTCTATCTTTTGTACTCTAGTTATGTTCAGTACATTTATTCGGGCGTGTTTTCCCACGCGTTGCATTCATTTATTATATTGTAATGATTGAATTGTAATACTCAGTGTAACTATTTGTGTTTGTCTGTTCACCGACAGCTTATTCGGTGATTATTTATTCTATTGTCACTCTTTATTTATGGATTTTGATACCCACCATTTTTGCAACTGGGATTGTCTAAGTGTTTTTCTTTTACTTACAAAATTTATTTTTATTGACGGTCCGTTTTCTAAAATGATTGGTGGTTATCTCCTACTATTATTTTAATCGACAGTGATGCTGAAGATGGACCATCTATGATTCCTGTGATTATTAGAGTATTGGGCTGGCCACCTATTATTTTAGTAGGCGGGTTGTCACACCAACCTCTCATTTCTAACTTAGGTTCCTAATTATCTTAATAATGTAATCTACTAATATAGTTTTACTTCATTAAAGAAGGTTCCTAAGTCCCTACCTTAAAAGATAGAAGCTAAAGAAAGCTAAAGGTTTCGGGTGAAAACAGTGGACCGGTCTACCGGCCCCTGACCCCATGTCGACTGCGCCTAAGAGGCTTTGTCTACTTAGAAATGCAGTGATCTCAATTCTAAAATCCTGATCAACCGGTCATTGGACCACAGTCGACCGCACCTTAAAATTATGCCCATCGAGAAAAGCAGTGAGCTTTTACCTTTAGGCCGGTCGACCGGGCCTTGGACTGCGGTCGACCGCGCTCACCAGACCCACGGCTAGTTTTTCTTCAAAAACACCAAATCCAAAACATAAACTCCAAACTTTTATACTTCCTTCTATCCCATCAACAAACAACATAACCATAATATTTCTACACAACAGTAATTCCATATATCTAACTTAGATCTTACAAACAACAAAATCTAAGGGGGGCAAACACTAAAATTTATCAAAACCTACTATTTGTTCAATCCTTTCAAATAACCAACTATAACTACACTTTATCCACATAAAATCATATATTTGCAAGTTAGAAACTTGCCTTAGGGTTGTAGTGTCGGATCTCCTTCTTCAATTCTCCTTATTTCTCCTCTTTTTCTCCCAATTTCTCTTTCTCTCTCTATCTCTATAGGGTTTTCGAGATATGTTTGGGGATAAAAGGGGTTGGAAGAATTAAATGTTCATTTAACACTAAATTCCATCTTTAAATGTTATTACACCTTTAAAATGACTCGTAACTACAAAATTAAGCCATAACCCGTCAAAAGTGCCCGAACCCAAAAATACAATATGACACTTATTTTGACTGTCACAACCATTTCAGGACTAACTGCGCCCTCTAAATTGGCATCCGTGATAACATAAATCATTTCATGTCCTAACATTATTTTAATTCATAACCGTCGCTTTAGGCACAACGACACAATAAAACATAACATGATGATATTTACATTCACTTAATAGTAAATATGCAAAATTTAGTAAATATTACCTTTTACATCACTTAAAATAATATTTACTCCAACTTCCATTATTTTATATAATTACCTCACATGGAAAATTTATATAAAAATGATTACTCAAAAATAAGGGTTATTACATACTACCCCCCTTATAAGGGAATTTTGCCCTCACAATTGAGGCTTACCTTGCAAAAAGAGGCGTGGATACTTTTCTCTCATGTCGTCTTCACGCTCCCATATCGACTCCTCTGTATTGTGGTGTCCACATTGGACCCGAACTAAATTCACCACCCTAGACCTTAGCCTACGCTCCCCGTGATCTAAGATTGCAACTAGTTGTTCCTCGTATCAAATATCGAATTGCAATTCGATATCATCCAAAGGAATATGCCAGTGAGCTCCGTCACACCTTTTGTACTTCTTCAAGGACGAAACATGAATCTTTTGTAGGCAATCTGGCAAGGATAGTTGATAATCTACGGGGCCTACTTTAGCAATAACGAGAAAACGTCCTACATAGCGAGGCGCAAGCTTCCCCTTCTTCCCAAACCGCATTATGCCTTTTATTGGTGACACCCGTACCAAAACTTTATCTCCAACCTCCAATTCCATATGCCTTCTATTCACATCGGCATAACTCTTTTGATGATCTTGAGCGATTCAAATGCGGTTGCGAATAAGGTCAATCTTGGAAGAGGTATCTTGGATCATTTCAGGTTCAAGAAACTTATTATCTCCTACTTCCAATCGATAAGTAGGCGATCTACATGGTCGGCCATATAATTCTTCATAAGGTGCCATACCTATAGTAAATTTGTACGAATTATTGTAAGCGAATTCGACCAAGGGAAGATATTATTCCCATCTTCCTTTGAAGTCAAGTACACACATTCTGAGCATGTCCTCCAACATTTGGTTGACTTTTCCATCTGTCAATCTATTTAGGGTGGTAGGAGGTACTAAACTTCAATTCGGTTCCCATCGCTTCTTGGAAACTTTGCCAAAAATGGGAGAAAAAAATCTTGTCTCGATCGGAGACTATATTAATGGGCACCCTATGGAGTCTCACAATATCCGTAATAAATATCCGGGCATAACGAGCCGTATTGTAATCCGTGCATACCGGTAAAAAATGACACGACTTGGTTAGACGATGAATAATAACATAAATGGAATTATGACCGCTTTGTGACGTTGGCAATCCCGTGATGAAATCCATATAGATACATTCCCACTTCCATACCGGTATCTCCAACGATTGTAGTAGTCCCGTTGGTCGCTGGTGGTCTATTTTCACCAATTGGCATGTAGCACATTAGGAAACGAATTCAGAAATGTCCCGTTTCATACCCGCCCACCAATATTGATTGCACATGTCTCGGTACACTTTGTCTCCACCTAGATGTATTGCAAATTTGGACCCACGAGATTCAGTCATAACGGCCCATCTTAAATCTCCTTCCTCCGGTACAAGAAGCCTCCCGTGGAGACGTAACCCACCTTCAAAACTTATAGAGTAAGATTCTTCTCCCTCGGCAAGAAATTGGCGTATGCGATCTGGCAATCTTTGTCCCTTCCTTGAGCTTCCACAACTCTCGTCACAATTATGGGCGTAACGGTCAACGCCGACATAAACGCCCTTGCTACAGCATCCTCCTGGCTAAGTTCTTTCCATTTAGCCTTCCATACTCTTGCTAACTCCCCCTCGGGTTTCTGACTCAGCGCATCCGCAACTATATTAGCCTTACCTGGGTGATAGTGAATATCAAATTGATAGTCTTTCACAAACTCTAACCATCGATGTTGTCGCATATTCAAATCCTTCTGTGAAAATAAATATTGCAATAATTTGTGGTCCGTGAAAAGACTAAACTTCTCCCCCAGGAGGTAATGTCTCCAAATCTTCAGGGCAAATACCACTGCAACAAGTTCCAGATCATGCACTGGATAATTCTTCTCATGGGGATTTAGCTTACAAGAAGCATAAGCAATAGCCCGATGCTCTTGCTGTAATACACCTCCCAATCCTTGCAAAGATGCATCAGTAAAGACCAAATAGTCCACCCCTAGCCTTGGTAAAGCAAGCACTGGAGCAAAAGTCAACTTATCTTTCAACTCATCAAATGCTAGTTGACAAGAATCATCCCAAATAAACCTCACTCCCTTCCGGGTCAGATTTATCAAAGGGTTATCAATCCTGGAAAAACCCTTAATAAATCGACGGTAATAGCCAGCCAAACCCAGAAAACTATGAATTTTTGTAGGCGTAGTAGGCTGACCCCATTACTTCACCGCGATAACTTTACTCGGATCTACCGAAATGCCTTAAGTTGTCACAATGTGTCCCAAAAATTGTACTTCCTGTAGCCAAAAGCCACACTTTTCAAACTTATCATACAACTAATGATCCCGTAATGTTTGCAGGACCTACCATAAGTGCTTAGCATGGCCGGCTTCAGTCTGAGAACATACTAGGATGTCATCAATAAACACGATAACAAACTGGTCCAAGAAGTACAAAAACATTCTATTCATAAGGTCCATGAACACAGCAAGTGCATTGGCTTGCCCAAAAGGCATGACCAAAAACTCATAGGACCCATACCTGGTTAGGAATGCAGTTTTGGACACATCCTGCTCTTGAATCCGCAGTTGATGATACCCCATCCTCAAATCTATCTTAGAGAAGTATGACGCTCCCCTTGGTTGATCAAACAAATCATCGATCCGAGGTAGTGGGTATTTGTTCCTGATGGTAACCTTGTTCAATTCCCGGTAATCCACACACAATCGGAGGGAACCATCTCTTTTCTTCACAAACAAAATAGGAGAAACCCACGATGACGTGATACGCCGAATAAACCCTTATTCTAACAGCTGCTGAATCTGATCTCTTAACTCCCTCATTTCCACAGGAGCCATACGGTACGTGGCCCTAGCAATCGGCCGTGTTCCTGGTGCTAAATCAATCACAAACTAAATTTCCCGACTTGGAGGTAAACCCTAAATCTCCCGAAAAACATCTTCGAAATCTCTAACTACGGGAATCGATTATAGGGAAACGACTATATCACGATAAGTCTCCTCAGCAATGCAATATAAATACGTGCTTGAACCTCCCTCCGAAAGAGGCATCGCCACTAAAAACATTTCTTGCCCCGGAATGGCAAAGACTATGCTCTTCCCATAACAATTTACTATAACACGGTATTTCACTAACCAATCCATACCCATGATAACATCATACCCGACCATATCCAGGACGAGTAAATCGGCCTCAAAACACAAATTACCAAGGTTTATTTCTACTCTTTTACAAATAAAGAAAATGAGCGAACCATCACCCATGGAGGATTCGACACTAGTAAAGGTACTTTTCGCAGACTTAATTAACTCCGTCGACTAAGCAAAACTTCTAGAAATAAATGAGTGAGTTGCACCCGTATTAAACAACACACGACCCATATACCCGTAAATGGGAAACTTACCCTCAATAGCTGGCGGCGTGGGTGGGGCTAGTGGAAGTAAAGCATCTTGAATGTGATAAACACGCCCATACTATAATTGCCCCTATTGTTTCGGAACTGCCCCAAGCCTTGACCATGATGGCCTCAACCCCCATTATTACCCCGACCTGCCTGGCCTTACTGGCCCACCTGCTGTTGTTGCTGATGGGCACCCTGACCGTGCTTGAAACCACTACCACCAAAATTAAAGCCCCCAAAATGTTGCCTCTTAGACAAATCCCCTTGCTGAGTGTCCCTTTCCTTCTTCTTGCTTCCTGACGGTTGAGATGAGGGTAGTGCCCCACCGGCGTTATTTCCCCCTTGCTTTCCAAGTTGCCCCGACACATAAACCTTCTTATTTCCTTGTACATGCAGACGATTATCTTGGCAATGAAGCAGTGCGGCATTCATTACGTCACCAATGGTTTGTAAAGCTGGATTTCCCAGGAAATGTTGTTGTATTCTCCAGTGCAAACCTCCAATGAACTTTGATATCCTCCTTTCCTCCGAAATTACCTCATTCGGCACAAAGCTGGCCAGACAAGTAAATTCCTCCTCATACTCTACCACAAAACGTTCTCCTTCAACTACAGCTTGAAGTTTCCTCCTCATCTCCCTTTGGACTGCGGGAGGAAAATACTTCTGATCAAACAAAACCCAAAAATCCAATACAATCATAGTATCTCTTTGCTCTGGCATGGTCACTGACTCCCACCAGTGTAAGGCTGATCCAACCAGTTTAAAAGTAGTAAGAATTTTCTTCCGTACCTCACTACAATCTACCATTCGGAGATGACGCTGCATATCCTTCTTCCATTGGTTTGCCACTATTACACCAGACCCACGCCTGAAATTATGGGGATGACCTTTCAAGAAAGATTCTCTTACTCTCTCCCACGGATAAGGTCCCGCATGAGCTTGTACCTCAGGTACAATCGGTTGTTGGGATTAAGAAAACTGTTGAGCCATAGCAGTCATTGCAGCATTGACTGCCTGGGAGACAATATTAGCTACCTCCGCTGCATTAATAGTTCCTGGCTATGGTGGGCGTTCGACATCATCTTCTAAAGATCTATTTATCCTCGCTGGATGACCTCTTTTAGGCGGTATCTGAGACGAAGAAACAACCAGATTAGAATACAATTTAAAAACTATATATCTTTGCAGAAGGTCGCAAACATATTCAGACAATACGGTCCTAACAATAGGGCTCTATATCAAAGAACGCTACGGTAGAACGTGACAAGTCCGTATAGATCCTAAGGACTCTAGAAGCTAATGCTCTGATACCATCTGTGAGACCCCGCTAATTAAAATAAGAGGTGGCCAGCCTGATATTCTAATAAATACAGAAATCATAGATGGTCCATTCTTAGCATCACTGTTGTAAAACTAATATTATGAGATAACCACCAATTATTTTATAACAAGGATGCCAGATTAAAATGTTGTAAGTTTAAAGAAAATTATTTAGACAAACCAATTTAAAAAGAAGGTGGATACAGATCAAAACAGGCATTAGATCAAAGAGTATATACAATATAATAACCAAATAAGCTGTCGATTAACAGACCATTACAAGCAGGTTACACTGAATATTAAAGTAAATAACACAATCTATTAAACAAGTACAAATATTATGAAACATGCTCGAATATGTAGATTGATCATAACTAGAGTACAAAAGATGGGGGCGTCTATAACAATTATCCTACAACATTCGCAAAAATGTTATAGCTCCTGGACACTTGGATGGAAGGGTCAACACTGGCGTCCTTGCGGCAGAGCACCTGGGCGTGAATAGAATTCATGCAAAATGATGAGATAATAACCAGGTCAGGGCCCGGTTTGATATGATAAACATGTGAATAACATGTATGATAGTTATGAATATATATTTCAATATGAATAAACTTATCTCGCTCTTCACAAATAAGAATAATTCTCACCTCTCATCTAAATATACAACCTAGCACAATGCCATGAACAATAAAGAGTATTCAATAATGCAAGAGAATATAATTCAATTTCAACTTCATAAGATTTCTTTTCAGTTTTACACAATATAACTTCACAGTTCCTTTTCTCATTAGGAAAATTTATTCCAAAGCACTTGATTATAAAATGCCTTACCATTTATAAAGTAACACATTCATAAGAATATTTATAATCTCAATATAACGATTCTAAGACCATCCTTCCGGGAGTCACCCCACTGGATGCGCCCCTAAATAGCTATCATCTTCCAGGGCCTAACACCAAGACAACATGGGCATCCTAAATCGCGTGACGTGGGAAGCAGCCATATACCTTCGACAGTGAGTCATAACCATACCCATAATTACCTCACTTCGAATAAAATAACATCACAATATAATAACCAGTCCTATGGCCAATGACTATATTCACCCTGCATTTACTAGCCAGGGGACTTCGCCTCATGCTCATAACTTCCCTTATGATAGAATTAAGAGAGGTATGTATATGAAAAATATCATTCACAAGATATGCCAATTTAAAAAGTGCATTATGTTTTTATCCGGAGCCCTAATCATTCAATGACATAGATATAACCTTACATTTAATGGTTCCCATATTAGTCCCCAAGAATTAACAACACCCCTATAAACCATCAAGTGTGATATTACTTCTACCCAATTCTACTAATCCTTAATTACATGATTTAAGTTCCCCCTAGACCTAGACTAGATCAATAGGTAAAAAGATTCCCTTACCTTCTCCTGACATGTAACTAAAATAAATCCCCAATCTAAGACCCAACCTCTCATTTCTAACTTAGGTTCCTAATTACCTTAATAATGTATTCTACTAATCTAGTTTTACTTCATTAAAGAAGGTTCCTAAGTCCCTACCTTAAAAGATAGAAGCTAAAGAAATCTAAGAATTTCGGGTGAAAACAGGGGACCGGTCGACCGGCCCCTGACCCCCAGTCGACCGCGCCTAAGAGGCTTTGTCTACTTAGAAATTCAGTGTGCTCAATTCTAAAATCCCGGTCGACCGGTTATTGGACCACGGTCGATCGCGCCTTAAAATTATACTTATCGAGAAAAGCAGTGAGCTTTTTCCTTTAGGCCCGGTCGACCGGGCCTTGGACCGCGGTTGACCGCGCTCACCAGACCCACGGATAGTTCTTCTTCTAAAACACCAAATCCAAAACCTAATCTCTAAACATTCATACTTCCTTCAATCCCATCAACAAACAACATAACCATAATATTTCTACACAACAATAATTCCATATATCTAACTTATATCTTACAAACAACAAAATCTAAGGGGGGTAAACACTAAAATTGATCGAAACCTACTATTTGTTCAATCCTTTCAAATACCCAACTATCACACACTTTATCCACATAAAATCATATATTTGCAAGTTAGAAACTTGCCTTAGGGTTGTAGTGTCGGATCTCCTTCCGGTAGAAACGAATTCAAGCTCCAATCTCTTCAATTCTCCTTCTTTCTCCTCTTTTTCTCCCAATTTGTCTTTCTCTCTCTATCTCTCTAGGGTTTTCAAGATATGTTTGGGGATAAAAGGGGTTGGAAGACTTAAATGTTCATTTAACACTAAATTCCATCTTTAAATGTTATTACACCTTTAAAATGACTCGTAACTACAAAATTAAGCCATAACCTGTCAAAAGTGCCCAAACCCAAAAATACAATATGACACTTATTTTGACTGTCACAACCATTTCAGGACTAACCGCGCCGTCTAAATTGGCATCCGTGATAACGTAAATCATTTCATGTCCCAACATTATTTTAATTCATAATCGTCGCTTTAGGCACAACGACGCAATAAAACATAACATGATGCTATTTACATTCACTTAATAGTAAATACGCAAAATTTAGTAAATACTACCTTTTACATCACTTAAAATAATATTTACTCCAACTTCCATTATTTTATATAATTACCTCACATGGCAAATTTATATAAAAACGATTACTCAAAAATAAGGGTTATTACAAAAATATATTTCCATTATGATGAATCGCATCGGGTGGGGTTCATGCACCCCAACCCTAAGGAATTTATCCAGGCATAACTAGGTGAAGAAAAACATTAACTCTAGAATATAATGAAATCATGATGGGCAAGAACAATAAATTTTTTATTTGATAAAGCAACTAAGAACTGAGGATTAATCAACTAAGTAAAAGATAGAATAAATTAAATAAAATGAAATTACTTGCATTCACTGAATCTGAAATCCTCTAATCTGTCTTCAAAACTAGGGTTCGTCATACAGGTGAGAGAGCTTTCTTTCTCTAAAAAAATTAAAAACTCGAACCCCCCTTGTCTAACAATAACTTGAAGTTAAATACATCACGAAAAATCCAGACTTGTAGCTTAATCAAACTCTAAAATCGAAACAAAAAATCAAGTTTATCCTCGGCGGACCGGTCCGGGCCTTCAGTGGCGGATCAATCCTCATTCAAATCTGGATCGATCCTTTTTTCTGGGAAATAGGATCAGTCCGCTATGCAAAATTTTCCAGTGAGTGATAGGACTTCAGATCGGTCCTTTTTTCTAGAAAATAGGATCGGTCCGCTAAAGGAATTTGGCCAGTGAGTTGTAAGGGATCAGACCGGTCCTTTTCTTTGGGAAATGGGATCGGACCTCATTCAATTTGCAGTTTCTCCTCAATTTCTCTTCAATTTCACTCATCTTCAGAACCTCATAACTTCTGCTCCGGAACTCGGATTTAGACGTCGTTTCTTCCTACGCACTCGTAGACTCGAGATCTTCAACTTTTATTTTGGGTTCTCATTCGGATTCCTGATGGAAATTATGCTTTTAACCTTTTGAATTTTCTCCGTTGATTCATTCTTCTGCTTTGGATTTTTCCTTTCTTTACTTAGCAATAAATATCAGTACAAAAATGAAAAAGGCACAAAACTCGAGATACTGCGTAGAAAGGTCAGTAGCATATAAATGAGATAAACCAAGATGAATTAAATTATCCGAGGTGATAAAAATCCCTAAATTAAGGGGATAAATTCTGAAGAATTTACACCTAATCACGACGTGTCTCCAAAGGTTTCACTAACACACCTAAATGCTTAGGTTTTCTGTATTAGTTACCATTGGTGTGACCAGGCATATGTGGAATATGTGCCAACATTCCTCTTGAGGAATTTGCGCAACGTTATTCCTGCACTTTTCCCAGTAGGATAAAGATCGTGTTTTATCCTTATATTTGTTGACCATCTTGAGGTCGTAATAACCTGTTTGGTATGCTGGCGATCAAGTTTTGCTTATGCCGAGCAACATATTGCTTATGCCGAGCAACCTTTTGATGTTTTTTTGGCAACTTTTAAGCTTATTCAAGATCAAGTATATAGGTAGGTAGTGCATTGCACTAGTACTCCCAAAAAATTTGGAAAAGCAAAAATTGGGGGGAAAATCATTTTATTGATACTAAAAATTGATATTGAACTGAGTATCAAGCATATCCAAATACAACCTTCGCATTAAATCACTCACAGGAGAGTTAAAATTTAAAACTCTATGGGATGGAAGACCCATCTCAGCAGGTATGACTGCTTCAGTCCCAAATGCTAACATATATGGGGATTCTCCAGTTGTAGTCATCGGGGTTATTCGGTACGCCCATAAAACACAGTGTAGCTCATTGACACAGTTCCCCTTTGCATCATCAAGCCTTTTCTTCAACCCATTTCGTAGAGTTCTATTTGTAACTTCAGTTTGCCCATTACTATGAGGGTGACCTGGAGCTAAATATAATTTGTGGATGTTGGACTGAGCACAATAAGCTGTGAAATCTTCGTTGTCAATGTGCATTCCATAGTCGGTGATAAAGGCATAAGGCAACCCATATATACAAATGATGTTCTTCCAAATGAATTGGTAGACTTTCCCTTAAGTCATGTCTATCAATGGCTTTGCCTCAACCCACTTTGTAAAGTAGTCCACTGCAACAACCAAGTACTTGAATCTTCCTCGGGTGGTCGGCAATGGCCTGACCAAGTCTATTCCCCACATGGAAAATGGCCAAGGTGAAGTGATTGGTGTGAGAACAGCCTGTGGAGTCTTGCGAATGCTGGAATGTCTTTGACACTTGTCACACTTTTTAGTAAAAGCTGCACAATCCGCTCGCATCGTTGGCCAGTAGTATCCTTGTGCATTTATTCGGTGCAGAAGTGTTCTTCCTGCTATGTGAGCTCCACAAGATCCCTCATGTACTTCTTGAATTAGTTCTGGAACCTCCGCTGGATGAACGCAACGCTGCAAATTGACTGCTAATCCTCTCATGTACAAAACTCCTTTGTCTAGCACATGTCTAGCAGTTTTATACTTCAACTTTTTAGCTTAAACCATATTTGCTGGCAAGGTTCCTTCTTCAATATATGCTCTGATGGGATCCATCCAAGATGGCCCCATGTCTTCAGCGATAAAATTGATCATCAAATCCTCATTTATACTCCTATTCGCAAAAATCTCAATAGCAATAGTTCGTCGGAGTTCAACTCTGGTAGCTGAAGCTATCCAAGCAAGAGTGTCTGCTTGGGCACTTTCCACTCTTGGAATTCTCTTATCCGACCAGATGGTAATTTCTCTATTACTTCTATTACTTTGGATAGGTATCTGGTTGTCAATTCGCCTTTAGTTCCATACAAGCTCAATATTTGATTAACTACCAACTGGGAATCACTATGTGCCACAATTTGCTCGGCATTCAGTAATTGGGCTAAACTTAATCCCACAATGAGAGCTTCATATTCAACTTTATTATTTGAGGTTTGGAATTAAAATCGCACTACATATTCAATATCAATATTATCAGGAGTGTTAAGTATGATACCTACTCCACTGCGTGTTGCACAAGATAACCCATTAATGTATAGGCTCCATATTGGGACATCATTATTAAACGCTTGATCTGCCAAAATCCCATAGTGAAATGTTTTTCTCCTTGTTTCCTCACACTTATTAGACATCTCCTGTGTTTGCGAAGAGGAATCTGGTAGGTCAGCAATGGCTTCTTCTGATAAAAGTTCCTCAAAAGCTTGACTATCAACAACTTCTTTCATTTTATTTTCTCCAGATCCTTGCTCGGCCTGCTGATTTTGTAGCTCGCGAACATCGGGGTAAGTGAATTCAGCTATGAAATCTTCTACTGCTTGGCCTTTTAGAGAATATATTTGTTCATAGATAATATTATACTCCCCCAATTCCACTGCCCAATACATTAATCTTCCAGACTTCTCTGGCTTGTGTAAAGCCTGCCTTAGTGGCATATCAGTGTATACTACTATCGTATGGGCTAGAAAATAGGGTTTCATTCGTCTAAATGCTTCAAACAATGCTAGTGCCAACTTTTCTAGGTGAGGGTATCTGATTTTTTTCTCCTCGAAAAGCTTTACTGGTGTAATAAATAGGCTTTTGAACTCCATTCTCCTCTCTGATCAAATAAAAGCTCACGGCTGACTCAGAAACAACTAAGTACAGGTACAATTTCCCCCCCATAATTAGTCAAGAAAGTAGTGG
The DNA here is from genome assembly GCA_949130495.1 of Sambucus nigra. NCBI lineage: Eukaryota > Viridiplantae > Streptophyta > Magnoliopsida > Dipsacales > Adoxaceae > Sambucus > Sambucus nigra. The sequence continues at coordinate 41,845,096 of OX422216.1, read as the reverse complement.
AGGTGACCCCAAATACTTCTTTAACTCCAGAAAAGTTTTCTCACATTCTTCGTTCCATTCAAAACTCTTTTTGAGTATTTTAAAAAATAGTAGGCACCTATCTGTAGCTCGGGACACAAACCCGTTCAGAGCTGCTACTCGCCCGGTTAGCCTTTGCACATACTTTTTGCTAGTCGTGGACTGCATCACAAGTAATGCCTTAATCTTATCTGGGTTTGCCTCAATTCCCCACTGATTTACTATATACCTGAGGAACATTCCTTCCTGTACTCCAAAAATGCATTTGGTCGGGATTAATCTCATCGGGCGCTTTTCAAGTTGACCAAAAGTCTGGCCGAGGTCGACAATATGGTCAAACGCTTTTTTTGCCCTTTGTAAGCATATCATCAACGGATACTTCTATATTTTTGCATATTTTCTCCTTGAAGACCTTGTTCACCAGCCTTTGATACGTAGCACCTGCATTTTTCAAACCAAAAGGCATAACATTATAACAATAAGTTCCTTGGGGAGTAATGAAAGAAGTGCTCTCCCAGTCTTTAGGCTTCATTTTGATTTGATTATAACCAAAATAAGCATCCATAAACTGAGCAACTCATGTCCCGAGGTAGCATCCACAAACTGATCTATTCGGGGCAAAGGAAAGTGATCCTTTAGGCATGCTTTGTAAGATCTGTGAAGTCTACGCACATCTTCCAGTTACTATTTTTCTTCTTGACCATCACTACATTGGCCAACCAATCTGGATATTTCACCTCGTCAATGAAGGCTGCTTTCTGAAGCTTTTCAACTTCCTCCTGTATGGCTTGGTTTTTCTCGGGGCTGAACACTCTTCGCCTTTCCTTGATTGGATTGATTTCTTTGTTAACATTGAGCTCATGGCAAAGGAAGCTAGGATCAATTCCTGGCATATCTTCATGACTCTAAGTGAACACATGTTTTCTCTTTCTATGGAATCTCACTAGTTCCAAGTGAACAGTGTTTAAGAACAGAATCCACCGTTGGTTTAACTTGAGTAGTACGCTCTGGTTTGTCATCATCTAACACAATGCTTTATGTTGCCTCTATAATCTGACCATTTACTATCTCTGTCTCTTCCCTTGGATCTAAGGTTTTAACCTCATATTCTTCATCAGGTTCGGAGGTGGTTTTCCTCTTTATTTCTTCCAGCTCTTCCTGCTTGACAGATGAGTAATAGCATTCCTGAGCTACTTTTTGATCACCCTTCACAAATTCTACACCAAAATTGGTTGGGAATTTCAAGCATTGATGAACAGTAGAGGGAACTTCCTCAAACTTCTTTAGTCCAACTCTTCCCATAATTATATTGTAGGCTGAATGGACATTTTTTTATCCAATTCAAAGAACCAAATTTTCTCTGTTCGGTAGGCTGGCCATGTACCAATCATTACTTTTATCCAAATGGTTCCCAAAGGGAAGACTTTCTCACCTGCAAAATCTATTAGTGGTCGATGCTAGGGCTCTAACTGGTTGATCTTAAAGTTCAAGCTGCTGAAACAGGGATATAACATGATATCTACCGAGATGCCATTATTTACTAACACTCTAGAGACAATGATATCTTCCTTTATGATTTTAATTACCAGAGGATCATCATGGGGGTATAGTACTCCAGATAGATTATTTTTAGAGAAGACTATTACCAACTTGTCTTCATTAACCTTCCTTGGTCTATCTTCCTTGGCAAGATTAATCCTCTATATGTACGAGTAAGCTTGAGCCTCATTGAGGTAAGAGTTTTGCTCTTCTGTATGATCTCCTCCTCTTGCATCTCCACCTGTAATCATTTGGCAATGAAAAGCACCAAAACTGAGTGTGAATACCTCGTGTTTCGGTTGACGGGCTTTTTGGGCAAATTGGCCGTGACACCCCGCCTAATAAAATACTGGGTGATCAGTCCTATACCAAATTAAAACAGGAATCTCAGTTGGTTCATCCTTAGCATCACGGTCGAAAACCTTTTAAAACTTACTAACCACCTAGTATTCCAAAAGCTGGTGCCAAATTTTAACTTTTTAATCAACAAGACAGTACATGCGGAATTAAACATAAACCATTCACACAACTGAATAAAATCAACTGAATAATTAATTAAACAACTTGCCGAATAAACCATCGGCCACCAAAGTGAAATAATCCAATACAAACATCCAACAACTGAAGAAATACATCTGAAACTGAATTGAGAAGTCTAGGCGACAAGCCCTAAATAAAACTGAAACTGATAAAAGATTTCCTACTCTAGGAATGAATGAACGATGCGTCTAATCCAAACTCCTGCTAGCATCCACATATGCCGCAGCTCCGTGTCCCTGGAATAGAATATCAATCCTGGCGTCCCTGTGGCTGGACACCTAAAAGGTTTTGAAAATAGTTTTATAGCAAGGGTTAGAACCCAAAACATTTTGAAAATATTCAGCAAGTGAATTAACTGTAGTAATTTAAAATGCATGAATGTGCTTCATATTTAAGTTAGTGACACACTCTCTTGTGGACATTCTCACCCCTCCACTAATGTGCACACCTAACGGTTACCTTAACCCACATAGTTGTACTATCCCGTCCAACTAGCCCTGGTATAACCTCCCCATGCCATATTACTCTAACCCGAGTATAAATATTCATGAATTAAGTTATCTCACCAATTAACCTAATTAATTCCTTCTTATTTAATATCATATAACTGTGACACAAGTTATAAAAAGTAAATACATCGCACACTGTATTATTACCCATGTATAGTAAACTTAATTAATTCCTTCTTAATTAACAACATATAACTGTGACATAAGCTATATAAAGTAAATATATCACGCACTTATATCATATGTTTATCCATCCTTCCGAGTACACCCTCACCGGATGATTCCCTCTAAAGTGCCATCTCACTAGGTGTGCTTACATAACCTAGTTACCCAAGTTGGAATCGCTCACCAACCTGGCCCAAAACATAAACGAAGTGGAGGCGGTCATATTCCTTCCCTGAAAGTGAGATAAGCCCCTCACCCATATACCGAACGCTATGACCTGGGGATATACTCACCCTACTCCTCAAGCTAATGGATTCACCCATATCGCGCAACCTCCCTTGATAGCACTAGAGTATATAATTAAATAAATATCTAATCACTGATATTTAACAGCACACACAATATATATATATATATATATATATATATACCGTATATATATATATAACGTAAACCCCTGCATTACCGTGTACTCAAAACCCGTAACACTAGCCTGTAAATTTCCTGAGTATCTGGTCTGACTCAATCATAATTAAATTTTCTCACTTCGTAAGTTATCCTCTTCTAGAGTCTGTGGTCCGACTCTAATTTACTTAATACACACATTAATTAATATAATACCTTCCCCGAGTCTATGTTCCGACTCTAATATAAATACTTGCACAATAATTTATATGATAATTGCTCGAGTATATGATTCAACTCTAATTTAATTTATTAGCACCTCAATTAACTTATTACCTCCCCGAGTCTACCATCCGACTCTAATTAAATTAATTAACCCATATATTAATTTAATACCTTCCCTGAGTCTACAATCCGACTCTAATTTAATTAATATACGACTATTAATTTAAAAACTTCCCGAGTCTACCATCCGACTCTAATTTAATTAATATACTACTATTAATTTAATACCTTCGCGAGTCTATCATCCGACTCTAATTTAATTAATTTCTCATTAATTAATTTAATACTTTCCCGAGTCTACAATCCGACTCTAATTTAATTAATCAACACATCAATTAATTTAATACCAATCCGAGTTTATAGTCCGACTCCACTTTAATTAATTTAGATACTAATTAATTTAATACCAATCCGAGTCTGTGGTCCGACTCTCATTTAATTAATTAACACATTAATTACTTTAATACTTGGTGTCGCCCAACCATTATACCCGGACTCGCTCACTTGGCCCGTAACTTAATATTTCCGGAGTCTATGTTCCGACTCTAAATTAATTTACTCTCTCAATAATTAATTTAAATACCTTGGTCTCACTTAACCAACATACCCGGACTCGCTCACTTGGTCCGTAACTTAGTATTTTCTGAATCTATATTTTTTCCCATTACTAATTTATTTCACCTCAATTCCTTTACTAATATAGCGTCACCCAACTACAATCCCCGAATATTATTCCTCGGCCCAATGTCAATACTTGTGAATTATTTTCCAAAATTCATTCATCTCATGACATATAATTTTCACCCTCCTAAACCCAATTATATCACCCTATAATTGTTAAGAATTAAATCTCATAATTACTTTTTCTCCCTTAATTATGCTAGGGGAAAATTTGCAACAAAAATATTTGCCCATATAACTCCCTAAGTTGAACTGCCAAAAAAACTGAAGGGTCGATCGATCGACCCCCAACTGTCGATCGATCGATCGAACAGGTGGTCGTCTTCTCCACCTTGCTGTTTCCTCCATTAACGAAATTCTCAAATGCCCAACCTTTCCCTTGGTCTAACCCAAGCACAACCAACATTATAATTGTATAGAAACATGATCAGGGTCTCTCATAGAACCTCAAATATAAATTAGATTTAACAAATCTCCACTTTTCTCATTTGGGGAAAATTTCCGGATATTTACTCGTTAGGTTCCAATATCATCTAATTACCCCAAATTCGTCCATAATATCTACTGGGTTTCACATTCCAAACAGATATCTATACTCAGAGATATGTAACACAATTAATTCTTAATTTTGAATCTCATCCAAGCATTCCATTAACAAAGCCCCATTTTTGTACCCATTTATACTCAAAACGGATTTTGATTCACACATCACAAAAATATGAATTGAATATCACAGTTAAACATCACAGCAACTTAACCACTTGCCTGGAATTGTTCGTAGGGTCTGATCCGTTGGTGTAGTCCCTTAATTTGGCTCCAAAATCTCCAAATTGGCTTTTGATTGTTTTCCCCCAATCTCCCTCTCAAGCCCTAGGCTTAGAATTGTGTTGGATGTCGTTTTCCTTTTCTTAGATTTAGGTCTTAAATCACAAATCCCATTTTTAGCCTAATGAGTTTAATTAAAATAGCCCAAATCACCCCGTGTGGGCCCAGCTATGCCCAAAAATGCCCCGAGACCCAATTACTACCCCCGGCTACTCTTTTCTGACTATCTCGACCCATCCGGACTCAACTGTGCACTCAGAATTGCCATCCGAAATACCTTTTGACATTCTCAAATTTTGACCTCAAAATGCGACACACGAGATTTCGATCAATTAAACTTAAAAGTCGCCAATTATAAATAATTCGGCTCACTCAAATAAATTCTTCAACTCTTGAATTTCAGTTTCTCCAATTTAAATATTTTTATATCTCCCAAGATAATTAAATATTTAATCCTCAAAATTACGGGGTGTTACATACTCCCCCCTACAAAGGAATTTCGTCCTCGAAATTAGGATAAGCCTAGTGTTCCAAGATTCAAATATTACTCTCTAGTCATGCGCCTATAAGCTAGCGATATCTATCTCTCCCTCTTCTAACTATAAGTTACACAAATATGAATTTTAATTAATCAAGGTGCCCGTACACCCTGTACCCATGCTTAACCACACAAAATTTGCCTTAGTTAACCCGGGTGCCCATACACCCTATCCCTGTGCTTTAACGCACGAAAATTTACCCGACTATGCTAGTCGTAACCCGTAATATGACTGTCAACCCGTAGTCATATCCCCCCCCCCATATATATATATATATATATATATATATATATATATATATATATATATATATATATATATACTAGTCGGGGTACCCACTTCATGTACTAACAACCAAACATCTCCCCACTTCCAACGTTGCGCTAAGTTTCGAGCGTGGGATGTCTCGCAAGGCGAAATCCAAACAAGGAACCCCCCAAATACTTGTCTCTTAACACAAAAGTATATACGCCTACCCTTAGGCTACCAAAGACAACGTCAAATACCGAGCCCTACTATCACTAGTCCTTGCGCAAAATAAACCCCGAGCTATCTCTCCCTGCTCATAAATAAATTTAACCACACTGATTCACTTCAGTAAACATCCCTACTTACCGGGATAAAATGTGAGACACGAGACCCCACTATGTGCCTATCGCACCACGCAATACAACATATATACACACATATATATAGACTAGACGCCCTCACAGGTGATACCTAGTACCACTCACACCCTAGTGTTGCAAACACCAAAACTTACCCTCACTCTCTACAATAGTTCAACTCCATCGCTATCCAGCCGATATTTGTGGAAATTATTGACCCTACTCCCATAATTATCAAAAGTAGTAACCCCTCGTATAATTCAAACCTTCTTCAGTGTACACCTCCACTCTCCCGTGGATGACACCAAAGAACTCCGATGCCCCACGGAAATTTTATTGACATACTATGGCTGCTACAGCCAGCGCACCCACTAAATTCGACTCACCCGCGAACTCTAGTGAAAATAAGTCTTATTTTGTGACACCCTCCTTGTCACTCAAAAATACCCCAGTCCCATAGGATAAAAATTATTTCCTCCATACTCCAACTGCGATGGCTGATCCTCGGGTTTCGGAGCAGCTTCCCCCTTCCCAAACGCACCCATGACTTGTTGTAGTGGCTGTACCTCCAGGACCTCGCCCTGTAGTTGACCCTTGCCTCGCTGAGGGCAATCCATCTTCATGTGTCCCGCTTCCCCACAAACGAAACACCTCCCAATAAATTCACCCTACCACTGATCCCTTCCTTGCTGGCCATCCTGTCGATAGCCCCCAGCTCTAAATCGTTTGGCATGATTTCCTTGCCAAAAATCCTGCCCCTGATCTCCCCCTGTCTGCTGCTAGGATACCCCACTAGTACTATTACCTCCCGCTTTATCCGACTGGCTAGTTTCCACTCCCCTCCTGCTTCCCTTCACGTGGAAGCGATATTCCTGACAGTGCAGGAGTGTTGCGTTAACGACATTAGTTTAATCGACTAATGCGGGATTACCAATTAAATGTTGTCTAATTCTCCAGACTAACCCATCCATAAACCTTGCTTTCTTTCTCTCTTCATCGCTTACCTCATCCGAAATAAAATTTGCCAATCGAGTAAATTCTTACTCATAATCGGCCACTGAACGGTCCCCCCTGAGTCACCTCTCTAAATTTTCTCCTTATTTCTGTCTCAACCGCTGGAGGACAATACTTGCGGTCGAACCGCACCCAAAACTCTGCAATAGTTAGTGTATCCCTTTCCTCAACTGTGGTGATCGACTCCCACCACTGTAGCGCTGCTCCCACTAAACTAAAAGTGGCTAGAATTTGCTCCTACACCTCATCGCAATTTACCATGCGTAGGTGACGCTGGATATCACTCTTCCACTAACACGCTATCATGATGTCTGAACCCCCTTGAAACTCTGGTGGATGCCCTTTTTGAAAAACCTCTCGTACCTGCTGCCACCTCGACGGCCCCCGGGTGGGCCTGAATATCTGGTGCCACTAACACTTGTGGCAGATCCCGTGGAAAGTACCTTACCATTGCGACCACCATCGCATCAACTGCCTGTGCCACTAGTTCGATTACATGTGTTGCCGAAATCATCTCTGGCAGTTGCTGCGATAATTCTTGCTCCTGATGAGCCTCTCTAGTCTCAACTCCCCCTGCAGCCCTAGCTGCTCCCTGTCTCTTGGGTGGCGTCTAGAATGAGAATCGAATCATATGAGTTCACTCTCAAATATAAATTTGGCAGAATAACGTAAATGCGCATGCGTATAAGAATACAACAATCCTGTAATAGGGCTCTATATCAAAGATTGCTAAGCCGAAACGTGAAAAGCCACACAGATCCTAAGGACACTAGAACCTGATGCTCTGATACCACCTGTGACACCCCGCCTAATAAAATACCGGGTGATCAGTCCCATACCAAATTAAAACAGGAATCTCAGTTGGTTCATCCTTAGCATCACTGTCGAAAACCTTTTAAAACTTACTAACCACCTAGTATTCCAAAAGCTGGTGCCAAATTTTAACTTTTTAATTAACAAGACAGTACGTGCGGAATTAAATATAAACCATTCACACAACTGAATAAAATCAACTGAATAATTAATTAAACAACTTTTCGAATAAACCATCGATCACCAAAGTGAAATAATCCAATACAAACATCCAACACCTGAATAAATACATATGAAAATTGAACTGAGAAGTCTGGGCAACAAGCCCTAAATAAAACTAAAACTCATAAATGATTTCCTACTCTAGGAAAGAATAAATGATGTGTCTAATCCAAACTCCTGCTAGCATCCACATATGTCGCAGCTCCGTGTCCCTGGAATAGAATGTCAATCATGGTGTCCCTGTGGCTGGACACCTAAAAGGTTTTGAAAATAGTTTTATAGCAAGGGTTAGAACCCAAAACATTTTGAAAATATTTAGCAAGTGAATTAACTGCAGTAATTTAAAATGCATGAATGTGCTTCATATTTAAATTAGTGCTGCACTCTCTTGTGGACATTCTCACCCCTCCACTAATGTGCACACCTAACGGTTACCTTAACCCCACCTAGTTGTACTACCCCATCCAACTAGTCCTGGTATAACCTCCCCATGCCATACTACTCTAACCCGAGTATAATTATTCATGAATTAAGTTATCTCACCAATTAACTTAATTAATTTCTTCTTATTTAATATCATATAACCGTGACACAAGTTATATAAAGTAAATACATCGTACACTGTATTATTACCCACATATAGTAAACTTAATTAATTACTTCTTAATTAACAGCATATAACTGTGACACAAGTTATATAAAGTAAATATATCACACACTTATATCATACGTATATCCATCCTTCCGAGTATACCCTCACCGGATGATTCCCTCTAAAGTGCCATCTCACTAGGTGTGCTCACATAACCTTGTTACCCAAGTTGAAATCGCTCACCAACCTAGCCCAAAACATAAACGAAGTGGAGGCAGTCATATTCCTTCTGTGAAAGTGAGATAAGCCCCTCACCCATATACCGAACGCTATGACATGTGGATATATTCACCCTACTCCTCAAGCTAGGGGATTCACCCATATCGCGCAACCTCCCTTGATAGCACTAGAGTATATAATTAAATAAATATCTAATCACTGATATTTAATAGCACACACAATCACTACACCAAATCCTGCGAATGGTCATGGAAAGTGGGTCACGGCCTAAGTCCGCGACCAGCTCGTAGCGGACTTCGGCCGTGACCCACTCAATATTTGGCGTGACCAATTTTATTACCACATTAAATTATCCATGCTCTGGAAATGGTCACGGATTAAATCCCTGACCATACAGGGTCACGGCCCTAGTCCCTGAACAGCAAGTGACCAGTTTGGCGCCAATATTCCCTCCAAACTGGTCGCGGGTGGGTCACAGACTTGGGCCGTGACTAGGTCGTGACCAGTTTTGCGCCAAAATTCCCTCTAAATTGGTCGCGGATGGGTCACGGACTTGGGCCGTGACGAATGGCGCGACGAAGCAAAAAACACACACATTAAGAGTCACGGCTATGGGTCGTGACTATTTGTTGGAATGGGTCACGGCTATGGGCCGTGACCATATATCATTCAAAAACCAAAGTTGTTGGAAAAGGGTCACGCACAGGGGTCATGGCTCTTGGCCGTGACCAGTTTGGAGTCGGCATCTCAAATTCAGTAATGGGTCACGGCTCTTCGCCGTGATCAGGTCGAAATCTCCCTCATTAATGGGTCGCGCACGTCGGGTCAGGGCTCCAGGCCGTGACCATATCTGGTCTTAAAAAGAATTATTCCCCGCTTCTAATTTATTTCGTTCCAACTTCGTTGTTGTGAGGGTTTTAGCAATTTCAAGCTGCTGCGATTTGGGTTGGATTTCTGTTGGATTTCAGTTGGATTTCAGTTGGTATGTATTGATTCATTTGGATTTCGTGATTTCTAACTATAAAGCCCTAATTTTTGTGTATGTATGTGTAGATTTATGTTTGTATGTGTGTATGTGTGTGTATGTAATAGATTGTATGTATGTGTATGTATAGATTTATGTCAAAAAAAAAATATTAGGGTTTAGTAAACCTTAAATAGTGTGTGTGTGTATGTATAGATTATGTCAACAAACCCTAGATTATATATGTGTGTATTTTTTTTAATCAAAATATGCCTGTGTTTTTTTTTTGAGAAAATATAATTAAATGATTTTTTTTGACATACGAGTCACAAACACGTGTACACATTACTATAGTGAGATATTGTTGGCTTGATTGTTGGATACTATGTTGAATTTATTGAATTGATACTAGTGTCGATAAATGTATATGTTATAAAATTTGTTGGATACTACTTTTCTCAGGAAAAATGAGGCACGGTGATAAATACTGTCAACAAGAGTGGGACAGGTTGCAATTAGACCACACACATAACTCTTTTATTAGCGTGCGTCATATAGAGGGTACTCCTATTTATAGGTACGGAAATAAAAAGATCGAACAATTTAACTACCTTATAAATCATGGATTTGATATCCAGCAAGATTACTTATTCGATCGTATTCTATTTTCTCTACCAGAAAACTAGGGTGACGTTATACAAAATATATTTCAGACACATAATCCCGACATAGCCCTGACCTTGGTTACGTTGTTGGAGAAGGCGGAAAAAAAAATCCACCCGTTATGGATACAACTGCGTACAGAGAGCATTGACATAGACTGTGATGTCTCGCGCCACATGCACGTAAAATTGAATCTTGCCAACAAGTTGAGAAATAGGGGATTCCGAGTTCATGTCACTGACATCTACACATCAATCATAGATACCCTTCCTTCCAGTTGGCCACGTGCAAAAATTCATAGGTTCTTAAAAACTAATACCGAATGGATGGAGATCAGACACATTGAACTTATTCTAAAGTCTTACTTTGAAAAGGTATCTATCTATCTATCTATCTATCTATATATATATATAAAACTAATTAAGCTTGATTAATTAGTTATAATTTCATATTACTATAATTATTTAGTCACTTATATTTTTTAATTTTTGTAGATAATGTCGAGAGGAAACAACCCTAGGGTACCAAGTGCCGATGTGACACCACAACGAGGTTCAACATCTTGTGCAGAACCCGGATTGTCAACACCAATGGCTGAGCAATTCACAACTCCACCAATGGTTCACTCCTCACCAAGTCCAACCCCAAGTGCTCCTACACCCCAATCCAGCACTCCCGTTGCTTTAACGCCCCAATCCAACACTCATGATGCCTCCCGCTCAAATGAAAAGAAGCCTATTGGATTCTCCCTTCTCAGGAATAACCCGATGGGTGATAGGAGTGACGTGCTGAACTTTAAAGCCCGGTGTTTGTCGCTGGGAAAAATGAACGTGGGAGTCGGTGGACCAGACAATTGGAACCTTGTTGATCAAGCTGTCAAAGATGACATATATGACCAACTTTGCAAGCATTTCTCATTTCCTGACCGTTCCAAGAATAAGGTTCTATCTCGGGTTGCTGAAGGATTGAGGACATACAGGAGAAACCTTCGGAAGAAACATTTCCCGAAAGAGGCAGGGAGATCCGATATTTTGGCTTTGAAAGAGAAAGTGCCTCCCAATGTTGCAATGCCGGTGGATCATTGGAATAAGTTTTTGGAGAATGAGGCGAAGGAAAACAAGTTGGTCCAGAGGGAGCAAAACAAAAAAAATAGGGCACAAAAAACTGATATCCATAGGCTGGGATCCAAATCATATGAGGATTTGAATAATGAATGGGAGAGTAGGACAAAAGATGGTCCAGATGCCGGTAAAAACCCAAATCGGTCCAACTTATTCCTTCATGCTCGACGGGACAAAGATAATAAATTCCCCCTGCACTTGGCTAAGACACTGGAATCAATAGAGGCCATCAGCAGTCAATCAGATTCGTGCCCTACTGATGACTTTGACCTTGAAAATGATGCCCTGACTAAGACCTTTGGAAAGGACAAAAGGGGGAGGACGAGAGGTGTTGGCTCACATATGCCAAAAACAAAACTTCAACACATTGCACCTCTTGTGGACGAGCTTTCTTCGGTCAAGAATTGTATCTCATCCCAAAAGGAGCACCAGTTGAAGACCGATGGGGATGTCCATGAGATTAAAAATTCCCTGGGATTATTGACAAATCAAATTGGGAAACTTGTGAATCTTATTGAAAGTTATAGGCCCCCAATGCCTCCTCAAGATTTCACACATCCTTCCCCTCCAACATTCCCCTCTCAAATGCCTCATCCTCCAATCACGGGGCTCGGATCATCGTCAACAACTCACGGTGACTATGGCGAAGAGTACTATATCAAGGACATGAGCAATTCGAGGTTTGTTGGTGTGTGCATACTCATCTCCAGGGAAAGGGGGACTCTAGTACATCGCCGACCTTTGGAGAAGGGTGAGGCTAAAATAATGGTCGATGAAATATACAACGGCTGCGGAGATGTACCTGTGTACGTTAACAGCGGGGATGGGATGGAATTGAGGAATTATGCAAAATCTTTTATTACTTGGCCACTTTATCTGTTGGCCAAGGTTTAATAATATTTTCTTTTGTTTCAGTTGTAATAATTTTTTTTTGTTTTAGTTGTAAGAATATTGTTTTTGCTTCAGTTGGAATGATATTTTTTTTGTTTCAGTTGTAAGAATATTGGTTTTGTTTCGTTTGGAATGATATTTTTTTTGTTTCAGTCGTAAGAATATTCTTTCTGTTTCAGTTGTAATAATATTTTTTAACCTATTACCACAGGACTGAAATTTGAAGATTATTACATGGATTTCCCACAATACAAAGAGTGGATGGGAGAGACTAACCGGATATCAATTAATCATGTAAAGGGCGTTTATGAATTTGTTAAATATGCTTCCAAAAATCTTAAAAGTGAGAAGATTCCGTGTCCGTGCACTCATTGTATTAACGGAAAATATAAGTCATTGGAAGTTGTTGAGTTGCATTTACTAAAGTGGGGACCATGGTGAAAAAGTTGTACCTTATGTTCCAGAAGAATTAACGGGAGCCGACCGTGTAACGGAACCTCAAGGAGTAGAAGTGGTACATGATTCACCAACACATCGTCCATTGACCGACTTAATTGATGATGCTTACGGACTCCACAACCAACAAAACCACCAACCTATGGATACAAATAATGTGCATTATGACCAAGTAAATGAACAAATTGATGCTGAACTACTAGGAGATCGGGAATACATACGGTTGAAAGCAGATGCGGCTAGACCATTTTATAAAGATTGCGATGAAGATCACTCGGTATTATATGCAATGATTGGTTTGCATAATTTGAAGAGTCAATTTGGTTTGTCTGGAAACAGCGTAACCGGAATTCTTAAGTGGGTTAAAGAAATTCTCCCAAAAGAGAACATGTTACCAGACAATTATCCTACCATGAAGAAGAGTTTGAAGGGTTTAGGTTTGAAATACAAATCTATTCATGCTTGCAAGTATGATTGCATATTGTACCGGAATGAGCACGAAGAGAAGGATGAATGTCCTGTATGCAGTGAGCCTAGATATATGGTTTGTGAGAATGGAAATGACAAACATGCAAAAAACATAGTGGTAAGTTGAGTTACACGGGTCATCGTAGATTTCTGCCGACCAGTCACCCTTTTAGGAACGACAAGTCTAACTTTTTGCTTGTCGGTCACGAGCGAAGAACGGAACCTAGTCGACTTTCTGGTCAGCAAATTGAGGAGAAGGCGGTGGCTGCGACTGCGGGGAATAGGTATGTAGGCAAACACCCCCAGTTTGTAAACCTGAAGCGTAAAGCTAGGGAGGATCCGAACGACCCTAGTAAAGCGAAGCCATGGTCCAGGCGATCAATATTTTTTGATTTGCCGTATTGGAAAGATCATTGTGTAAGGCATATAATTGATGTGATGCACACAGAGAAGAATGTTGCAGAACATTTGATAGGAACATGTCTGGGTGGATCTCATTCCAAAGATGGAAAGCGTGCCCGCCAAGATCTACAGGATATGAAAATAAAGAAGAGACTGTGGTTAAAAAATGATCCAAAGACAGGAAGAATTTCTATCCCCCCGACTGCTTTCACTTTGACTACTAGTGAGAAGAAGATCCTCTTAGACACGTTGTTCAACTTGAAGACTCCAACCAGTTATTCTGGTAATTTACGTAGGGTAGTAAACTACCAAGCAAATGACTTGAAACAGTGCAAGTCTCACGACTGGCACGTAATCATCCAATTAATCCCGTTGTTATTTCGGCATTGCTTCTCTGAACACAAAGATCTCCGTCGGGCATTATGCAAATCAGTTTGTGTTTTACCCTACTTTGTGCAAAAGTGGTAAACAGAAGACACATTAAAGCTGTGAAATCAACTTTAGCCGAGGCAGCTTGTGTGTTAGAGAAATATTTTCCTCCGTCATTCTTCGATATCAGTATCCACCTGCTTGTGCATTTATGCGATGAAGCTTTATTATGTGGTCCCGTGAGGTATCGTTGGATGTATCCTTTTGAGCGCTTGATGAAAACCTTAAAAGATTATGTAAAGAATACACGGTATATTGGAGGGTCAATTGCTGAAGAATACGTAATGGTGGAATCATTGCTATACGCTAGGGAACATATGCCAGAACAAGAGGTGAGGAGGTTTAATCCTCGTGGAGAACGAGTGATAGAGGAACCTGACGAGTTTGAGGATGAATTATCGTTCGGGAACCCTAAAGAGGTGAAACTCACAAACCTACAATACGAGCAAGCAACTCGTCATGTCTTCGAATCGCAAGATGAAGTCCAAGACTGGAGAGAGTGAGTATCTACTGAATTCTTCTTCTTTGATTATATGTATTTTTTATTTTATGATCTAAACTCTATAATTTTTCGGTAGGAAGTACGAGAACGAAATTATCCAAAATCAAAGGAGAAATTGGACGACAACTGACTTTAGGGCATGGGTGTCAAAAGAGGTACTTTTCACATCTTATGTGTGCGGTTATTTATTCATGTGTGGTAAAACATGCCCTAATACAAATTCATTAATAAATGCAGCTTCTAAAAAGAGGTGATGTCTCTTCCAGACTTGCACGCCTAGCAAAAGGTCCTAGTTTTCGTGCAAAAGAGTTTAAGAAATTCCGCACCAACGGTTTTGATTTCATTTCATATCCATATGAGGAAAAGCTTTTGACGCAAAACAGTGGAATATCAATTTCTGCCTTGACCACCTGTATCGCTAGCAAAAGTGATAAAAATCCAAAGAATACGGTGCTAACCTATTATGGGATAATTCAACAAATCCTAGAACTTGATTACTTGGATTTTACAGAAACCGTATTCTATTGTGATTGGGTAAAGGTGGAGGATACAACGAATGCTTGCAAAGTTGATCCCGACTCCAAACTTATTATGGTAGATTTATCAAAGCTGAAGACTAAAGACCGCATAGTCGACGAGCCTTTTATTTGTGCCTTTCATAATGTAAAGAAGGTATTCTACTCGAAGTGCATAAACGATGGCAATTGGTCTATTATTGTGCATGCACCAAAGGGTATGACTACTGAAGTAGACGCATTAAAGGCTCCAAAAGAGTTCCAGTCAGCTCTTGATGACAACCCTAATTTGAAGGATCTTTTAGTTGATTTAGAGGAAGATTGAGTATCAAAATATTATTTTATCCTCATCAATCTTATTTCTATCCTATTATGATATTGACATTGTATTAGCACTTTACATTAATTTATGAATTTCATCTACTTTTAAGTGTAATGTCCCGCTATTTTTTGGTTCTACCATTTTTTTAATTGAACATAACTGTTTGCAAAAAATTTATTATTTTTTCACTGTCATAGGATACATTGATGTTGGGGTCGAACTACTATCAAACATAATCTGAAATTGCATCGCTGTTGGCATAGAGAAGGTTCTGATTGGCGTTGGGTGTAACAAAATATCCAGGTAATGGATAGACCTATGATGAACTTTATTTTAAGTTTAAATATGCATTGATTCAATTTTTTAATTATTTTGGGTTTGGATAACTTTTGAACACATAAAACAGCCTTAAAATAGCCATCGAAGGGTGAAAACGTAAAATAGCCATAAAACGGTCCGGTAAGAGTCACGAACACCTCGCACGGGACTAATGTAACTCATAGAAACCGACCGCGTAGTCACGGGGCTCTCGGTTAGAGTGTACGACGTAAATTTGCAAAAAAAATAGACTTGAGCATAAAAACATGCCATCGAAGGGTGAAAACGTACAACAAGCACAAAACGGTCCGGTAAGAGTCACGAACACCTCGCACGGGATCAATGTGACTCGTAGGAACCCACCGCGTAGTAACGGGGCTTGAGAATAAAAAAGTTAGACTTGAGAATAAAAAAGATGCCATCGAAGGGTGAAAACGTAAAACACCCACAAAACGGTCCAGCAAGAGTCACGAACATCTCGCACGGGACCAATGTAAGTCGTAGGAACCGACCGTGTAGTCACGGCGCTCCCGACTTGTGTGTGTGCGTGTGTGCATGTTTGTGTGTGTGCGCGTGTGAGTGGGAAAGGGGGAGGGGATGGGCAGGGGGCGCGTGTGTGCATGTTTGTGTGTGTGCGCGTGTGTGAGTGGGAAGGGAGGAGGGGACGGGCAGGGGCGCGCACGTGTGTGTGTGCGCGTGTGTGTGTGTGTGTGTGTTTATGTGTGTGTGTGTGTGTGTGTGTGTGTGTGTTTATGTGTGTGTGTGTGTGTATGTGTGTGTGTGTGTGTGTGTGTGAGTGGGGAAGGGGGGAGGGGACGCGGCATGTATGCATATATGCATATGCATACATGTAGTGAGAGTGTGCGTGCGTGCGTGCGTGTGTTTGTGTGCGCGTGTGAGTGTGTGCATATTGGTGATAAAATCCAAAATAAAATAGAGAGTATACCTGATCTAGGGTAAATCCAAGAGTGGGATCTACAAAACAAACCTCCTGACACTCATATTCGGTCATCTGATCCGTTACGGTTGCCTCTAGTTCCGGTATGACGTAGGACTTTAAATAATTGTCACCTGAAAGAGAAATAGCATATCTGCATATATAATTATTAATATGAAACTAAATGAGAGATTTAGGAATAAAACATACCACAATGATAAAGGGGGAAATGGGGGAGGGGACGGGGCAGGGGGCGGGGCGGGGCAGTGTTGCATATATATGCAGGCATATATATGCAACTGCTGCATATATATGCAGTGCATATATATGCAACTGCTGCATATATATGAAGTGCATATATATGCAACTGCTGCATATATATGCATATATATGCTGCCAACTGCTGCATATATATGCACTGCTGCTGCATATATATGCAGTGCATATATATGTAGTGTGGTACTAAGAGTCCAAAACATAGGAAGACAATTTGCAAAACTAGTACTTGGTATAGGTTAAAGTCATTTTTTTTTGTAGTTTGAGCTTAGCGCAAGACTTATAGCCTTATAAAAAAGAAATTGCTCGTAGTTTGTGGATACTTTCTAATCTTATTAGTGGCAGTTTCTTCCATCCTTATTTGCTTTGCTGCTATTGCATCATGGTAGTGCCGAATTGTTGATCAAGAAAACATGATCTTTGCGCATCCTGCGTGCCTACCAAATGTCTGTTGATATTCCTACTTGGGACCATTTGAAGAGAGTGCAAAAGCAAAACAAATGAATACCAACAACTACACAACCTAGTAAGCTAGATCGGACAAATGAAATATTATCACAAACAAACTCGAAACAACGTAAGATCGAAAAAATCTTATTAGAGGGTGAAAACTCGAAACAACCCCCGAACGGCCCCCTGGGTGGCACCAACACCTCCCACGGGACCAACGTAACTCGTAGGAACTGACCCCGCAGCCGCGGGTGTCCCGGTTTGAGAGTACGACGGTAATTTGCTTATTTCTACACTTAGGCTTGAAAACATGGCGTTAGAGGGTGAAAACTCGAAACATCCCCCGAACGGCCCCGTGGGTGGCACCAACACCTCCCACGGGACCAACGTAACTCGTAGGAACTGACCCCGCAGCCGCGGGTGAACCGGTTTGAGAGTACGATGGTAATTTGCTTATTTCTACACTTAGGCTTGAAAACATGACGTTAGAGGGTGAAAACTCGAAACAGCCCCCGAACGGCCCCGTGGGTGTCACCAACACCTCCCACGGGACCAACGTAACTCGTAGGAACTGACCCCGCAGTCGCGGGTGTCCCGGTTTGAGAGTACGATGGTAATTTGTTTATTTCTACACTTAGGCTTGAAAACATGGCGTTAGAGGGTGAAAACTCGAAACAGCCCCCGAACGGCCCCGTGGGTGGCACCAACACCTCCCACGGGACCAACGTAACTCGTAGGAACTGACCCCGCAGCCGCGGGTGTCCCGGTTTGAGAGTACGACGGTAATTTGCTTATTTCTACACTTAGACTTGAAAACATGGCGTTAGAGAGTGAAAACTCGAAACAGCCCCCGAACGGCCCCGTGGGTGGCACCAACACCTCCCACGGGACAAACGTAACTCGTAGGAACTGACCCCACAGCCGCGGGTGTCGCGGTTTAAGAGTACGACGGTAATTTGCTTATTTCTACACTTAGGCTTGAAAACATGACGTTAGAGGGTGAAAACTCGAAACAACCCCCGAACGGCCCCGTGGGTGGCACCAACACCTCCCACGGGACCAACGTAACTCGTAGGAACTGACCCCGTAGCCGCGGGTGTCCCGATTTGAGAGTACGAAGGTAATTTGCTTATTTCTACACTTAGGCTTGAAAACATAGCGTTAGAGGGTGAAAACTCGAAACAACCCCCGAACGGCCCCGTGGGTGGCACCAACACCTCCCACGGGACCAACGTAACTCGTAGGAACTGACCCCGCAGCCGCGGGTGTCCCGGTTTGAGAGTACGATGGTAATTTGCTTATTTCTACACTTAGGCTTGAAAACATGGCGTTAGAGGGTGAAAACTCGAAACAGCCCCCGAACGGCCCCGTGGGTGGCACCAACACCTCCCACGAGACCAACGTAACTCGTAGGAACTGACCTCGCAACCGCGGGTGTCCCGGTTTGAGAGTACGACGGTAATTTGCTTATTTCTACACTTAGGCTTGAAAACATGGCGTTAGAGGGTGAAAACTCGAAACAGCCCCCGAACGGCCCCGTGGGTGGCACCAACACCTCCCACGGGACCAACATAACTCGTAGGAACTGACCCCGCAGCCGCGGGTATCCCGGTTTGAGAGGATGACGGTAATTTGCTTATTTCTACACTTAGGCTTGAAAACATGGCGTTAGAGGGTGAAAACTCGAAACAGCCCCCGAACGGCCCCGTGGGTGGCACCAACACCTCCCACGGGACCAACGTAACTCATAGGAACTGACCCCGCAGCCGCGGGTGTACCGGTTTGAGAGTACGACGGTAATTTGCTTATTTCTACACTTAGGCTTGAAAACATGGCGTTAGAGGGTGAAAACTCGAAACAGCCCCCGAACGGCCCCGTGGGTGGCACCAACACCTCCCACGGGACCAACGTAACTCGTAGGAACTGACCCCACAGCTGCGGGTGTCCCGGTTTGAGAGTACGATGGTAATTTGCTTATTTCTACACTTAGGCTTGAAAACATGGCGTTAGAGGGTGAAAACTCGAAACAGCCCCCGAACGGCCCCGTGGGTGGCACCAACACCTCCCACGGGACCAACGTAACTCGTAGGAACTGACCCCGCAGCCGCGGGTGTCCCGGTTTGAGAGTACGACGGTAATTTGCTTATTTCTACAGTTAATTTTCATATTTCTACTTGGTTACTGATAATTTTAACTCATATATGCAATTTTTCAGCTTGATTAAATTTTTTGTAAAACTACTTGGTTAGTGATATTTTTTTTTTATATCCTATCATTTGTAGGATTTTTGCACGTGGATCAAATGAAGGAGGCAATGGTTTACAACATGATGATTATTTATATGTTGTGGACATTCAGGATAATGTTTTTTATGTGTTATAGCCGTGCAGGCTTTTATTGTTTAGTTTTATGGCCGTGCGGGCGTTTATAATTTGATTGTTGAATTTTATAGCCGTGCGGGCTTTATAATAAGCAGGTTTTTCATTTACAGGTTTTGGAATGTCAAGAAAATAAAGGAAACTCTGCCCAATTTTTTTTTGGTCTGTGAATTATTAAGACGTGTAATATTTTTAAGTTTGTATATAGATTTGTTTATTAACAACATTCTCAATTCGCAATTTGTCATTTTTTTTTATTGTTTTGCCTATAATAAATATTTGTAACACCTCGTAGCAACCGACGATGCACTCAAAGGACCCCCAATTTTAGGATTGGACAAAAAAAAATACATTTTTTTTAAATTACAGATAAATATGGTCATGGACTTTGTCCATGACCATTTTTATTTTTTTTTGTCGCGCTTAAAAATAGTCGCGGCCAAAGTCCGCGACCATTTTTTTTTTTTTTGTCACGGTAATGGGTCGCGGACTAGGGCCGCGACGAATTTTTTTAATTTTTTTTGTCACGCACATGGGTCGCGGCCAAAGTCCGCGACCAATTTGTCACGGTCGTGGGTCATGGACAAGGGCCGCGACTAATTTTTTTAATTTACTTTTTGTCACGCACATGGGTCGCGGACTTTGGCCGCGACCAATTTGTCACGGTTGTGGGTCATGGACAAAGGCCGCGACCAATTTTTTCAATTTTTTTTTGTCACGCACATGGGTCGCGAACTTTGGCCGCGACCAATTTGTCACGGTTATGGGTCACGGATTAGGGCCACGACCCGTCACGGCATGGGTCACGGCCAAAGTCCGCGACCATCTGCCGTGACCCCTCTTGGCCGAACCACTTTAAAATAGTGGTCGTAGGCTATTCTTATTAAGCCGAACCACTTTAAAATTCTTTGTCTCATTTATATTTATCTGTGATTAAATAATTAGGATCAATCTAATTTTTTACATCAATAGATAGTTATGTTGAACATAAGTTAAAAAGAAATACATTATGTCAATGCCTTGATTCACTGATAATATTTTTGAAGGTGCTCGACGTTCCAATGGTTCTTGAATTCTTCTCCTTCGAATGTCTCAAGTCAAAAAGTCCTTGGTCGAATGATTACTAAAAAACGATATGGGCCATGCCAATTGGCTTCAAGCTTGTTACCCTTTTGGATGACCTTCTTAAGGATATAGTCGCCTTCTTTTAGGTTGGTCGGCCTGACCTTTTTATTGTAAAAGAGAGCAGTCCTTTATTGGTACGCAGCATTTCTGAGAGCAGCATCTTTTCGGAATTCCTCCAACATGTCTAAGTAATCTTCCCATCAAGTCACTATTTGGAGAATCAAAATTCAGCACCCTGTGAGTTGGTAAGCCTTTCTTGGCTGGTACCATAGCTTCCATTCCAAATGCAAGCATATAAGGTGTTTCTCCAGTTGTTATCCTCAGCGTTGTTCTGTAAGCCCAGAGAATAGAATGTAGTTCATTAATCTAGTTCCCATTAGTAGCATAAAATTTGTTCTTCAGTCCATTAAGCAAGGTTATGTTTGTTACTTCCGTCTAACCATTGCTTTGTGGATGGCTTGGTATAGAATGGAATTTATGGATCTTGGACTGAACACAGTATACTTAAAATTCATCATTGTCAAACTGGGTTCCATGATCTGTAATGAAGGAATAAGCCATGCCATACCTACATATGATGCTCTTCCAGATGAATTGCTACACCTTCTCATAAGGCATTTCTATCAACGTCTCTGCTTCCACCCATTTTGTGAAATAATCAACAGTAAGTACCAGGTACTTAAACCTGTGGTCAGTAGTGGGCCGACCAAGTCAATGCTCCAAATAACAAATGGCGAAGGATAAGTAATTGGTGCTAGAGCAGCATTGGGTGCTTTGTGAATTGCAGAGAACCTTTGGAACTTATCACACTTTCTTGTGAAGACTCTATAGTCTGCCCTCATAGTTGTCTAGTACTATCCATGTGTGTTGATTCTCTGGAGTAACGATCGACTAATTGAATGAGCACCACAAGAACCTTCATGCACCTTCTTGATCAAATCTTCAACCTCCAATAGATGGACACGACATAATAAGGAGATAGTAAGTCCCCTTCTGTATAAGACTTTTTTATCCAATATATATCTGCTTGCTTTGTAACAGAGCTTTTTTAATTTTTTTAGATCAGTTGGTAAAGTTCCTTCTTCAATATAAGCTCTGATCTATCCAGAAAGGTCCCAAATCTACAATAATGAAAATGATCATTAAATCCTCATTTATGCTCCTGCTTGCCAAAATCTCAATTGGAATGCTTCTTTGGAGTTATATTCTTATTGCTGAAGCTAGCTGAGAAAATACATCAGGTCGGGCGTTAGCTATTCCTGGTATCCTGTGCATTTGCACGCCTATAAATTTGGAAATAACTTCCATGGCCTTGGCTAAGTATCTAGTCATCAATTCTCCTTTGATCTATATAAATGAAGCACTTGGTTGACAACCAATTATGAATCAGTGTGCTCCACTACTTGGTCGGTGCCTAATGAATGGGCTAATTCCAATTTAACTATCAAGGCTTCATCCTCAACTTCATTGTTTGATGCCTTGAATTGAAACCTAAGGGCATATTAAATATCAATATCGTCAGGAGTATTGAGTATGATACCTGCTCCACTTCCATTTTTTGCATGAAGATCCATCTACATATAAATTCCATAATGGGATATCACTACCGAAGCTCTTTGCTGACAGAAATCCATGGTGGAATATCTTCTTACTCTTCTCTATATACTTTTGAGACATTTTTAGAGTTTTGGACGATTCAGGTTGGTCGACTACTACTTTGACTTGCTTTTGAGCTGAGCTCTCTTTCGAAGAAGTCTGCTCGACAGGCAAGTTTTTTTAGTCGGTAACCTTTGGGTACGTAAAATCTATAATGAAATATGCCAAAGCTTGGCCTTTCAATGATAACCTTGGTTCGTAGACAATGTCATATTCTTGACTTCTCATGTTTGTGGAGTGCTTGCCGAAGAGGTAGATCAGTGTACACAACTATGGTATATGCTTAGAAATAAGGCTTCATACGCCTCGAGGCTTCAATAAGTGCTAAGGCCAGTTTTTCTAAGCATGGATACCTGATTTTGGATCCCCTAAATGCTTTGCTGGTGTAGTAAACTTATTTCTAGATTCCATTTTCCAATCGAACCAATGCCGAGCTAACTGCGATTTCAGAAACAACTAAGTATAAGTATAATTTTTCCCCAAAATAGGTCAGGATAATAAAGGTGCTGATCTCAGATACTTATTAATTCTTGAAACGCTTCTTCACATTCTGCATCCCACTCAAAGGTCTTTCTAAGAACCTTGAATAATGGTAAACCCCTATCCGTCGCTCAGGAAATAAACCGGTTTAAAGTTGATACTCTACCAGTAAGCCTTTGCACATCCTTCTTGCATGCCGGTGAAATGATTTTTATCAGAGCTTTTATTTTTACTGGTTTACTATGAAGCCAAGGAACATTCCCTCTTGCACATCGAACACACACTTGGTTGGATTTAACTTCGTCTGATGCTTCTCCAGCTAATCAAAAGTTTAACTTAGGTCCTTGATATGTTCTGAAGACTTCTTGCTTTTAGTCAACATATCATCCACATAAACCTCCATAATCTTCGTAATCTTCTCTTCAAACATCTTGTCTACCAACCTTTGGTATGTTGCTCCAGTGTTTTTAAGCCCGAATGGCATTACATTATAGTAATAAGTACCTCGCCTGGTGATAAAAGAAGTACTTTCCCTATCTTCTAGTTTCATTCTTATCTGATTATACCCAGAATAAGCATCTATGAAGCTCAAGAGCTTATGTCCTGATGTGGCATCCACCAACTGATCAATTCTAGGAAGAGGAAAATGGTTCTTTGGGCAGGCTTTATTAAGATTAGTAAAATCTACACACATTCGCCACTTATCATTTTTTTACCATCACAACAATAGCCAGCCATTCTAAATATTCAACATCCTCAATGAATTGGGGATTTTTTAGTTTCTCCACCTCTTCCTATATTTCTTGGTTTTTTTCGGACTAAACACCCTACGCTTTTGGTTAATGGGATTAACATCCTTATTAATGTTGAGCTCATGATAGAGGAAGTTGGGATCAATCACAGGAATATCCTCATGACTCCAAGAGATAACATTCCTCCGTTGTCTCAAGAAAGCAATCCATTCGTGTTTAAGGAGTGGATCCAGTGTGGAGCCAATCAGGGTGGTTCTCTTCGATTTGTCATCATCTAGGATTATGTTTTTGGTGGATTCAACAATCTGCCCTTTGACTAGCTCTATTTATTCTCGTGGATCCAGAGTATCAACCTCTAACTCACTGTTGGTCTCTATAGTGTCTACTTGGTAAGTGGTGGTCTTCTTCTTCAACTCAATCAAATCTTCTTTCTCGGCTGAGGAGTAATAACATTGTTTGGCGAACTTTTGGTCACCTTTCACGACACCATCCCCAAAGTGAGTAGGGAACGTCAAACACTGATGGAATGTGGATGGTATAGCTTCAAACTTCTTTAAACTTACCTTGTCTAAGAGCATACTGAACGTTCACAAAGACGCGTATCTTTTCAGTACGGCTTGCTGGCCAAGTGTCTAACAACACTTCTAGCTTGACTGTCCTAAAGGGGTAAACTTTTTCACCTTAAAAACCTATCAATAGCCTATGGTATGGTTCCAACTGACTAAGTTTTAGTCCTAAACTCTTAAAGAAAGGGTAGAACATGATATCAGTCGAGATCCCGTTATCAATCAAAACCCTGGATATGATGGCATCCTGGATTCTAAACTTGACAACCAGGAAATCATCATGGGGATACAGTACCCCAGAGAGGTCATTCTTGGAAAAGTTCATTACCAGTTTGTCTTTGTTGACTTTCCTGGGCCGATCATCTTCATTTAGATTAATTCTTTGGATATAGAAATAGGTTTATGCTTTATTTAGGTAGTCCTTTCTCTCCGCGGTTTGATCTCCCCATCCTACATGTCCACCTATAATTACATGACAATTAAAAAAGCCAAAACGTACCATAGCTACTTCAAGTTCTGGTTTTTTAGGCTTCATCATCAGGATGGGATCATCTTCATAATCATATTCATGGTTTCTCTTCCTGTCATATCTGGGTTTGCAGGGAGAATTTGACCTTCCACTTGTTTATTTTCTTTCTCACCGATCAATAAATTTGTTCAGTTTTTCTCGACGAATGATGGATTCCACTCCGTTCTTTAAAGTGATGCAATTATCAGTTATCTGGTCATGATCCTTATAGAACTCACAATATTAAGATTTGTCCATCCTCTTAGGTGGTTCCCTCAACCTCTCGGGCCATCGCAAATCTTTATTGCATTTGATTTCCTCTGGGATATGGTGGATACTGACCGTCAATGAAGTAATGTTCCATAATTTTTAAGCTTATCACCTTTCTTCGATTTCTACTCCTTCTGCTCCTTTTTCTCAGACTTAGTGGTTGGAGTGTGCTTTGCAGCCATCACTTCCTCGGCATTCATGATTTTTCCTGCCTTAGCCGTGAGCTCAGTTATGGTTTTAGGAGGATCTTTGGCCAGAGCATAGTATAGCTTTTCTGAAAGTAATCTACTCATTAAAGCGATGATGGCTATTTTCTCCTCATAGTCAACCACTACTAGGTTTCTCATTGTTAAAACGAGTGATGTATTCTCTGATGGGCTCCCTTACTCGCTGCCTGACACTCAAGAGATAGGCTACTCTCTTTACTGGATTGACCCCCAAAATAGAAGTCGCGGATGAACAACTCGACAAGATGGTTGAAATTGGTAATTTGTCCTCGGGGCAAGTTATTATACCATATTTGGGTTGAACTAGTAATGGTTCTGGAAAAAGCTCTATATCTCATTTCATCATGAACAAAATAGATGTCGGTTGTAGCCTGATACTGCTTAATATGTAAAACTGGATCAGTTTTACTATCATATTTAGGGCTAACCACTGGGGTTTTAAAATTGGATAGAGTTGGGAAATCAATAATTGCCTGAATAAAAGGAGATCCCATGACGAAATTCTAATGCGCTAGATTCTTTACCTCGGCCATTTCTCCCAGTCGATCTTCTAATCGCTGGATTGATCCCTTCCATGAAGGGTTGAATGCATCAGATCAGTGTGAAGCCGCTCAACTATCCTGACTATGTGTTTATGTGGGGCTCTCTTCCTGAGAAGTCTTTTCGGCATGCACAGATCTTCAGACGCTTGATCTGGACCTGATTGAGGCTTCACAGTGGTCGTTTGGGTATTGATTAGTTCTGGATAACTCTCTGGGAGGATTTATGTTTGTTCTGGGTCCCAAACAATCAAAAGGTGAAGTTTTGCTCAAGTTTTCCAAAATGCTTAGTCTTTCAGAAGAAAAAGAATGGCCATTATAAAAATCTCTGGATCTGAGTGATAAACTTACTCCTGGACGGTAACACCTATCACGTGAAGATTTGAAATAACTATATTGGCTATGCCTAGGAGGCAGATATGGCATGTCTCTTTTCTACGAAGGAAATGTTTATTGCATAGAAAGAGCTAGAGATTTGGATTGTAATGATTGAGCCAATTGCCTCATTATTTCCTATATGACATCCTGATCCCTGACAATACTGGCAAGAATTCCATTCATGTCGGCTGCTGTAGGCGGAGCTGATAGGACAGTTGGGTTGTCTTCATTTTTGGCGCTAGTATCAGGATCATTCATCTTCCCTCAAACTAGAATGTATAAGATAGAGAAAGATAATAAGACACACATTCCCACAGACGGCGCCAATCTGTTGATGTCAAAAACTGGACTAGATCCAATTTTCTAATCACAGATAAAATATTAAATTATAATGAAATAATCACACAAGAGAAAAAGTGTTTTTAAAGTGGTTCGACTGTATAAGAAAGCCTACGTCCACTATTATTGTATTGATTTGGGCAATTACAGAAAGCTAGGTACTCTTGTTAAGAAGAATATCCTAGAATCCATTCTATCTTGCCTTTTGTGAAAGGAATACAATGTATTTATAATGATCCAGAGATCAAGGAATTGAATGCCTTAATATATTCAAGCATTTACACCCGTACATAAAGATTATGATGGTTGATTGTCTAGACCACATGTGGAAGGACTCTTGGCTGGTTCCCTAAGTGGTGAGTGTTCATTTACTTTGATCGTCTGCATTCTTCGTGTTGGTCGGCATGCCTGTTAAGAAACAATCTTCAAAGATTATTAAATGGCTGTTGATTAGGATTGTTGCCACATAAGGAGACAAGTGTTCATTTATGATTGGTCCACGTAGGTGGATAATTTTTGGTATCAATAATAAGATTTGAGAAAGTAGACATTCAACCATTCCCTTGGGGGGAGAACAGTCACGCTGACACCTTAGCGGCCATGAGCTCGGTAATTGACTCTAACCTAATGAGAACTATTCATATAGAGTTACTCGCATTGCTAAGTAGTGACCAGACAGTCATAACCGAGCAGGTCCTCTTCACAGAAAAGTCCCCCAGTTGGATGGATCCCATCGTCAATTATCTACGAAGCGATAAACTGCCCGATGATAAGAGGTCGGCCTATCAGGTAAGGGTTAAGGTTTCCCTCTTTTACCTTTCCCCGGAAGGGAAGCTCTACAAGAAGTCGTTCACAGGTCCTTATCTCTAAAGCGTCCACTTAAATGACACCGAGTAAGTACTCAATGAACTTTATGATGACGTTCATGGGAGTCACGCAGTAGGAAACTCTCTAGTTTTTTGAGTAATTAAGGAGGGTTAATGGTGTCCTCATATGCAAAAGGACACAGACATTTAAGTTCGTAAGTCTGAAAAATGTCAGAAGCACTCTCTAATGATCCACTAGCTCGCCAATAACTTGAAGTCACTGACAAGCCCATGGCCATTTAAGCAATGGGGGATAGACATAGTGGGACCACTACTTATCGTATCTGAAAATTGAAAGTATCTGCGGGTGGGCACAGATTACATCACCAAATGGGTAGAGGCAGAACCACTAGCGAACATTCGTGACTCAGATATGACCTGGTTCATTTGGAGAAACATCGTGACAGGCTTTGGGGGTACCAAAGGCTATCACCACCAATAATGGTACATAATTTTAAAGTAGTTTATTTCAAGGCTTTTGAGATGAACATGGTATTAGACACCACTTCAGTTTTATGGCGGATCCCCAAAGTAACGAAAATACAAAGGTTCCTAATAAAACCATGCTCGATGGACTAAAACAGTTGTTAAAAAGAGCTAAGGTTGCCTGGGTGGATGAGCTCCCTCATATTATATGGGTTTACCGTACCATCTCGATGATACCAACTGGGGAAACACCATTCACACTCATGTACAGGATGGAAACAATCATCCCACTAGAGGCAGGAATCCCCACCATGAGAACCACCTTGGTCGGTCAAGGCCTCAATGATGTTTCCTTATGCACTGAGCTCAACTTGGCAGATAAACGGAGAGACCTAGCCATGATCAAGTTGTCTTCCTACCAATAGTGATTGTCCAGGAAGTACAGCAAAAAATTTAACCCAAGGAAGTTTTTGGTAGGAGATTATGTCCTCGGGAAAGTCTTCGGTAGTGACGTAAGACCATCGGATGTCAAATTGGGACCAAACTAGGAAGGATCCTTGAGAGTAATCAAGGATGACGTTCAAGGAGCATATCACTTGGAAACACTTGAGGGCAAGGAGATACCAAGAGCTTAAAACGTAACCATTCTCAAGAAGTTCTACTTTTAGTCTTCTTTATCTTTTGTTAGCACATTTAGTTTAAGAAAATTTTCATTTTCAATCTTATGTTGCTCGTCAGACAATATTCAATAAATTAAGTCCCGTTGGCCCCTGCACTTTTATATTATGCATTGGCTATTTAATTTTTCTTGGTTGCGTCTCATTAATACACACCTTTTCCAAATGATAACTCATATGTGCATGGTTGAACTTCTGGGATTAGAGCAAGTTGATCAACTTGTTTTATATTAGGGAACCTCAGGGTTCCCAGTAGTTATAACCCGTCAATAGAAGCGTCTTAAAAACTTCAACCCTTAGGTCCTTATTACAAACATAGAGGACCTCATGAGTTTCCCCTGGAACAAAAAAAGTCCTACGGGGGATCCTTAGGCAGTAAATCCAACTTAGGTTGGTCTCCAACTTCTTTGGTCGCAAAAAGCCTGCTCCGAAAAATGGCCCATCTACTAGGTACATTCTCGCCATCATCTTACTTAGGCCTAAGGGAGTGTGACGACACGACCTAAAAGGTAAAGTAGATGGAATGATACTGCTAAGGCATATTGAACTAGGAGAATGTTCAACACATAACAACGTGTGACTAACATTATTTCGTAATACCACTTAGTCAGCTAAGAAGCTCAAAGTGATACAACCTAAGTACTAATCCACTTGAACAACAAAGGACCTAGGGGGATCAATCAATATTACTTGGTCGACAAGTATGTTGATCAGCAAATCAATACCACATGTTTAGTCAATATAGGCTCAAAGCATTAAAAATTAGCAAAAAAACACTTTTTCATTAACTAGAATGAGAAGTTACATGTACTTCAAAACCAAAGTATAAAAAAGACTTATGATGGTCCAGGATGGCGAGCAAGTTAGTATGCAAGACGCGCTCTCTAACCATCGTGTGGGATAAACTCCTATTCATCATCTTCTAAGTGATGCTCCAAAAGTCGAACAGGGATAGCGTCTATTGGGATCCACTTGTCGTTCCTCGAGAAGGGATTGTGATGATAGGCTGGATAGTCGATATGGTAATTTTACCACATGTAAGACTCCTTAGGATTTTTCACCTCCCTGAGGGCATTATGCCATCATCGGGAGTCCTCTTCTTCCTTCTATTTTGTCGGGGTGTCAGTCCAGCCTTGGTTATAACCATTTGCCCAGCCCTGTCAAGGTCCCATTCAAAATAGATGCCTCAGCCTTGTCACATCTCTTTGAAGTCCAGCATATATCACATAAGCTTGTTAAACATATCCCTTAAGCTCAACAACCTCTCTCTATAGGTCTTGGTTTTTATCTCAAGTTATCCCATTAAATGATGAAGAAGGCCCTCACAGAACTGGAGAGGACCCTGATGGAATGTTTCATTTAACCGAGCAACTTATCTCTTTAGTTCATCATTTTCTTTTTGAATTAACTCCCCCACTTAATTAACTTTAGTAGCATCTAAGATCTTGTCCTTTAAGGTATCCACTTCCTCCTGAACTGAAGCTCCATCTCCTCTATCTCTTCAACTTTGTCTTTTAATTTGGTGACCAACTCTGCATGGTCCTTATATTGTTGGGTTCTTATCTTCAAAGATTTCCAGATCTTTATGAAAGCTCTGCAAGCCTAAACATTTATGTTTGATCCTCAGATCTTCCTTAATCGGTAATCAGTAGGAATATACTCATTTAATTTAATGGGCTACAATTAACAAAACAAGTAATGGATTTGGCAAAACATCGGTAATAGAGATCACTAAATAAAAGACAACACAAGCAAGAAAAGAAAGTCTTTTTTTCCATTAAATATGAATTAGGCATAAGCCAATACAAGTCTGAGGAAGTTAAAATATGACATCAATCAAAAAAGAAGAGAAAAAATGAAAATCCTACAAACTCTAGGATCTACACCTGCTCAGAAGAAGCTGGTCCTTTTTCCTTTTTAGCATCCTTAGCAACTAGGTCGCCAGTAACCATGATCACACCAAGGTCCCCTACAGCTTGATCAATAAGGATATCTCCTACAGTTGGATTAATGGGCTCCATCTAAGTTCGAGCAGCAGGCTTGTCGATCGGAGGCTCCTAAACATCCATAGGATTAGGTCTTAGCATGTGTTGGGTGAACCGGTAAGAATCCACAGGAACTCCAGCAGTGACCAAGGCCTAGTCCCTACCTTTCTTAAAACCCACTTTCCAGACATAGTTTATCTGGCGCTCGACATCATCGTATGCTACCTCCCAAGCATTATTATACCCACTGTGTCTAAAGGTTATAGTTTCTACCTCTAGCTTCTCGACCTTGTCTACCAAATCCTTATTCTCTTTGGTAACCTTCAGCTTATCACCAACCACCAGACTATAAGCGGCCTGGAGTTCGGCCAACTCTTTCGCTGACTTCTCCTTAAGGGCAGACAAGGCGTTATCCTTATCCAGCTCATTGGACATCCCGACCACACAAAAGAATTATAAAATCAAAAACAAACTACAAAATGAAAGAGAAATACAGATTAGTTTGCAAAAAATGGAAAAAAGATTCAGAGAAAAATAGAGAAAGAATAGGGGACATACCAAAGCAAGTCCTTGAGCATACTTGAGGGACAACTAGTCGGACTCCATCATCACCGATCGCTCACGATCGACAATAAACATAGCCATCTCCATCAACTGAGGGGCAAGTTAGGGAGTGTCAGCTACACTCGATCCCTCGGTAACCTGGAGGAGATAAGGAATAAAAGGGGCCTTTAAGGTCTGTTCCCTCTTCCTCTCATATTCTTTCTTTATCTCCTCATCCTTCTTTCTCTCTCTCTCATTTTTTCTCTCATCTTCTTCCTTTTTCTCTCTCCACATCGATCTCCTTCCCCTTGGTTCTTGATTTGGAACCACCAGCCATGGGGGAGTCTCCTTCCGTCCTCTTCAAGGACTTGATTCGATCAGACAGCAGATCATCATCATCATCTTGAATGATCACACACCTTCTCTTGGGTGGGGCCATCTCTTCTTCTTATTTATCATTGGTTTCCTCTTCACTTCCTTCCTCACTATCCTCCTCAGATCCCTCATCTTCACCTTCTTTTTCCTCTTATTCCTCTTCCTCGATTTTTTTCCCTTCTTCTTCTAGATGGATATTTTTAGATGGACCATCAACCCCATCCTTTAGAATCTCCAAATTAGGGATTTTATCCACTGTCCGATCAATAAAGCTGGTAGTGATGTTCTTGTATTCAAGCAGATATGACGTCGTGTGAGGATGCTCATCGTCAGAGATCCTCTCCCTAACTTTCCAAGCCTTCACTGGGTCAGCAACCTTTAGCTCATGAGGGACAGGTTCTCGGTTATTATCCTTAGTTGTAAAACGATAAGAAAAAGCAACAAGAGGAACAAATAAGAGAAGAACTAAGATAGAGATAGTGTCATCAACCTATGTATTCCTCCCCAAAGGTAGGGATCAGAGGTCCCCTATACCTTATGCCCTCAAATTGGAGAGGATAATACCAATTCCTAGCAATAAAGCCTTGGTTCTAGTAGTTGCAAATTCACCACCAGGACTTTGCTAGCGCTCATTGCCTTCAAATATAATATTCTATTACTTGTGAGTGTGAAGACATATTAATAACAAATTTCTACAAGCCCTAAGTTGGTTCCATATAATTCATTTATCATATGTACCCCATTCACAATGTTCCAAACATTCGGAGTACACTGAGCACGGACAATGTCAAAATATTTGAAGAATCTTAAAAATAGAGGATTGGGGGAAAATGTCACCCCCTGAGAAATTAAAGGAGTATGAATCCAGTGGCCATCATCTATGGTACGAATACTTCGAGGAATTGGGGCACACTCAATATCTACCCAGTCAGGGATATTATAGCATTTTCTGAACTCAGAAATTGACTTGTTATAAAGTCTTGTCATTAGTACGATCGAAGAAGGGTAACCCTAGCTACAGTTACAAACTAATTTGATGAAGAAGAAAAATTAAGAAAGTGAAGACTATAACTTACAATACGGGCGAAGATTAGAGAAAGCACAGAAGAAGAAGAACTCTGATTTTGAAGCAGAGAACAAGAGGGGAAGCTTAGAGGCAAAGCATACGCAAGATTGACCAGAATCAGTGAACTGATGGTTAAGTTACACACGAGTAAGTTTCGAATATCCCAAATGATGATTCACACTTCCCTCGGAAGATCTCAATTCTTTATTTCTCCTAAGGATGGATAAGTGTACCCCAATCAATCCTTATGAATTACAAATGTTCCATGTCGGTTTTCATATTGTTCCTAGCCTTGGGCCTTGAACTCGTTTAAAACTTATCGGCCAAAACCATTAGCCCAATGATTTTAGGAGAAATTGTGGGGATCCATTTAACATGGCCCGTGAAAGTATCTGAGCATCCAGAATTAATCAAAGGGCTACCCAACCCAAATCATGATTTAATTCACACCAGAGTATTTTGAATACACTAAAGCACTTACAGATATAGTCAAATCAGTTACTAATAATCTCGAAAGAGATATTTAGGTGCTTCTTGATATATTCACGTGTTAATTGAGTTCCTTATACAACTCAATCTCTACTTTGTTGCACCTATGAATTGTACTCCCTGACCCGGGTTAAGGGGATTGAAACTGGAATATTGAGAGATACCATAATAAAACTGTAACCTCTCCCTGGACGTAGGTAAGTTTCCGAACCATGTAGATCGTTGTTGTTTGTGATCTTTACTTTATATTCTTTGTGAATGATTTCGTGGATCTCTTTATTGTGATATTTATTATACTCACAAAACTTTAAACCAAAAAATTATATATAAGAAACAAATAATCCTAAACTGAAAAATATAAACATAACCATTTAAGTTTTAACAATAGTTATTTTGGCTTTACTTTCATCTCCAAATATTTGTTAGGATCCACTCCCATATTTTTTTAAAGTGTAACAAGTCCCATAAAAACCCAAAACTACCCATAACTTCTTTGTAACCACCCCTCTTTCTTTTTCCAGAGAATGGCACTTATCCCATATATGTTATAATAGGACCAGCAACTAAAAAAATAAAAAAAATGGGAGTGGACGGATGTGAATCTTTACAAATAGGACTAAATACTTAAGATTAAAAAATATATAACCTTTTAACAATAAGCTAAAAAAGAAAATGAAAAGAGAGAGAGAACTTTAAGTTATTTCAGCAAATGCTTCAAATAATTTTAAAAAAAATACTTTTTACACCTATATTTTTGTAATTGCATATCTAGATGTATTTTTTTAAGTTATAGCCCCCACTAATCCTCACTTAGCTTCGTCCCTACATGCATGTAATATTTTTCAAAAACAATAGTTCAGAGTGTATACACCCTATTATAGGACCCCCTAAGCCCCTCCTAAGGTACCTAGAACCTCCTCATTTCATTACAACCCTAGGTCATACTCCGAGGACCGATCTAGAGGCCATTAGGCACTCCTAAGATCCATTTGAATTCGGTCAACTTCATCGTTAGAGAAAAAGATATTTTAATCATCAAATGGCAATGAATCCCCTTTCTAACGGTCCATCCCGTGTGTGAAACAGCATAACCGTTTGAACGAATGATCAGTTTTCCCCTAAAAATTGATTCGGAGGCCACCGGGCGCTCTCAGGATCCGTTTGACCAAATTCAACTCTTCAGCTCGAATGATACTGATTAAATCCTTGAAGTAACTGAATAACCTTTCCAAAGATCCTCCCCATGCGCGATTCTGACTTACAGTGCCGACGAACAATCCGTTTTACTCGAAAAGTCACTGGGAGCTCCCGGGCCCTGATTGACCAAAGTCAACCCTCCGAACCGAGCGAAGCTCTTTGGAATGTCGAAGTACATCACTTAAAATTTCCAACGGTCCACCCCGAGCGTGATTCCAAATTACCATTTGAATGAACGACCCATCGTCGTCCGACGATCTCCCGTCCAAAGGACCGACGAGCGCTTCCGAGCCACGTTTCACCCAAAGTCAACTCCCGGACCCCGGAGCGGTCCAAAGGACTCTTGAAGGTCTCTGAATTGAATTTATAATGGTATGCCTCGTGCATGATTTTGATCGATGGATTTCATTCTTTGACCCTTTTCTGGGAAAATCTGCACGAGACTGCCAATTGGCAGGTCCAAAACCTTGCCTATCGACAGTGTACCTTAGGGAACCTGCCGATTGGCAGGTCTAGGAGGATATCGATAGAAAACACCTTGGTCCTATAAAAGGATTGAATTACCTCATTACCAAGCTCACCAACACCTCAGATCCATCAACATCATTGATCTCAACAACATTCTCTCGAAATCAGTGCGATTTCCCTATCCAAATCCCTTTCCAACATTCCTTTTCATCATCCTTTTACCAAACTTGGTAAACTAGCCATCCATCATCTTCATTCAAGTGCAAGGTCATCACTTCAACATCGAAGATTAAGCTCAAGATCTCCAAGAGGGTCCAAATCTCTAACTTTCTCTCTAAATTCTCGTAATTTTTCATTAAACTACTTCATTGCTTAGCATTTTATTCCGTTGAATCACATACCTTAATATACTCTTTTAGTATTATTGCACATACTTTATTTTTTATATAAAAACACAATAATCAAGAAAAGGAGGGTTTTCTCATAAATTCCAAATTGGAATTCTCACATTTTTCTCATTAAAACACATTTATCTACACACACATATAAGAGAAATCCCCGGTTGGATTTATGGGATAAAGCCCACCCTTCGTGCCGCATGCAAACTATGTGTACTTTGATGCCTTTATAGGCTACGTAGGCATCTCGAATCAAAACCTAACACTCGAGTCCTATTTTCCTAATTTCCAAATTTCCAAATTATCTAATTTCTCCGAATTCCGCATTTGCCACCTCTGCATATATATACATATATATTCTATTCATTAGCGTTTTATCCCATACATATTATCATTCCATTATAGCGATCAATATAACGATAAAAGCATAAATCATATTTTACATTTAATTTTGGGAATATTCCTATGGATGACCTCACTCTATCTCTTCCGTGATATGAGTTGAGCGATTCCTATCTCCATTATATATACATGCGCACACATTTCACGTATAAATAAAGTAAAACAACAACACAAGCCCATGAGAGATCGAAAGGGAGAGATGGGTGCCTAAAACCTTCCTATTCCATAACTTAGCCCCCGAACCCTCGAACTATTGGTTTTGTATGCGTCAGTATGTCTTTGATGTCGTCTCTCGAAGCGGCCACATTTTCTTTTGTCTTTTTTGAGTAAAATAGACTGGAGACTCTATATTTTTACACTTACCCCACACCGACGATGGCTAAAGCGCTCCCACGTTAGGTGCGATACCTTTTGGATCACTCCTTTCCCTTTTCGATCGGGATGACCACATTGGCGACTCCGCTGGGGACCCTATTTTATAAGAAGGCTGGAATGTGTTACACGGATGTTTTGTTTTCTTGTGTGCATATGCACCTGCCTGTATGTTCCCTCCTTTTTTTTTCCTCTACCATTCCTTGTAAATATTTACCTCATGCTTATGCCACTACTCACTCACTTGTAAAAATTCTCCATGTACACTTCATACCATATGCACCTAGGATCACTCATATCCACATGTTGCACACATCACTTAGAAAATCCATT
This sequence comes from Sambucus nigra, assembly GCA_949130495.1. NCBI lineage: Eukaryota > Viridiplantae > Streptophyta > Magnoliopsida > Dipsacales > Adoxaceae > Sambucus > Sambucus nigra. The sequence continues at coordinate 41,808,572 of OX422216.1, read as the reverse complement.
CTTAGGTGTCACTAACACACACCTCACACTTATCACACTTATATATATATCCATGCTTAGTATAGATTTACTTATCATAAGTTATACTTATCCCCTGCTTAGCATGATGCTCATCAATAAAAAAACTCTCTCTCCATAAGATACTAATTAAGAATCATGCATTTTGCACACTACATCACCAAAGAGCATTGCAATTGATCAAGTTTTATCCCGTAACTGGGGGGTCACTTCGTGATGGGCGCTGGTCTGGCAGGTCAAGGATATGACTCTCACCTTCCATTGGCCAAGTACCTTTCACGTATATCGAACGGTTCCCCGGCATCATATCGCTTGACCGAAGTCATGAAGGGAGGTATATCGTAGGGAATTCGCTCACGTACGCCGAGTATATTGAATTCTCTCTCACACATACTGTCCCCATGAGGTATATAGTGAGGCAATTCACATACACTCAGGTATATCAAATGGCTTGTCCATACGTACCGATTGACCTCAAAAGCAAGACGTATATCGTGGAAGTTATGTCAAAGGGGGAACCCTTCCAATTAACCCAATAATTGCATACCCTCATATAGGCATTAAACTTATGACACTCATGTTAATCTTTCGGTTTCTACCCAAAAATCTGCCGAAATGATGGGTCGGCATGCCGCCCAAATTATCATGCAATTTTATCTTTTTCAAAATGGGACCCTGTCCATGAGCCTCGCAACAAGTCAAACCATATTTTATTTTATTTTATTGTAAACCCAATCTTTCCCAGGCTCGGGTCCTGTCCGACATTTCTTTTTGCATATAAATAAGCCTAATACAAGAGAGAACATACTAGTAATAAAATAATTATGCTGAGACCTATCTCTGTTTTTTCCCTTTTTTTTACGAAAAAAAAATGTCAAAAAACATTTCTCCCTCTTTTATAAAAAAACATCTCTTTTTCCTTCATTCCTTTCCATTATTTTCTCTTTGTCACTCAAAAAAAAAAAAGAAAAAAATATTTTGTCCTCCCATTTTTAAAAAAAAAAAGATGTCAAAAACATTTCCATTCCTTTTCAAAAATAAGTCCAATTTTTGTCCTTCTGAGGTCGATTGCATACCCTTGGCCTGGCTCCCTATTGTCTTCGATCTTCAGTCGGACCACCCTGGAACTCCATCAGTTCCCTTTCTACTTCCTTCGAATTCGAAATTCATTCACTTTCCATGGAGAACACAGATCAAGTACCGATTGTGCAGCCAGATCTGATCACAGTCCTAACTCAACTCATTTCCAAGATTAATGACCTTCAAACTGAGGTCCACGAGATGCAACAAAATTGGGTCCCTATTCTCGAAGAGCCCGAGGTCCTCTTCCATCGTGCTATGGGTCCACCTGCACTCTAGCCTATTTGTGTTCCTTAGGAATATCAGCATAATCCACGTGATCCTCCTGCTAATGGGTCGCCACTTACCCAGCTACCCATACCGAATCTTGCCGAGCTAGGGGCTAATCTAACTGTGACTATTGATCCGAAGAAGGAAAAATTAAACAAGGTCAAGCAACACCTCAATATGTTGACCAAGAAGTTCGACCAAGTCAGAATAACTAGGAACTACATGGACTACACCCACATGTCCCCATATCCTAAAGCAAGGTTACCTGAAAGGTTCAAGATGCCCAACATCGAGAAGTTTCGAGGAAGTGGACCTTCGATTGTTCATCTTCATATTTACCACTCCTCCATGACTCTCCTAGGGGATTTTGAAGAAATAATGGACCAAATGTTTCAACACACTTTGACGGATAGCACCCTTCGATAGTTCTTCACTCTCGAGGAGTCTAGATTCCATAGCTAGAAAGATTTTGCCCGCGAGTCCATGTCATAGTACAAACACAATGAAGAGTTGGAAGTAACCCACCATGATTTAGAGCTTCTCAAGAAGAACTCTGGGGAATCAGTCAGCAACTTCATAGCCAGGTGGAAAGATAAATCAGCCACCATGACCAACCGACCTTCCGAGGAAGAATAAGTAAACATCGTAAATAAGAACTTCTCACCCCATGTCCGAGTCACGATGGGAGGATGGTACTACCCTAATTTCCGAGCCCTTCAAGAAGCAGGAGTGGAGATCGAAGAAAACCTTGCCAAGATAGAGGTCGATCCGAAGAAAATGTCCGGACAGTTCATTCCCAGAAAATACGAAAAGCCTGCCGAACTGCAGTCTCAACCATTAACAAAATCTCTCAACCAACCACCTCATGGGCACTAAAAGTAGCCCTCTCTTAGTTTGAAAGGAATATACCGAGCTTCATACTCCCCTCTCCAAAGATTACCAGGCCCTCTTAAACCAAAACCTCATCAAACCATTGGACCCCTATCCGTTGCCAAACCCCTTTCCCAAGAATTTCAAGCCAGATGCCCATTGTGACTTTCACCAAACTTTCGGCCATACCACAGACCAATGCTTTCACCTTCGAAATATAATTCGAGGTCTGATCGACCAGGGAACCGTTTCCCCACCAACCAAAACTAAGCCAAACACTACTCACAGTCCACTCCTAAATCATGCCAATCCCATCTTCTTAGAAGAGAACCCAGAATTTCATCCATCAACTTGGATCATGCCTATATACTCTCCTAAACCTCTCCAAACTTTCCGATATTTCCTCCTACACCCTACCAGCCTCGTCGATTAGGCACTGTCACTCCTCACTAGAGCATGCATCGTTTTCCATACCCGTTCTAAAGATGGAAGTATGGAATTGTCAGAAGTGTTGAACCAACTCCTGGAGTTTGGGATGAAATTTCCCTCGCAAATGATCATTTATTACTACAGATTCAGTACGTTATTCTCAGAAGCACTAAAATGGGCCCGAGAGTCATACGATTGGGTAGTGCCGACCGATGAAGTCAACATATATGATATTGACCAGATAATGACAGAGTTATTTTAACAAACTGGTGATATTTGTAGCATGTCTTAGTTACTTGATACTCTAAAACTACAAGAGTGCCTAGTCCCTTCACTCTTACACCTCCCCGTTGAATGGGAAGATCTATATGAAAAATACATTGAAGTTGAAGATATTGTTTCCACTGAATGAGGAGAAAAATTTGAATATTCAGATAAAGAGAAAATTCTAGAAAGAACTAGCTCGATAGTCGACATATGTGGGATGATATAATTTGAAGATCTGCTAGGAAATATCAACAGGGTTGTCTAACAACCCGAAATCAACGAGGAAACGGGGTTTATGTTTTTTCCTTCTTTTGTAAATCATATGAACAAATCAGGGAGACATTACCAAGTCCCAAACCTACCATCAGCGAATGACAAACTAAAAGGAATTAAAAATATTTCCATGCTAGAAATGACTCTCGAGGAAAGCAAGATCCTCGATCAGTTGAAGAAGACCCAGGCTAACGTCACTCTGTGTAGAAATGCTTTGATCAAGATACTTACACGGCCCACAGTCCCTCCTTCTACAATGCCGAAACAAATGGTGAATCTGGTTGGATCTTTGACCTTTACCAAAATACTCTCTTTCTCTGGAGTGGAAATCCCCAAAATGGCCAAACCATAACCTTTCTCTCAATATCTTTGTCAAAGTCATGGGGAAGAATGCCCCATTTTTATTTGTCACTAATGGATCAGCTCTTAATATCTGCCCATTAAGGACATTCAACTGATTGGGACTGAAAGTGAGTGACCTTGCTCCAACCTCTGTCATGGTACGTGCTTGTGATAACACCTATTGAGAAGTGATGGGATCCATAAAACTTACAATAGAGGTTGGCCCTATAAATCCCATTATTGAGTTCCAAGTCATCGATATCCCAACTTGTTTCAATCTGTTGCTTAGACGACCATGGCTCCATAGTATCAAAGGTGATTTTTCCTCCCTCCATTAGAAACTGAAGTTCTTTGCCAATGGGCAGGTCATCACCATCTTGGGCGATGACGATAATGCCGAGAACGCAAGTACCAACAACCAAGTACTTAAGATAAAAATATGGGGTGAATGATATGCTCCTGTCAAGCTTCCGAGTTGAGTCACTTCTACTCCCAGTAGGGAATGATTTCAAAGATAGAATTTGTCCAGAATACAGCCCTCGTGACAACGTCAATGTAATCCAAATGTTTAAAAACATGTGTTTTATGCCTGGACTGGGGCTAGGATGATGACAGCAGGGGATACTTGAGCCCATTTTGTTAAAGAAATCTTTTCCTCCTTGTGGTATGGGCTATTAGCCGTTAGCAAAAGAACTCAGAATAATCCGCCAGCCTCGACTGAAGAGAAGACTAGAATACATCCAGACTATCTTCGGAGATTCCTTGAATGGACGATTCATCAAAGAGGGTGAAGATTTCCCCTTCTGCGGCTTTCCTAAACCATGGTATGATCATGTGGATAAGAAGATGGAACTAGTAATGGAGATATTTTTCTAAGATAGCTACTCATGGGCCGAAAGTTCCCAGCACCGTGGGCAACCGCTCATCAAAGAAACCATAGACGATACCAGAGACTCTGAGGAAAGTGACTCTGAGGATTCATTCAACTTGCAGACACTGGGACTAACACTCTATATGATCCACTCAAGCACTACATCACTGGATCTGTCCTGCCTGATTAAAGTTGCTGATACACCTCTCCTCAATTGGCAAGATGTACCTGCTCCACCTGTTGAGATTCAACCTAACCCATTTATTTATCCCATTTCCTTTTCTCTTGTTATTTCTCCTTAGTGTGATGTAATCGATACCTCTTTTGATGAGGTTCTCAATGATGTTTTTCCTATTAATGAGATAAATGAAGATTTTTGAGTATCTTGTTGTGCCTTACATTAATTATCTTGATTCTAAACAAACTCTTGATGATGATGATGATGATGATGATGATGATTTTGCAAATGAATAATTTTTAACTGATCCAAATAAACTTAATAACAAACAACATAACTGCATTCAAGTTAATGAAGATGAAACTGTTGTTATTAATCTCAGTCCTAGTAGCCAACAATGCGAGATTAGGATATGGACCACCCTTGAAGAGCATGAGCGCACGCAATTTGAAGATTGTAGGAATTTGTGGACGTCTTTGCATCTTCCTACGACGATATGCCGTATTGACTCCAAGACAGCCCGGTACGAGATTCCAACCCTCCCAGAATGCAAACTGATCAAATACAAACTGTAAAAGCTCCGCGCTTAACGGTCACTCAAAGTTAAGGAAGAAGTGGACAAGAAATTAAACGTGGGTTTCATTCATGTGATCAAATATCCTATATGGCTAGCCAATATCATACCCGTACCAAAATCTGTAGGGAAAGTTTGCATGTGCATTGACTATCGAGACTTGAACAAAGCGTCCCCGAAAGATGATTACCCGCTACCCAATATTGATATGATTGTGGACAACAAAGCCAGTCACGCTCTTAAGTCACTTTTCGATGGATTTTGTGGATACAATCAGATCAATATGCACCCCGATCATCAAGAGAAAACTGCATTCATCACCCTTGGGGAACCTTTTGTTACACCGTTATGCTGTTTAGTCTCAAAAATGCAGGGGCTACCTACCAAAGGGCTGAGATAACCATCTTGCATGATCTAATACACTAATAAGTTGAAGTCTACATGGATTATATGATTATCAAATCTAAGACAAGAGAAGGTCATGTTCTCGCTCTTTGAAAGTTCTTCAAATGACTGTGACAATACCAGATGCGACTTAACCCACATAAATGTGTCTTCGGCATTATCAAAGGAAAGCCCTTAGGATTCATGGTTAGTGAGAAAGGGATGGAAGCGTATCCTTCCAAACTGGAAACCATACTTGAGATGCCACCACACCGAACGAAGAAGGAAGTCTGAGGTTCCTTGGGAAATTACAGTACATCAGTCGATTCATTAGCCAGTTGACCTCCATTTGTGAGCCAATATTCAATCTCCCCTGAAAGGATTCCACCAAGGTTTGGAAAGAAGATTTCCAAGAAGACTTTGACCGAATCAAACAATACCTAACTCGACGTCTGGTGTTCATGTCGCCGCATCCTGGTCTTCCCATACTCTTATACGTAATCGTAACATATACAACAGCTGGGGCTTTGCTAGCTTAATACCTTGAAGAATCCAACATAGAGAAAGCCATTTACTATGCCAGTTACAAATTGGTTAGATACGAAGTTAACTACACTGCTCTGGAAAAATCATGTGTCGCCTATATCTGGGTCACCCAAAAGTTACGGCACTACATGCTCGCATTCCTATAAAACGTGTATCCCAAATGGATCCCATCAAGTATCTACTCAAAAATCCTGCCCTGTCCAGCTGAATGGCCTGTTGGTTGATGCTCCTAGCCGAGTTTAATATCGTGTATATTACGCAGAAAGCCATGAAAGGAAGAGCCATTTCTGATTACCTCGTCGACTAACCTATGGAAGAAGCTAATGTTTGGATTTTTTATTCCCAAATGAGAATATCCTTTGCACCTCCCAAGAAGACCTCTGGTGGAAAATTTTCTTTGAAGGCACCGCCAATAAGAAATGATATGGCATTAGGATTCTCCTAATTACCCCTGATGACTCTTACACTCCCATTGCCATCAAGATGGACTTTCCCTGCACCAATAACATGACTGAATACGAGGCGTGAACGGTAGGCCTCAAATTTTCTCTCAAGAAAAGGATTAGATATCTATATATCTACGGGGATTCAGCCCTCATCATCGGTCAAGTACTCAGAAGATGGAAAGTCAAGGACGATAAATTCCTACCCTTCCATACCCACCTTGAAGAACTAGCCTCCCAATTCCAAGATATCACCTTCCACTACCTACCCCGAGCAAAGAATAATCTAGACGATTCCCTTGCTACCTTAGCCTTCATAGTTGACATACCCAAAGGAATAATAATGGTACCCTTCTGTAATACCCCGTATTTTCTGTGATATTTATTTTTGGGAATTAATTGAATTAAATGTTTATTAATTGGAAATTAATCCGGATAAAAATATTAACGAGATGTGAGTTAGTATTTTATTATAATGTGTATACTTGGCATTATATGAATATTGGTAATATTGAAATTGTCGTGAGATTTAAATACGGCGATTTGGGAATTTTGCTTGACGCGTGTGACCGCCACGTCAAGGTATTTTGTTATTAAATTAAAAAGTGAATTTTAGTTCCATTAATCGTATGGTCATTTTTAGTGCGCCAACGCGTCCGGAAGGGTCGAGATAGTCAGAAAACACTAGCCGAAAGTTTAGTTTGGGTCCCGGGATATTTGTGGGCCATACCGGCATCATAAAGGGTATTTTGGTAAATTGCATTTTTGGGAAATAAAAAGTGACGAAAATAGAGATTACAATCTGACTATTTCCTCAACCCACTTAACCCACTAACCACACTATATGTCATTATGGGCTACGGGAGAAGTTGATATACCATTCCAACTCCCACAAACCATTACACACCTCCATACTCCATTATCTTCAACCTTGGGAAAAGCTTGAGAGAGAGAGAGAAGGGAACCTTGAGAAGAGCTTGAGAGAGAGAGAGAAGGAAGAGAATTCTGCAGAAAATCAGAGGGGGAACAACCTAACTTCAAGATTCTACACCAAATTCTGAGATAAATTAAGGCAAGTGATTTAAACTCTTTTAATTCAAGATATGTTTCCATGTGTAGGAATTTTCGAAATTGATTTTTGGAGATAAATTAGACCCATGAATTAAAAGTTAAAGGCCATGATTTATGTAGGAATTGCATGTAGTTTATTCTGGACGAATTTATATGTTATAAACAGAACCTTGATGATCTAAAAGTGGAATTAGAAGAAGCTTAATGATGTTCTTGAATGGAAGAAATCTGGAAATTATTTTGATGTAGTTTTAATCCAAAGTAAGCCTTTAAATGATGAATTATGGGATTTAGAATGTTAATACTGATGTAGGATGATAGTATGACGTTATGGTAACCTTATCTTGGAGTTTCATGCTTAAAAATTGAGTTTTGGGACGAAACTGTAACTGCAAAACGAAGCAGTCCGTAACCATACCTGTGCAATCGATCGATCGACATTCATCAGTCGGTCGATCGACCACCATCGATCGATCGAAGGTCAAGGTCGATCGATCGACCTTCCCAGAATGAATAAAATTTTTCCTTAATTGAATTTTAAATGGTGTTAACCCTTGAATAAATTTATTGGAGACATTGTGATACCCTTAACCTTAAGGAAGACCAATTGACATGATTATGAGATTTGGACTTTAATTGGAATTTAATTTGAGGAATTATTCTAAAGTAATGAGGTTCGTTATGTGAGATAATAATTGAGTTAATAGTACAAATTTGAATAATTTGATGAAATAAAGTTTGGGGCAGAAGTAAAGACCTTAGGTATTAAGATGTCATATGTGGGAATTATGGGAACTTAATAGTCTATTTGAGATAGGTTCCTAGTTTAAGAAACTACGACGTGAGACGTGTCGACTATTTAAATTTATATATTATCGAGATACTTGAAATATATAATTGGGAATAATGGTATAATGATGTAGAGTATACCTTTATTAATATTGAGATATCTAAGATGTGTGAATGCTTAGTATATGATTTTATGTGTATGACATACCTACCATACTTGCTATCACGGGAGGTTTACGTTCTCTTAGGGCCTTCTTATCCTTGTGTTTCCCGGATTTAGATTGGTTACCTCGATGAACATAGGTCATTGAAGGACTTATTGAGATGTTAATAAGTTTGCTGATCATGGGAGCGTAGGTATGTGCGTGACCCATGTGATGGTGACTGTGTTCGCCTCCACTATTTGTGATGTTGTTATCTGAACGATTCCTGAGAGATTCGGAATGCGTGATCCTTACGTACGTGATGTACCGGGATGGATAGCAGAGTATGTGTGCACCGCAGCTTAGCCTTTGGGTGCTTGTATTGTATATATATTTATGTTGTGAAAATATACGGTTAAATGAGAAGGAATTTACTATGTTAAATTGTGAGTATAGTTATGGTAAAGTTTTAAAAAGATAAAAAGAGAACTTTATCAATAAATGGTTTTGTTAATAATTGGAAATTCGGGAATTAAAGTAGAACCCTCTATTTAATTGTTAAGATTGGGACTTAAACGTGAACCGAGTAGAAGTGTTAGAAACTCTTTAGGTAGTTATGAGATAACACATGAATGGGTACAGGAACGTTAGGAATGCACAGTTAGACGAGAGGTGAGTATATCATGTGAGAGCACGTCCTAACATGTACTTTGCATATACTGTTTTAAATGTTTTTAAAGCACTTGCAGGTTTTTAAAATATCTCCACATTCGGGCTCTGACCCGTTTGCTTTCAAATCTACTTTTTGTAAAACCATTTTAGGTGCCCAGCCACAAGGACACCATGCATAGGATTCTTACTCAGATGACGAGCTGTAGCTGCTTGTGGAAGCTACAGGGATTTGCTTTTAGACGCTTATATCATTTGGATTCCTTATTCAGTATTCCTCAGTTGTAGGGCATGTTGCCCAAATTCTCTTAGATACATTTCCATTTCAGTTTTTCAGACTTTGGCTTGTATTCATTCAGTATTCAGTATTTCTTTATTTACTTCAGTTGTGGGATTGTGTTGTGAGGAGTTTTTCCTCCAGACTTATTTATATCATGCGTTGGTTATTCTATTACTTCATTATGGTGAATGGTGTTATTATTTCTTCATTACACTTGCTGCATGTTAATCAGACTTTATTTAAAATTTGGCAACTTACTTTTTAAATACTAGGTGGATAGTAATAATAAAAATGTTTTCGACAGTGATGCTATTAACTGAGCCAACTTGGCGTTTTGATTTAATTTAATAAAGGAGTAGCTACCCGGTATTTAATTAGTCGAGGTGTCACAGGTGGTATTAGAGCATCAGGTTCTAGTGTCCTTTAGGATCTGTACGGCTTGTTATGTTTTTCGCTGAGCTTTCTTTGATGTAGAGCCCTATGTTTAGGATTGTTGATATCTTTGGTGAGATTTCGTTCTCCTGCTTTAATACATATGGTAGTGAATCTTATTTGCGATCGGGTGTATTCGTGTGTCGAACAATGCAGTACGTTAGGCGAAGACAGTTGGGTGAACAGCAGGAGGCAAACATATCTTGAGGTTAATTGATATATTTAAAGAGGGATGACCGTAGTTGAAGTCACCGATGTTATGGCACGAAAGTCCTGGAAGATATAGAAGGCTAAGGCGCGACTTGAAACTTTCGGGTACGGCTATCATATGAATGGGGTCAAATTCGACACATCCAACAAGGTTGGAATGGAAGAGAAAGTATTAATGTAACATCGAAAAGAATCAGCAGTAACAATACTCTAAAGGAGGAGACGACATGTACTAGCCAAACGAACGCAAAGTATCCAAAGAATTGGACTTGCGTCGGAGTATGGCTAATCGAGAGTGAAAAATTTGAGAAAAATCTTCTCATCTCGTGAGAGCGGAGCTTCTATGAGGAGAAACAATCACCACACTTATAAGTGGGACGTAACGTCGTGAGAAGGCGTACACGAATGGTTTGACCATAAGTTTCGTGATCAAATGTTTAGGGTGAGAAACGAATGTCGTTTTGAACTCACACGAAAGGTCCGGACAGAGGTCACTTTGTGAGGAGAAATAAAATTATTTAGTGAACCCTACACCGGGTGAAGTAGGTGAAACGGAAAAGGGGATATTAAAGGAAGAATTTATAGAGGAGAATCGCAAGTCCTTCGGGCAGGATTCTGTTTGGACGGTTAAAGCAAATGGTATTGTTGCATAGTGTTAATTTGGAGGTAAACATCCCCGAGTGGGGAGACACTAGAATCGAGAACCTTACATAAAGTAAGACTGGGAAAACTGGTGTTGGAGAAGCACCACAATGGGAAGACCCAATGGAGAAACCGTTAAAAATAATCTGATAGAGGAATTACTACCGAGCGATGGCAATTTCAGTAAAAGAGGTGGGAAATTAGTAGCGTGATCCTTAGGGCCGTCAACACTAAGTAAACAACAGAGATAGTCGTTTTAGTCGAGACTACCAACGTCCGAGAGATGGACCACCTTAACATGATTTGTGAGGCAAAAGATAAGTGGAGTATGTGTAGAGATAGTTCTGTGGGGAGCGAAACCCGTGCGTTATAAAATTTTCCCGATACAAGAATAGGGATCTAGGTATTGTGCCTGGCGAGGGCAACAATTATCGAAATATTCGGTGTGGGACAGATATGTGTGGTATGTCCAGGAACCATTTGAGTAGCCGGGATGATTGTTAAAATAGAAGTATGAGTTACATTCTAAGATGATGATGCATGTTAATTGTGGCGTGAATGAGTTGCTACATTTGTCACTGTTATTATTTTCACTTGAGAGTCGAATTTAGTGAGTATATCAGTAACTTTATTAATTATAAGAACATTTTTTCCTGATAGCGTGGGGGATTTACTTTTATTGTCATCCGCGGAGGATGAATGGGTATATTAATAACGGTTTTGCTTTATTGAAATTACTCGTTTTAGTGCTGTATTATACAAGTATGTGATGATATTAGTTATGGCTTTATATATATGATTATACCGATAGTGTGCTGGTATTACAAATTTATTTGGATTGCCACCTTGGGGTACCATGTTTTGTTCTGGTGAGGCCCCATCTGTGAGAGGGTCGGACTCGCAATTGTACTTTTGTATATAGGTATATATACATATATTTGAATATGTTGTGATTTCAAAGTGGTATAATGGTCTCGGATATTTAATCCCATTATGCGTAGGGATTTCATTATTATGAGTCGTATGTAATTGATTTTCTAATCAACAAAGAGTTAGTTTGTTTTTATAATTAACGATAGAGAGGTAGTAACAAAGAGAGTGCATTATTTTATTTCCCGTTAGAGATTTGGGAGTTTATACTCATAGTTGTATGTCTGGGGACGGGATTTTGAGAACCTCGATCTTAATTACGTGGGGTATATGGAATGTAATTACCATCAGTGTCAAGAGAAAGTGACATTTGAAGAGAGATCCTTGTTTAAGTGTCATTGCGGCAAAATGTAACTTGTTAAGAAACGAGAAGGTAGGGGTACATGCTATGGACAGGGCTTAACGGATTCCGATGACCAACAATGTTAGGTAGTAGTGTATCGGGGGGGTTCCTTGTTTGGATTTCGCTTTGCGAGACACTCCACGTATGAAACTTAGCGTAAGATTGGTAGTAAGGAGAAGTGTGGCCCTTCGTTCATGAATTGGATACCTCTATCGATACGGGAGTATGTAGTTATAACAGGAAGTTATAAGGAGTAAATTATGTTGTAAGGCCATTAGAGCCAGTTGTTAGTAAATTACGATGTAAGTACTAATAATATTAGTTTTGGCACGGCATGTTGAGGGACGCATTGAGGATAAGGAGAATTTAGGATTTGTAATTCAGTAGCGATTGAGGACGCCCAAGTAGTATAGCGCCGTTGTCTTTACAGTGACGATAAAGAGTTTGAGATTTGTATGAAGCGTATAATGTTTAAGAACCATATAGTTGGGATATAAGGGGCAGAGACACCTTGAATTGCTAAAGTGTAAATAAAAGGAAGAGGGAACATGGACGGGCAAGATTATTGCGTATGAGGTTAAACGTCATAAGAAAAGGTATAAGTGAATATCATGTGTAGTCAGTGTAGCACGTTCAAATTTGGAGATTTATTTTATTTTCGAGATAGTTGGATTGTTGTAATTATTTTCGAGAGATCTGTTGTATGAAATTGAAGATGAGAATAGTGGTTTCTTGTTTTATTGTGGGATTTGGATGATGTATACCTTTTTATTTGTGGATTAGTTTAGTTTATCGATAGTAGCACATCGTTCGCTCTCTCCGAGCGGGCGGGGTGTTTTTCCCATAAATCGAATGTTGAGAATAACTCAAGCGTAAATAAAATGAGGATGTCAATCAGGTATGAAGTCTAGTTATGTACAAAGTAGTGAAAAGGGGTATAGTTCCAAACTTTTGGTATTCGTCGGAAGAATAAGATCATCAAGAAATTCGAACGGGGGAAAGTTTATGTGAATATCGGCATTGAATGAGGGATAGTAAATAGTAGACCAGTTAGGGTTAGATGAACCACCAAGTAATTTTGTACCAAGTCGACGATTCCAAGAATGGGAGGGTCAAGTGGAAAAAAAAAGTGAGAAATGGTTATGTGGTACATGTTGTCGAGAAGGAGAGAAATGGTTATATACTTGGGGTAATTTACACTATTAGATAGTGAACACGCCGATACGTAATTCGACGTAGTGCTATTTAGAACTGGGACAAAATCCCTGATATCCACATTCAAGTGGGGTGACTATAAGTAGTGAGATATAGCGATTCAAACGGAGGGTCGTAGCACCTAAAACCCGAGGTGCAGGAGCAAGGTGACTAACGATTGATGGATTGTATGAAAGAAATCTTGGACCCATTGCGATATTTTTAATTCCAGATCGGGTATAACTAGTGAGGTACATTGTAGACATGAGGAACAGATATTACCAAATGGTAACGCTAAGGGGGGGAAAGCACCCGTATATATTTATGGTGGACAAGGTACTTATAAAGATTGGTGTAACACCAACAGTCTGAAGTGGTTTTCTGTGTGTAAAGGTCACAACGTCGGGAATAGAGATTCAAAGAGTGGGCAAGAGTAGTCAGTTATGTTATTGATTCCTTCCAGAATGGGTGTCTCATGTTTTGATAAAAGCGGGAGTAAATGCGTAATGAGGTGCGGACTCATAAGGATATTGAGACAATATGGCCAATGATGTATAAGGTATTTTTACTAGAATGTTGTTTAATAAGAGCACAACGCGTAGTGCATTTATCGAGATTATTCTGATAAGGTATCTAGTATGTTAAACAAACTCATTGTGAAGCGGAGTTTTAGTAATTTGGACTTCTCTATATAATTGTTTTGAACACTGGAGGATACCTATTTTTCCAGGCGTACCTTACTTTTCCGAATTTCGGGACGAAATTCAGTTATTAGGGGGGAAGTATGTAATACCCCGTATTTTCTGTGATATTTATTTTTGGGAATTAATTGAATTAAATGTTTATTAATTGGAAATTAATCCGGATAAAAATATTAACGAGATGTGAGTTAGTATTTTATTATAATGTGTATACTTGGCATTATATGAATATTGGTAATATTGAAATTGTCGTGAGATTTAAATACGGCGATTTGGGAATTTTGCTTGACGCGTGTGACCGCCACGTCAAGGTATTTTGTTATTAAATTAAAAAGTGAATTTTAGTTCCATTAACCGTATGGTCATTTTGAGTGCGCCAACGCGTCCGGAAGGGTCGAGATAGTCAGAAAACACTAGCCGGAAGTTTAGTTTGGGTCCCGGGATATTTGTGGGCCATACCGGCATCATAAAGGGTATTTTGGTAAATTGCATTTTTGGGAAATAAAAAGTGACGAAAATAGAGATTACAATCTGACTATTTCCTCAACCCACTAACCACACTATATGTCATTATGGGCTACGGGAGAAGTTGATATACCATTCCAACTCCCACAAACCATTACACACCTCCATACTCCATTATCTTCAACCTTGGGAAAAGCTTGAGAGAGAGAGAGAAGGGAACCTTGAGAAGAGCTTGAGAGAGAGAGAGAAGGAAGAGAATTCTCCAGAAAATCAGAGGGGTAAACAACCTAACTTCAAGATTCTACACCAAATTCTGAGATAAATTAAGGCAAGTGATTTAAACTCTTTTAATTCAAGATATGTTTCCATGTGTAGGAATTTTCGAAATTGATTTTTGGAGATAAATTAGACCCATGAATTGAAAGTTAAAGGCCATGATTTATGTAGGAATTGCATGTAGTTTATTCTGGACGAATTTATATGTTATAAACAGAACCTTGATGATCTAAAAGTGGAATTAGAAGAAGCTTAATGATGTTCTTGAATGGAAGAAATCTGGAAATTATTTTGATGTAGTTTTAATCCAAAGTAAGCCTTTAAATGATGAATTATGGGATTTAGAATGTTAATACTGATGTAGGATGATAGTATGACGTTATGGTAACCTTATCTTGGAGTTTCATGCTTAAAAATGGAGTTTTGGGACGAAACTGTAACTGCAAAACGAAGCAGTCCGTAACCATACCTGTGCAATCGATCGATCGACATTCATCAGTCGATCGATCGACAACCATCGATCGATCGAAGGTCAAGGTCGATCGATCGACCTTCCCAGAATGAATAAAGTTTTTCCTTAATTGAATTTTAAATGGTGTTAACCCTTGAATAAATTTATTGGAGACATTGTGATACCCTTAACCTTAAGGAAGACCAATTGACATGATTATGAGATTTGGACTTTAATTGGAATTTAATTTGAGGAATTATTCTAAAGTAATGAGGTTCGTTATGTGAGATAATAATTGAGTTAATAGTACAAATTTGAATAATTTGATGAAATAAAGTTTGGGGCAGAAGTAAAGACCTTAGGTATTAAGATGTCATATGTGGAAATTATGGGAACTTAATAGTCTATTTGAGATAGGTTCCTAGTTTAAGAAATTACGACGTGAGACGTGTCGACTATTTAAATTTATATATTATCGAGATACTTGAAATATATAATTGGGAATAATGGTATAATGATGTAGAGTATACCTTTATTAATATTGAGATATCTAAGATGTGTGAATGCTTAGTATATATATTTTATGTGTATGACATACCTACCATACTTGCTATCACGGGAGGTTTACGTTCGCTTAGGGCCTTCTTATCCTTGTGTTGCCCGGATTTAGATTGGTTACCTCGATGAACATAGGTCATTGAAGGACTTATTGAGATGTTAATAAGTTTGCTGATCATGGGAGCGTAGGTATGTGCGTGACCCATGTGATGGTGACTGTGTTCGCCTCCACTATTTGTGATGTTGTTATCTGAACGATTCCTGAGAGATTCGGAATGCGTGATCCTTACGTACGTGATGTACCGGGATGGATAGCAGAGTATGTGTGCACCGCAGCTTAGCCTTTGGGTGCTTGTATTGTATATATATTTATGTTGTGAAAATATACGGTTAAACGATAAGGAATTTACTATGTTAAATTGTGAGTATAGTTATGGTAAAGTTTTAAAAAGATAAAAAGAGAACTTTATCAATAAATGGTTTTGTTAATAATTAGAAATCCAGGAATTAAAGTATATTCCTCTATTTAATTGTTAAGATTGGGACTTAAACGTGAACCGAGTAGAAGTGTTAGAAACTCTTTAGGTAGTTATGAGATAACACATGAATGGGTACAGGAACGTTAGGAGTGCACAGTTAGACGAGAGGTGAGTATATCATGTGAGAGCACGTCCTAACATGTACTTTGCATATACTATTTTAAATGTTTTTAAAGCACTTGCAGGTTTTTAAAATATCTCCACATTCGGGCTCTGACCCGTTTGCTTTCAAATCTACTTTTTGTAAAACCATTTTAGGTGCCCAGCCACAAGGACACCATGCATAGGATTCTTACTCAGATGACGAGCTGTAGCTGCTTGTGGAAGCTACAGGGATTTGCTTTTAGACGCTTATATCATTTGGATTCCTTATTCAGTATTCCTCAGTTGTAGGGCATGTTGCCCAAATTCTCTTAGATACATTTCCATTTCAGTTTTTCAGACTTTGGCTTGTATTCATTCAGTATTCAGTATTGCTTTATTTACTTCAGTTGTGGGATTGTGTTGTGAGGAGTTTTTCCTCCAGACTTATTTATATCATGCGTTGGTTATTCTATTACTTCATTATGGTGAATGGTGTTATTATTTCTTCATTACACTTGCTGCATGTTAATCAGACTTTATTTAAAATTTGGCAACTTACTTTTTAAATACTAGGTGGATAGTAATAATAAAAATGTTTTCGACAGTGATGCTATTAACTGAGCCAACTTGGCGTTTTGATTTAATTTAATAAAGGAGTAGCTACCCGGTATTTAATTAGTCGGGGTGTCACACCTTCCTAGTCCAGAAGCAAGATAAACCAACCCACTGCTACCACATTGATCTCATCACCGAAGAAGATCCTGATCTAGATGATTATTTGTACTATGATATTTCGTGCCTCCTCAAGAATGGTAGGTACCCCCAAGGCTCAAACAATAAAGATCAAGCAACCCTTCGTAAATTGGATGCCCAATACATCGTCTGTGATAAAGCACTGTTCAAGGGAAACTTCGATGGAACCCACTTACACCTCATCACAAGGGCTGACACTGAAGAAATTATGCAGAATATCCACAATGGGGAATGGGAACCTCACACGAATGGCCATATGCTCGCCAAGAAGATTATCCGATGGGTTACTATTGGACCACCATGGTTCAAGATTGCATTGCCTATGTTCGAAGATGCCTTAAATGCCAGGAGTTTTATAATCTCCATCACTTAATTCCGTGGGAATTATACAACAAGACGTCTCCTTGGCCATTTTTCACATGGGGAATCGACATCATAGGGAAGGTTACACCCAAGGCATCCAACGGGCATGAGTTCATCCTGGTTGCCATTGATTACTTCACCAAATGGGTCGAAGCCAAGTCATACACATCTCTGAATGCCAAGAAGGTGGCCAAGTTCATCAAGAAAAATATCATCTGTCGATATGGGGTCCCACACGAGCTAATGTTAGATAAAATGTTGCATGTCGAGGCAGTAGTCACAGAAGTGGTCGATGAGTATGGGATTCAGAGGCACAAATCTTCTCCCTACCGGCCTCAAACTAATGGCTCGATCGAAGCCGCCAATAAAGACCTCAAAGCCATCATCAACAAGATGACCAAAGGCTGTTGAGATTAGGACTACCGGATCCCTTACACCCTCTAGGGCTACTGCACTTCAGTTCGATCATCCACTGGGGATACCCCTTATTCTCTAGTATACGACATGGAAGCATTCCTACCCGTGGAATTAGAAATACCTTCACTATGCATAATGCTTGAAAGCAAAGTTAGCAAAGAATACTGGCATCAGTGCCGTCTTGATGAGTTGTCACTCTTGGAAGAAGGGAGAGTAAAATATCTATACCACATACAAGGGTACCACTTCCGAATAGCGCGTTCATTCAATAAGAGAGTCAAGTACCACGGTGTCTGAGAATGGGACTTATCCCTTAAAGAGATAATAGAGCCCATCTAGGACCCAAGAGGGAAATTCAAGCCCAATTGGAGTGGCCCTTATATCATGAAGAAAATCATGTCCGCTGGCGCCGCTATGCTCACTGACCTTGATGAAGAAGAGATGGTCCGTCCAGTCAACCTGAACCATCTCAAGAAAATCGACCTCTAGTTCGAAATCTCGGCACTCTACGACTTTTCTCACCTCCCTTCTATTCTAAAAAACAAATTCTTTATTTCCCTCTACTCAGAACTACGTGCGTCATGATCCTCTAAAAATCTTTTTTCTTTCAAAAATGAAACTCATGAAATTTTTAAAACTCTCAGAGGTACGTAGGCTGTGACACCCCGCCTAATTAAATACCGGGCGATCACTCCTTTATTAAATTAAATCAAGGCGAACAGTTGGTTCATTCTTAGCATCACTGTCGAAAATAACTTTTCCAATTTAAACACCCTAATTAATTAAGCTAAGTGTCAAAACCATTTTTAAACAGTACTTTCTAAATTTTATTTTAAAAAGAATATAAAGATTTAATTATTAACAACATTTCAATATTAAAGAATCACACCACAATCATCCTGGAACATAATCCAATTTATTTAAACATTTAACATCCAAAATCCCAACATTTAAAACTTAAAGTAAAACATCCACTGAATAAATCCCAAAGTAACAATACTAGAAATAACTGAATCACAAATGTCCAAATAACAACTGAATAATGGAAAGGGCGGCACATGCCCCACTAAATGAATATGTAGGGAGTGGAAATCAAATAAATGAAGTCGTCTAAGCAAGAGGCCTCCAACTCCCACCTAAGCTGCAGCGCGTTCCTTCCAAGAGATCCTATGCAAGACGCCCCTGTGGCTGGGCACCTGTAATATATACATATATATACAAGAGAAAAAGAGAAATAGGAATGGGTCAGAGCCCGATAGTGTATATGATTCAAAATTCGTTTAGCAAGTATTTAAATTGTTTACAGGCCAATGCAACAACATATTAGTGCGGCACTCTCTTGAGAAATTCTCACCTCTCTTCTAATGTGCACGCCTATCGTACTAACCTTCCCGACGGATTATCTTATCTTATACTACTCTGAACGTCCCAATGGTTTAACTTATCTTAGGTTACTCGTAAGATTTTAAAACCGAACAATATAATTGTTTAAAAGGAGAATTTTATTTAATAACAAAGCTCTCATTTTTATTTATTTATTTACTAATAAAATTTCCCTAGTGTCATATTATACTTTTCAAAACAAGTATTTCCAATTTAAAATCATGATTCATTTCTTACTTACCATAACACAATAGGTAGCTCCAAATTTCAGAATTCCATATATATATTAAATACTCGTATAATATATATATACTAACAACACCCCACATAAAAATTATGGTGCGTGCATACTCTGTTATCCAATCCCCGTATCTCTCTTACTAAGGGAAATACAAGTCCGGAATCACTTTCGAACTGTATTAACACATACACAAACAATATTGAGGCGAAGCATAGACTCCAAGTCTCTAAGAGGGTAGCACATGCTCCTACGTCTCTTAGGAACGTCTGAACTATAGATTCGATAGCCTGTACCAAGGATATCTAGCTTCTAGGGTATAAGTCAATATCACCCATAAAGGTCTCATCGAGATAAGACTGTCCCAACACGATAACCTCAGGGATAGCAAGTAGCGCGGCACGATTTTCACACATAGATAGTATATGTATACACAGTCTTATAACTATACTATTATTACCATATCAATTTAGGTACATCTCAAATTCCATAATTACGGCATTTGTCCTTATTTCTCATTATTTATTATCACGTATAATTGTTTGTCTCTAACTTCAATTCGAAGGATTTTTCCGACTTACTGCGTAACTCTCGTGGACTCTATCCTTCCAAGTATAAAAATTCAGTAGGTATTCAGCTATCTTCCATCGTAATCATTTTTACGTAATCTCTCCCTTTAATACAAGATTTCATCGTTCCTTATGTAATTATCCCAAAAATACAATTCTCGTCTTACATTAAAGGTCCCAAAATTATTCATATGTCCTACTGGTCTTCCATATCTCGCAAAACATTTTATTTAGGGTGCCCAACAATTATTTCTCAATAAATCGAATTCAACTAATTTAAAAAGGGGAATTATGAGTCTGCCAGAAGGGGTCGATCGATCGAGGTCTGGGGCTCGATCGATCGAACCTTCGATTGATCGAAGCTCTTGGCTCGATCGATCGATCAAGCAGGTGTGCGTTTTCTACAGTTTTGCAGTTACAGGTTTCATCCTCCAACCTCAATCAATTCCGTATTTTTCATTCCCAAACGTCCAAGAATTTGTACTACTAACATTATATCATCATATTATGTATTTCCTACGTAAAGCATGTAAATTTCAGTCACTAAACATGGATTAACAAGCCAAAATTCATATAAAACTCAAGAACCCTAGAAATCTCTTAATCATGATTATAATCTATTTTTCCCAGAATTTCCTTCTTATACAACATCAAAATTTTGTGGTTTAATCCTCTACATGACAAAGGGTTTCCAGAATATCATTTAAATCATCACTACATGCAATTTCCTATATCAAATTGGGTTTTTCTTCCATACAACTCATCCTAATCATTCCTAAACTAATATGAGTGATGCACCAGCGAAATAAGCAAGATAAACACTTGCCTGGGATTTTTGACGTTCTGATTTGCGGACGGTTTTGGTGTGGTTGCGTTCCCCGTCGCGCGATCTACGCGTTGGTGGTGGCGGCGGTGCAAACGGAGCGGTTTTGGACCTTGGATTGCTTTGAGAGCTCTCTCCTCTCCTCTCCTATGGACGTTCTAAGGTTTTGAATTGTTTTAGCCCTAGAAGGTAACCTAGACATCTGATATAACCCTTGAATTTTCGTGGGTTTAATTACCCAAAAATGTAAAATGTCCACAATGCCCTCCCGGGGTACTATTTAAGCCTAAAAATGCCCCAAGACCCAAACTAAACCCACTGGTAAACTTTTCTGACCATCCCGACCCTTTTGGACGCGTTGGCGCACTCAAAACGACCATACAAACAACTTATAAAATATTCACTTTTATTTATCAATATTTAGTCCCGACGCGACACGAGCGCGTCCCGACTCAAATTTCCCAAATTGTGATTTTATTCACTCGTGACATTCAATATAACCAATATTATATATTACTTTGCTCATTAGTAATATTCAACAAATTTTCCATAATTACTAACTCTCGTCACGTTAATAATTATAACATAATTAATTTTTGGATTTTTATTAAATAATTAATTCTCAATAAATTTAATAAATTCCCAAATTAATATAGCATAAAAATACGGGGTATTACATACTTCCCCCCTAATAATGGAATTTTGTCCCGAAATTCGAAAAATAAGGCTTACCTGGTAAGAATAAATCTGGATATCTCTCGCGCATATCTACCTCGCCCTCCCAAGTGGATTCCTCCACATTATGATGCTCCCACTAGACCCGTACAAGTGGAACTATCTTCGACCTCAATCTCCTCTCACTATAGTCTAGGATAGCCACCGGTATCTCCTCGTAAGAGCTGTCAGGCTGTAAGTCTATTTCATCTATCGCAATGTGGGTATGGGCCATATCATCCCGAAGATATCATCTCAACGACGAGATGTGGAATACATCGTGAATGCGATGTAAATGCTCTGGCAGTCCCAATCTGTATACTACCGGCCCAATTCTCTCGATAATGGGAAATGGTCCCACGTACCTCGGGCCAATTTCCCTTTCTTCCCGAACCTCATCACTCCTTTCATAGGAGACACACGTAGTAACACCTGGTCCCTCACATGAAACTCCCGGAAGAACCGTTTCGCATCGGCATAGCTCTTTTGCCTGTCTTGGGCTACTCTAATGCGACTCCTGATCATCTCAATCCTCGCGGAGGTTTCCTGAATCACCTCTGGTCCTAGAAACTTATTATCCCCCACCTCGAGCCAACAAGTTGGGGAACGACAAGGCCTGCCATACAAGGCTTCGAATGGAGCCATGCCAATCGTGAACTGATACGAGTTATTATAAGTAAACTCAACCAGTGGAAGATGTGGATCCCAACCTCCTCTAAAATTAAGAACACACATGCGTAGCATATCCTCCAACATATGATTACTGTGCTCTGTCTGTCCATCTGTCAGTTTGTGATAAGCCGAACTCAACCTCAACTCAATACCCATAGCCTCCTAAAAGCTTTCCCAAAAATACGACACAAAAATCTAGTCTCTATCTGACACAATATTAAGGGGCACCCCATGTAATCTGACAATCTCAGTAATGAACAACTGAGCATACTGACCCTTGGTATAATCTGTCCGCACCGGCAGAAAATGTGCCACCTTGGTCAAACGGTCTACAATCACCTAGATAGAGTCGTGGCCCCACTGTGATGTAGGCAACCCCGAAATAAAATCCATGGAGATACTCTCCCACTTCCACGCGGGTACTTCCAACGGCTGAAGCAACCCTGACGGTTTCTGATGGTCCACCTTTACCAACTGGAAGGTAGAACACTTGGACATTAACTCAGCGATGTCCTTCTTCATCCCACTTCACCAGTATTGTCACCTCATATCCTAGTACATCTTATCTCCTCCAGGATGTACCGCAAATCGGGACCCATGAGAATGAGTCATCACTGCATGACGTAATTTTGCTCCTTCTAGAACCACCAATCTCCCATTAAACCTCAAACCCCCATCATAACTAACAGAATCGGACTCAGCACCCTCGGCTAAGAGTCGTACAATGTGCTCCTGGAAAAACGGGTCTGTGGTCTGTGCCTGTATCACCCTCGTAACAATCTCGGGTGCCACTGTCATAACAGATATGAAGGAACGGGCTACTGCGTCCTGGTGACCCAACTCCTTCCATTTTGCTTTCCAGACGTCCGCTACATCGTCTACCGGCCCACAGCTCAACGCATCAGCAACTACGTTGGCCTTCCCCGGATGATACTGTATATCGAACTGATAGTCCTTCATAAACTCTAACCATCTGCGCTGACGCATATTCAGCTCTCGCTGAGTGAACAGGTACTGCAGTGACTTGTGGTCTGTGAACAAGCGGAATTTCTCCCCCAATAAATAGTGCCTCCATATCCTCAATGCAAAAACGACCGCTGCTAACTCCAGGTCGTGGGTGGGGTAATTCTTCTCATGCGGCTTAAGCTTGCGGGAGGCAAAAGCTATAGCCTTCTCTTCCTGCTGAAGTACTCCCCCAAGTCCCCGTAAAGAGGCATTGGTGTAAACCAAGTACTCCACACCCGACTTTGGTAAAGCAAGGATTGGTGCTGAAGTAAGCTTGTCTTTCAGCTCGTCGAAAGCCAATTGACAAGAATCATCCCAAACATATGGTACCCCTTTATGAGTCAGATTTGCCAATGGACCCGCTATTTTGGAGAATCCCCGAATGAATCTCCTGTAGTATCCGGCTAACCCCAAGAAACTACGAACTTCCGTCGGTGTTGTGGACTGTCCCCACTCCCTCACTGCCGACACTTTACTCGGGTCAATTGCTATCCCATGCTCAGAAACAACATGCCCCAAGAAATGTACCTCTCTCAACCAGAACTCGCACTTCTCGTACTTAGCATACAACTGATGCTCTCGTAGAGTCTGAAGAACCTGTCTCAAGTGCTCGGGATGCTCCTCCTCGGAATGTGAATATATCAAAATGTCATTTATGAAGACAATGACAAACTGGTCCAAGAACTCTCTAAACACTCGGTTAATTAAGTCCATGAACATGGCTGGAGCATTTGTGAGGCTAAATGGCATCACCCTGAACTCATAGGACCCATATCTCGTCAAGAAAGCAGTCTTTGAAACATCCTGCTCCCTAATACGTAGCTGATGGTACCCCGACCCCAGATCTATCTTCGAAAAGAAAGTTGCACCCCTCAGTTGGTCGAACAGATCATCGATTCGAGGCAACGGATACTTATTCCGTATCGTGACCTTATTCAACTCCCGGTAGTCCACACACAACCTCAGTGAACCATCTCTCTTCCTCACAAACAAGACTGGAGCGCCTTAAGGTGAGGTACTCCTGCGAATGAAGCCCTGTCCTAACAGCTGCTCTATCTGATCTCGTAACTCTCACATCTCTGCCGGAGCCATACTGTAGGGAGCCCGTGCTATCGGTCTAGTATCCGGTAATAAGTCTATGACAAAGTCTATATCTCGACTGGGGGGTAGTCCTAGTATCTCCTGGAATACATCGGAATACTCACGAACAACTGGGATCGAGTCTAAGGGAATCACAACCTCCTTAGAGGTATCCTCCTCTATATAATATAAATGAGCGGTCGAGCCTCCCTCTGGGAGAGGCATCGCCACTACAAACATCTCTTGTCCCGGAATGGCAAAGACTATACTCCCATCGAAATAATCAATCATGGCTCTGTAAGCTGCGAGCCAATCCATACCGATAGTCACATCGTGCTCATGCATATCTAAGACTAACATGTCTGCAGGTAATACCAAGCTACCAATCTCTACCCCCACTCCCCGGCATATAAAGAAAATAAGTGACCCACTCCCCAGGGGTGAGTTTACACACATCACAGTGCTCTCTGCTGTGGGGAATAACCCTAAGGCCTTCGTAAAATGCGTAGCTATAAAACAATGCGTCGCCCCAGTATCAAACAAAACCCGACCCATAGTACCATGGATAGGAAACGTACCCTCAATCGCGGGTGGTGCCTGTGGAGCTGCTGTATGGTGGACGTTATATACACGCCCATACTGTAACTGCCCCTGCTGCACTGGAGCTACTAGAAGTGCTGGTAGGGCTGGTACCTGAGCTGGGGCTAGGAGGGCGACTGGAAAAAGTGGCCTCTGTGGCTCATTGCGAGCACCCTCCTGCTGTGGGTCCCTCTCTCCCTCAGGACAATCCTGGCGCCTATGTCCATGCTTACCGCACCCAAAACATCGGCCCTTGAAGTTACCTCCCCTCTGACCCTACTGACCATGTCCCTGCTGGCCGTTACCACCCCGCCACTGGCCCTGTTGGCCCTGATGGAAACGCTGTTGGCTCGGTTGGCCCTGCTGCTGACCCTTCTGCTGTCGGTGTTGGCCTTGCTAGCCCTGCTGATTAGGCTGGCCCTACTGGCCCTGCCTATAACCCCCAAATACCTTCCTGGAATCACCTGAACGGAATCTCTTAGCAGGGTCCCCCTGATGGGAACTCTGCTCGTGCTGACGAGTCTGTCCTTGAGACGGTGCTCCACTAGCACTACTACCCCCGGTCTTGCCCTGCTGGCTGGACTCTTCTGCTCTCTTGCTTCCCTGCAGATGGAAGTTGTGATCCTGACAATGTAGTAACGCAGCATTGAGTACATCAGTGAAAGTACTCAGAGATAAATTCCTTATAAGGTGCTGACGGATCCACCAAGCTAACCCGTCCACAAACAGCATTATCTTCTTGCCCTCAGTAAGTGCCTCATTTGGCACTATGGTGAGAAGTCTCGTGAACTCCTCCTCATATTCAGTAACGGTAGAATTCTCCTGCTTCAAATTCAGTAATTTCTGCCTCATCTCAGTCTGCACGGAGGGTGGAAAGTACTTGCGGTCAAATTGCTCCCAGAATGACTGAATAGGGATCGTGTCCCTCTCCTCCAAGGTGGTAGTGGACTCCCACCACTGCAAAGAGGCTCCCACCGGCTTAAAGGAAGCCAACAACTATTTTTGCACGTTGGTGCACTCATACATACGAAGATGCCGATGGATGTCTTTCTTCCATTGGCTGACGATGACGATATCTGAACTACCAGAGAACTCAGGGGGATGTGCCTTCTGAAAAGCATCCCTAACCCTCTCCCATGTAGATGGAAGATGTGTAGGTACTGGCTCCACTTCTTGAATCTGGGGTGGAGCCTGCTGAACCACTGCTAGCATGGCATTCACCGTCTGAGCAACAATGGTGTCTACCTCATTAGCATTCATAGTACCCTGTGCCGGAGCTGCTAGCTACTCGGCCTGGGCACGCCTATCCTTTGGTGCATGTCTCCGAGGCATCTGAAACGTGAAGAACTTTATTAGTATACAGTCATTATCAAATCTCAAATAGCTGAAGACGTAAACGTAAAAGCAGGAATACAAAAATCCTAAAATAGGGCTCTCTATAGCAAAAATGTTAAGCTGAAAGCAAAATAAGCCGTACAGATCCTAAGGACACTAGAACCTGATGCTCTGATACCACCTGTGACACCCCGCCTAATTAAATACCGGGCGATCACTCCTTTATTAAATTAAATCAAGGCTAACAGTTGGTTCATTCTCAGCATCACTGTCGAAAATAACTTTTCCAATTTAAATACCCTAATTAATTAAGCTAAGTGTCAAAACCATTTTTAAACATTACTTTCTAAATTTTATTTTAAAAAGAATATAAAGATTTAATTATTAACAACATTTCAATATTAAAGAATCACACCACAATCATCCTGGAACATAATCCAATTTATTTAAACATTCAACATCCATAATCCCAACATTTAAAAGTTAAAGTAAAACATCCACTGAATAAATCCCAAAGTAACAATACTAGAAATAACTGAATCACAAATGTCCAAATAACAATTGAATAATGGAAAGGGTGACACATGCCCCACTAAATGAATATGTAGGGAGTGGAAATCAAATAAATGAAGTCGTCTGAGCAAGAGGCCTGCAACTCCCACCTAAGCTGCAGCGCGTTCCTTCCAAGAAATCCTATGCAAGACGCCCCTGTGGCTGGGCACCTGTAATATATACATATATATACAAGAGAAAAAGAGAAATAGGAACGGGTCAGAGCGCGATAGTGTATATGATTTAAAATTCGTTTAGCAAGTATTTAAAATGTTTACAGGCCAATGCAACAACATATTAGTGCGACACTCTCTTGAGAAATTCTCACCTCTCTTCTAATGTGCACGCCTATCGTACTAACCTTCCCGACGGATTATCTTATCTTATACTACTCTGAACGTCCCAATGGTTTAACTTATCTTAGGTTACTCGTAAGATTTTAAAACCGAACAATATAATTGTTTAAAAGGAGAATTTTATTTAATAACAAAGCTCTCATTTTTTTTTCTTTATTTATTAATACAATTTCCCCAGTGTCATATTATACTTTTCAAAACAAGTATTTCCAATTTGAAATCATGATTCATTTCTTACTTACCATAACACAATGGGTAGCTCCAAATTTTAGAATTCTATATATATATTAAATACTCGTAATATATATATATACTAATAGCACCCCACATAAAAATTATGGTGCGTGCATACTCTGCTATTCAATCCCCGTATCTCTCTTACTAAGGGAAATACAAGTCCGGAATCACTCTCGAACTGTATTAACACATACACAAAAAATATTGAGGCGAAGCATACACTCCAAGTCTCTAAGAGGGTAGCACATGCCCCTACGTCTCTTAGGACCGTCTGAACTATAGATTCGATAGCGTGTACCAAGGATATCTAGCTTCTAGGGTACAAGTCAATATCCCCCATAAAGGTCTCATCGAGATAAGACTGTCCCAGCACGGTAACCTCAGGGATAGCAAGTAGCGCGACACGATTTTCACACATAGATAGTATATGTATACACAGTCTTATAACTATACTATAATTACCATATCAATTTAGGTACATCTCAAATTCCATAATTACGGCATTTGTCCTTATTTCTCATTATTTATTATCACGTATAATTGTTTGTCTCTAACTTCAATTCGAAGGATTTTTCCGACTTACTACGTAACTCTCATGGACTCTATCCTTCTAAGTATAAAAATTCAGTAGGTATTCAGCTATCTTCCATCGTAATTATTTTTATGTAATCTCTCCCTTTAATACAAGATTTCATCGTTCCTTATGTAATTATCCCAAAAATACAATTCTCGTCTTACATTAAAGGTCCCAAAATTATTCATATGTCCTACTGGTCTTCCATATCTCCCAAAACATTTTATTTAGGGTGCCCAAGAATTATTTCTCATTAAATCGAATTCAACTAATTTAAAAAGGGGAATTATGAGTCTGCCAGAAGGGGTCGATCGATCGAGGTCTGGGGCTCGATCGATCGAACCTTCGATTAATCGAAGCTCTTGGCTCGATCGATCGATCAAGCAAGTGTGCGTTTTCTGCAGTTTTGCAGTTGCAGGTTTCATCCTCGAACCTCAATCAATTCCATATTTTTCATTCCCAAACGTCCAAGAATTTGTACTACTAACATTATATCATCATATTATGTATTTCCTACGTAAATCATGTAAATTTCTGTCACTAAACATGGATTAACAAGCCAAAATTCATATAAAACTCAAGAACCCTAGAAATATCTTAATCATGATTATAATCTATTTTTCCCAGAATTTCCTTCTTATACAACATCAAAATTTCGTGGTTTAATCCTCTACATGACAAAGGGTTTCCAAAATATCATTTAAATCATCACTACATGCAATTTCCTATCTCAAATTGGGTTTTTCTTCTATACAACTCATCCTAATCATTCCTAAACTAATATGAGTGATGCACCAACGAAATAAGCAAGATAAACACTTGTCTGGGATTTTTGACGTTCTGATTTGCGGACGATTTTGGTGTGGTTGCGTTCCCCGTCGCACGATCTACGCGTTGGTGGTGGCGGCGGTGCAAACGGAGCGGTTTTGGGCCTTGGATTGCTTTGAGAGCTCTCTCCTCTCCTCTCCTCTCCTCTCCTATGGACGTTCTAAGGATTTGAATTGTTTTAGTCCTAGAAGGTAACCTAGACATCTGATATAACCCTTGAATTTTCGTGGGTTTAATTACCCAAAAATGTAAAATGTCCAAAATGCCCTCCCGGGGTACTATTTAAGCCTAAAAATTCCCCGAGACCCAAACTAAACCCCCGGGTACACTTTTCTGACTATCTCGACCCTTCTGGACGCGTTGGCCCACTCAAAATGACCCTACGAACAACTTATAAAATATTCACTTTTATTTATCAATATTTAGTCCCGACGCGACACGGACACGTCCCGACTCAAATTTCCAAAATTGTCATTTTATTCACTCGTGACATTCAATATAACCAATATTATATATTACTTTGCTCATTAGTAATATTCAACAAATTTCCCATAATTACTAACTCTCGTCACGCTAATAATTATAACATAATTAATTTTCGGATTTTTATTAAATAATTAATTCTCATTAAATTTAATAAATCCCCAAATTAATATAGCATAAAAATACGGGGTATTACATACTTCCCCCCTAATAACGGAATTTCGTCCCGAAATTCAAAAAATAAGGCTTACCTGGTAAGAATAAATCTGGATATCTCTCGCGCATATCTACCTCGCGCTCCCAAGTGGATTCCTCCACATTATGATGCTCCCACTAGACCCGTACAAGTGGAACTATCTTCGACCTCAATATCCTCTCACTATAGTCTAGGATAGCCACCGGTCTCTCCTCGTAAGAGCTGTCAGGCTGTAAGTCTATTTCATCTATCGCAATGTGGGTATGGGCCATATCATCCCGAAGATATCATCTCAACGACTAGATGTGGAATACATCGTGAATGCGATGTAAATGCTCTTGCAGTCCCAATCTGTATGCTACCGGCCCAATTCTCTCGATAATGGGAAATGGTCCCACGTACCTCGGGCCAATTTCCCTTTCTTCCCGAACCTCATCACTCCTTTCATAGGAGACACAGGTAGAAACACCTAGTCCCCCACATTAAACTCCCGAAAGAACCGTTTCGCATCGGCGTAGATCTTTTGCCTGTCATGGGCTACTCTAATGCGACTCCTGATCATCTCAATCCTCGCGGAGGTTTCCTGAATCACCTCTGGTCCTAGAAACTTGTTATCCCCCACCTCGAGCCAACAAGTTGGAGAATGACAAGGCCTGCCATACAAGGCTTCGAATGGAGCCATGCCAATCGTGAACTGATACGAGTTATTATAAGCAAACTCAACCAATGGAAGATGTGGCTCCCAATCTCCTCCAAAATTAAGAACACACATGCGTAGCATATCCTCCAACATCTGATTAGTGCGCTCTGTCTGTCCATCTGTCTGTGGGTGATATGCCGAACTCAACCTCAACTCAGTACCCATAGCCTCCTGAAAGCTTTCCCAAAAACGCGACACAAAAATCTTGTCTCTATCTGACACAATATTCAGGGGCACCCCATGTAATCTGACAAACTCAGTAATGAAAAATGAGCATACTGACCCGTGGTATAATCTGTCCGCACAGGTAGAAAATGAGCCACCTTGGTCAAACGGTATACAATCACCCAGATAGAGTCGTGGCCTCGCTGTGATGTAGGCAACCCCGAAATAAAATCAATGGAGATACTCTCCCACTTCCACGTGGGTACTTCCAACGGCTGAAGCAACCCTGACGGTTTCTGATGGTCCACCTTTACCAGCTGGCAGGTAGAACACTTGGACACTAACTCAGTGATGTCCTTCTTCATCCCACTCCACCAGTATTGTCGCCTCATATCCTGGTACATCTTATCTCCTCCAGGATGTACCGCAAATCGGGATCCATGAGAATGAGTCATCACTGCATGACGTAATTCTGCTCCTTCTGGAATCACTAATCTCCCATTAAACCTCAAACTCCCATCAGAACTAACAGAATAGGACTCAGCACCCTCGGCTAAGAGTCGTACAATCTGCTCCCTTTTTTTTCACAAAATTCTATTCTTTTCTTATCCCCGAGAATGGCAGTTCATTTTAACATATACTTGAACAAAAGTATTATGTATGCCTTAGCGATTAGTATGAATAATTCAAATGCAAAACTCATCAAGAGGTACAACTAGATGAGCAAAAACTTTTTTATTTCACTTTTGGGGAATTTTGGTATGATTACATAGATAAAGGGAAACAAATAACTCCCCT
The DNA here is from genome assembly GCA_949130495.1 of Sambucus nigra. Taxonomy (NCBI): domain Eukaryota; kingdom Viridiplantae; phylum Streptophyta; class Magnoliopsida; order Dipsacales; family Adoxaceae; genus Sambucus; species Sambucus nigra. Next base: position 41,777,430 of record OX422216.1, on the reverse strand, counting down.
TCCAACCTAACCCCTACTTTCCTAAGAAACCAAACAAACTAACGACTCTTCTAAATTTATTCCCATTACAAAGCTTCACACAGTAAACTCCCCAAGATTCCTACCCGCAACTGCGAGAGGAACTAACCCCATCATCATCATCGGCATCTTGAGTTCCCCAAACTTCCCCTACCTAAATAGAGTGTCGCAAACGCTCCATTGACCTATAAGCATGGACCAGCTTAGGAGAGAACACAACACCTCCCTCCATGGTGTCAGATGTGGCGAACCACCTTTGCCCAGTCTCCACAGCCAATATTTTGGTATCTACTCTTATCCATAACCACTTCATATAGTCCCCTAAAATGGTCCAAACTCTTCCAACAGACTTGGAAGGACGGGTTAACGGTCGTCGACTCTCCCATAAAGAGCCAAGTCACATGCACAGATACTCTGTCAAGTCCTACATAAAAGAAATCCAGTGTTTGAGGTGGATCAATCTGTTCCCAACCAAATTAGCACAGGAGCCGCCATGGAAAGTAGAAAGAGGTCTATCTGAGACTAACCAGCCGAATATACTGGTATTCCCCTAGTTCTATAATATGCAATAACTCTCCCCACCAAGACACTGACCAACACAGACCTTGAGCCCCGTGCTCCACAACCCAATTCTCCCAGCTCTCAACGTATAGGCCCACACTAATGAAGTAGCGAGAAAAGAAGTTTGGCACAGTTGACAAAGGGTATTCAGAAGGAACCACCAAACGAAATCTCTTCGACAACCACGTGAAGAACATCATGGGGATACCCCTCAGGAAGTCAGAATGGCCTTCCCGCCAAGCATCCAGACCATTCAGTGTCTCCACCAATATTAACGACACAGGATTGCAATAATACGACATCCAATAAGCAATGGCTGCAAGTTGTGGGTCCACCATTAGTTCCCCAGTCACCAACAACAGTTTTGAAATCAGTCCCAAAATAACGGCCCCGGTATTGCCAGCATCGCCGACATCCTACAGATGAATAAAATGCAATACTACAGGAAGATTAATTATCCCTCCCGTAACCAATGATCTAGCCGTCGAAGTCAAAATATAGAGAAGTCCCGCTAACAACTCCCTAGGGGACCGGGAATATTCAGGCATAGCCACTGCAACACTGGGATTTAATCCAACATAGAAGAAAACTCTTTATGAGTCGGACAGACTTCTTCCAAGACGAAGTGAAAAATATGGCCTTCAGGGTACCAGAATTGTACTGCCGCGATCAACATGTTCCATTATATGGTCCGATTCCACCATAAGGAGACTCGGCACATGTTGAAAGCATCACAGTCGATGTTGTATGAGCAAATCGCCTCCAATGTCTCAAGGTAGTTAGAAAACTCAACACTACCAGGGAGAGCCATATCGAAGAAAGACGAGATGGTACACAAGAGAAATACAGAAGAAGAAAGACTGTGGAGATGAGAAGAAAAGCTCCACTCACACCCCTTTTTATACTTGTGAAGCCATCAAACAAAGGCAAGGAATCCTATTAAAATTGAAGGGCAGCCTGCCCCACCAAGTATCAATCAATTGAAGAAAGTACAATCAAAGCCTTGGATTGATTAAACTGGACTGACATGATGATAGTCAAGACAAGGGGTTTGCCGATCGATAACCCCCTATTTTTAGGAATCTCCCTTTTTCCTATTTTGTCAAACCAAAAAACTCAATAAAAATAATCTTCATTCTTAAAAGATTTGAAAATTTCCCACTCCTTATGCTTTTACTTATCTTGAAATAAATTCTCTCTCAAATCATTCTTCTTTTTTTCCCTCTTTTTACAGTCTCAGCAGCAAAGTAAAGAGTGTATGTGCATTCAGTCCCTAAAAGAAGAAAATTAAACAAAAAAAACATCATTATTTTGCATAGATATTGCTTTGTTACATCAATTTTACAGGAAATAAAGGAAATACAATGGGACTCAACCCGAACCTACCTACATTTATCTCTTTCTCTCTCACCTACCTTCACCTACAATATTTCTCTCTCTCTTTTCTCTCTCTCAGTAGAAGCCTCCATCCCTGCAGTGCATTCTGTTTCCCTGATGGCGAGACGACGTACCACCACTCCCCGAGTCAGACCCCTCTCAGATGAGGGAGATGGCACCAAGCAAGAAGGAACCAAATCGTATCCCGAATATGAGCAGTCACCGAAGATATCCAGTCCCAAACATCCTTCAGCTAATTGGTTGATAACCGAATTTGCTGCAAGAAATAAGTGAAATCAGTCTAAAACAAAGAAGAAATCGGGAAATCAAAAAAATAATGAAATGAAAAGTATACCTCAGGGCGAAGGACCTCCTCTGTCAAGCCCAACTCCTCCGGATCCATCGCATTAGGATGGTGCAACATGCACACTGACCCTCCATCAACCCGCTAAATATTATAAGATGGAGGAGCCAACCTCACAAAAGGAACCTCCGAGATCGTCACTGCTGCGGATGTTGATGGACCACCTGCACTATAGGAAAACCCCACGGGATGACTCGAACCTGCATGAGGGAGAGGCATCACGTTATATATACTGGGCCCCATCAACCAGCTCATCATACATTCCAGATAATCATAAGCCACCACCGCGTTAGTATGTGATGAGTAAGGCTCACCAATCATCGCCGCCACCCTCGCATCCATCGACATCATCCGCTCTCACCTCATGAGTATAGGAGGCCTCGTAGGTGGCACGATTACCTCCTCCTCCACAATCTTCCAGACTACCCTCTCCCTAAGATACCAGGAGTAGCCGAACTCATGCGTCAATAGGCGCCGCATCTGCGTATTCTCCCCAATCGCCCCCATATTGAATGGACGTCTCCCATGGATAGAAGGTCACCTGCATAATCCCTTGAAAATAAAGATAAATATCAGACAATATTATCAAGAAGAAAGTGGTCAAAGAAGAAGGAAAAAGGATTTACCCTCTCACTTGTCAAGCCATTTAAGACCTGACGCATCGCCTCCAAAGAGAGAGGCTTCTTCGACATTGGATTGGACTTATGCCACTGGTACATCCGACAAAAGTCCCCAACAGACTCATCCTTCAAAGCTATCAATTGGGTGTTAAACCTAATAACCTCATAGAACCACATCTGCAAAAGGTCTGTAAGGACATAATTTTATAAATGTCCGGGGTAGAATCTAGGAATTTTCTATTTTGTCCTAGATCACAGTATGTATGTCTGATACCGCTACATTCGGCACGTCAACACGATCATCCACGATGGCCTTGATCCGAATCCATTCATCCACCATCTTCACACGTGCATCATGCTACATGTGACGTGCTGCTCAACCGTTCCCAACTACTCCATGATGCGTTATTGGTAAAATGGATTATTAGAGTTGTTAATATTCGCATATATATTTGGGAACTTTTTAAAAAATATTTTTTGAAGTATGATTTATTTTTATCACAAAAACATAAATTTTTCTAAGTGAGAAGCGGACTTTTCTTGGTCGTCGAGCTCGTTCGAACGAAATTGCTCTGTCGTTAAAGCGACATGAGCATGTCGCACAATCTCGTTAGAGCAACACATGGCCTCGTTCGAACGACATAGCATGTCGCGCTCGTTCGAGCGACGGCGCCGCCTTGATTTTTGTATAAATATCTATACATATTCTACACATTTTTCTAAGTCTTTTTCGTACACGTTGCTGTAATTTATAACCCAAAAAATAGACTTCTAGTTTGTAAGGTTTCATGCCTTTTTTATTCACAAAACCATTCCCATATATGTGTGTGTGAATATTTAAACCTTCAAAGGGTTGGTTTTACTCATCTGGAGTAACTTGTGGAGAAGCCGACTCTTTTCCATTGTTGCCCATCTGGAGTTCTTGCGGGAGATTCCAGCAGACGACATCGGAACCGACACCTGAGGGTATTTCGTATGTCACTCATGTTTTTAGTATAATCCGTGTAAACCTTTCTTTACAAATTATAGTGAAAATAAAAAGGTTTTGCCCCTTTGGGGGATTTTTCCTCATGTGTTTGTTTGTTTGTGATTGAATGTTTTTGCATGATCATATTATCTTCAATCACACCTAGATGCATGTTTTAGGATTTAATTGAAAAACTGAGTTTAATTAAATAATTTCTTTGTTTGAACAAAAACGCACTCTCAAATTGGTATCAGAGCCAGTTACACAATTATACCGTGTAATTTTCCACAAAAATTTTCTATAGATATCAATTTTCTGAAAAATTGATTTTTGAAAAAGGGCGTGTTCAAAATGGAGAAATTATATTATAAAATGCCAGTTTTTGATGGGACAAATTATGCTTACAAAAAACCTGTATGAAATCTGCTCTAAAAGCCATAGATGAAAGAGTTTGGGTTTTAGTTGAAAGAGGGTGGACACCTCCCTCCATCACTATTGACAACGTGACTAATTTAAAATCTGTGACTGCACGGACTGAAGAAGAATTTAAATGGTCAGCTTTTAACTCTAAGGGTCTTAGTGCTATTTCTGGATCCGTCACTCCTGACGAGTTCCGGCGAATAATGACGTGTACCACGTCAAAAGAGGCATGGGATGTTTTACAACTTACCCATGAAGGAACTAATGTTGTGAAAGAATCAAAACTGCAAAACTTAACAACTCAATTTGAAACTATCACCATGCTTGAGTCTGAATGTTTTAATGAATTTTATGCTAGGTTATCTGATATTGTGAACACTAGCTTTAATCTTGGTGAACACATTCCTAATGCTACAGTTGTTAAAAAGATTATAAGATCTCTGCCTAAGCGTTTTATCCCTAAAGTCACTGTGCTAAATTCTATGGGTAATTTAAACACGCTTAAATTAGAGTAACTAGTAAGAGACTTACAAACTTATGAAATTGATATGTTTTCTAAATCTGTCAAGCCTAAAGATAAGGGAATTGCACTTAATGCCCAGGATAGGAAGAGTGAGGGGTCGACAAGAAAGAGAGTTGAGTCGTCTAGAAAAAGGGAGATAGAAATGTCTGATTCTGAGTGTGACCTTGATTTAGATGATTTGGACCTGTTTGCAAAAAAAATCAAGTAAATTCGCAAATTCAAGAAAAATGGAAATTTCAAAGATAAAAGGAATTTTGAGAAAAATAAGTTTGAAAAGAAAAATGAAAGATTTTAAAGACCCTCCTAAGAAAGACGGTGAGAGATGTTATGAGTGTGACGGTAAGGGTCATAGAGCTTTTGAGTGTGCTACTAGGTTGAGCAGACTTGCCAAAGAAAAGGGCAAAGTTGTCCTTAATGCTACTCTTAGTGACGATAGTGAGGTCGAGTCGGTGGACTATGGAGATGAGTCGTCGCATGAGTGCAACTTCACCGCATTCATGGCTAGTCATGTGAGTACATCTAGTGCTCCTCACAACGATGAGGATGCTACTTCACAGGGACACCTCGACAGTGAGAATGAAGTGAGTGAGGGGGAGGATGCTGCAAGTGAGAGCAAGAGTAATCTTCAGCGCGCCTACATTGAGTTATATACTGAGTCATTTAAAACCAAAAAATGAAACAAAGCGTTAGTTCTTAGGATCACCGCTTAAGAGGAAGATTTAGGAGAATCGAGAGAGAGAGAGAGAGTCCTCCACCTGCATTACCTTGAGAGAGAGAGAGAGAGAGAGAGAGAGAGAGAGAGAGAGAGAGAGTCTGCCTGTGTTGAAAGAGAAAGTTAGTATAGAGAAAGATAGAGAGAGAGTTGTTTTAAGAAAGAGAAAGGCGACTTAACTAAACAAGTGGCTAGTCTTACGAGTGAGCTCCATTCCTCCCTGGAGACTCAGAATAAACTTGAAGCCCTTGTAGCCCAGCTTACTCATGATCTTGAGAGAGCAGTACGGGAAGTCAAGGTTCAAATCGAGGACAGATCTGAAAAGATGGGAAAGATGCTCCTGGTCCCTCTTTAGGTTTTGGTGATGGGCAGGGAATAGGTTTTGATGGTGCCTTCACTAACCCCCATATAGCATCTGGACTAGTTCCTGAGTTTACTACAACTCCATATGGCCATCGTCAAAAACCACGAAGGAGAGTTTGACCAATAAAAGCAAACCAAGGTCTGCCTAAGACTGTGTACTTTTGTACTTACAGGAAAAGAAAGGGACACCTCAGGGATTTTTGTTATAGTTTGGGTCAGACATGACGTACTACTACTCCACCACATCGTACTGATGATTTTACCAGTCTGAGACAGCGAGTTGAGTTTTTAGCCACCACATCACAGAGTTTGATGGAGTAATTCTGACATATGTCTTTGTCGTTAGTGAATGCTTCCCGCATACCGGCTAAAACAAATAACAACAAGGGTAAATAAATGGGAACCACTTCTTAGGTACCTAAGAAAGACAAAAAGGCCCTTGTTGTTCATGTCACTCTCAAAGCACATAATACCCCACAGTGGTATTTCGATAGTGGGTGCTCCAGACATATGACCGGTGATATCTCATTTTTTAGCTACTTAGAGGATTATAAGGAAGGTCGAGTCACATTTGGAGATGGGAACAAGTCTAACATCGTAGGATGAGGTATAGTAGAGTTACCAGGACTTCCTAAGCTAGAAAATGCTTTGTACGTCAAAGGTCTAAAAGCAAACCTTCTCAGCATTAGCCAGCTGTGCGACGCTGAATTTATCGTAAAGTTTGACCGGAACGAATGTAATGTCTATAATCAAGTCGGTAAACTTTTAGTGCAAGGGGTGAGTACGAAGGATAACTGCTATGGGACTGTGCCCAAATCTTCACTTATCTGCAACAGTGTCATGATCACTCCTATGGATATGTGGCACCTACGTCTAGGTCACGTGAACTTTAGAGATTTGACGCATTTAGATAAAAATGACCTAGTACGTGGCTTACCAACACTTGGAAAGCCAACTTCCACGATTTGTGGACCCTGTCATTTGGGAAAGCAAATCCGTAGCCCCCATAGGAAATTGAATTCCATTACCACTTCACGAGTACTTGAGTTGATACATATGGATCTCATGGGTCCTACTCGTACAGAGAGTTTGGGTGGTAAGAGGTACATCCTAGTGAGGGTAGATGATTTCTCCAGATATTTATTTGTAGGTTTTCTAAGAGATAAATCTGATGCTGTAGAGTTTTTAACAACCAAGTGCCATGTCCTTCAAAACCAACACGGAGTCACTAATAATAAAATGCGTACTGACAATGGCACTGAATTTATGGAGAAAAAAGTAGATCATTACTGTGACAGCCTAGGAATCAAATATGAGTTTTCTGCTGTGAAGACTCCTCAGCAAAATGGGATTGTTGAGAGAAAGAACAGGACGATTAAGGAAATGGCTAGATCTATGCTTCTAGGTCATAAAGTTGTTAGGAGATTTTGGGCAGAGGCAGTGTCTAATGCATGCCATACGATGAATAGGGTTTACCTTCGTCCACACACACTTAAAACGCCTTGTGAATTGTGGACTGGAAAGAAGCCCAACCTTGCATATTTCCGTGTCTTTGGGAGTAAATGCTACATCCTACGGGAGAGAGAGCAATTAGGAAAGTTCGACTCCCGAAGCGACGGGGGAATATTGCTAGGATATTCATTAAATAGTAAAGCGTACCGGGTTTTTAACCTGAAGATCTCTAAAGTGATGGAGTCAATAAATGTTACTGCGCAAGATGATGATCCATTGCTGTTTGTTGACTTCACCCATTTGAGTGAGGATGACACACTCCTTTGTTATGATCCCACTGTGTCTCCCACATCCAGGGTGGACCCTACTCCTGTCCTAGGGGACACACCTGCTTGGGTTTATAACACTCAGCTAGAGAATGTTGTTAGCCATGTCTGCTACACATCTAAAGTCAAGCCTAAGAATCATAAAGAAGCACTCAAGGATGAACACTGGATATCTGCTATGCAGGATGAGTTGCTTCAGTTTAAAAAGAATAATGACTGGGAACTTGTCCCCGGACCTAGTGAGATGAATATGATAGGTACCACATGGATTTTTAAGAATAAAATGGATGAAAATGTACCATAATCAGAAACAAGGCTAGGTTGGTCGCTCAAGGATACACACAGATAGAGGATGTAGACTTTGGGGAGACATTTGCTCATGTTGCGAGGCTTGAGTCCGTCCGCTTACTACTCGCCATCGCATGTCATCTGCGCTTCAAGTTATATCAGATGGATGTTAAGATTGCCTTTCTAAATGGCATTCTACAGGAGGAGGTTTACATGGAACAACCAAAAGGGTTTGAAGACCCTCAGCACCCGGAGCACGTCTACTATCTGAGGAAAGCCTTGTATGGTTTGAAGCGAGCACCCCGTGCTTGGTATGACAGGCTTACTTCTTATCTCTTAGCCCGTGGCTTCAAGAGAGAGGGAGTTAATATGATGTTGTTTGTCAGGAGAGATGACGATGCTATTTTGGTTACCCAGGTCTATGTGGATGATATAGTCTTTGGATCCACGTGCTCCCAGTATGCTCACCACTTTGAGGAGGAGATGAAAAGTGAGTTTGAGATGAGCATGGTAGGTGAGTTTACTTTCTTCCTTAGTCTCCAGGTTCGTCACCTAGAGGATAGGATGTTCATCTCCCAATCCAATTATGCTAGAGACCTAGTGAAGAAATTTGGTTTAGACTCCGCTAAGCATGCACGTGCACCTATGAGTACTTATATCAAGCTTAGTAAGGACACTTCAGGCAAGGATGTAGAGCAAACTTTGTATTAGAGTATGATAAGTAGTCTTCTCTACTTGACTGCCAGTCGTCCCGACATTACCTTTAGTGTTGGAGTCTGTGCGCGATATCAGGCCTCCCTAAAAGAGTCACACTTACTCGCTCTAAAATGTATTATCAAATACGTGAGTGGGACTCTCTCCTACGGTATTTCGTATTCCTTTGATACTGATGACCGTTTGTCTACCTATTCGGATGTTGATTGGGGCGAGGATGTAGATGGTTATAGGAGCACTTCTGGTGGGTGTTTCTACTTTGGTTCTGCTCTTGTCTCCTGGTTGAGAAAGAGGCAAAACTCCATCTCTTTGTCCACCACGAAGGCTGAGTACATCGTCGCCGGGAGTTGTTGCACGCAACTCTTGTGGGTGAAGCAAATGTTGGAGGATTATGGGATTACACAGGACACCATGATCATCTCTTGTGATAACACAAACGCGATACACATATCTCGTAATCCGATTAAATATTCGCGCACAAAGCACATCAGGATACGCGAGCACTTTATACGACAGTTAGTTGAGGAGAAAGTCGTATCCCTGAGTTTCGTACCCATTGACCTTCACTTAGCCGATATTTTCACGAAACCTTTAGATGCCCTTAGATTCGAGAGTCTTAGGAAGTCTTTAGGTATTTGCACAGTTGACTGAGGGGATGGTTCGTGTCTAGGATAGGCTGCATTGTTATGTTCATATCATATGATTCAAATTGCTAGTTTGTATCATTTGTATTATTATTATTATTTTTATTTTTTTTTGCTTTTTATATGTTTTTCGAAAAATTCAAAAAGATTTTCTTTTTATAAAAATTTTAGAAAAGTATAAAAAGATTTTTGTATTTTGTTTATACCTCTTATGGATGAGCATTTAAGATAACCGAGTCACAACTTCTATTTTCATTTTTCACGTGGATGTTTGATAGTGATTTGAGACGCTACATCATTGCATCCATGTGATTTACATTGTTTGGAGTCTTTGAGAAGTGATTAGTGATATCTTTCTACATGTTTGGCTCATTATCTCCTTTATGGAACACATGCACGGCTTTATTTGATTATTGTACTTGTCTATCACATATTGACTTGAGTGTTTCCATCTTAATTTTGTCTATACAACGAACTATATGTGATAAAACTTGACAAGATTGGAATGCATATAAAAAACTGTTTGGTGAGATTTTGTGGTATTTTAAAACGGTGAAGGGCTAAAAAAGGTTCTTATCTATCCTTTGCAATTAAGCCACCGTTTAAAAGGACCAAAAAAATTGAGAAATTTTATTATATGGGGTCCATAGAGGTTGAAAGAGCCAGATAAAATTTAAAGGCAATAAAAAGTAATTCATGTCGAATATGGTCCATTAGGTTTCACCATAAATTCTCCAATATTTGAGAATTTAGATCACCTCTAAACAAAATATAAATCTGAGGGAGCTTGGTTGGAGAATTTAAACGGGTTTGCACTTCCTTGACAGTCCTGAAAAAGCATTAAATAGTTTTGGATGCTATTGGTGTGGAAATCTCTTTGAGCTTTGATTTGCTGATTTGATTCAGTCAATTTCTTATAATTTCATTCTTTTAGCACCTATGGAAGATGTTGAGTTCATTCGTTAGGAGTATCTGATATTCTTCATGCACATATGTTATGTTTGTATGCATTGATTTTCCTTTCGAATTTGCTCACACCCATTCATTTCCTCTATCATCGACTTGGTTGTTTTTGTGTTCTTTCATGGTGTGATTCTTTGTTGTATATTACCGTGTGTCACTCTCCATTTGCATTTATTTGTGCTTCGCACATCTTTCTATTTGGGGACATCATAAAAAGGGGGATAATGAATTATGGGTGAGAATTATTTGGTTGATTTATCAATGATTTGATTAAGCTTAATTGATTTGATTTTTGCATATCATTATATTTCAAATTGTTGCGTGTCACGGGCATCTGCTTTATCTCATGTGTGTAGGTACAAAATTGATGATTATTAAATTTCACACCCTCATGAGAAAAGCTTTTAGAGTTTCTGAAGATTTGAAGATTCTTGAAGTTTGGTTGAAGACATGTCAGATGGTATTCTCAGTTTGAGGGTTTAATGGGGATATTATCTTATATGTCATTTGATTTATGGAGATAGCATAATTCGGATTTTTTATGTATGTACCGGCATAGACATAGGGTGAGATTTGTAAGGACATAATTTTATAAATGTCCGTGGTAGAATCTAGGAATTTTCTATTTTGTCCTAGAACACAGTATGTATGTCTGATACCGCAACATTCGGCACGTCAACACGATCATCCACGACGGCCTTGATCCGAGTCCATGTATCCACCATCTTCACTCGTGCATCATGCTACATGCGACGTGCTGTTCAACCGATCCCAACTACTCCACGACGCGTTATTGGTAAAATGGATTATTGGAGTTTTTAATATTCGCATATATATTTGGGAACTTTTAAAAAAATATTTTTCGAAGTCTGGTTTATTTTTATCACAAAACATAAATTTTTCTAAGTGTAGAAGTGAACTTTTCTTGGTCGTCGAGCTCGTTCGAACGACATTGCACTTTCGTTCAAGCGACATGAGCATGTCTCGCGATCTTGTTCGAGCGACACGTGGCCTCATTCGAGCGACATAGCATGTCGCACAATCTCGTTCGAGCGACGACGACACCTCAATTTTTGTATAAATATATGTACATATTCTACACGTTTTTCTAAGTCTTTTTCGTGTACGTTTCATGCGGTTTACAACCCAGAAAATAGACTTTGATTTTTTAAGGTTTCATGCCTTTTTTATTCACAAAACCATTCCTATATATGTGTGTGTGTGAATCTTTAAACCTTCAAAGGATTATTTTTACTCATCTGGAGTAACTTGTGGACAAGCCGACTCTTTTCCATTGCTGCCCATCTGGAGTTATTGCGGGACATTCCAGCCGACGACGTCAGAACAACACCTGAGGGTATTTCGTATGTCACTCATGTTTTCAGTATAATCCGTGTAAATCGTTCTTTACAAATTATAGTGAAAATAAAAAGGTTTTTCCCCTTTGGGGGATTTTTCCTCATGTGTTTGTTTATTTGTGATTGAATTTTCTTACATGATCATATTGTCTTCAATCACACCTAGATGCATGTGTTTAGGATTTAATTGAAAAACTGAGTTTAATTTAATAATTTCTTCGTTTGAACAAAAGCGAACTCTCAAGGTCACCAATCAAGAAATCAAGAATATAACGCATAAAGGAAAAATGCGAATGCATAATAGAAAATGCGCAAAATAAAGAATACCTCAAGAAGATAAGTGGCTCCAATAAAGGTTTACCGGAAGCACCAGCTGAATGAATCCAGAGAGAAATAAAGGGTCGCCAAAGTCAGGCTCCCCCGTCATAAAGAGGGATGTTCGAAAACACCCTCAGAAAAGGAAAAAACCACAAATGGACGATGTCGCCACTCTTCGCCACCAAAAAGCCTCCCAACACCAGCAAAATAAACAATCGGGCCTTCTACTCACCTTCCTCCATCCTCCTCATCAATCCTCCTCCTCAGTAACAACTTCCTCAAAGGAGATAAGCGAAGAGAGTCCCCAGAGACTACCCTCTCCAAATCACCTAACGTCGTCGTCACCGCCTCTAGCAACACCTGCAAGGTCATGTCCACCTCTATCTTCACTCCATCACAATCCATCCCCAGTAGTTGCTGCAAATCTATGGGAGTCACAGTCATCTCCCCAAAGCCAAAATTCATGGTGTGGGTAATATCCCACCACCTCTCTCCTAGAGCACAAAGAACGTCCGTAGAACGAGGTGTCTCTCTAGCACAGACGCCAGTCTCCCAAAACCGATTAATGAGACCATCCAATGCACCATAGGTGGAAGGTTCTACCAAACATCCTTGAGTCCTGTCATCCCTCGGGCACACATAGTCGACAAAGAGATGTCATACTGTCAAAGACAAAAAAGAAAACCCTTGTCAAAATTCAAGAAAAAAGGAAGGTTACCAAGAAAGAAGAAAAGTATATCGAAGGTCATTAATACATATATAGCCATAAGGGTTCACCACCCTAGAAGAGTGATGACGTGATGGCTCACACAGAAGGGTCTTCTCATCCACAACTGGCTCAAATGAGTCAAGGGTATGCTCGCTGCCCAGCGCAAGGGATGCCCTAGCCCTCTATTCCAAGTTTACCCAGTAATCAACATCAAGCCATGACTTGTGTGTTGTATTTCTTACAAAAGTGGCCATCTTTTGGTTTCAGAACGTTAGAACGATTCGCAGAACGTAATTACAGAAGGAAGAAATCTAGAAAGCTATGAAAAATGAGGGAAACATGCCCCCTTTTTATAGAAGGCTAAGGGGCATGCCGATCGGCACTGTCCCCCCACCACCCACCGATCGGTATTGTATGTCCACTTGCTCAAGGAACCCCAAAAGAACATGTCACTGCTGTTTGGTACCCTTCCAACCATGTCGGTCGGTACCCTCTCAGAAATTTCGTACATGAATTCCCAAAAAATGCCAAAAATTTTCAAAAATCCCTGGAAAATTCCTAAAAATTCTAAATGAATTTTAGAACCTTTATCACTAAGAAAAACATTTTTATCACACTCATTTCCAAAAGCAGAAGCCTTACCTGCCCAGTGGAATCTTCAAAATCAATTTGATATCTCCCCGGTAACTTCTCCAAAAAACACTGATTTTTTTTAAGAAATTAACGATATTGGATCGATTCACACCAATAATCAAAAACTCAAATCGTAACTTGGAATCGGATTGGTGGGTGGTACCGATACCTAGTCAACTCGGTCGTATCGTCACAGTATCGGCCTTGACTTTGAACCATGCGTCAAACCATCCAGTTTTTGCCAGACTTTAAATTATTTTCACATCATCCTTCAGTTTGGCCACTAAGGCAGAGTGATCCTTATAAGCATTGGTCATCTTTTGAAGAGTCTTTTGAGCATAAATGAAAGCGCGATGAGCTTGAACACTAGCTCCCTGGCAAGGATTGGTATCTATATTACTAGAAAAATAAGGGATTTCTCCAGATATATTGCTAAGCTATAAGAACAAACATAAATTACTTAGTGACAATAAGATACAGAGTTAGACTTTGAGAAAAACTTTCATTATAGAAAAATGGGGCACAGCCCTTACAAACAAGCAAGAATGAAAGAAAATACAAGGATCCTCAAGCTAATTATTCCTAACTAGTTTTTGGTTTCCTTTTCTTTCACTTGCTCCTATGATTCTGGGACTTTTTCCTTGCCAGCCTTAGAGTCCCCTTGATCGGAAATTGCCTCTATACAACCAACTTCCTCTGCTCTTAGAGCAGAACTTGGATCATGCTCGCCAAATAATTTGGACTCAGCTGGGATATTGGTTATCGTCAAAGAAACATCCTAGCCTTTTTTTAAGTTTGCTTTCTAATAAAATTCATCTAGCATTTTGCATCCTCATAGACCTTGTCACAGCTTACATCGTTAGCGAAAGATTATTGGTCGCGTTCAGCCAATAATTGGTTGCGTTTGATTTTCAGTTGGTCATGCGCGACCTTCAGAGGGGACGCTCAGCCTTCAGCCCATCCATCGTTGAGCTGGTGGTTTTCCTTTCTCACAAGCCTTCTGTGCAGCAATTAGATCCTCCTCAAACTTATCCAAGGCCTTGTTTAGATCGTCCATGACCTTAGGTTTCTCACAGCGCTTCTCCAAAATGGTGAACTCATTCCACCACACCTTAACAAACCCTCACCAATCTCAACATGTCACTATCAAAAGACCCTTATAGTAAAACATTTTCTCAATTTTGTCAAGTTTTCCTGCATCCATTTGTTTATCAAAGTTACACATAAACTCGAATGTCTTTGTGAAGGCACTTCTCACAAAACATCATAACTTGCCCTAAATGATCCTACATAATATCCCAGTATCCAATGGGTCCTCCTCCAACTAGACCCATGATGTAGATTAGGGGTGGGTTAATAATGTGAATCAAAAAGTGTAAGGGGATTAATTGTAATGTTTTTTAGTTGTACTCTAGTATTTTTTTATTAGTGAGATTTTATAATTAGTATAATAGATTCTAGAAGTTACTATAAGTAGTGATGGATGATAACTCATGAATGACAACTCCCGCATAGCTAGCACTTTCTAGAACCTACATTTCCCATTGTGATTATTAACTATTCTTTGGTTTGATATACAATTTTCAGATTTGTTTTGTTATATACGCTTACTAAAAGACTGACTTTCATTCATTAGGCCAGTGTGAACCTAAGAAAGAGAGATGTTCTTAAGGCGGCATGTAAGCAAACTGTGCACGCTAAGAGAAGAGGGGAAATGTTGGCAATTACTAACACAAGAAAGCCACCCCTATCTCTAAAGGGGTCTGTCACTTCGGACCTAATTGGTTGGGTGTTTGCATCAAATTGATGTCAAAGCGAGTTTAGCTCCTTGGTGTGTGTGTGTGTGTCCTTCCATTACATCTCACCATTAATGGCTCCCAAGAACATCAAGTTTGAGAATCGTTTAACAACCGTAAAAGAAATCATGGTTCAAATGATGGTTGAAATGAAGCAACAAAAGGCTCAACAAACCCTAATTTTATCAAAATTAGAGGGTTTTGCTTTTTATAAACCTTCTTTTCAAACCCTTACCCTATTTTGAACTCTAATTCTGAAATTCTTCAAGAAACCTAATCACAACCAACAAAAACCCTCAAGAACCCATTCTTATCACTTCTGCTGCAAATTCTCAACCCTTGATCATGCATAAACCATCGCAAACCCTATGTTACAAAAACCCTAAGGCTCTAACACTATAAGAACATAATCTGGCCCTGGGACTCAATCGATGAGAAAGAAGAAGAGAAGAAAGATAAAAAGAAAAATAAGAAAATTTGTTCAAAAAGGGAAATCTCTGGCCACGGTCTCGTCATCAAGTTCCGACGATGGAAACTCAACTCGATGGTGGTTGTAAAGGAACTTAATGGAGACTCAACTTGACGGAGACTATAGAGGAATCGACCTAGGATTTTGGCCCCCTAGGGTGGTTTTTGACCATTCGAGGTCGAGCTCATGAGAGTTCGACGACAGCTGGAGGAAGAGATTCCGGTGAATTAGTCAGTTGCATCTAAGGTGCAATGAGTTATGTTTAGAGAATAAGGAAAGAGGGTTAACCCATGGGTTTCAAATGGGTAAGGAAATTAGGCTTATCTGGGTCTATTCTCAAGAGAAGAATTATCATTAATTAACTGTTGTGAGGAATGGTTTGTTTGGGCCTATTTTAGGGCTCTTTATATTCTATTTTTTTTGGTTTGCTAATTGAAGTTTTTGGGGTGGAATTCTACAATTTGGCAAGTCTTAGTCTTAGCCTAATTTTTGGGGGGAAATCTTGGAAATAAAAATTTTGGGCTCTCCCAAATTGTTGACAAAATTATTTTTAGGACCCCATAATTTTTCCTTTCTTCTCGGTGGCATATATTGGAATTTTTGCACTCGAATCCAATGTTTTAAAGTTCGAGGACGAATTTTTTCAAAGGAGGGGAGAAAGATGTAGATAATGGGAGGGTTAGTAATGTGAATTAAAATGTGCAAAGGGGCTTAATTGTAATATTTTTTTAGTTATACTCTAGTATCTTTCTTTTATTAGTTATATTTTATAATTAGTATTTGATGGATGACAACTCATACATGACAACTCATGCTTAGTTAGGATCTTTTGGAATCCTCTCTTTAGGCCTATAAATTTGTTCATTTTCCATTGGGATTATTAACTATTCTTTGGTTTGATAATAGAATTTTCAGATTTGTTTTGTTTTCTCTCCTCTTTGGACCCAATTGATGGTGTTCACATCAACCTAAGGCACATTAGCCAACAAGATCTAGCCTTATCCATTTTCTAAAGGCGTGGCTTCATGAGTTTTGCTAAAGGAGGGACTTCACGAGTTTCGCTAAATCGGAGGCAGTAAAGAAAACTTTTCAACCATAAGACCATTCTTTGCAAAAGAAGGCATACACAAACAAATTTCTTATTTAGAACATAAAGGTGATCATGTGTATATTACCTCTCGTCAAGAGGGGATGACCCATGACACCAACATCTTGTATGGGTCACCCATGGTTCAAAGTAGCGACCGAGTCAACTCGATATTGGCCGAATTGACTCGAAATCGTAGGCCACCGAACTGATACCGAGAAATGTCAAAAATAAATAAATATAGTTAAATCTGGTCGATATCTCGTCGTTCCCGAGATAACTCATCGATATATCGATCGAGTAAGAGATATCGCGCGGTGATGAGGGTTTTTTTTTAAAAAAAAAGGGGGTCGTTTGGCAGAAATAGAGCAAAAAATCAGAATTAATGCAAAAAAAAGAACTTACCTTTATCAATTGATTTCAGTCGGATCTATATCCCTATGAAAACAATGAGACAATCCCGGCCGAAGGCATACATCACCTTATCAACCTCTAATCAACAATAACCCACTTTAGCTCTTGTACCTAGTTATCAGGTAAAGAACCACAAATCAGTTGATTTCAACCGGAGAACCACAAAAAGGGGGACGTTTATCAGTTGATTTCAGTCGGGGAACCACAAATCATCTCTCCTCACTCTTTGTAAACACCAGTCGGATTCCCTCCTTCTCTTCTTTCTGTTTTCATTCCCTTCTTCTCTATCCCTTCTCTCTCTATTTTCAATCCAGATTCCTCTCTCTTTTTCAGTCGGTATGTGTTAACAAATGGCAAACCCTTTTTATTTTTTTGGTTCTAGACACACGAGGTTATTTTTTCTCTCTGTTTTTTTAACAACTAACCCACACGCCCATTGTTTTTACAACCCACGCACCTTTTGTTTTGCTTGTTATGTTCAACTAAGTTTTTTTTCCTTTTCTGAAAGAACAAATGTTCAAATAAGCTTTTGTACATGTTTTGTTCAAATAATGTTTAATAATTCTAAAAATTCCTAAAAATAATGTTTGCAAAAAATGTTTAGAATTTCTAAAAATAATGTTTTGTACAAAAACTAGTTAGAATTCTTAAAAAAATGTTTAGAATTTTTATAAAATCCTAAAAATAATGTTTTGTACAAATAATGTTTAGAATTCTTTAAAAAATGTTTAGAAATTCTAAAAATTCCTAAAAATAATATTTTGTACAAATAATGTTTAGAATTCTAAAAATGTTTAGAATTTCTAAGAATTCCTTAATATAATGTTTTGTACAAAAATGTTAAGAGATCTTTAAAAAACAGTTTAGAATTTCAAAAAATTCCTAAAAATAATGCTTTGTATAAAAAATGTTTCGAATTGCAAAAAAAAAAGTTTAGAATTTCTAAAAATTCCTAAAGATAAAGTGTTGTAGAATATTGTTAAATATTAACAAATTAGTAATAAATATTGAATTTGACAAGTCCACCGCGCTTCAGTATTACCAATTGTACATGGTTTTGAACGTATCTGATTGGTCCACATTATTAATATTTTTTTGTCGGAATATTTTGCGCTCTCTAAATAGCGTATCTTTGAGTATCGCCTGATACCACGACCGAGTTGAAAATTGGATGTCCGATATCGAGACTTTGAACCATGGGGTCACCAAACATCATCCACCAACAGCCTCGTGACTTGATCTCTAGGGCAACAAAGGGGTTTTCATATTCCTCATCTAACCCATGCTCATCCACCACTAATGAAAATGCTATGTTTTGATGAACTCACTCATGCACCCATTCACAAAAATGTTGTGGGCTAATATAGTGGGTTGAACATCTTAAAGAGGTTGAACTATTTTTTATCAGGTGAACCTCCAACTGAAACAACTTCATGGGTTACATGAGAACTTTGTGGAATAAATGGTTGGGGGCCTAAGTTGACAACGGATTGTGAATTGAAATTATGTTTTGAGCATAAGGTTTATATGGTCGTGAACGGGGTTAAATAAACGAAAAGGTTTAGGCTCAATTGAGTGTCAATAAGGCTCATCATTGGGTCAACCGACAATTCACTATGGCCAGACAAATACCCTGACCCACTTCTTCTCCCTTGCCTTCTCAAACTGAGTGCCAACTACTCCATCATTGGTGAGGCCCTCCAAATGGTTGAACCTTGAGATTTGTGAACTCCATAAAGTTCCCATCAAAATTAGAACTTTTACCCTGTGATCTATGGTTGCGGTATAGTTTCACGACTTGCATGGCCTTCCCTCACCACCTGTTGTGAAATCCTTTCACATTAATCCATCTCCCATCTCATAGGAGCTCATTATAATGCAAGAAAATTAAAGTAAACATAGCTTTCGTGAAGGATGTCTACGGTGGAGTCACATATAGTTGTCATTGAAGATGCGCAACCCACGGGATTCAAGTTCATGTCGTTCTCATCTTATCTCAGATCCACGAGCAACAATTCCATCACTTCTCCCTCCGATGACTGATAAACAACATGGGGTTGTAGACAACTATGATATGACTCAATTTCATAGGGCCTTCTTGGATTGACAAGAAGCAGGGAAAATAAGTGATTTGGGGGCATCCGACTCAGGTGCCTTTACCCCACTCATGCCCATTCAGACTCATATCCAAAGTCATAAGCAAGCCCACATGTATCCTCATAAATCTCCCCCATAACAAAACCCCCTGAAATTAGAGGGTCAACCATCAGAACCACTTGCCCATCAGATTTACTCGAAAGCCATAAGTTAAACCCCTAACACCCCGAGCATACATAATTTAACAAACCCTACCCCAATATTTCTAAATGTTCAGTCAACTTTAAAGGATTGTAATTCAACCCCTAAGATTGTTTTGAATATACAACTAACCCATTAAAAATTCCACAAACAACCCCAAGCAACTCTTTAGGGATATTCCACCCTAGTGGTCCATCGTTACTCGTTAGGCAAATCGGGACCGAGATAAGAGATACCAAATTACTCAATTCCTCTTGGAAGTGGATGATTGAAGTTGGTTCGATGACGATATGTGAACCCATTTGCCTATGAACCTACTAGAGAGCAATTATGAAGCATTCGGTACACGACATTTGGCTTCCCACTCAGAGAGGATTGGCAACATGAATCGACCTCTCTTGTGATGAGAGGCTCCCACATGATCTCCTTTATGTTCCACATAAGAATCATGTATGCTTTATATGCAAAAAAGTTGGGATCCCTATCGGCCTTTGATTGATAAGCAACCCCTGGTAACCCTTTTTTTAGTCCTCGAAACACAAGATTCTCCCCCTCTCATGTCATCATATCGCCCTCGTCAACCATGTACCCTGGGTTAACTTTCCTCGTGATGAAAATTATTTTTAGGATCCTTTTGATGGTGGCGGGAACCACACAAGCCACTTTTTTTGAATTCTTGAGCAGAGCCTCCGTGGCGATATTTGCTTTGACATTCCCACTTTAGATGGGCTCATGGATCCCAGCACATTTATTAGTTGGTTAAATGCATTGGAAAAGTATTTGACCACAAGGGGGTATCAGGAAACAAGTGTGGTCCTTTGGCGAACATAAATTTGAAAGGATTTATAAAAGTTTAGTGGAATGAGCATGTACGTTTTCGAGAGCTCGAGGAACTTGCTTCGATTCGTACTTGGCTTGAGATGAAAGAGGTTATGCATGTCACCTTACTTCCACGGCATTATGATATTGATCTATTCACAAGGGATAAAAATTAGAAGCAGATCACCATGTGAATCCCGACATGTACTGAGAAGAGAACCTCGTATTGACTCATACCCGACTATCAAAGTCAAAAGAGCATAGGTTGAGTCGTTATATTTATAGTCTCCAGACACAGCCACATTGGTACCTACTTGTAGGTTGAGTATGCTCGTCGATTGAAGGTATTCCATTACCCATCTGATGCCACTGCGACCACCATAATCGGGAAGACAACCACCACTGAACATACTCACCTTGCAATGAAGTATTTTCGATGCAGCAAGCTAGGGCATTGAACCGTTGATTGCAAACATCCAAACCTTGGATCACTTTCTCCTCCCCAGCGGAACCACAAGATAATTTCCCCAGTAGAGTCTCCAAATTTCCACAAGAAAATCTCTACTTAAGCCCTCAGAATTGGCTTAGACCCTCAGAATTGGTCATCTCAACCAAAGCCCTAAGAATTGGCTTCTACTCACAAAATTGGTCATCTCTACTTAAGCCCTCAGAATTGGCTTCGACCCTCAGAATTGGTCATATCTGCTTAAGCCCTCAGAAATGGCTTCGACCCGCAAAATTGGTCATCTCAACCAAAGCCCTCAGAATTGGTCATCTCAACCAAAGCCCTCAGAATTGGCTTCAACCCGTAAAATTGGTCATCTCAACCAAAGCTCTCAGAATTAGCTTCGACCCTCAGAATTGGTCATCTCAACCAAATCCCTCAAAATTGGCTACGACCCGCAGAATGGGTCATCTCAACTTAAGCCCTCAGAATTGGCTTCGACTTGCAGAATTTGTCATTTCTACTTAAGCCCTCAGAATTGGCTTCGACCCACAAAATTGGACATCTCAAACAAAGCCCTCAGAATTCTCTTCAACCCTCAGAATTGGTCATCTTTACTTAAACCCTCAGAATTGGCTTCGACCCTTAAAATTGGTCATTTCTATTTAAGCCCGCAGAATTGGCTCCGAACCGCAGAATTGGTCGTTACAACTTAAGCCCTTAGAATCGGCTTCGACCCTCAAAACTGATCATACCCAGTATTACCCTAGGTCCTCGGAATCGACCTCGACCCTCTGAATTGGTCATTCTTACACCTTTAGGTCCGTAAAAATTACCTCCTCTTCCAAAAATATCATGTGGTGTCTATTTGATGGCTTTCACTTGTTCTAATCTAACTGTCAAGGGGCTCTATAGACACACCATTTTAGGACCCCCTAAGTCCCTCCTTAGGTCCCCAGCACCTCCTCGTTTCATTACAACCCTAGGTTATACTCTGAGTACCGATCTAGAGGACATCGGGCTCTCTCGGACACCGTTTGACTCCTGTCAACTTCATCGTTAAAGCAAAAGCTCTTTGCATCTTTAAAGGGCGCTTAATCCCCTTTCTAAAGGTTCACCCCATTTATGAAACACCATAACCATTTGAATGAACGATCAGTTTTCCCTTAAAAATTGATCCGGAGGCCATCGGGCACTCTCGGGCTCCATTTAACCAAAGTCACCTCTTCGTCTTGAACGAGACTGAATGGATCCTCTAAGGTCACTAAATACCATTTCAAACAATCCCTCCCGTGCGCGATTCTGACTTACGGAGGGGACGAACGATCCATTTTACTCCGAAAGGTCACCGGCCGCTCCAGTTAACCAAAGTCAACCCTTCAAACTGAGCGAATCTCTTTGGAATGTCTAATTACATCACCTAAACTTTCCAATGGCCTTCCCCGAGAGCGATTCTGACTTACTATTTGGACGAACGACCCACCGTCGTCCAACGATCTCCCATCCAAAGGACTAGCAAGTGCTTCCGAGCCACGTTTGACCCAAAGTCAACTCCCAGACCTTGGAGCAGTCCAAAGGACTCTTGAAGGTTTATGAATTAAACTTCTAATGGTATTCCCTGTGCACAATTTAAATCAATGATATGCATTCTACGACAATTTTTTAAGGAAAATCTACACGGGACTGCCAATTGCCAGGTCCAAAACCCTGCCTATCGACAGTATACCTAAGGGCACCTGCCGATTGCCAAGTCTAGGAGACTGCTGATTGGCAACACCCTGGCCCTATAAAATGAAGTCATGACCTTATTACTAAGCACACCAACACCTCAGATCCATCAGCATCACTGATCTCAGCAACATTCTCTCAAAATCAGAACGATTTCCCTATCCAAATCCCTTTCCAACATTCCTTTTCATCATCCTTTTACCATACTTGGTAAACTAACTATCCAACATTTTCATTCAAGTGCAAGGTCATCTCGTCAACATCCAAGATCAAGATCAAGATCTCTAAGAAGGTCCAAATCTCTAACTTTCTCTCTAAATTCTCTTAATTTTGCATTAAACTACTTCATTACTTAGCATTTTATTCCGTTGAATCACATACATTAATATAGTCTTTTATTATTATTGCACAAACTTTATTTTTTATATAAAAAAACCCAAAAACCAAGAAAAAGAGGGTTTGCTCATAAATTCCAACCGGGAATTCTCATATTTTTCTCACACTAAAATACCTTTTTCTACACACACACATATAAGCGAAATCCCCAGTTGGATTTATGGGATAAACCCCACCCTTCGTGCCGCATCCGAACTACGTGGGCGCTGATGCCTTTACAGACTGCGTAGGCGTCTCGGATTAAAATCCAAGACTCGAGTCCTATTTTCCTATTTTTTTATTTTCCTAATTTCCAAATTATCTAATTTCTCTGAATTTCGCATTTGTCACCTTTGCATATATATACATATATATTCTGTTCATTAGTGGTTTATCCCATACATATTATCGTTCCATTATAACGATCAATATTATGATAAACGCATAAATCATATTTTTACATACAATTTTGGGAATATTCCTATGGATGACCTCACTTTATCTCTTCCGTGGTATGAGTTGAGCGAATCATATGTACAAACTGATGTGTCAAATCTGTATTGGTCCGTGTCTTGAGTGTAATTGAGACACAGATCAACACGGACACGACACGTTAGTCTATACTTACGATTTTGTATGAATTGGGTGGCTGAAGGAAGAAATGAAGACCTTGGTAGGAGTTATGTTGATGATCAGTTCGAAACTTTTCTCTTACACGCAATATTTGAAACTTCAACGCTTAACTCCTTTATGTCTGTAAATATTCCCACCCCGAAATGTTCTCCAAAACCCCACAAAAGAAAAAGTCATTTTTTTTTTACAATCGAACACCATAAATCTCACGGCTAACCTTGGGCATGGTACCCATTTTCACGATTAACCTTGGACGTGGTACCCATTCTCATGACTAACCTTAGCTGTTGTATCCTTTGTACGGCTTATCTTGGCCTTGATACCCTCTTTACGACTAACCTTGGCCGTGGTATCCATTTTCACAGCTAACCTTAGTCATGGTTAAGGAGATATAAACTGAGTTTTGTGGTGTTAAGGAGATATAAGTTGATTTTTTGTGGTGCTTTGAAGTAAGTGATGTTTTAGATAACATTTTGAGGTGGGAATATCAGCACCCTCCACGTTTGGTATAAATGGACCCCGCTACCAAATTCATTTAGCATTTTTAAAGGTATTAAATAATCTTTTAAAGCTCCCACAAACTCATTTATTCAATATTCTCTTATTTTTAAAAGTACACGTTAGTAGCACCCACAACCCATTCCCACCTTACTGTCGGAGCTCTGCCACTGATAGAATTGGTGGGGTGCTGCTAATACAAACCTTTAAAAATCAAAGAGTATTGGGTAAATGAGTTTTTAAGGGACCTAGGTGTTTGAAAAAAAATCCTGATTTTATATTCCAAAACTTGCTTGCCAGGACAAAGCTATAAGGCCTAGTTTGGTACACGGTAATATTTTGGATGGATTGTGATTAGCGGAAAAGTGATTGCTAGAAAACTTTTTACTAGAATTTTGAATTCTTTCGCCTCGTTTGATTAACCAATGGGGATTCCTATTAGGAATCAAAATTTAGTGTTTGGTTCATGCATGAAAGTTACGTGGAAATGTACAATATATACGAGTAATACCCTTTAACAATTTTATTATTATTATTATTATTATTATTATTATTATTATTATTTTTTGACATTTTATAAAACACAATTAATCGGTTCATTATTTACAAATGTTTGAACCCAAAATATGTTTTTTTGAAAAGATTTTACAATACTTAAAAAATATAGTAATTTATTGTAGACATGTGTGTATTATAGAGTTTGTTAATAAAATTCTTGTATGAGTAAAAAAAATGCATGAATTAAATTTGTACAAGTTTAAATTTAATACAAATTATATAATCAATACGTCTAAGAATTATAAATTTTATCTTAAATAATAACTAAATATGGACCTTTGATTATGAATTTACATAGATGTATCAAGTAATTCCTCATTTTCACGGGTGGCGACGCTCAATATTTTTCAAAAAACTTTAAGAGGGCAAAATTCTATAATTTCATAAAAATTTTAAGAAAATGCAAGTATAATAAGGAAAATTGCAAAAAAAAATTGGAGGGGGGGGGGGAGGTCGTTGCCCCCCCCCCCCCCCCCCCCCCGATCCTTCACTGTCGCGGAGCCTTGCTTTTTTTGTTTTGTCCCATTCACTTAGTTTGTGTTAGACTTATTTTTGTTATATTTTTTTTTTATATTTAATATTTACTTGATTATGTTTTTTTTGTAAATGTAGGAATGCAATCATACTAAAAACAATAATTAAAAGATTGTTGTAATGAAACCATAAGATTAATAAAAATCCAAGACAAATGAAAACAAATATTAAAATCTAAATGTGGTGACGCGAATTCCATAAATGCTCTTGCAATCATGGTGTAAATCCACATTCGTTGTTATGTAAAGCATTATGTCAAAAGGAACCACTTTTTTTCCTCTCTCATCACTTTCCAAAACCAAGACATAAGTTAGACAAAGTTATCCCACCACCAAAACTTAAGACACCCTGGTTTAAGGTATTTAAACTTAAATTTTTGTTTCACCTCATTCTTGCTTCTTCTTTCTCTCTAATTTCTAATAAATCCTTCCTGAATGCACTACGAGTGATAGAAAAAAAAAGTAACTTGCACATTGGATAATAAATTAACGAATGTTGAATTGCACATTCGGTAATAAACACTGAACATGGTCACGAATTTCAGCAATCTATTAGCGAAAAACATAGGCAAAGGATTTTGACATTTTTTACGATTTCGAGTTAGAGGGGTTTTAATTGCATCTTCTATTTCACCAAAATATTTAATAATTTTTTTAAACATCTACGCTCTTCAAACACTCATTTATTCAATACTCTTTTATTTTTAAAAGTTTGGGCCAGCAGCACCCACCCCTAACCCATTGTCGAAGCTCCTGCGTCGACAAGAATTGTGAGGGTTGCCGTTAACGCACACCTTTAAAAATAAGGGAGTATTAGGTTAATGAGTGTTTGAGGGATGTAGATATTTTTTAAAAAAATTCCTGGTTTTAGAGTCCAAAAATTGATTGCTAAGACTAAACTGTAAGGCCTCGTTTGATAGTAGGTAATATTTTGGATGGATTGTGATTAACGGAAAAGTGATTGCTACGAAACCTTTTACCAAAATTTTGAATTCTTTTTCCCCGTTTGGTTCATCATTGCATTCCTATTAGGAATCCAAATTTAGTGTTTGGTTCATACATGGAAAGTTACAAGAGAGTGTACAATATATACTAGTAATACCCTTTAACAAATTATTATTATTATTATTATTATTATTATTATTATTATTATTATTATTATTATATTAAATTGATTTGTTTTTGACATTTTATAAAATACAATTATATGGTTCAATATTTACAAATGTTTGAACCCAAAATATGTTTCTTTAAAAGATTTTACAATACTTGAAAAATATAGTAATTTATTGTAGACATGTGTGTATGTTAGAGTTAGTTAATAAAATTCTTTTATGAGTAGAAAAAAGTGCATGAATAAAATTCGTAGAAGTCTAAATTTAATACAAATTATATAACCAAATTATTTTCACAAAATAAATATTTAGATATTAGGGTAGTTTCTGTTAATATTTTATTGGACATTTTTGTTCGGAATGAATCACATTCTGTCTAATTTTATCGCGTACCAAACGGGCATAAATCCCCATTCTTTTTCTATTTGCACCTTCAGTCATTTCTAGTCAGCGATTTGCTATATTTACAACATTGTCCTTCAACCAACAAAATAATACCAAGTTGTTATTCACAACTTGTCTTTCCTTATTTTCTTTCATATGTTGAATGCTTTCTTTTTCAATGCAAAATGCCTCCTCCAATTCAAACTTAGTTTAATACGATGAGAGTCGGTCATTATATATATATATATATATATATATATATATATATATATATATATATATATATATATATATATAATAAAGTAGCTTGGTTTTTGAAAATGTACACATTTTTAACGGTGTGGATCGATGCCACCTCCTTACAAATTTTAATGGTTAAGATCGCATCTCTTCATTTTTTACAAATCTACCCCTCAAATATTTGGTTTCCCTCCTTTTTTACTCATCAAACTTACCCCTTAATTCAAAATGGGGATATTTTAGTAACATTCTCCAATTCTTCCAAAAACACTTTCTACCTACCTCTCCCATCTTTCGACAAACTATCTGCACATTCTATTTCTTTCTTTTCCAAAATCAAAACACGACATCTCTCTCTCTCTTTGAATTACAAAACCACAACAACCCCTCACTCTTTGCATCACGCATGTTGTCACCTCTCGAAATCAACACATCAGGTATAATGTATTTAGGGTTTACACCCTCCTCGAATCCGCAAATGTGGTATACTCTATTTAGGGTTTCATTTTCCAAATTTGGGTTTTTATGGTTCAAATAATGTATTTTTATTATTGTTTACAGATATCTCATCCTTGATTCATCACGTCACGACTCAAATCAGGTATACCCCTCTTTTTCGTTTTTAAATCTATGAGTTTTCAATTTGGGGGGTTTTATAGTTCATAACGCGTGGGGATTTGGGGGGGTTTTAAACACATGATTTGAGCAAACTAGGTATACTCTATTTGGGGTTTATTTATGTTTTTATAGTTCAAATCATGTATTTTTATTGTTGTTTATAGATATCTCACCCTTGATTCATCACAACAGCTCAAATAAGGTATACCCCTCTTTTCTTTTTTAAATCGACAAGTTTTCCAAATGTTTGGCGTTTTTATAGTATGTACCTTTGTTGTTCTTATCTATGAGCATGCCTTAACAAATATTATATTCTATTGCATTACAAATGGATTTATACTTCACAATTCATATTTAATGTATGTATTTCTGCATTTTTTATAAGTGTGCATTTCATATTTTGAGTGAGGATCAAGTCCCATCAAGCTTCCTATTTCTAACTTCCTTTAATCTTAAAGATAACTTCCTATTTCTAAATTCTATTGTAAATTACTTTTTCTAACAGTAATTTCATAGTAATCAATTTTTAAATGTAATTTCACGCATTTTTGTTATAGAAATGCACTGGACATGGACAGAGAATTACGGTGGGGTATGATTTTGGGCCTTACTTTTACACCTTTTCCATTTCATTTTTTGGTTGTCAATCACACTTTATAGTAGCGAATGAAGCTGGATAACTCATATTTAAATGTGATGTGATGGTTGCAATTTTAAATGTGATTCATCAACCTCTATGTATGGTTGCAATTTGAACTGTAAACAATAATAAAAACACATGATTTACGTTTACTTTCTTGTTATGGTTTCAATTTTTATGTTGCAATGAAATTCTCATTTCAATATGTTTTCAAGTTTTTTGTTTCAAAGTGATTGAACAATCAGATAGCGGGTTGCAACTACAAAATGGGTTAAGGGGATGGATGCGTGAATGAATGAATGTTTAACATTGAATGTGTGAACGGGGCATTTTTTCAAATAAACATGTAGTTCAAGGTAGTTTCAAATTCTTATGTTGCATTGTGAGTTTTTGGACTTCAATATTGCAATTTGTTAGGAAATTACATATACTATTTTATTAGATTAAGGTTTTGATCTTGCTATCTCTATTATAGTTTACACGATATTAAGGCATAGATCAAATAAACTATTTTTGGATGAGCCACTACCCAAATGACATAGATTAAGGTTTTGATCTTGTTATGTCTCTCGCTATATGTGGGTACCCTGAATTTAGCACCATAGGCCTGGACGAGTAGCCTCTCCTTAGCGGCCCAAAGCCCAGGCCCATCACCTTCGTATTAATCCAATTATCCCACGACCCCATGAAGAGAAGTTGTGGGGAAACACGATTCCATGTAGGGGAGATGGCTAATAAGGAGGAATCCATCACCCCCACCACTCCAACACATACATGTATAAATTAAACCCTAAGTCCGGGGAAAAGGACAGATTGTATTCTCTGTACTTACTCTTCAGAATATAGAGAAATAACACTGACTGAACCACCGTGGACGTAGGCACTTCTTTGCTGAACCACGTACTCCCGTTGTTGTGTGATTGCCCTTTTATTTGTCTTTTCTTGGTTGTCACCTCTTTCATATTTATTTGTGTTGCATAATAATTGTCACCACAATTGGCACCGTCTGTGGGAAACGTTTATCTTTCCTTGAGAAGAGCCCACACCAAGAAAAAAATCTAAGATGTCTGGTCACAGCAGCAACGCTCCTCAAGCAGGAGACATTCAGGAGCCACCCGCTCCTCGCAGGATTAGGTCTGAAGTCCGACGTTCCGATCAAGGGGCTCGCTTAGAAAGGCCAGCCTCAGAAGAAAGTCAAGGACCAGCAAGGTCCACTCAGATATCCAGATTGATCGATGCATACGAAGCAAGGCTCCACGAGCAGAGGAAGTCTTCTCGCAGGTATGAGGCTGAGAATGCTCGCCTGAAAAGAAGACTGGAAAAACTGGAAAAAGAACTACGTCCTGATACCAGGAGACGCCCCTATCGCACTCCTAGCCCTCAGGCGAGCAAATCTCGCAGCCGAGGAAGGAGCCCTAGGCGGCAACATCAAGGGTTTGAAGGTGGCGACTCAGACGACGACCTCCGCGAGTAACTGAGAAAAGCTCGCCGCTATCAGAGCCCTGCTCGCAGCGACGACAACATACGGAACCTAGTCCGCAGAGAAATGGACCAACATCCAGCTCATCGCGGCACTAGGTCAACCAGAGAACTCGCCAGGAGAGCCCTCAAGACCCAGATGAAATCGCCCTTCACAAGGGAAATTGAAGAAGAAGAAGCTCCCAAAAAGTTTGCTATTCCAAGGTTCAAGATTTATGACGGGAAGACTGATCCCATTGATCATGTCAGGCAGTACCGGCAGGCTATGACCCTCTGGAATCACCGAGATGCGTTGATGTGCCGTATTTTCCCCTCGAGCCTTCATGACGTGGCCCAGAAATGGTTCGAGAAACTCCCTCACCGATCCATCAGAAATTTTAAATCCCTGGCCGAGCTCTTTATGGCCCGGTTCATCACCAGCAGCTCCCATCCCAAAAGGATGGATGCTCTATTGACGATGAAGAAAACTCCTCAGGAGACACTTCGAGACTACGCGAAAAGGTACTGGGAGTTATTCAACGAAGTCGAGGACTGCGCAGAAGAGGTGGCAGTGGCTTCATTCAAAATTGGGCTACCTAGCTCTTCCCTCATCTACCAGT
Organism: Sambucus nigra; assembly: GCA_949130495.1. Lineage (NCBI taxonomy): Eukaryota > Viridiplantae > Streptophyta > Magnoliopsida > Dipsacales > Adoxaceae > Sambucus > Sambucus nigra. The sequence continues at coordinate 41,747,372 of OX422216.1, read as the reverse complement.
CCTTGACAAAGAAGGAAGCAACCACCATTGATGACCTGATGGCCCGGATTGAGAAATACGCAAAGGTGGAAGATGTCACCCGCCTTAACGTAGGTGAAAACGGTCGAGCCAAGCTCGCCACGAAGGGAAGTGAGAAAGTTGATAACCAGAAAAAAGGAGGAAAGAATGGGAGCAAGAATGGACCCAAGAACGGAGGGAGCCCTGACGTTGCAAAGTCGTTCCAGGCGGTCAACACCATCTTCAAAGAACCAATTTACAAAATTCTCGCTAAGATCAAGGATGAGCCGTTCATCAAATGGCCCCGAAAAATGGGAGAAGACCCATCGAAAAGAAACAATGCGCTGAGATGCACCTTCCACAAAGAGGGAGGACATAAGACCGAGCACTGCAAGGCTCTTAAGTCCCACCTCGAGGAGTTGGCCCAATCCAGACATTTGAATGACTTTGTGGAAAGGAAGGTAGAGAGAGTGACTGTCCACAAGGAGGCAAAACCCGACAACGTATTAGAAGACGACACCGGACACGAATTCGCAGTAATACATGGAGTATCCGATTTTAAGCAAATCCAGGGCAACTCAGCTCGGATGGAGGTAAAGAAGCTGACAGCAGTAATGCAAGCTTTTCAAATTGATCCAGCGAAATCACAGGCAGGAAAACGCCGCCGAGCAGAGGACATCAACTACAACAAGCATATTGTCTTCACGGATGAAGATCTTGTGGGAGTGAGGACCCCACATCACGATGCCTTAGTCATTACACTCAGGATAGCCAACTTTGATATCGACAGGCTGCTCGTCGATCAAGGAAGCTCATCCGAAGTAATGTACATCGACCTGTTCAGGAAATTGAAGTTGAACATCGCCGACCTGAAGGGAACCACTGTTCCTCTGGTCGGCTTCGCTGGAAAAATGACCATGCCTCTGGGCAAGATAGTACTACCAGTGCTCGCTGGAAATGTTTCAAAAATGATCGAATTCTTGGTGGTCGACATCGATTCACCGTACCAAGCCATCCTCGGCAGGGGATGGATTCATGCAATGAGGGCAGTCTCCTCGACCTACCACCAGAAACTCAAATATGTCACCGAGCGGGGAGTAATGGAGATACATGGCGACCAGGCGATGGCGAGAAAGTGCTTCATAGCGGCCATACGATTGAAGCCAGAGAAAAAAGACGTTCAAACCAGCGAGAAAGTGGAGGAAGGTGCAATCCCTTCCAAATAGCAATTAAAATATGGAAGGCCCGGAGTGGAAGAGACCAGGCTCCTCCCTTCCGAGCGTGTTGTAGAGGATCTGGTAGAGGTAATTGCTAGAGAAGGCGACACCAGCAGAGTCTTCCTGATCGGGACCTCACTCATTGACCAAGAGCAAAAGGATTTGTTAACCTTACTCAGAAGAAACATAGATGTTTTCGCTTGGGAACCCTACGAGCTACCAGGAATCGATCCCAATATGGTCTGCCATCGGTTGCACGTCAATCCCACATTCAAGCCGATAGCACAGAAGGCACGACGAACTGCTCCCGAGAAATCCAAAGCAATAGAACAAGAAGTCAAAAAACTGCTGGATGCAGGATCCATACGGGAAGTGCAATTCCCCAAATGGTTATCCAACCCAGTGGTAGTTCCAAAAAGCAATGGGAAGTGGAGAGTTTGCATATACTTCACTGACCTCAACAAAGCCTGCCCCAAGGATAGCTTCCCTCTTCCGAAAATAGACCAACTAGTAGACGCCACTGCAGCTCACGAGCGAATGAGTTTCCTGGACGCATACTCAGGCTATCACCAGATTCCCCTATATGCACCAGATCAGGATAAAACGGCGTTTATCACGACGGTTGGTTTGTACTGTTACAAGGTCATGCCTTTTGGGTTAAAAAATGCAGGGGCAACTTATCAGCGGCTGGTTACTAAAATGTTCAAGAATCAGATGGGAGACACGATGGAGGTCTACATCGACGACATGCTCGTCAAGAGCAAGAAGAAAGAAAACCACCTTTCGGACCTGGCAAGTACCTTCGAAATCCTCAGGAAATATCGAATGAAACTCAACGCGAGCAAGTGTTCCTTCGGTGTCCAGTCAGGAAAGTTCCTTGGGTATTTGGTCAGCAAGCGTGGCATAGAGGCGAATCCGGACCAGATTGATGCAATTAAACGGGTGCAACCTCCTCGCACAATCCGCGATGTACAGAAGCTCACTGGAATGCTCGCTGCTCTAAATCGTTTCATTTCCAAATCCTTCGAGAGATGCAAGCCCTTCTTCCAACTCTTAAAAGGCAGCAAAACGGTAGAATGGACCCCAGGTTGCTCGCAAGCATTAGGCGAGCTCAAATCCTACCTAAGCTCCCCACCACTGCTTGTCATACCACAGCTAATGGACCCTTTGTACCTCTACCTCTCTGTATCCAGCCATACTATCAGCTCAGCGCTAATGTGTGAAGTTACAGGGATCCAACATCCAGTCTATTACGCGAGAAAAACCTTACTAGACGCCGAGCAGCGCTATCTGCCATTGGAAAAGCTCGCATTCGCCCTGGTAATGTCCTCGAGGAAACTGAAGCATTACTTCGAAGTTCACACGATCATTGTCCTTACATCGCATCCCCTCAAGGCTGTCCTAAGGAAGGCGGATTTGTCGGGCAGACTGTCTAAATGGTCAGTCGAGCTCGGCCGGTTTGACATCCAATTTCAACCAAGGACAGCTATCAAGGGTCAAATCCTTGCTGACTTCATAGTGGAATTCACAGGCGAAGAACCCTTCGACCAGCCTAAACCAACAGAACAAAGCAACCAGGCTACAAGGGAAGGCTGGAAACTATTCGTTGATGGAGCCTCCAACTCAAAAGGGGCAGGAGTAGGAATTGTTCTCATCTCTCCAGAAAATACAATCCTCGAGCAAGGAATCAGGCTGGGATTTGCAGCCTCCAACAACGAAGCAGAATACAAAGCCTTAATTGCAGGTCTCCAAAGGGCGCAAACTCTAGGAGCAAAACATTTACAGGTATTCGGAGACTCGCAACTAGTTTCCAATCAGATAAGTGGAAACTACAACGCGAAGGATGAGAGGATGGCAGCCTACCTCTCTTTAGTAAGAAACTTAATGATGAACTTTGAAGAAATCAACATCCAACAGTTTCCCAGGGGGCAGAACAGCCACGCTGACGCCTTGGCAGCCCTAAGCTCGGCAGTTGATTCCAGCCTTAAAAGGATAATCCCTATCGATTTCCTTAGCTTCCCGAGCATTCACCCCAACTGCGAGCTGACAAAAGCGAAACAAATACTCCAATTGGAACCAGCCCCTAGTTGGATGGATCCCTTAAGAGACTATTTGAAGAACGGAACGCTCCCAGAGGATAAGAGGACTGCCCACCAGATAAGAGTCAAAGCTGCTCGCTTTCACTTATCCACGGGAGGCGACTTGTATAAAAGATCTTTCTCCGGCCCCTACCTAAGATGCGTCCACCCAGGCGATGTCAAGACAGTGCTTCACGAGCTTCACGAAGGAATCTGCGGAAGTCACGTCGGAGGAAGGTCTCTAGCCTTCCGAGTAATGAAGGAAGGTTACTGGTGGCCATATATGCAAAGGGACTCCGCAGTATATGTCCGCAAATGCCTAAAATGCCAGCTTCACTCCCCCATGGTCCACCAGCCTCCCAGCGAATTGAAATCCCTGACCAGCCCCTGGCCTTTCGCCCACTGGGGAATGGACATCGTGGGACCACTGCCCACCGCTGCCGGCAATCGCAAATACCTGTTGGTCGCAACTGATTACTTTACCAAATGGATCGAGGCAGAACCACTGGAGAACATCCGAGATGCTGACATGATGAAGTTCATATGGAGAAATATAATCACTCGATTCGGGATCCCCAGAACCATCATCACTGACAATGGAACACAGTTCGAGAGTAGCCCTTTTCAGAACTTCTGCGACCAGCACGGGATCAGGCACCACTTCAGCTCAGTAGCTTATCCTCAAAGCAACGGACAAGCTGAAGCTTCCAACAAGACAGTAATCGCTGGGTTGAACAAGCGGTTAGAGCGAACAAAGGGCGCATGGGCAACCGAGCTACCACACGTCTTATGGGCGTACAGAACGACTCCTAGGCGAGCCACAGGTCAAACGCCATTCTCACTAGCATATGGTATGGAAGCAGTCATCCCATTAGAAGCAGGATTTCCTACAATGAGATCCGACCTTTTCGAGCAGGGTCAGAACGATCAGTCTCTGCTCGCTGAACTCGACTTAGCCGACGAACGCAGGGAACTTGCCCTAGTAAAACTAGCGAGCTATCAGCAACAGCTCGCGAAGCACTACAGCAAAAAGGTCAATCCGAGGAAGTTCGAAGTTGGGGACTATGTCCTAAGAAAGGTCCTGGGCAACACAGTGAAGCCATCAGACGGTAAACTGGGCCCAAACTGGGAAGGACCTTATGAGATAATTAGAGACGATCTGCAAGGTGCCTATCATTTGAAAATGATGGAGGGCAGAGAGATACCACGAGCATGGAATGCAGCTAATCTCAAGAAATTCTACTTTTAGGAGTTCTATTGTTAGATCTTTTATTGTACTCATTATGGGAAAAGACAGTTTATTTCTCTATTCATCAATAAAAATCTCTCAGTTGATTACTCTCTAAAAAAGTAACAATTATATCTCATTGCACATCCTTTTCAAATCACAGGTATAATGGTCGACATAGCAGGGGAATACCCCTCCTCAGGTCGTCGTCATGAAGCACGACGGACCTCTTAGCATTGCCCATGGCAATATATGAAGCCCTACAGAGTATTCTTAGGCATCAAACCTACTTTGGTTAAACAAAATCCTGGCCGGATGAAGACATCCAATAACAGGTGTGTCCTCGCCAATTGCCCCTCTTAGACCTAAGGGAGTGTGACGACACAACCTAAAAGGTAAAGAGAGAGCACAATTGTATGCTTAAATACTGGACTGGGCGGACACTCATTGTAAAGCTGCAAAAATATAACAAAGATTGGATAAACACGTTTAGTCGGCAAAATCGCCCAAAACTCAAACTTTCCATTAATCTTTTATATTTACAAACAATAATAGTACATGTTTAGTCGGCAAAAGCTCGCCCAAAGCATTTACAATTATTAAAAATATATATATATATATATATATCAAGAAGGTGGAAGCCTCCGAGCAAGGTGGTCAGCAACCTTAGCTCTCCTCCCGTCATCAGGAGCAGGATCGAATTCCTCAACAACCTCATTTGTGTCCAACTCCAGTAGTCGCCGAGGAATAGCATCGATGGGAATCCATCGATCATCTCGCCTGAATGGATTGGGCATCAGAGTAGAGGGAGAAACCTCGTGCCGATACCACAATATCGAGTTTCTCGGGACCTGCAGCTCTTTGAGAGCACTCAACCACCCCCTGATGAAGGAAAGCTCCTCGAACTCTGATAATCTCGTGGGAGCATCCAACCAGCCCTGATCATAGCCATTAGTCCACACTTGGCGAGGGCCCTTCTTGAATAGATGCCGCAGTCGGGTGACGTCCCTCTGGAGCCCAGCAGCAGTTACGTAAGCTCGTTGGACATCGCCGCGCAGCTCCTCTATTTCCCTCTCACGCTGCTCCTCAACTTCCCTATTCCTACCCCGTGTACTCCTACCAGCACGCGGGAGGGGAGGCCGAGCAGCTCGCGACGAGGAAGAACCTTCTAGGACTGCCAAAGCGGTGCTCGGCGAATGCTCCTTAAGCTTCAAGACTTCCCGCCTCAGGTCGTCATTCTCCTCCTGAAGAAACTCCACGACTTGATTGATCTCGGTGGCCTCCAGTAACTTTGCTCTCAGCTCGCTAACTTCTTCTTGCACTGAAGCTCCGATCTCTTCCATTTCCTGGAGCCTGTCCTTCAATTTGGCCACCAGCTCAGACTGATCCTTGTATTTTTTGTTACTTAACTTAGCAAACCTGCAGAGTCTAGCGAAGGCCTGGCGAACAGCAGGACTCGCATTTGGACCGAGAGTCCTACCCAGATGTGAAGTGGCAGGGATATATTCATCAACGTCAACCAACTACAAGTAAAAAAGAAAGGAAGAGAACAAAAAGAAATCAGCATAAACAAAAACGAAGCCTTTTTATTGATAATGAGCGAGGTTACATCAGAACAAAAAAGGAAAAAATTACAAAGAATCCCTATCACTTAGCAACCTCGGTGGATGGACCCTTGTCCTTATCAGCATCAGCAGGGGCGTTACCCTCTGCAGAGGTGTGCACTGCCCCCTCGACCAAGGAAGCATCAGCAAGAGTCGCCTGAGAAGCAGGATTGACCCCTTCAGCAGTTGGGGCTGGCTCCTCATCCACAACTGGCTTGGGCCCTGGATCATGCTCGTCAAAGAGTGGGGATGCAACATCCACCCCAGCAGCCACAAGGGCCTTGTTCCACCCCTTCTTGAAGTTCAGACGGCTAATATAGCCTATCTGAACCTCGGCGTCTTCATACGCAGCAGCCCAGCCAGAATTGTAGGAATCTTCTTTAACAGTGGCTGCCTGGGCTTTCTCCGCCTCCAGCTTCTCGGCAAGAACCCTGTTCTTCTCCACAAAGTCCAGCTTGCTAGAGCAGACTTGATCATACGACTTCCTCAGCTCGCCGAGCTCCCTGACAGCATTATCTCTCTCGCGAGCAGAATTAGCAAGGGCCGAGGCAGAAGAAGCTCGAGCCGCATCAGCAGCCTTCAGATCGGCCTCCAGCTGAGAACCCCTGGCCACCAGAGTAGAATTCTGCTGCTCCAGCTCGCTGTTCCTTCTCAACAGCTCGTCGTGAGAGCGATAGAGCACAGCGAAGTCAGTCATAAACTGCAAAAAACAAGGGAAGGATCAGAAAGAAGAAACCATCAAAACGGATTAGAAGAAATTGAGATGTAGAGAAGGAACCTTACCAAGGCAAGCCTCTGGCTAACTTGCAAAGCCAGTTGATCAGACCCTGACGCCCTCTCGCGATCTGCAGGGAGGACTGCCCTCTCAAGCAGCGCAGGGGCGAGTTGAGGAGAGGTGGCCACCGAAGCCCCCTCAGGCAAAGAAGATACCGGGACCAAGGCTTGACCGGTCTTGGTCCTCAGTTCCATCTTCCTCCTCTCCTCCTCCTTCTCTTTCTCCCTCCTCTTTCTCTCTTCCACCTTCTTCCTCTCCTCCTCCTTTTTCTTCTCCCTTTCCCTCGCCTGCTCCTCCTCTCTCTTCTTCTTCTCTTGCTCTTGAGAGGAAGGCCGAGAACCAGTAGCTATGGCCCCAGAGACAGTCTTCGATTTTTTGGACCTCTGTGCAAGAAGCACATCATCATCATCATCATCACGAATTAAATTCTTCCTGGGAGGCATTTCTTCACCTGGACCGCTGGTAGTACTCGAAGAACTGCTACTATCAGCACTGCCTCCACCCAAATTACTCACAACACCTGCAGGCTCGCTCTCTGAGCTGCTCTCCTCCTCGTCCAATTGGATGGGCTCAGCAGAAACCTCTTCGGAAGAATCAAAGTCCGGAACACTTTCCATAGGTCGGGCTATGAAGCTGGAGCCTGTGTTCTTGTATTCAAGCAGAAAAGCAGCAGACCTAGGATGCTCGCCGTCACCCAAAGGTTCCCTGATGTTCCAAGCTTTCACCAGTTCCGAGATACGAACCTCGCTGAGAGCTGGATCCAAGTTCTTTATCTTCGCTGTAAAAAAGAAAGCAAGGAGAAGTTAGAAAAATCACAAAGTCAGCAAAGGTTGAAACAATAATACAACATCTACCTATATATTCCTCCCCATAAAAGGGAATAGTGAACCTCTCAGACCTCGACCCTTCAAATTGAGGGGAGTATTACCAGTTCCTAACGAGAAAACCTTCTTGCCAGTAGTCCTTATGGGAATCAGGTAAATTTACTACCAATACCCTATCAGGGCTCCTAGCTTTAAGGTACAGGACACCTAAACTCGTTCGAGAAAAAGAATAACAAAAGTAGACCTCGGCAAGCCCTAACTTTATGTCGTACAATTGATTTATCCTATGCACACCGTTCACTATTTTCCATACATTGGGTGAACATTGTGCAGGCACAATACCAAAATAACTAAAAAAGTGCAGAAACAAACCATTAGGGGGAAAGGTAAGACCCCCCTGGGAGAGCAACCAGACGTGAATCCAATGTGCATCCTCTATGTCCCTAACATTCCTAGGCGGCGAGGCGCAACACTCAATCTCTACCCACTCAGGAATACTATAGAATTTTCTAAACTCATCCACTGACCTATTTCCAATCTTCGCCATTGGAAAAATACAAGAAAAACTACAAACCAAAGAGAAAATGCAAAAAGCACGAGAGACTTAGAAGACAGAAGATCAGGTCAAATGGCGAAGAAGCAACGAAAGTTGAAATCAAAAAACATAAGGTACTAAGCGCAAGAGCTCTCAGAAGATGGAAGATTGCTGGAAAAGCCTGAAGCGACAAAAAGAAATGCGCCTTATTCCAACGAGCCTTCAAGTCTAATCATAACGCACGAATAACGAAGCGGGTGCCGCCAAAGTAACTTCACGTTTTTCAAAGAAATCAGCCATAATAGTTGATTATTTAAAATTCATTGGACCTATAAAGATGGCCCAACAAATTTAGGGGCAATTGTGGGTACCCTGAATTTAGCACCATAGGCCTGGACGAGTAGCCTCTCCTTAGCGGCCCAAAGCCCAGGCCCATCACCTTCGTATTAATCCAATTATCCCACGACCCCATGAAGAGAAGTTGTGGGAAACACGATTCCATGTAGGGGAGATGGATAATAAGGAGGAACCCATCACCCCCACCACTCCAACACATACATGTATAAATTAAACCCTAAGTCCGGGGAAAAGGACAGATTGTATTCTCTGTACTTACTCTTCAGAATATAGAGAAATAACATTGACTGAACCACCGTGGACGTAGGCACTTCTTTGCTGAACCACGTACTCCCGTTGTTGTGTGATTGCCCTTTTATTTGTCTTTTCTTGGTTGTCACCTCTTTCATATTTATTTGTGTTGCATAATAATTGTCACCACACTATATATCTAATTTTTGGATTAGTCCCCTGTTATGCTTTGGTTAAATGTTTCATCTTGGGCAGTGGCTTTTAAATAGGAAGATCTGGGAGTTATGGGGCGGTGGATTTCATCTTGGTTAAATATGCTCATGGTTTCTAACAAATTTTTTATCATTTCCTTACTTTTGTCGATAGGGTGTCTTTTATTTTTATACAGTTTTGATTAATCCGTTTCCAATGTGATTACTCAAAACTCGATTCCAAATTTATTGGCCCTATCAGGATAGTGTTATAATCCTAAAAATTAATTGGCTGAAAAAGGCTAAATGATCATGTAAAAGCCATAGGTTTTTCATGTAATTTGCCAATTGGTGGTAGCATTCCAATGTCTCAATCAATTAGGTGTGAGGACTATTGTGACCCAACCATAGGTTGAACATATTTGAACTCAATACACCATATAAAGAGAAATTTTTTTCCAATCACCCCAGTGTTGCTAAACATCTGGTGGTGGCCGAGATTTGACCCATGATTCACCTTAACTTTACATTCTCGGCATTTTATGTGTTCTTTGTTGTAATATGCGTTTACATGTGTCGGTGGTATATATTATTGTTTACTGCTGTCTGCCATGTATTATTTGAATCTATTGTCTGCCATGTTGTAATCTGCTGTTTGCTATGCAGTGGCAGGTCAGGAAGAAGCAACTGCCCAAGTATAAATTATTTGAAGGAAAATAAGAATAACGTAGCCTGTTGTAAAGAAGTTTCACGTTGTTTTACAAAATCTAAGGCACAACACTGCAGTAGTTTGTTACTGTGTATGCAAAAACATCGTTGACTAATGCAATGGGCTACATTGTTCAAGGCACTTGATTTTTTATAATCGTCCATAGACAAATTTATCGCAAAGTACTATCACATTGAAGTATTTAGTAACAATAAAGAAATTTGATGCATATCTTTACCTTCGTGTCTTATATATTTTATAATCTGAACAAAATCATTGAGCATAAGTTTCGGTTATTTTGTTACATTATTTAAATGGTTGAATATTTATGGTAGACGATCTCATTAACCATTGGCAATGGTAGTTCAGCTATCTCCCGCACACTCGAAATGTCATTAACATATTATACTTGGTTGAAATGCAGGTTTCTTCATTAACATGTTATTATGGACATGTGGTTGGAGTGTAAGCTAGATCTGTGTAAGCTGGACCTCATGTAAGCTTGACCTGTGTAGGATGAGTCAATTAAAGCAGTATCAAATACTGATGGAAGCATGAGTGAGAAATCTCCTTCAACTTCCACTTTGTCATGTGTTTATTATCACAACATTTATGCTATATGTGTTGATTTTTTACTAGCATTCTTTGTTGTTTCAGCTCCTTTAGATGGACCATCATCAGAACATTGCTTCGGCAGTTGGGGAATGGTAAACATCTTCATTATGTCACATACAACCCACATAGATGTTGCACATGTATGTACTTCACGGGTATTAGCTCAGAGGTACAATATCTTTTTTTGTATCAAAGAGTAAACCCCTGCTCTCATTGAATCCCCATGAATTAGTTCACGGGGATTAGATTAGAGTCACTAACACTACCTTCTTTTTGGAGCATCGCATGCGAATATGACACACATGTTTTGGACACTTCTCGAATATGGAGGATTTTTTTATTTGTGTCACACTGAGTCAATTTGTAATGTTTTTAAGGAACCGTGATTATTAAAAGCACGTCATCATTGAATGATATTTTTTTGTAAAAGGACACTTCTTGGATATTAAAAGCACGTCATCACTGAATGATATATTAAAAGAACTGTTAGTTTGAATTGCATTGTGTTAGATCAACTATTTTACTCATCAGTTTTATTTTAGTTATAACATATATTACTTAATTGTGTTCCTTAATAGCATAATCTGTATTATTAAAAATCAGGATGGTGTATGTTTGGAGTTTCAAACGAATTTTGGAGTTTCAAATGAATATAGAGCATTTGCTCTTGGTTTACAGAGCATTTGCTCTTGTTTTTTTAGGAACTTCTTTTTTTTATTTTATGAGTATTGCATTCCTATTAATTCCACATTCTATACTTTTTTTGTGCTTTATTTTGTGACATGCCTGGACAAAGAGTGTAGATTGCAGATTAGAGCAGATTGCAGATTGTTCCACATTCAATCCCATGGACAAAGAGTTTTTTCCTTCCTCAAATGCAAGATATAGTGTTAGCGGTACAGTGCATTGGTTATTTGGGCGGAGGTGGCAGTGGGTGGAGGAAGGTGATGATGGTTGTAGTGAGTAGACACAACTTTTTTGTCAATCATAATCTTTAGATTTTTTTGTAACTTCTTTATTAATTGAATAACTTCTCTTTTACTTATAAAAATTATAATGTTAGCTATGAATTTTAGCTCTCTAATGTCCTTGAAGCATGGTTTTAAATATTGGTTTATAGCGTTACGTATTACAGATTTTTAATGGTTGATTAAGTTATTAATGTTTAAATTTTTTTCATTTTCACAAATCTCTTGCAGGGTGAAGCTTTGGTTTAAATGTTTAATTTATATGGGGGAGGATTCTGCCCGAAGCAGTGTATTTGGGGCTTAATGAATTAGAAATTGGTCTTCACCTCAAGGTTGGTTGGCTTCTCTGTCATGGAATGCATATTTTCTCACACTGTTTGAACTTCAGGTTTACATTCTAAAATAAGATATGTATATGAATTACATACGAGTTTTTGGAGTAAACAACATTTTTTTGTTTTCTTATCATTTCATTATTTTTTTTATACAAATGGTTTTCTATACTACGTATTTGGTGTACTCAGTGATCATTCTATTCATCTTTATGTAAACTTAAATAGTAGACCAAGTTTAGCGTTATTCCTTCACTTTTTCAATGTACATTTGTTCAATGATGTAGATGTTATATTAGCTGCTGAAATTGACTTTGAGAATTGCCTTCCAAGTTTGAATAGGGGAACATAGCTTTGAACATAGCAGGCATATAATCTTTGAACATAGCATTGAACATAGAATTGCCTTCCAAGTCTGCTATAGCTGCTATATTATATGCATTGAACAAAGAATTGTCTTCCTATTAATCGCATTGAACATCCAAACTCCATATCTTTTTCATAAAAGGATATTGAAATGCAGACTTGGAGAACATAGCAGGCATATAATCTTTAGCAATCTATATAAGCTATGCAGACTTGGAGAACATAGCAGCCAACTCCATAATGAAATGCAGTCTATTGTGGAATAATCTTTAGCATATAATAGATATTCTATTATATGCTATGCAGAGTTGGAGAACAAAGCAGGCATATAATAATCTCCAGCATATGATAATCTCCATCATATAATAATCTCCAGCTCATTCCAAGTCTTTAAAATGAGCATCAGTTCTTGCATAAAAGAACTGACATATGTATAGGGGCTATGTGTGTTAAGCCTATTAGGATCAAAATTATTAAAAATTAACATACCGGTTATTAGATAGCCAAGCCAATTACCAGTCCATAAGTTAATTGATTTCCCAGCTATCACGATCCTTTGAGAATGGAGCTTAATAAGAGAAAAAGTTTATTTGAGTCCAGGCCAAATTGAGTTAATTTTCCAAGTAGTCTTCAAGTTTTTCATATAGGGGCTATAAGGGCTCTTTTTTCATTTAGTATGCTCATAGTTTTTCATATGCTTATTGATCGATATATTTACATAATCGAATGCAAAATAGATTTTAAAATTTGGATGTTGTACATGAACAATTTCTTTATTTTTATCCTCACATTTGGATTTATTACAGTAAAAAACTAGGATCTGCATTTCTTGCTTTTCATTGCATTTCTTGATTTGCATTTATTTCTTTGCAGGTATTTCTATTTTTCTCAGATGAAGAAATGCCCAAGTATAGTCATCAGTTATGCCCAAGGTATAGTCATCAGTTATGCCCAAGCTTAATTTTAGTTTCTTTGTTTCTTATTTTAGTCCTATTAATGGTCCAATTGTCATCTATGCAGGTCAGTCGTGTCGATTAGAGGCATAGAGACTTCAAATACATTCGATTATTGGGTTCATTCAAGGAAGATATATTTTTGGTATATGCATTTTTTGACAATGTGCAAATTCGGCATAATCATCAGGTGTAAGTAGAATTTTCTTCGAAATTTTGGATTATCTATTGTGATACATGTTTTTTTTCTGAGTTGAATAGTTGATGATATATACGAGGTCCAAGATGGACTATTTTTATTATTGTTATGGTATGTTGTATTGTCTAAACAGGGTGGATAGTCGTATCAACAAAGGAAACTCTATCCAATTTTTATAAAATATTTGTATTATGAATGGAACTTGAGAAACGTTTTATCATACTCAACGTGACACTTTAGAAATTTGACCATGAGTGATACTTTGAATTTTTTTATTGTAGTTATGTACTTTGAAATTTTTTGTCGTTTCGCGATTACGTTCGTTCGAAAATTTTTGCCATTCGCGATTACGTACTTTGAAAAAATTTTGTCGTGCCTTCAGGCACGGGCATACCCTAGTGTATATATATATATATATATATATATATATATATATATATATATATATATATATATAAGAATGATTAGGAACATCGATTCGTTACAAATTCAAACTTGTAGTTTGATTCATAAATTAAAATGCATGCTGTTAACATTTAGGTGATTCATGGGAATTCAAGTCTTAATGGCCTTTCCCTTATACCCACCTTTTGATTGACTTATCTAAACTGTAGCCTGAAATCTTTAGAATATGACATGTGGCACTTAATTAGGCCCAGTTTGGTTACGCAAATTGTTTGATTATGTAAATTGGTTCATTGTGAATTAGTACATTGTAAATGAGCGAATTTGAAATGAGTTAAATCCAATTTTACACAATGTTTGGTAATTTGAAATTGATGTTAAGGTTCTATGAAAAAAAGATTAAAAAAAATCAAGAGGGAGAGGGGACATGCACTTTATGTGACTACTATTTCAAACGGATTCATTTCACATTTTTTTGTGAAATGGTCCAATTTCAGATTTTGTGCATGAGCTAAAATAGGGCAATTAATGAATCCTTTCATTAATGAAACCAAACACAATTAATGGGTCAATTTGTAAATGGATCAATTTATTAATGATCCAATTTACAATTTAGGGACAACCAAACAGGGCCTTAATGAATTCAATTGAGCTCTCATTTATATCCTAACCCTTTCACTGATCGAGGTCTCCAAAACCTCTGTTATACCAAACGTTTCTTGTTGAGATAATTAATTACATCCAATCGCCACGACCACACCTGCAAAAGCCAAAAAAATCAAACCCATGCACAAACGACTTGCTTCTCCCTTAACCACCAACACCACCAGCCAAAAAAATCAAACCCATACACACCAGACAAAGAAGGAACCCAAACTAGTGCTTTTACTTCTTTATTGCTGTTGATCGCCTCCCAGATAAATCGATCCATCATCTGTTAACCTCATCGGGGGCAAATAATGTAATTTACGCTTTCATACTTGCGGAGAAGAGGATCCACCACAAAAAAAGAGGAAGATCTAAACTATCACAAGACTAAAACCACCGAAAAATCCAACCTTTAACCCGATGACTTTTTGTTTTCATTTATCTTAGACATTATTGTTTTATTTTTCTTAATCATGATGTATCCTTCATCTAATTTATAAAGTTCTTCGTTTATGCTTGATCCTAAACACAATTACTGTTTTCCGCAAGAGCGTATTTTAAGAGCTGAAATAAAATAACTAAATAAGAAGGTCATGATGCAAGAACACCAGAACTTCCAAGTTGTTTATTTCATTCTTATACATAAAGTAACTGATTCTAATTTATTTTATGCACGCAAGTATCATTCATCAAGACAACATAGCTCTGTACAAGACGGTGGACCACATCCGTGAAGAAAATTTAGAAATGCAGAAAAAGGTAACGCCCAGTTTTTGTAAATTGGTTAAATATGTAAATTACTCATTGTGAATTAGTAAATTGTAAATGAGTTTAAATTTATTTTTAAGTGATTTGAGAATTTGAAATTGATGTTAAGGTTCATTAAAAAAAGTTCAAAACGAATTGAGAGAGAGGATGCATTTCACGTTTTTGTGTAATAGTTCCTGTCAATGAAGCTTGAAACGATCAATCCAAGATTGAACCACGCCCTTACGAATTTGGTTCAAAAGATGTAAGTTACAAAAGCACAATATTCTCTACAACGTTATCTTCTCTATTGTGTTTTACGCTGCTATAATTTCTCCCTTTTGAAATGCATACCATAAAAACAATAATTTTTTGAAAATTTCACATTGGTACATGTATTATTCACCACCAAGTCAATCTTTTTAAATTCCTTCATCTCTTTACAAATGCTCAAGGTGGATTTGATATTTCAATCAAACACTTTGACTATAATTATTTTATTTTAGGGTGGGTGATGCCTCAAAAGTATTCGAAACCTCGTGGTATTGGGGCTACTACTGAAGCACTTGATGCGGTTGTATCTGTTTGTGCGTATCCATATCCATGGTAGTTTTAGGAGCTACTTATTTGTTAAAAAATCGCTTATATGTATGCATGTGAAACGTGGAGCTGTAAACGATGCATAATTTCTATTTTCAGAAATGGAATCAAGGAGTATAGTTACATGGAATGCTTTGATATCGTCCTATGAGGAAACTGGTTTGTGTGATTTACACGTTGTGGCCATGCAAAGAGGCGGATAATCATCACTTAACTTTATCTTATCAACTTTGAATGTTACTATCATCACGTGGTAAGTATTTGACAAGTTTTACATTTTGGTTTAGCTTCCAAGTTATCATCATTTTAATTTTTTTGGGGGGGAAAGAATTGGAAAGAGTATTTTGATTTGAATATTGATAAGAAATTGCAAATTTAAAAAATGAAGGATAAAATTCTTGACAAATCAAGAAAACTATGCATGTTCAATTTTTTTGTCGACAAAACTATTTTCTAAATTTGGGTAGAGTTAAAACTAAATGTGATTTCATCCCACTCCTAGATACTTTAACATTTTGGTTGTTTTGATTTGATTATTTTACCCGTTGTCTTAAGTTTACTCTCATCATGCTAGACAAACAAAATAATACAAGTCACATATATTCGGTCACGCATCGCATGGCCTGCATGCTAGTTACAGTATATAACTGTCATCACAACACAGCGTCGATATTTTTTGTGCCACATGGTGACATGTGTACACTTTATTAAGCTATTTATTAATTTTGCATTATGTAGATTCATGAAGACACATATGTATTTGGTCAATACATGCATTTAGTTGGTTCATGTATTAGGAGGTTCATTTATAGAAGTCTAAATGGAGTATGCTTAAATTAAATGTAATGGATATATGTATTTGGGTAGAAACATTTTAGAGATCCTATAAATACCCATGTAATGCTGGCATTTGAGGTGAAGTCACAAAAAGTCAAAAAATATTGCGTGAGTAGTAAAGAAAATCCATCTCCTCATATTAAGTGTTATTTGTCAAATATTAAGTGTTTTAGTGTATTTTATTATACCTCAAATATTTTATTTTTATTTTTGGCAGTTTTGTATTTGGATGAAGGGATTTACGAATGTGTTCTCAAGTTGAATGAATACTTTAGCTATTTGAATGAAGGCCCTAACTGAAATTCTTTTCCTATCTGAATTTTTTGGATGTGATGGTTTTAAATGCTTTAGTAGGTTTTCTAATTTGTATGTTTGCTTCACGCATTAGTAGTGCACTATATTTACACTTATAATTTTCCAGTTATAGATACTAATATGATGTGCTTATTAAGTTTTTTAAAGTATATTTTGTATAAATTTATAACGTGACATATACTGTATAAAATGTTTAATGTTGCATGTTAAGATTTTGTAATCTATTTGATGAGTTCATCTAAATGTTTTAGGGTTATTTTACGTTATTTTCTATGTACTTTTAAATAGAACATTCCTTCATAACATTTTTTATATATTGGTTAAATATTAATTTTCATTTATTTAAAATAATATAAAGATATTCAGGCACATTATCCACCATCAAAATATCGTTCTTCTATGTTAAATATGTTTCCAACATGCCTTAACTATATTCTCTTTCAAATGTGAGGCTTCAAAAAGTATCCTTGACCTTCAAGCTATTTCACTATTGGACAAACATCATATGTGAGTTAAAATATTTTTTAATTAAAAATATTAAAGGATAAGAAGGTGCTCTAAAACCATTTGTAAGGCAATCATTGAAAATGTCAATCGTGATTTTGCTGCCTTATTTTGTGAGTTTAGTGCCTCAGAGTGGCATATTTGAAAAATGTTTCTTCACGCACGACACTTGATTTGTCCCGGAGCAGGGACGGATCAAGGAATTGGACCTTGAGGGGCTGAAAGCGTGCATGAACATTAACTAATTTTTTTAGTTAAATATTTATTTTTTAATACAAAAAAATAATAAACTAGTAATGAAATGTATAAATAGATGTACTTTGTACATATATGCATCTAGGAAGTGTAAATTTCATCACAATTAACAACTAAATATATAGTTTTTATTATAAATTTACATGGATGTGTCAAGTAATTCCTTATTTTCATTGGGGTGGTCACTCTCAATATTTTTCAAATTTAGAGGCCAAAATCCTATAATTTCATAAGAATCTTAAGGAAATGCGGGTATAATAAGAAAATTGGCATTTTTTGGGGAGGTCTGCCCCCCTCAAATCCATCGCTGTCGCGGAGCCTTACTTTTTTTCCTTTTTTCTCGTTCCCTTAGTTTATGTTATACTTAATATTTACTTGATTATTTTTTTTTAAATATAGGAATGCAATCATACTAAAAACAATAATTAAAATATTGTTATAATGAAATCATAAGATTAATAAAAATTAAAAAAAAATTAAAAAATTAAAATCTAAATGCGGTTACATGAATTCCACAAATGCTCTTGTAATCATGGTGGAAAATCACATTCGTTGTTGTGTAAAGCAGCATGCTAAACGGACCATTTTTTCCTCTGTCATCACTTTTAAAAATCAATACATAAGTTAGACAAAGTTATCCTACGACTACAACTTAAGACACCCTAGTTCAAGATATTTAAAATTAAATTTTATTTTACCTCATTCTTCCTTTTTCTCTCTCATTAAACTTCTTCTTATTTCTAACAAATCTTTACCTAATGAACATTGAGTGATAAATTATCGAATGTTCTACTGCACCTTGCACATTGGATTATAAATTAGCGAATGTTGTATTGCACATTCGGTAATAATCACCGAATTGTGACACCCCTCCTAATAAAATACCGGGGGATCAATCCTATATCAAATTAAAACAGGAGTCTCATAATGTTCATTCTTAGCATCACTGTCGAAAACCAAATTTAATTACTAATAACATATTAGGCTGGCATCAAAATTTTATTTAACTAATATTTTTAACTAATAACCTCTACGTTCGTGCGTGGGGTGTCTTGCGAAGGGAAATCCAAACAAGGAACCCCCCGATACACTACTACCTGGCAATGTTGATCGTCGGGATTCGTTAGTCCCTCAGCACGTAACGTGTATATACATATGTAGCTTGCATATATATATATATATATATATATACAGAGAGAGAGAGAGAGAGAGAGAGAGAGAGAGAGAGAGAGAGAGAGAGAGTTCTTACTGAACCTATAATTCATTTTCATATAAATCCGGATATGAATCTACCGAAAAGGGAATCACTCTTATTAAATCTTTTCACTTTAAACAAGTTTACTTTATATAATTATTCATCTTCATATACAAACAATATACTATACATAACAAGTATAATTACACCTATCACAATCATAAGTATAATACCCATCCCTCAGAGCTATAAGTCGAGGATGCAGTCTCATAGTGCCTATCTGAATCCGGGTTTACTCACTCAACCACGGTACCAAGCTAGACTCACTCATGGTTATGGTAAAAATATACACAATGGTAGAGGCGGCCATATTCCCTCTGCAAGTGGAGTACACATATCGCACTCGAACGCAGGACGATATGACCTGGAGATATACTCTCCCTGCTCCTTAAGCCAAGGTATTCACCCACATTGCGCAACCTCCCCGGATCGCACTAGAGAAATTATATAATCTGGCTGTTCCAACCCTACGCCAAAGGAAATCCCGTGGAACCAGCCTCTAAGATACAAATATACTAATCACACACAGATATATATATATATATATATATATATATATATATATATATATATGTGTGTGTGTGTGTGTGTGTGTGTGTGTGTTCGTGTCATATTATATATACCGTAAAAACGTCGTATATATAATCTATATCACTTCTCAGTACATATGGCTATAATTTCCAAAATCTCACAGCGATAGCCAACAACCTTAAATGTTCCCATTCGTAATAGTATATAAGTATTCGCACACTTACAATACTAAATTTATAAGTATTCTCTTACTTAATATATAACTCGTACCTTAAATCACTTAAGGATTTATATATACTCTCCAAATATACCAATTCATAATAATTAAATAAGTATACTCTCAACTTATTTAAGTCCCATAGGTGTCGTATTACCTAATAATAGTCGTCAACCGATACCGGATAGGCACTCAAACATCTTTATCCCTATCCTTAATTCCATCCTACTCACCTCTTAGGATTTACTCACCCTCAATTCCATCATCTAGGAGTCCTAGTGTCATATCTAGAATCCCCAAAAATATAACCTCCAGATTTATAATTAACTTCCCTTAAACTTAAAGGAATAAAATTTTCAATATTTTTAAGGCGAATCGATTCGCCCCATCTGTGAATCGATTCGGACAAGCGAATCGATTCGGTCTAAATCCGAATTGATTCGGCCTGAGACGGTTTGAAAGGTCTTCCTATGCGAATCAATTCAGTCCAAATCCGAACCGATTCGGCCTGTCCGGAGTTGACAGTTTAGCCATTTTGCTTAAATCTCCAAAACCCAAAAATCATCCCAATCTCCATTTAAATTATAACTTGTATTTATTTCTACGAACCCAAAGGTTTTATATCTCCTCAAGTCCTTTAGAGGTCCTAACACTCTATTTGGGAACCCCTAATATTTATTTCCTAATAATTCTAGCCTTAATTTCTGACTAACGATTTTGATCTCGGGCAGCCTTTCGTAGAAAAATCATTATAAATTCAAAAAAAATCAAAAAAATACGCAGTCGGCGCCCACGCGACCGTATCGAGAAGATATACAAATTTTATTTTTTGACCAAGAGCCGAATCGATTCGCTTCCTAGATGAATCGATTCATAAAGGATGGAATTACTATTCACCTTCTTCTCCAAAAATTCTAAATCTCCATTAATACACCTCCAAGCTTTTTATCTTCTCTCCCATCATAATCTAACCTCAAACAACCATATATACACACATAAAAAGGGTTCTAATCATCATAGAACCCATAACTAACAACAAAATTCAATTAATTCCTAAGTTTCCCAAATTGGATATTATCCGGGGTTTATTCGTTAAACTTCCGAAAAACCCGTTTTGATTCACGAAAACCCATCCCGAAAACCTTTATTACTTTACACACCAATTATTATATGAGAAATAAACACACTAAACTAATAAAGAAAGTAAACACTTACCTCGTGGATAAAATCTGATAACCTCGAGTCAAATCCCGCGGAGTTTGGCCAGAAATCCCCTTTTTCTTCTCCCTCTCTTCCTTTCTCTCTTCTCTTTCTATTCTTTCTCTCTTTTCTTTCTTTCTCCCACTCTCTCGTGTCTTATATAGAGAGAAATAAGGGCTTATCCCTTATAATCCCAAAAATGACTCGTTTACTCAATTATGAGTTCCTACCAGTCCGAAAGTCCCGGGAACCTAAACACTACCCCCGGATACTCTATTCTGACTATCTCGGCCATTCCCAAACCAACCGCGCACTCGAAATCTCCATCTAAGTCACTTAACTACAATTCATAATTAAACCCAACACATCTCAATACGGGTTTTCCAATTAAAGTATTATCCTTTATCGCTTTACCCAAGTGCGACATGTAATTAAAATAATCCGACTTATTTACTTAGTCCTAAAAGTAAATATAACACATGTCGGTAAACATCTAATACTCTTAAACTCTAAAAATTATTATTCACATAAATTCCTCAAATTTCCAAATTACTCCCACTTATGAAATTTAAATCTCTATAAAAGTACGGGGTATTACATACTTCCTCCCCACACGGAATTTAGTCCTCGAAATTCAGATATAACCTACACCACCAACCTAGGATCGCTAATTACACTACGTCCTAGTTCACCGAAGTCGAATGGTACTACCCAATGGTCCCCTACCATGTACCTATTAATGGTACCCACCTATCTCGATGCGTATACTCTAACACACTAGCTTAACCACAAGCTTAACTAAATCTCTATATGCTACAACACTGCCTCGGTCGTAAGGTCGACTCTAATAACGTCACAACGCACCTAGTGCTTCTATAAGCGCATATAAAGAAAACGATACTATAATCGCCGCTCTAATGTATTGATCCCACGGAGATACGCTACTTTAGGCGTCCACTCATCTACACTAGCGCTCGACTACTCCCGTCAGTCTTCTCTCTTATCTTAGGTGTGCTAACTCTTATTGCACAAATATAATTGGATCATTGCGTACCTCCTACGACGTTCCATCCAACCCATTCCAAATCCAGTTATAACAGCCTCGCAGCATAATCTTTAGTTTTATATACTACGTCCCTTCTATTTCGGGCGAAATATAAAATCAACTTACTAAGGTGCCCATACACCTTTTAACCCGTGCCTATCTTTACAACCATTGTAAACATCCTACACATAACACTCTCTAAACAATAGGCCTCATTTCCTCGGCCTAGTACTAACACATGGGTTTTCCTAACCCAAAAAATTCAAAATTCAATTCTTCCTATACCTGGAAATCCAATCCTTTACAAGGTTAACCCACCAATCCTCTTGTGGTTAACTCCCAATAATCTTCCTATATCGACGCCACTAGTCCTACTGGCCTTACTTCCTAATAACCCTACGATCAAAGTGTTTCCAACACATGTAAAATGAGTATTATCCTAACTATATCCCTAGTATCCAAGACCTCTCTCAACTTCTGACATTTTCTCATTTTCATGCGTGGGACGTCTCGCAAAGCAAAATCCAAACAAGGAACCCTCCCGTTACACTACTTCCTCGCATCATCGGTCATCGAGATATAATGGCCTAAGGCACACCATCGGGGCGTTCTAAATCCTACCTCGTTAACCTACTAACATACTTCTACCTCTATGTCTTTCCATCTTGGCGAAATGGAAAGTCTAACTAATCAGGGTGCCTACTCCCTGCAAAAGCGTTACGAACATCATACCCAAAACATATCTCCTCTGAATTTGCTCTCTATTCAAGTCCTGGCTCTAAACCTCAACTCGACTTCCTTTACCTTGTCTCACCCACATACTTGCGGTGAGAGAAACATTTCCAGTGTTTTTCCACAGCACATCTACTTTTTATTAGCCCCTAGTCATCACATGGCTCTCGGCTAATTTCACCAAAACCAACATCCTAGCATACAGAAACATCTCTCCACTCCCAACGTCGTTAAGGTTCATGAGTGGAGTGTCTCGCGAAGCGATATCCAAATAAGGAACCCCTCTGATACACTACTACTTAACTTTGTCGGTCGTGGAGGCATGTCAGTGTAAAACATGAAAAATTATATATATATACTGCATATCCCCATGCACTTAAATCATGCTAATGAAACATCTACTCACCGAAGCTCCATCTAAATAAACAATAAAGGCGAGCTCAACCTGTATCCAGCTGAGATATCTCAACGACAACCAGTTCCACTCTGGAACCGCGGATACGATAGTCTTACAATCATTAGCCTGATATCGCTCCGATAATCCACAAATACATTACTCTTACAATAGTACTATACTCGTATAACACACACAAAATGAGAAGTATAAACCTGATATAAATTCAAACCCGCTACCGCGGAAAAACATATAGACATAAACTTTTAATGTTTTCAATACTACCAGTAAACTCGAACTACACACACGGAATATTGTGACTCAATCTTGCCGCATAAAATATACCTCCTTCATCCGAGATGAAACTCATAACAATAACTTCGCCAGTCTCCCTGACTACTCCATATGGTTCTCAGACATAGTACACTTGTCTTAACTGAACCTCAAAACTACTTTAATCAATGCCCCATCTCGGCACTCCATTCTTGTCCTTCAACTCCTACCGGGCAAGGACTAATTCCGTGGTTCTACGCTCCACATTGCAATATTCCCCATCTCTGGCCACCCTGACCATGTTAAGGTTATCAGTATCTCAGACTCTATAGTCTCGATCCTGACAATCTCCTTCATAGTCCCCTTAACTTCTTCGTCAAAAGGAAACTCCACCACTGGCCTCAACAACCCTGTTTCAAAGAATTCCCCGGGTGGATGTCCACCAATGGGGTTCCAAGAACACAAATTCTCCATAAGTATTAGGAACACTTTCTAGTGAGCCTATCATTCTTCTGAAGGACTCTCTCTTCATTGTACCTACTTTACTTAGGTACAAGTTTCACTTCTCCATATCACTCTTTATTCACTGTCGGCCTCTCACCGATCCTTATGTGAATAATTCAAAACTGCATTTTTTTCATTCCTGCTAAATCATGGGAACTCGCGGTTAAAACCATCCATAAGATCCCTTTATGAGCAAAATATCCTGCTCTATTAAACATGGTGACTACCGTTCCCACCATTTTAATATTGCTCCCACGAGTAAAAAACAATTTCCTCAAATTTTCACATCTGAGCATTTCCATACCCTGCTCTAAGCCTAAAGCTTCAGAGCCTTCTACTTCCACTAAGTAATGCTACACTTACTTCGCATGACTTAACTTCAACATATGGTCCTTGTCAAAGACCCTTTCAAACTTTTTCCCCAACTAACTTCATGGGGTAATTCGAATTTAGCACCACTCTCTATACTATGGTGGTACGTAAATAAATATAACTACTATATTCTAGTAGTCGTTGTAGAAATCCATGAAAATACCACAAAGGGAGTGACCTCTGCTGCGGTCCTCGTCCCAGACTTCAACTTACAGCTCCAACTAAGCCACTCCTCCTACTACCCTCATCACGGCCTTCCCTGGTCGCCCTTCATCGATCAGCACACGAATCTCGAACGAGCGCGCAAAAGATTTACTATAATCTTACATAATAGCAGGAGAACGAAATCTCACCAGAGGAATCAACAATCCTAATCATAAGGCTATATATCAAATCAAAAGAACGCTGAAAGCATTGTAGATCCGCACAGATTCTTAAGAACACTAGAACCTGATGCTCTGATACCATCTGTGACACCCCCTCAATAAAATATCGGGTGATCAATCCTATATGAAATTAAAACAGGAGTCTCATATGGTTCATTCTTAGCATCACTGTCGAAAACCAAATTTAATTACTAATAACCTATTAGGCTGGCGTCAAAATTTTATTTAACTAATATTTTTAACCAAAACATTCACATAGTTTATATATATATAACTGAAATGAAATAAAATAACCGAACACTCAGATCAATATAATACAACCAAATCGAATGCCGCGCTATAAGTCGGTAAAAGAATAAATAAGTACAATTGGGCTTTTGGCCCGAATGTTACTACAATGCTTCCTATCTAGATCACAAGAATAGAAGCATCTAAAAATAAACCTGCATGCATCCACAGCTGCTGCAACAACGTCTGACTCGAAAGGATTATCATCCAGGCGTCCATGTGTCTGGACACCTATATATATATATATATATATATATATATATATATATATATATATATAGCAAGAGAGGGAAAATAGAGAAAACGGGTCAGAGCCCGAGTTTTGAAAATGTTTAGCAAGTGCATAAATGCCGTATTTAAAAAATATGAATTTATCTCATATTTAAATTGGTATCGCACTCCCATGAGATACCCCTCACCCCTCTTCTAATAGTGTACACCTATCGCATATCTTTTAAACAACCTAGTTAAGCTAACCTGCCTAACAAAACCATCCAACCATCCTCTAAAAATCCTCATACCCGAGTACTAAGGGCTAAACTTCTCCCCATTTTCAACCTTGCTCTACGTTCGTGCGTGGGGTGTCTCGCGAAGCGAAATCCAAACAAGGAACCCCCACGATACACTACTACCTGGCAATATCAATCATTGGGATTCGTTAGGACCTCATCACGTAACACATATATACATATGTAGCTCGCATATATATATATATATATATATATATATATATATATATATATATATATATATATGGAGAGAGAGAGAGAGAGAGAGAGAGAGAGAGAGTTCTTACTAGAACCTATCATTCATTTTCATATAAATCTGGATATGAATCTACCGAAAAGGTAATCACGCTTATTAAATCTTTTCACTTTACACAAGTTTACTTTATGTAATTATTCATCTTCATATACAAATAATATGCTATATACAACAAGTAT
Source organism: Sambucus nigra (assembly GCA_949130495.1). NCBI lineage: Eukaryota > Viridiplantae > Streptophyta > Magnoliopsida > Dipsacales > Adoxaceae > Sambucus > Sambucus nigra. The sequence goes on along the minus strand of OX422216.1, from coordinate 41,721,741 downwards.
AATTATACCTATCACAATCATAAGTATGATAACCATCCCTCAAAGCTATAACTCGAGGATGCAGTCTCATAGTGCCTATCAGAATCCGGGTTTACTCACTTAACCACGGTACCAAGCCAGACTCACTCATGGTCATGGTAAAAATATACACAGCGGTAGAGGCGGTCATATTCCCTCTGCAAGTGGAGTACACATATCGCACTCGAACGCAGGACGATATGACCTGGAGATATACTCTCCCTGCTCCTCAAGCCACGGGATTCACCCACATCGCGTAACCTCCCCGGATCGCACTAGAGAAAATATATAATCTGGCTGTTCCAACCCTACGCCAAAGGAAAGCCTGTGGAACTAACCTCTAAGATACAAATATACCTATTAACGCAAAAATTTTCCATTTACGAGGACCAATCAGAAAAGGACACATGTCATCCTATGTGGCAATATTCAACACCTCGAGGAGAGTTGGTCGGCATCCGAGGAGAGTTGGTCGGCACCCGAGGAGTGTTAGTCGGCACCCGAGGAGAGTTGGTCAGTACCCAAGGAGAGTTGGTCGGCACCCGAGGAGTATTAGTTGGCACCCTAGGAGAGTTGGTCGGCATACCAACCAGGAAGATCAATGGATAATTACGCATTTAATGAGCATTAATGTACATTTATACTGTAGATGACAACACATAGCATACCAAGCAATTCAATAATTAGATTCATTGAATATAGACATAATGTATAAATGTCTACATACAATGAATCTCTTTATCCCCCATCACTATAAATACATGTATTCCCTTAGCCAAAAAAGGAGATCCGAGATATCCGACAACGATGGGAGAGAACCAAGAAACACCATATACAAGATACACATCCTCTCTCTCTCTACACCATATTGTGCTATTGTAAACCCATGGAAATAAAAAAACAGTGGACGTAGGCTTTATTCATAGCCGAACCACTTTAAAAACCTTTGTCTCTTATATGTTTGATGTGAATGTTTATCTTCATCTTCAATCTCATCCTCATCATTTATCTGCTGTTGACGCCACTAAAATGGCCTGGACCATTTTCTGTCTTCAACAGATTGGCGCCGTCTGTGGGAATGTGTTACAACCATTGTTCTCCATCAAAAGCTAAGTTTTTATTTTCTCTACGTATAATCAATTATACATACATCTTTTAATTCAATCATGATTTTTATGTTTATATACATAAATTAATTGTCCAATTTTTATCTGCAAAATGTTGCATATCATGATTTTTAAATCATAACTATTAGATTAATTCTTATTTAGAAATCTAAAAAATAGTGGATTTCATAAATCATAACTTTTTGCTTGATTCTCAAGTTTCAATTTTATATCATGGAATAAATATTTTAAATGATTACATATACCAATATATACGACGATGATAAGATTGGATAATTTTCATTGATAATTTTGTAAGATCTTTGATGTCTATTCAAATTCCCATCACATTTTTAATCAAAAAATGGGAAAAGGTTAAAGACAATAAAAAGTTTTCTCATGGAAATCATGACCAAGATCTATTTTCTCTTTCTTCAAGTTTGAGTCTCTTTGCATTCATTTTTATGAACTATATACTTAATTTGGTTCATCTTCCATCTATGTCAATAAAGTCTCATTGATTGATTTTTTTTTTTAATATAAATTGGGTAATAACTTCTATCATTCAGCATATTTTTATCTCTCCAAATAGGGAATAGGAAGGGATCAATATAAAAAATAATTTTCTCTCACCTGAAAAATCATTACCCACCTCTTGTAAAAAAAAATCATGACCATATCAAGACTCTGGGCACAAATTTGATATGTTGGCTCCTCGTTCATCACATCACAAGGTTTCTTTGTCGAAATCACATGATCTAGTAGATTATATAATTATTCATTTAATTAACATTCTTAATGCTTAAATTTTACATCGAATGTTATTTTTCTGATCTAAGGATTCGAGATATTTTGGTCATCCATCCATATTGTTGGTCGGCACCATCTTGGGCCATCTTTTATTAAAGGGAAGCTTAACCAGACCATTTTTGTTTGTCGAAGAAAAGATATGAAGATCCATCAGCAACGTTGAAATAATTTCATCCAACTACGAGGTATCTTATTGTTGGTCAGAGACTCTTATTGTAGCTCGATGGAACCAATTGCAGGTCGGTGATCATCTACTTCTTGATCGGCAACATCTCAGTCTTGTTCGGAGGGTTCAATTTACTGATCGACAACTATCCAACCATCCACTTTTTGATCGGTGACATCTAATGTTATTCAGTGCTGTCAATGCACCATTTTTGTTGATCGGCGAAATTGCTCAGCTGGTCGGGGACCATTTGCTTCTTGGTCGGCACCATATATTCTATAACTTGAGATATCCTTAAATGTTGGTCGGCAACATCCATGTCGTTTGTCGGCAGCAGTAGAATCTTGGGTATTAAAAAATGCGAAGCACCCCAGATATTTCTTTAAACACGAGTTCAGCTTGGGGACAAACAGGGGGCTTAAGTCTTTTTTAACTTGTGATCACCCCAAAAATATTTTTAAAACCAAGTGATAAATAATTTTCAAACAGCAAACTATACCTGATTAGTTGTTGGAGATTAAATAACTTTACAAAAAACTCTACGTCTTATTTATGATGCATATCTGATAAAAATTTGTCCATCTCACACACATTTGGCACAAAAATATTATTTCATATTTTGAAAATTTTATTATTTTATGCTGATACATATCACATATTGTTTGGCTAAATAATTATTTTCATGACTAACTATTTGAACTAGTCTCAACAGGAGTTCGAGCAACTGATTAAAATTCCATAGGGACATGATTCAATCCCGACGAAAGCTCGGCCGTAATCTTAAACTTATGGAAACTGTTATTGCTCGACATCTGGCAATTTTGCCTCGACATATCAGCCAACATATATTATTTCATTTTTTGAAATTAATATTTTTATTTCTCAAGCATATACATATCATATATTGATTGGATGAGTAAATTATTCTCATGACTAATCAATTAAGCCTACACATATGGTAGAGCAAGTTATTAATTTTTACAGGTACAACGAATGCTCGGAAACAATGTTAAACTTCTGGAAACTATTATCATTGCTCAGCATTATAAAATTTCACCTCAGCAAGGAACTATATATTTTATTATTTCTCTGATTTATGCTCAAGCACAAATCATTCTCTATATCCATTCGGATGCATATTATATATTCATCTCATCATGGAGCTCGACGAGATACTTATTCAGTTCTAAAGGAAAAGATACAACATTTATTATATTTCACCCCCAACGGATAGTTGGTCTGGGTAATTCTTATTTATATGCAGGCCCAACAACATTCTCGGCCATATTCTTATATTGTGGAAAATATTATCCTTATTCACCATTATGCAATTTTGCCTCGACAGATCAGCAAGACAGTTTATTATTATTCTAAATCATTCTTTATGTCTATGCATATTTTATGTTTATCTCAGCATGGAGCTCGGAAATTTTTTTCTCTATATATATATTCAGCGCCGAGGAGGTCTCCAACATTTATTATATCTTATTCCCAACAATCTGTTGGTCAGCGCCGAGGAGGTCTCTAGCATTTATATTATCTTATTCCCAACAATCTGTTGAGGAGGTCTCCAGCATTTATATTATCTTATTCCCAATAAATCTGTTGGTCAACGCCGAGAAGGTCTCCGTCATTTATATTATCTTATTCCCAATAATCCACTGGTCAGCTTCGAGGAAGTCTTCATCATTTATTATCAATTACCACCAACTCCGGTTGGTCGGGAACCAAATCCAACTCCGGTTTGTAGATAAAATTCAACTCCGGTTGGTAGATTAAATCCAACTCCGGTTGGTAGACAAAATCCAACTCCGGTTGGTCGATAAAAAAATCATTCAAAATTCATATTCCACACTTGGGGGCTTCTATTACAAATTATGTTGTTCATTCAGTGGCACATTCTCATAACATCATACAGTCGAGCACCAAATTCAACTCCATAAACTTACATAGTCAGGGCCCCGACTAATTATTATTCAGAAGTTGTTTTTCTTGCTCGAGAATTAGTTCAGGAGGCTATTGAAGTTCAGGAGGTATATTGAAGTTCAGGAGGAATATTAAAGTTCAGGAGGTATATTGAAGTTCATGAGGTATTCAGAAGTTCAGGAGGTGCATTCAGAAGTTCAGGAGGCATATTCAGGAGTTATTATGCACATGCTATTGAAGTTCAGAAGTCAAAATCAGCATTTACAGTACTGAGATCTTCGCTACTACTGTCTCGACCAATAATGAAGAAGAAGTTGTATGAAAATGTTTCGAAGTCCACCACTAGTTTGGTACTAATCAGATTGAAGAGTTGGGTTCAAAAGCTAGTATGTTACTCGACAAAGTATTCAAAGGAGCATAAATCAGAAAAATCAAGCACGTGAAGTTAGCACTCAGTTGCTCGGCACATGAGGCAGTTGGTCGGCTAGCAAACCAATCAACATACTTGAAGATTATGACACGCTACAAGCTGCATACTATGGCATGGTTGCATCCAAATTCCCAGGGGTGATACATAGCACACGGAGTTCCTCAAAAGAAAGATTAGAAACCATCGATCAGCCTGCATCATATGTCGTCCAGGAAATAATGCACTTTATGTTGAACAAATCAAGAAGGTAGATCAAGAATTTCACGAGCACCGAGCAACACTGGAGAATAAATACTCCATACTTTCAAGTAAACCATCAAGCATGGAGCATTGGGGGCTTCTGTTAACGCAAAAATTTTCCATCTACGAGGACCAATCAGAAAAGGACACATGTCATCCTATGTGGCAATATTCAACACCTCGAGGAGAGTTGGTCGCCATCCGAGGAGAGTTGGTCGACACCCGAGGAGTGTTAGTCGGCACCCGAGGAGAGTTGGTCAGTACCCAAGGAGAGTTGGTCGGCACCGAGGAGTATTAGTTGGCACCCGAGGAGAGTTGGTCGGCATACCAACCAGGAAGATCAATGGATAATTACGCATTTAATGAGCATTAATGTACATTTATACTGTAGATGACAACACATAGCATACCAAGCAATTCAATAATTAGATTCATTGAATATAGACATAATGTATAAATGTCTACATACAATGAATCTCTTTATCCCCCAGCACTATAAATACATGTATTCCCTTAGCCAAAAAAGGAGATCCGAGAGATCCGACAACGATGGGAGAGAACCAAGAAACACCATATACAAGATACACATCCTCTCTCTCTCTACACCATATTGTGCTATTGTAAACCCATGGAAATAAAATAACAGTGGACGTAGGCTTTATTCATAGCCGAACCACTTTAAAAACCTTTGTCTCTTATATGTTTGATGTGAATGTTTATCTTCATCTTCAATCTCATCCTCATCATTTATATGGCGTCAACAATACCAATCACACACAGATATATATATATATATATATATATATATATATATATATTCGTGTCATATTATATATACTGTAAAAACGTCGTATATATAATCTATATCACTTCTCAGTACATATGGCTATAATTGCCAAACTCTCATAGCGATAGCCAATAACCTTGAATGTTCCCATTCGTAATAGTATCTAAGTATTCGCACACTTACAATACTAAATTTATAAGTATTCTCTTACTTAATATATAACTTGTACCCTAAATCACTTTTAAGGATTTATATATACTCTCCTAATATACCAATTCATAATAATTAAATAAGTATACTCTTAACTTATTTAAGTCCCATAGGTATCGCATTACCTAATAATAGTCATCAACCGACACGGGATAGGCACTCAAACATCTCTAGCCCTATCCTTAATTCCATCCGACTCACCTTCTAGGATTTACTCATCCTCAATTCCATTGCCTAAGAGTCCTAATGTCATATCTTGAATCCCCAAAAATATAACCTCCATATTTATAATTAACTTCCCTTAAACTTAAAGGAAGAAAATTTTCAATATTTTTAAGGCGAATCATTTCGCCCCATTTGCAAATCAATTCGGATCAGCGAATCGATTTGGTCTAAATCCGAATTGATTTGTCCTGATACAGTTTGACAGGTATTCCTATGCGAATCGATTCGGTCCAAATCCGAATCGATTTGGCCTATCCGGAGTTAACAGTTTGGCCATTTTGCTTAAATCTCCAAAACCTAAAAATCATCCCAATCTCCATTTAAATTATAACTTGGATTTATTTCTACGAACCCAAAGTTTTTATATCTCCTAAAGTCCTTTAGAGGTCCTAACACTCTATTTGGGAACCCCTAATATTTATCTCCAAATAATTATAGCCTTAATTTCTGACTAACGATTTCGATCTCGGACAGCCTTCCGTAGAAAAATCATTATAAATTAAAAACAATCAGAAAAATATGCGGTCGGATCCCACGTGACCGTATCGAGAAGATCTACAATTTTTTTTTACCAAGAGCCGAATCGATTCGCTTCCTAGCCGAATCGATTCGGAAAGGACGGAGTTACTATTCACCTTCTTCTCTAAAAATTCCAAACCTCCATTAATACACCTCCAAGCTTTTTATCTTCTCTCCCATCATCATCCAACCTCAAACAACCATATATACACACATAAAAAGGGTTATAATCATCCTAGAACCCAAAACCAATAACTAATTTTAATTAATTCCTAAGTTTCCCAAATTGGATATTATCCGAGATTTATTCGTTAAACTTCCCAAAAAATCCGTTTTGATTCACGAAAACCCATCCCGAAAATCTTTATAGATTTACACACCAACTATAATATGAGAAATAAACACATTAAATTAATAAAGCAAGTAAATACTTGCCTCATGGATAAAATCCGACGACCTCGAGTCGAATCCTGCGGAGTTTGGCCGGAAATCCCCTTTTTCTTCTCTCTCTCTCTCTCTCTTCCTTTCTCTCTTATCTTTCTCTTCTTTCTCTCTTTTCTTTCTTTCTCCCACTCTGTCGTGTCTTATATAGAGAGAAATAAGGGTTTATCCCTTATAATCCCAAAAATGACTCGTTTACTCAATTACGAGTCCCTACTAGTCCGAAAGTCCCTGGAACCTAAACACTACCCCCGGATATTCTATTCTGACTATCTCGTCCTTTCCAAAACCAAGCGCACACTCGAAATCTCCATCTGAGTCACTTAACTACAATTCACTAATTAAACCCAACACATCTCAATGCGAGTTTTCCAATTAAAATATTATCCTTTGTCGCTTTACCCAACTGCGACATGTAATTAAAATAATTCGACTTATTTACTTAGTCCGAAAAGCAAATGTAACACATGTCGGTAAACATCCAACACTCTTAAACTCCAAAAATTATTATTCACAGAAATTCCTCAAATTTCCAAATTACTCCAACTTATGCAATTTAAATCTCTATAAAAGTACGGGGTGTTACACGAATATGGTCACCATTTTTGGCAATCTATCACCGAATAACATAGGCGGAGGATTTGAGCTTTTTTTATGATTTTGAGTTTGAAGGCTTTTAAATTCATCTTGTGTTCGTTTTAGATAAAAAAAATGCTAGTAAAAATTATTTATATTTTAATTATTTGAAAAACAACAATTTTCATGGTAGTGGTGGTGGTGGGGTAATGGTTGTTCATTAGGGTTATGGTTATGGTGTAACGCTCTGACCCGGATTCTGACTACCGTCGCTTCAACCCGCACCCGCGTTAATGTGTTAACGGGGGAGGGGGAAAAGTCTAATTTTATTATTTATGAAAATCCTTTAACTTGCACCATTTTATAAGGAATGAGAAATAATTAAATCATTTTTAAATGTAAGAAATAAGTTGTCACTTTAATTAATTAAGATAATTAGCAAGATTTATTTATAAAACTTTTGTTAAATCCAACAATGTTAATACTAAGAGAAATACACCGTAAAGCTCATGTATTATTACAAGAAATGGCCCAAGGCCCGAATAAACGGGTGTTTAAAGTGACATAAATTTAAATGTATAGAAACACATTTTAAAATTCTATGGTTGAGCTCTAACGATTATTGGTGTCCTCGGGAGCCTTATCAATGTCTTTGCTAATGTCCCTACCAGAGGTACCTGGGGATGGAGGTTTTAAATATAAAAGTAAGGGGTAAGAAAAGCACTCAGCAGGGTAGGGAGTACTATGCAATACATTTTTATATGAAAAAACTACATATATAACGTTTATTTTAGCAATTTCGAAAATGTTATCACTTAACAAGTACAAATGCAACTACCATGCAATGCAACTCGAGCTATGTGCTCATACTCATACTTAACTATTTACACCAACTTTTCACCTAATTAGAGCCCATTTAATCATCTTTATTCACTAGTCTTCGTTCTTACTATTTTCATTATGTTATCTTTCTTACATTTCCTAATCCCAACCTTATTTATTTCCATTTCCATCATTCCGTAATTTACATTATCTTTTTCTCGATGTTATCGTCTAAAATTCGTTTAGTGAATTTGTGCCTTAGCCAGGGATTTAATAGAGATAAACAATAGAAGAAATAAATATTTAGCTAATAAATGAAAATAGAGAATGGAGATGAGAGACAATGAAAGGAGATAAGATTTAGGTTGTTCGGTCCAGAAATGGTACCTACGTCCACAAGATGTAATACCGCGTATTTTTTTCTAGATTAAAATAATACCACTTTCGGAATGAAATAAAATTCATAGGAGTTCAAATTTAAATCGGTGAATTTTATTCATTAATTTTTAATAGGTTAATTTATTATTATTTCGTAATCATGTGAAAATTACCTTGGATGCTGAATAATTTCGATAGAGACAATTGCATGTGTAGTGAATAATTAATATATGATGCATGACTAAATTGTAAATATACTTGCTGAATAAAAATAATTGGGACATATTTCGGGAGGCTTTATGGGCTTGTTTAGGTATTTTAGACCTTTAGAAATGGTCTCGTGGTATAGGTACATAAGTTGGGAGATTATTAGGCTAATTTAATTATGGGTTCGGGCCCATTTAGGAGTCCAAAAATGGAAAATTAGGCTTAACTCGGGATTTGGGATTTATATAGGATTAAGGACAAAACTAATACTCCCCACACTTAATCAAACACCTAACCCTAGCATCCCTATCTCAAGAGAGAATATAACAAAGGCCAAAGAGGAAAGGAAAGAAGGGATTCAAGAGGAAATAATCAATCACTATATCCTGACAATAATTTCTTTCTTAATTTAATGTCCATTGTATTTCTTGATTCATTGTAGTAAACCCCATAAATTTATAGGTTCTAGTATGAAATTGGTGATTAAAGGGTAGGATTTAATCTTATGAATACAGAGAAAATTAATCGGAACTTAAGTGGTTTAACCCAGAAATTTAGGATGATAAAAATCTTAGTTTGGATGATAGTACTCATGCCTTAGGGTACCTGAATAAATTAAAAAGGTTGATGCCTGTGTAGAGAATCTGAATTCATGTTTCAAGGTCTGGAAATCTAGAGAATTATAATCCTTGTGTTATGTTAAAAAAGGATTTTAACCTAGATGAATTTATGGTAGAAAATATTGGTTAGGAGTCATGATCAATTGATGTAGATTCTGGATTTGAAAAGGAAATTTATGTTAATTTAGATAATTAAAAATTCTAAGATGAAGGACTAATTCATAGAGACCTGCGCTTACGTTGTTGTAATTGAATTGACCATTGGGAGTGAACTTTTGGATGAAATTTAGAATTTGTGTATTGAAGAAACGTAACAGATCTGGGCTACTACCAAGATCCGAAATCGATTCGGCCCTTGGGGCAGGATGAGTTGGGACTGGGGATGGATCCGGGGTATTTTTAGAAAACCATACGAGTTGGTGGGACGGTGTTTGGGTCAACGATGATTTTATTGAAAATACTCTTCTAGCACACATATCAAAATGGGAAATTATATTTAACTAGATGGTTAAATAATCTTATAAAGTGGATTGAATTAATAATTAACTGGATGGTCAATTATTAATGGATGAACATTTATAAGTAATTATGTGGGATATCTTAGGTAATTATAGAGTGATTACCTACACATATTATATGAGAATAATATGTAATTATATTTATTTATTTGGACATACCTATGTTCGTGGACGGTCCTATCAGTTGGGGTTATGCGTGATCGGAACCGTAGCACACGTCGGCACTGGTGGGCTAGACGTTGTGTAGGTAATTATTATAGGTATTACGTAGCAACGCTACTTACGAGAGGTAGGTGTAAATGCTAGGATCATTTGTCACCACTGGGTATGGGCCGTGAACTGGTGTATTGCGTAGGGACCGCCCCACTTGTGTGTATTTTGTGATGTCTAATTTGGATAAAGGATTCCTTCGGACTTACCGATAGAGCACGAATGAGACTCTATTGGTAGTTTCCTTTGAGTGTCACATATATGAAAGGACATATATAATTACATAAATTAAATGATATTAATTAAGTTGTCTAAGAACGTAGACAGTAAATCAAAGACCCATAACATGTAGTGTGAATAATAGATGTTTATGTCACCTTTATGAGTTATACGAGACTAAAATACTTCGAGTAATGATAATATGAATGTATATGATTTTATTTCGGTTTGTTGGTTACAGCTAATGCATCTTATATTTGACTGGAACAATTTTCATTTATTATTTTGGGACTTGTTCAGATACGAACAATATCACACTTAAATAAGGGGTGAGATGTTAATCGTATGTGAGCGGTGATAGGGGATATTTACTTTAAATCAAATGTATATATTACATTTTAAATTAAATAAGTTAATTCTTACAACTCTAGAGCACTAGCCCAAATTATAAACGTTTTCTTCCCCCAGGTGCTCCTAGACAGTGATAGCATGACTGTTGACGGATCAACCTTGCAGTCTCCTTTTGCTGATCAGATTCTCCAAGTTTATTGATTCTAGTTTAGGTTCTACTCTGCTTCAATTTATTTATTTTTGGGACTACTATATGGGCATAAGCCCGGGTTTTATTTATTTCATTTTGGTTCGAGATATTTAGGATTATGTTTGATTGCATTTACACTTGGTGCATGTTGGATTTTATTATAGTTTTGAATATCAATTTAAACTCAATTATGGTTTATCAATATACGTTTATATGGTTTGATACTGAGAATGGAATTAATTGACAAATAAGACATATCTTTGGCATATCGTGTCTGGCCAACCTTTATGTGAGAAAATTGGAGTAGTTACAGTTGGTATCAGAGCATCCAGGTTCTAGTGTACTTAAAATCTGTGTTGTGTTCATTACGTTCTGTGTTGCATTCTTTGATATGTACATCATGTGCTTATGGTTCATTGTATTCGTACGATTTGTACTAATTCGAACCATGTTTTCTTTCAAATGGAAAAAGGGCGTAGGGTCAACCTAGGTGCGTAGTCGCACCCTCTACAGATGATGAGGTTCAACTGTAGCCAGCAGCCTCAGGCCCCACTGGCCTCATAGTTAATCACTCCAGTAATGATCGCTACCATCATGTCCCAGGAGGTTTCCACTGTGATGGAAGTTATGCTCTATAACTTTACGCCATCACAGGCTCAGCAGCAACCACCACCACCGACACAGCAGGTGGCAATACTAGCCCAGGCGCCAGGGTTAGTCTGGGACAGAGCTAGGGAGGCCTTCATAAAGGGCCAACCTCCAGAGTTTTTGGGTAGTTCATATTTTTTATTGGCAAGCATGTGGAAAAAGGATATTCAGAGGTATTTACGGATGGTGGAGTGTACACCAGTACAGAAGAAGATGTTGGCTTCATTTCGACTTATGGGGGATGCACTCCAATGATGGGAGTCAGTCACTTCAGTTACAGAGAGAGACAGCTTGACTATTGTTGAGTTCTGGGAGATAGTCGAGAGGAAGAATTTCCCCCAGGCGATGTAGTCTAATATGAGGAGTTGGTTTATGCAACTTAAGTAGGAGAGTCGTACAGTGGTAGATTATGAGGAGGAGTTCATGACTCTTTCGTACTTTGCAAAGAAGGATGTGAATATAGATTAGAGGAATATGGATAGATTTATAACGGGATCATCTTGGCACATTAGGAAGGATCTTTAGGGAAACTCGGCCTTTACCATGTATAATCAGGCAATGAACTATAAGACCCGGGAATTTCTTAACCCTAATTTACCTACTACCTTAATTTAAACCCTCATAATGTGTGTAAAATAAAAATTCTTCTAAGAGAAAATAAGATATGTCCAAAAACCTATATTTTTGCTATAGTAACTTAAACCCTTTAAAGTTTCAGTAAATTACAAAAGCACCCCTGAAAGTTTTAATGAAAGAAAACTTGAGGTATATTTAATCCCTAATCCCAACTTTACATCAAATTAATCCTTTAGGCCTCAATTAACATAAAATAATAGTTTTTTCCCTAGAAACTTTCTAAAATTACCAAACTACCCCTATACTTTACACAAAATCTACTTTGAGGACTATAAAAGTAAATAAACAAATAATTAAGGACTAAATTCAAAGCCTTCTTGAATTATACTTCAACCCCTGTCCACATGCTGCCCCACATCAACATAAGAAGTTAAAACCACATGAACCCATGTGCACCCCATTTACCCATAACCAAAACTTAACCTAAACTAATTCCAATTCACCTCCCTGTAGCTCCAATCAAATCCTGTCATGAAGTAGTATAAATACCCCTCAACTTAAGCAGTAAAAACTCACCCCATAGCTCAGTTTCAAATCTCAAAATTTCTCCCAACTCAAGTAACTTATCATTTTACGCTTCGTTTTTAGTTCTTTTAAATCTAGTAGTTTTCAACATAGTTAATATAATTAGAACAATCATAATTTGTAAGCTTTTATGTGTAGAATGGCTTAGGATAGTAAAAATCAGTACGAACACCATTAAAGCTTGATATACTTCCTTAAACTTTGATTTAAAGCCATATATAACTCCATTAAAACCCAAGAATCTCAAGTGTAATGGTTAAAAGGAATGAATGTCCATGTAGAGCTCAAATCGATCAAAAGTGTAAGTTGAACTACAAAGTTGAAAATTCAAAATTCTCCATTTACAATCCATCTTAATTCTTAGAACTAAAACTAAACTACTCACACATATAGTAGAAACCAAACTCAATTCATAAGAGACCTTGCCATACTCTAGAAATCCATGAAAGTCAGGTCAAATTTTTAGAAAAAAACATAGTTTTAGAACTTGAGTTATACTGAATATCAATTCATAAAACTTATATATTTGGATTTCTCATGAAAAATTAGGTGAAGTTTGTTAAGGAATTATCTCAAATGGTATAGAAATGAAGGAGAAAACCTCGGTAAAAAACTAAAACCCTAAAAAGTCAAAATCGAGATGTTGAAGATTAAGACTTTTTTCGAAAACCTTGACCACACCCGTGAGGGCACGTAGCCAATCAGGAATCTATGATTTTTTTTCCAAAATTTTTATTAAATTTTTCTTATTAAAATGGTATAAGGTAAGGCCATGTTTGGATATTCCTAGCTCAAGGTCTACAAAAACAAGGTTTTTATTTAAAGAAACTTTTCCAAAATTACAAATTAACCCCTATTAACTTTTCCAATTCATGAATTTGAACCCCAAACTTTGCCCATACATACATCAAACTATTGTAAGGAAAAAAACTCTCTTGCACCAAAGTTCAATAATGAGCTTAAGTTCAGTATTTTAAAGTCCTAAGATAATTACAAATAAGGCCCTGGAACTTTAAAAAAGACAGTTGTAATACAAAACTGACTGATTAAACCCCAAATACTTATATACCACACATTGTATAACAAAAGATCAAGCCCCGGTTATTCCAAATATCCCAGTGTAATAGCAACCAATTGAATACCAAGCAAGTAGGTCTTTCCTACCTTTTCAGTATTATACTTTGCGTATTTGAAATACTGCTATTGATATCACTATGTGATAGATCCATTTACTATTAGTATATACATGTTATTATACTTCCATACTACATATATTGTTAACCATCTTCAGTATTTAACTTATCACAAGTATTTAAACTTAAGGGTCAAATTTAACCCTTCTCATCTAATAACTGATATTATTTACATCATTGATTCAGTTCACCCTAGCACTTTGTGCAATTTTTACTATAAGCATCAGTATGAACTAGAAAGTAGACTGACGTGTTATACCACAAAACTTTCTACTTGGCTTACTGGTCTCAGATGATTGAGAGCCATGATTATTGCTACATACAAGTGAGAAATGAAGTTGAACTTAATGAACAAAACAATCACAATGCACACAAGCCTAGAATATTAATGATTCTACAAATTAATAGTGTCATGACAAAATAAGCATAACTAGCTATCATTGTGCAAACCCGTTGATCTTCAACTAAACTCCCTCAAAAGATAAACATGATCATATTTCATTCTTTTCTATTTCTTTTGATGTGATTTGTTTTGAATGATAAAGCAAACTAAACCAAGGTTCTAAAAAATGTGGGGCATGATTGAGGCGTGGAGGTCAAGCCTTAAGCCTTAGAAGCCTAGGCGGGCCTTAGGCGTAAAAAGGCGTGAAAAGGCATTTAGGCCTTCTTAATATATTTTAATATTTTTTAACTATAATAAGGCTATTAAATACTAAAATTGTACATATCATAAAAATATGTATGAATAATTGCAAATTAAAATACTATTTAATTATTTTGGATGAGATAATGGTCCGGTTTATAAAAAATTCTTGAAAAGGCGATATCGTTTCACTAAAGCATTGTTGTTTTTAGAAAAAAAAAGTGCTCCTTAAGGGTTTTACCAAGAATAAGGCGTAAAAATCTTAAGGCGAGGCGCTTATCCCAAGTCTAGGTGGGTTTTTTAGAACAGTGAACTAAACTATGTGGCCCTTTTTGGCATATTTCTCTTTTTTATTGCCTTTATTTTTTCATGGGATCTTTTAAATGTTGGCTTTCACAACGAGTCATCCTATCTCTTGGAGCCCTTTCCCGTGTACACTCATATTTTTTCAATAATAAACAAACTTTCACGAGCAATGGTTCTTACATGCACAAATATCCCTAAGTTAAGGGAGGGCATCTCATCAAGCTCAAATGTACATCATGAAGTAAAAATTCAATAAGCTCGTGCATGTCTGTGTGGAGGCATATACAAAGTTGAATTCGTAAAGCAAGCCAAGTTCAAAACAACTCCATAAACATGGTTAAGAATAATCTAAGCATATAAAGTCGCCAGCCACATGGAATGTACGGAATGAATTGGATTCAAACACACCAATATGGCACACCAAATGTGTAAAACTAAAATACACAAGAACCGAAAATCTTTTTGATTTTTTTTCAAAAAAAAAATCTTTTTGGTTTTCAAAAAATGTATAAAACCAAAAATGCTTTTGTATTTTTCAATATGACTCAATGAAAGAAAAATATAATACAAAAATATACACATGTCATAACACATAACAAACATATATCATGAAGCATAACTAGCGTATGCAAACAAAATAACACAATCATATATAAGATATAGCAAGAGAAGAATCATGTGCAAGTAAATGAGAATCAACTAGTCTACCATCTAGTGCCTCTATAAGTGATTTCCTAAACTAAATTTGAAATGACTAATAGGTGTTTTGGGAACCAACGAGACACTAGACTTCAACTTCCTAGGTTTTTCTTTCAAGATCAAAACAAAAACGCCTAAGGTTACCTTTCCTACCACAATGCCATCATGTGTAAACAGGAGGAACGTTACCCATGGGTTGACCTTTTCTAACGTCCTTGGTTTTGGTTAACCCTCTAAAACAAACTATGGTTTTGGTTTTAACAACTAAAACATTAGAACAAGTCGAGCCATTATCATTACTACTACTTGAGTCTTTTAAATCATCTTTTAACTTCAAAATTTTTTACTCAAGCAAAGAATTTTACTCTTCCAATTTTAGGGACTCCTTAATTTTTTCAATCATTCCTAGAAGGTTATTTCTCTTCCCCTGAATAAAAGAAAACTTATCCCTATGAGTCTTCTCACTTGCCTTAAAATCATCGATTAATTTTTTTTAACCTCATTGGCACAACCACTAACCCTAGAATTTTTCAAGTCCTCTAATTCTTTCTCTAAAACCTGGACTCTATCATCACTCTCTTTTTTGGCCACTTTTAAAATACTAAAGTCATGGTGCAAGGAAGAAAACTTCTCACGAACGATATCTCTTTGATTTTGAAAAGTTTTCAAAATTTCCAAAACATTTTTAAAACGATAATTTGTTTTTTCAATAATTTTAATTCTTTCTGGAAACTTCAAATTCCAATGAGACTCCATCGAGAGAAAGTAAAATCAAGCACAAAAGGGATGAATAAACAACCGAAATGCACTAAAACATAACTAACAAAGTAACTTAGTGTAACCTGCTTGGATACCAATTTGTTAGGATGAAATACTTAGTGCTCTTAATATGCGAAAGAAAATTTTAAATAAATTTTATCTTTTTATCCTAAACATGCATCTATGAGATAAAAACAATAAATCATGCAAACACGATAGGTCAAGTTTAAGGAAAAATCTCCACAGGGAAAAAACTTTTATTCCAGTAATAAAATATAAATTGTAACTTACAAACATACAAATGAAATACTATAAGGAATTCTAACAAGAACCCACAAAGACGGCAGCCTTCAAATCAGCAATGGCTTCCCTCGAGAACCCACAATGATTGCAGTCGCCAATAATAACTCCCTCGAAAATCATAAAAATTGCAATCTTCTTCAACAATGGATTCTATCGAGAACCCACGAGAACGTCAGTCCCAGTCTTTAGCAGTGAGTCCACGCAGGTATCACAAGTTATCCATGGAGTGCCTCTACACAAGATGTATATAAAGGATACAATAAACTTTCTAGGGTTCAAACAATTCACAAGAACGATATTCAAGGATGTTTTGTTGTAAATTAAACAAGTGTTTTTCAACACAAAAGGTGAAGAACTTTTGCAAAAGTTATGCAGAAATGGAGTTGGCAAAAGTCTTAAACAATCTGAACACGAAACAGGTATTTATACTAAACTTAAGGTGACACGTCATTCGAACGAGATCATAAGGTTGTTTGAACAAGATTAAGATCTCGTTTGAAGTGGATTCAAACGCCTTATCTAACGACCTCTTGAAAAAGAAAAACAGTACACTTAGTTTGAAGTTCATTTGAAAACAGGGATCGACCTTGAGATGTCATTTGAACGACATGGGTATGTCGTTTGAATGACTAAAATGAAAAAAATTAAAGTTTTAAAAACTCGGCCTACAGTAAACTCAGAAAACATTTTTCTTTTTTGAAAATAAAAAGTTCTTGTTCATTTTTTATAAGAATATAAAACATCCCAGAATATAATTCAATAAATTAATTCAAAATTTAAATTGTTTAATACCTTATCAGGATGTCAGGACGTCTTCAAACTTGGATATTCTTAAGTCCGGTTCATTTTGACGGTGTGTGATGATTTGTTATCGGATACACCAAACTAGCCTAAAGCTATGCTATGAACAATCCTTGAAAAATTGTTCTTACACATGGTCAAGGATTTCCTTCCAAATTACATTTACTCTTTATGTTTACATGTCCCAAATGGTGTCTTCTTTTTTTTATTGTAATCCTTGATGATAGTTGAACTAGTATGCTTTATTATAATCACCGAGTAATTAAAAGCTGAAAACAATATCACTTGTAAAAATTTTGTGCCCCCCTCCATGCACTGAGTCAATATTTGAGTATCATGAATTTATTTAATATAATGGTTATAGTAAATAAAATATTGTAAAAATTTGCTAGTCATTGCTATTTACTCGTTAAAATCTAAGATTGTGAAAAAGTTTACTGATTAGAAAATGGGTAACTATTTTGAGAAAAATCTAATATTTATGAGTATCATCGATGTAAACTCTCATGAGAAAAAACTCATCCATTAGGGTAGCCTAGGAGTTTAACGGGTTGTTGCATAAGTTAAATGCAATAGTGCATCACGCGAAAGTGGATCTCTAGAATTTTTATAGTTCTTGAATAAAATATCGAATTTGACAGGAACAAATCTTTTATTATGTCACTAGGGACTAGCAGCACGTTGATTAGGTGTATGATTAGTGTCAAATTTTGTATTTTATTACCCCTATATTGTGCAATATTGCAGTCCCTTGGTCGCTAAATCCCACATTTTATACTCATTTACTGTATAACCTTGATATTCATGACTAATCGCTTTTACCAGGTTTATTTGAATATTTACAGGGGTTGGGAAGATAAATATGAAGTATGGAATCATTCTGAGATAAAAACATCCACAAATGTACTTTCAAGGGCAAAATGGTAATTTTACAAAGGCATCACGTGGCTCGGGGAAACAAAGAAGTCATGAAGAGTCAAAGTTTGAAACCAAGAAAATTCTGGAGCGAAAACTTCGGGTCAACAAAAAAATCAAACCTTGTAATTCTGACTCTGCAGAAAATTGGTCAAATCTTTTCATTTTTTTATTTAACTGAGTAGAGTTGGTTTCACCAAGAAACTTTCATCAATAATCACTTAAAGAAAATTTTATTTATTTATTTATTAATTTTTCTTTTATTTAATAGAGGAAAATAAACATGATGTATGCAAATACATTACGACGAACTTCCTTAAACCTTGATAATGGAAGGGTGCAATGGTGATCTTACAAGCTTGATGTATAGAGATAATTATGAGGACTTAAGCTACTGAAATGAATGAGGAACAAGATTCAAAGGTCTTGGTGTAGGGGTTGATTTAGTTTCTACAAAGATAAGGTTAATGGAAAGGCAAAGTCTCAACCCTCTCCTATAATGTCCCAAAACATATAAAAATGATCCCCCATCACTCAATGATGAAACCACCATGGTGAATTGGGTAGGAAGCCTAAAAATATGGGCTAAAATCATGGAGGGTAGGTCCCTAATCAACCCATACCATTGCACATGTTGATAGCTAAAAAGAAGAAGCAACACGTAGCTTTCGAATCGATTCGGCCCTAGCTCGAATCGATTCGCAAGTGACAGGTGCGAATTTCTCTCCTAATAATAAATTTTATCATCCCTTATTTATTAATGATATTATAACATAATTATAAGTGTGATTATACAATTCATTTTGTACAAAAAAATTTAAAAATTTATTTAAAAATGCTTAGCTTAATGTAACACACGTAACATGATAGGCGACATTTTGAGTTTTTCTTCTTACTTTTAATTACAATGTTATTCTATTTAAATTAATCCCATAATTTCTCATAATGCGATTTTATTAATTCGACAAACATTCGAGCATTACGGCCTTCCCACCTTAGGAATTTTTGTCTCGAAAATCAAAACATTAAACATATTAAAGTAAACAAATCGGGATGTGATTTTCTCATCATAGATTCTAATTCCAAGTCGCTTCCTCAATGCCATTGTTATCCTAAAAAACCATAGCGAGGGTCATCCTCTTCTTGCGAAGAATCTTCTGCTTAGGTCTACTATAGTCATTAGCCTAGTCTCGTAAGAAACATCGTCCTAGAGATCTAACTGACCCCAATTGATTATATGAGATGAAACTAGAATATACTTCGGTAACATCAATGCGTGGAAAATGTTATAAACACTAGCCAACTGAGGATGTAAAGCCAAATGGTACGATATTGAACCAAGCCTATTCAAGATCTCAAATGTCCTTGTGTACCTTGGTGCTAACTTTTCTTTCTTACCAAATCATGTAACCCCGGGTCTAGCCTTGATCTTTAGAAATAACTGGTCACCCACACTGAATTTCAAATCGAAACGATGAACATCCGCATAGTTTTTCTGATGTCTCAAAGTAGTTTAATGCCTAGTCTGAATGACTTGAATCTTTTCAGTGTCCTCTTTAATCACCTCTGACCCTGATACTTGATTCTCTTCGACCTCCGCCCAACAAACCAGTGAATGGAAAGGTCTCCCATATAAAGATATAAATGGTGCCATCCTAATACTAGATTAAAAGATATTGTTGTAGGCGAACTCTGCTAACCGTGGATGATCTTCCCAATTACCCATAAAATCTATAGTGTAAGCCCACGACATATCTTTGAGTAATTGAATAGTTCTCTTGGATTATCCATCTGTTCGTGGATGATAGGTTGTGTTAAGGTTTATTTTCTTTCCCATATCCTGTTGCATCTTATTCCAAGACATGGATAAAAATCTTGGATATCTATCCGAAATAATGGATAAAGGTGTGTCGTGTAACCTAATGATTTCTCGAATGTAGTGTCTTGAAAGTTTGGCCACATTATCCGTGACTTTAATAGGAAGGAAATGTGCTGACTTAATGAGTCAATAAATCACAAACCACACCGCATCGTGCCCTATTTGATTCGTAGACAAAGTTGTGACAAAGTCCATCGTTATGTGCTCCCACTTACACATTGTTAGCGGTACTATTTTCAAAAATTTTGTTGTCTTCTGGTGCTCCGCCTTTACTTATTGATAAAAGAGGAACTTTTCCACAAAAAGATCGACATCCTTTTTTATTCCTAACCACGAGTAGTTTCTTCATATATTCTTATATCTCTTTGTATTACTTGGGTGAATGCAGAAATGAGACTGGTGTGCTTCTTCCATGACTTCTTCCCTGAGATCTTCAATACTCTGAACTACCAACCTTCCTCAAAATCTAACTATGTTATCCTTATCAAGTGATAAGTCCTTATCGGTTCTCCTTCCAAACGTTAGTTCCTAAAGTGCACCAAATTGTCATTGTAAGCTTGTGCATTAAGCGCCTTTTGTTGTATTGTGATGCCCCATTTTCAAGTGTCAATTGCGAAAAACCTTTTATACTTTCTTTAACAAAAGCCTTATTTTAAAATAAAATCTTGATTCTACATTTTTGTCGTAAAATCCATCAGTTTTAATTAATTAAATGATTTCCAACTTATGAAGTTTATAAGAACACTTGAAATAAAAGAGTTTGCCAATTTCATAGAGTAAATGACAATTTAAAGAAAGATGACATCATTCTGTCATATTACAAACCGAATTTAAAATAATTCCAAATAGTTCCATATGACATAATCAAAAGTTCCATTCATGTTACACGTTAAAGTAAATAGTAAACGAAGGTCTATTTGCGCGTAAATCCTTCCCCGTCTCTCACGGTTTCCTTTCCTTTATCTTTCCCTGAAGTAACTGGTGGGGGTTTGGAAAATGGTGGGGTATGAGTATGCATCCAGTAGGAGAAATACTATCAAAGTAATACGTATCTATACATATAATGTATATTTTAGCAATTACGAAATCATTCATTATTTGATTAAGTGGCCTCATATAAAATGCAACGTGACTTGCAATTGATGTCCTGTAACCCAGGCAATAAGCCCACCCACACTTAATCGTTCTTTTAACAATACCCATATCCCGTTAATTTAGTTGTTCACGTAATTCAACATTTGTGAAGTTATTTCATAAATTTGTATTTACATTGATGTGAATCATGCTAACATTCAACTTTTCACTTGATTAATCGGGGGTACCAATCCATGAGTGTTACGGCCCTTCACCGACTCCCACCAAGTCGGAATATGCTACTGATTAGTTGTCTGGGTTCTAAATTAAGCAGCACCCTAGGGCTTTGGACCCTTCTTAAATTTGGAAATTACCTATGAGTGCTTTTTACTTGTTACATCTTTCTTGTTACATCTTTATAACCCTTTTTCCTTTCTTTCTTTCTTTCTTATTCACTTTTAACTCTTTTCCTTTATTTCTTTCTTGTCGGACGATGAGGCCAAATACCCTAGATGAGACAAGTCCAAACACACTTTACTCCTAAGTTTCACACTTTATAAAAAAATGTCATTTTTAGTTTACCGTAGACTCGATATTTCTTTCCTTTGAAGACAACTTTAATTACCGTTCCCTGTGAATTTAATCTATAAGTTCAAATACCCATTTACACATTTTATTATGCTTTTCACTGTTCACGTGCAATTGTAAACTTGCATTTTATGTACTTTGTCAAAATAATTCTTTTTACCTTTACTTTGAAAAATATGAGTTTTCACCACAAAAAATCAAACTCATTTAACTAGGGTCCTTTAGTTTGGAAACTTTACTCATAAGTCCAACTATTTTATTAAAATGACACTTTTGTACTAAAACATCACTTTTGTCATTTTGAGTCTTGTATTTCTAACTTATTGACTTTGTACCTTCTACCTTACTTCTTATCATATTATGTGTTCATATCACTCCATTTAAGACCAATTTTCAAAAATAATACTCATACTTGCAAAAAATTTAATTAAGTCCAAACTTTTTGATGAAATGACACTTTTGGCCTAAAAACTACACTTTTGACATTTCAAGAATTTTTCTTACAACTTTATCACTTTTCATTTTACACTTTGTATCCTTGTCATTTTCTATGTAAATATTTCTATATTTTACATTTTAACCTCAATAATTACTATTTTTACATTTATTCCCTCAATTCCTAAACTTCTTAACCTTCTCCACATAAAGTAGTATCATTTTATGTGCTTAACATGCCAATTTTTCCACATTATTATTTCATATTTCAAGACTTGTTTAAATGTATTTTCAACATATTAGACCCATTTTCCATAACTACATATGATTTTGTTCATGAATGAAAGGATTTATATGAAATAAACTCATATATGCATCCTACATTTTTTCACCAAGTCCAATTTATCGTTTGTCACGAAATAACTAGTTTAAACAAGATTTTTCATAAGGAATAAATTCCTTAAACATTCTAAACTTTCAAATTCAACTTTTAACTATTTTCATCACATATTTAGACAATAAGAATAAATAGCCATGTAAATCATGCATAAGTATACGTATAACTAGCATGCTTGATTTCAAAACTGAAAATAGTGTAGAACCCCTACCTATTGAAGATATAAATAATTTGAAGAAGAGATAGGGGAAATTCCAAATAAACTTCCTAATTCCAAGCTTCTTGTAAGCTTTCTTATCCAAATAAACACCTTAAATACTCTCCTTAACTCTTGATAATAAGAAGGTGAAATAGTTGTATTACAATCTTGGTATATAAAGAGAATATAAAGGACTTTAGGCTAATGGTTTGGGTAAGGAGAAAATTTGAGGAGGATTGTGAGGATAAGTCCCTCACCCCTCTCTTATAATGCTCCTAGACATATGAAAATAGTTCCCCATCCATCAATGATCAAACCACCATGCTAGATGGGGTAGGTAGTCCAAATACATGTGCTAAATTTATGGGGATATGTTAACTTTTACCCCGTAACCTTACCCATGTTGACAATTAAAAAGAGAAGCAAATGGCAGGTATCGAATCGGCTCCCATGCAGAATTGATTCCCCCTTGACAGGTGCGAATTTTGGTACTAGTAATTTTTTTAAATGTTGGTTCATGCCAAGAATTATTATTTTAGCTGTGAGTTTATTTTAACCGAAGTTTACAACTATAAAAAATTCACGTAATGCAAATTTTTTGAAAATTTTGACTACAAAATTTCGATTTAAAATACGTAACTTAACTGTAATACCCCGTACTTTTATTTATATTTATTTGTGGGATTAATTAAATTAAATGGGAATTAATTGAGAATTGATCCGGATAAAATACTAACGAGATGTGAGTTGGTATTTGATTATAATGTGTATACATATAATGTTATATGAATATTGAAAATATTGAATTTGTCGCGAGATAGAAATACGACAGCTTGGGAAATTTTGTTGGGACGCGCGTGACAGTTGCGTCAGGAATATAATTATTTTTAATTAAAAATGAATTTTATTTTTATCAACCGTATGGTCATTTTGAGTGCGTCAACGTGTCCGTAAGGGTCGAAATAGTCAGAAAACACTAGTCGGGGGTTTAGTTTGGGTCCCGGGGCATTATTAGGCCATACCGACAACGTAAAAGGGTATTTTGGTAATTTTGGAATTTTGGGATTTATGACCAACGAATTTTGGGAGTTTAAAATAGGGAATTTAATGACCCACTAACCCATTACCAACACTTAAGTGATTAGAGGGCAACGGGAGTTAGAGGAGGAAGTTAGAGAAAGTTTCCAAAAGAGAAAACACAACTTCCATCTTCAACCTTCAACCCTGGGAGAAAAGGAGAGAGCAACCTTCATCAATTCAACAGAAAATTCAGAGAATAATTGGAGGCAGGTGGTTTAATTACGTTAATTTCAAGCGAATGCTTCGTCCATGCTTAGAAATTTATACAATTGCATTGTTTTGGGAGATTTATAAAAACCCATGGAATTGGAATTAGAAATTCATGTTTTGACAAAGAGATTGTATGTAGAATTGTGTTTGGGCGATTATACTGATAGAAATATATCTTTTATGTAACAAAAACGGATTTAATAAGGGAAATTGATGACTTTAAATTTCTAGGGTTCATATTCATAAGGTTTGGGGAAAATTGGGGAGATTTGATAATTAGATGTGGTTTAGGATGATTTGACCCCATAAATATGTTAAAATATGACCTAAGTATGTTTAGGAATGATTAGAAACCTTGAACTACTGTTGGAATGATGTTTAGATGATATTAGAGGTGAAGAAAATTGGAAAAAACGAGATAGGAAAATTCTGGGCTCGAAACTGTCACCTCGTTAGAAGACCTGCCCAGGTCGTTCGAACGAGCTCGTTCGAACGAGCTTCTAACGAGTTCACAGTTTGACTTCTAACGAGTTGGATGTTCGTTCGATGCCTTTCATTCGAACGAGACCTCGTTAGATGCCCCTTTCGTTCGAATGAACTCTCGTTCGAACGACCTCATTCGAACGAGACTTCTAACGGGTTGACAGAATGGCCTTTTTGGCCTGATTTGATTTCTAGTGTCCCGTAGCCTTATTTAATTGTAGAGATAACCTTCCCTTGTTAACTATTTGGTATAATTGGGAGATTTGGGATATTTTGAGGAGTGAAACATAGAAGTGTGATTTGAACCAAATGATATTTGTGGATTAGGAGGCGAGTGACTAAGCACGATGTGAGAATTATTGACTACTTAAACATTTGTATAAACTTGGGATATGTAAATTGGGTAACATTATAAGTTGGTATGAGAATGAGGAGCATACCTCTAATGAATTATGGGTATCACTAAGATGTGTGCAAGCTTAGTATATATATATGATTTTATGTGTATGACATACTTACCATACTTGCTATCATGGGAGGTTTGCATTCGTTTAGGGCCATCTAATCTTTGTGTGCCTACGGGGGAGGGGGGGGGGGATTAAGATTGGTACCTCGAGGACATAGGTCAGAGAAGGACTTATTGGGAAGTTAATAAGTCTGCTGATCGTGGGAGCGTAGGTATGTGCGTGGCTCATGTGATGTGACTGTGTTCGCCTCCATTGTTTGTGATTTGCTATTATCTGAGAACGATTCCTGAGAGATTCGGAATGCGTGATCCTTATGTACGTGATGTACCGAGATGGGATAGCAGAGTATGTGAGCACCGCAGCTTAGTATCGGGGTGCTAGTATTGTATATTTATGACGTGAATAATATACGGTTAAATGATGAGAACTTTCATGTTTATATTGTGTAATGTAATTAGCGTAATAATCGCTGAAGAAAAAGGGATAACCTGTAGTGAATTGTATTGCTAATAATTGAGAATCTGAGTTTAAGTAAAGCTCTCTATTTAATTGATAATGTTGGAATGTATAATGGGAATCGAGTAGAAAGGTTAGAACTTATGTCGAGTCAGTTAGATATGAGAATCACTTGAATGGGTACGGGTACGTTAGGAGTGCACAATTAGTCGAGAGGTAAGTATTTCATGTGAGAGCACGTCCTAACATGTATTTTGCATTCATTGTTTTAATGTTATTAAAGCACTTGCTGTTTTTAAAATACTCTCCACTTTCGGGCTCTGACCCGTTAGCTTTCAAATCTATTTTTTTGTAAAAACCTTTTTAGGTGCCCAGCCACAAGGACACCATGCATAGGATTCCTATTCAGGTGACGAGCTGTAGCTATTGTGGAAGTTACAGGGCCTTGATAGTAGATGCCTCCTTTTCTAGTCTTGACTCCATATTCAGTTTCATCATTTGTAGGGCATGTCTCCCATTTCTTTTACAGACATTTTCTATTTTAGTTATTCAGACCTTGGCTTGTAATTAATTCAGGATACACTGTTTTATTTATTTCAGTTGTGGGATTGTTGTGAGGAGTATTTCCTCCAGACTTATTATTATTTGTTGGTTATTCTATTGCTACTTTATGGTGAATGGTTATGTTCTTCTTTCATAATTCTTTTATTGCATGTTAATCAGATTTAATTTAAAATTTGACAACTTACTTTTTAAATACTAGGTGGTTAGTAGTCATTAAAATGTTTTCGACAGTGATGCTATTAACTGAACCAACTTGGCATTTTGTATTAATTTAATAAAGGAGTAGCTACCCGGTATTTAATTAGTCGGGGTGTCACAGGTGGTATCAGAGCATCAGGTTCTAGTGTCCTTTAGGATCTGTATTGCTTATTATGTTTTCGCTGAGCTTTCTTTGATGTAGAGCCCTATATTTTAGGACTGTTGTATTCTTTTGTGTATGCTTCGCTCTTCAGCTATTTTGAGTTTATAACTGCGAACTTATAGACTTTACTCTTATTCCAGAGGCCTCCACGACGTGCACCACGGGTTCCTAGGAATGCACTGCCAGAGCCCCAGCCAGCACCAGTACAGGGCACCATGAATGCCGCCGAGGTTGCAACCATTGTAGGCCAAGCGGTAAATGCTGCTCTAGCAGTTGTACAGCAGGCACCACCCCAGGCGCCAATAGCCGCGCCAGTTCAGGCACATGCATTCTCGTCTGCTTGGGAACGCGTAGGTGATGCTTTTCAGAAAGCACACCCTCCAGAGTTCGTAGGTAGCTCTGATGTTGTGGTTTCAAGTCAGTGGAGGAAAGATATTCAGAGGAACTTGAGGATGTATGAGTGCACCAATGTTCAGAAGAAGATACTAGCTACTTTCAAGCTAGTTAGATCTGCGTTGCAGTGGTGGGAGTCTATTACCACAGCAAAGGAGAGGGATACTCTCACGATACAGGAGTTTTGGGTGCGGTTCGATCGCAAGTATTTTTCGTCAGCTGTTCACACGGAAATGAGGAGGAAGTTGATGAATCTCAGACAGGAGGGAAAGACTGTGGCTGAGTATGAGGCCGAATTCACAAATTTACTGAATATTGTCTCAGATGATATACCGACAGAGGAGAAGAAGATCCAAAAGTTCACCGATGGATTGACATGGAGGATCCGTCAGCATTTGTTAGGGAATCTCTCGTTGGCCACTTACTCTGACGTGGTTAACGCTGCACTACTACACTGCCAGGATCAACTCTTTCACATGGATGAGAGCAAGAGATCAGGAGAGTCCAGCCATCAGGGCAGGACTGGGGGAAACGGTGGCAGTGGGGCACAATCTGTTCAGGGACAGAGGCAGGGTGACCAGGGTTCCCAGCAGGGGGATCATAAGAGATTCAGATCGGGGAATTTTAGAAACGGACAGGGAGGTTTCAGGCAGGGCCATCAGGGTCCGAACGGCCATTAGGGCCAGCAGGGTCAGAATGGTCAACAGCAGTTTCAGCAGGGCTAGCATGGCCAGGGGAGGAATGGTAACGGCCACCAGGGCCGAGGGCAGCAGGGACAGCGAAGGGGAAACTTCTCGGGGAAGTGTTATGTGTGTGGCAAGACTGGCCACAAACACCAGGATTGTCCTGATAGGGGCAGGGCCCCATAGCAGGAGCCGCAGAGGCCTATGTTTCCCGTCGCCCTCCCAGCACCGCCACAGATGGCAGCATTACCACCCATTCCAGCGGTCCCAGTTCAGCAGGGACAGCTTCAGTATGGGCGAGTGTATCAGCTCCAGCATGCCGCAGCCCCGCAGGATCCCCCAGCCATTGAGGGTATGTTCTCTGTTCAGGGAACTATGGGGCGTATTTTATTTGACACGGGGGCTACACATTATTTCATTGCTATGAGATTTGCATGCACCATTGGGTTGTTAGACACCGCCGAGAGTACGGTTACTTGTGTAGATTCACCATTGAGTAGGGTTTCCGTGATTTCCCTTGTATGTAGAGGAGTGGGTATAGAGATCGGGAGGTTTACTTTACCCGCAGATATGTTAGTGTTAGAGATGACCGAGTATAATGCCATTATTGGTATGGATTGGCTAGTTGCGTACCGAGCCATGATTGACTGTTTTAGTAGGAGTATTATCTTTGCCATTCCCGGGCAGGAGATGTTTTTAGTGGCGATGCCTCATCCTGAGGGAGGATCGTCCACTCACTTGTACTATATAGAGGAGGAGACCTCTAAGGAAGTGGTGATACCACTTGATTTGATTCCGGTTGTTCGAGAGTTTGCCGATGTATTTCAGGATATACCTGGACTAACTCCGAGTAAAGAGATATATTTTGTGATCGATTTGATGTCGGGCACTCGGCCTATTGCCCGCGCACCTTACTGTATGGCTCTAGCTGAGATGAGAGAGTTACGGGATCAGATTGAGCAGTTGTTGGGTCAGGGGTTTATCCGGAGGAGTACTTCACCGTGGGGTGCTCCTGTGTTGTTCGTAAAGAAGAGGGATGGATAATTGAGGTTGTGTGTAGATTATCGAGAGTTGAATAAGGTCACGATACGGAATAAGTATCCGATGCCCCGAATCGATGACTTATTCGACCAGTTGAGAGGAGCTTCTTTCTTCTCAAAGATTGATTTGCGATCGGGATACCATCAGTTGAGTATCAAGGAAGAGGACGTCTCCAAGACCGCTTTCTTAACGAGATATGGTTCCTATGAGTTTCGGGTTATGCCTTTTGGTTTGACCAATGCTCCAGTCGTGTTTATGGACTTGATGAATAAGGTGTTCAGAGAGTTCCTAAACCAGTTCGTCATTGTTTTCATTGATGACATTCTGGTTTACTCCCGAACAGAAGAGGAGCATGCCGAGCATTTGAGGCAAGATTTGTAGACGCTGCGTCAGAACGAGCTGTATGCAAAGTATGAGAAGTGCGGGTTTTGGCTGAAGGAGGTTCAGTTTTTAGGGCATATTATTTCTGACCGGGGGATATCTGTTGATCCGGGGTAGGTATCCGCGGTAAGGGAGTGGGGACATCCCATGACACCGACTGAGCTCCGTAGTTTCTTGGGCCTAGCAGGATACTACAGGAGGTTTATTCGGGGTTTCTCAAAGATAGAGGTTCCTTTGACACATCTGACTCGTAAGGGTGTGCCGTTCATTTGGAGTGATGCCTGTCAGTTGGCATTCGATGATTTGAAGGACAAGTTGACCTCAGCACCTGTGTTAGCATTACCGAGACCGGGAGTTGAGTATCTAGTTTATACCGATGCGTCCTTACAAGGACTTGGAGGTGTATTGCAGTAGGAGATTCAGGCCATATCTTATGCTTCCCGTAAGCTTAAGCCTCACGAGAAGAATTACCCCACCCATGACTTGGAGTTAGCGGCATTTGTATTTGCTCTTCGTATTTGGAGACATTATCTTTTGGGGGAGAAGTTTCGATTGTTCACGGACCATAAGTCCCTACAGTACCTATTCACGCAAAAGGAGTTGAATATGCGGCAACGGAGGTGGCTTGAGTTTGTGAAGGATTATCAGTTTGATATCCAATATCACCCGGGGAAGGCTAACGTGGTAGCAGACGCGTTGAGCTGTAGGCCAGTAGATGAGGTGGCCGAGGTGTTGAAGGCTAAGTGGAAGGAGTTGGGACACCAGGATGAAGTGGCCCGATCATTCATGTCTGTGATGACCGTTACATCGCAGATTGTCACGAGGGTGGTAAAGGCACAGACAAATGACTCGTTCTGTCAGGAGCAGATAGTTCGATTACTAGTAGAGGGAGCCGATTCCTATACCGTTAGCTCAGATGGGGGATTACGCTTCAATGGGAGACTGGTAGTTCCGAAAGGGGAGGAATTGCGACATGAGGTAATGGAAGAGTCGCATGGCTCACGGATCGTGGTACATCCCGATGGGGACAAAATGTACCAAGACATGAGACGTCAGTATTGGTGGAGCGGGATGAAGAGAAATATTGCCCTGTTTGTTTCTAAATGCGCCACTTGTCAGCTGGTAAAAGTGGATCATCAGAGACCAGCAGGACTTCTAAAGCCATTAGAGGTCCCGATGTGGATGTGGGAGAGCATATCCATGGACTTTATCACGGGGTTACCTACGTCACATAGGGGTCACGACTCCATTTGGGTAATTGTGGACAGGTTGACCAAAGTTGCTCATTTTCTACCCGTAAGGGCAGACTACACTACGGGACAGTATGCCCAGCTTTTTATTGCAGAAATAATGAGACTTCACGGTGTGCCCCTAAATATCATGTCTGACAGAGATAAGATATTTATTTCACGGTTTTGGGAGAGTTTTCAGGAGGCCATGGGCACGGAGTTGCTGTTGAGTACGGCATATCACCCGCAGACCGATGGGAAAACTGAGCATACAAACCAGATGTTGGAGGACATGTTGCGTATGTTCATCATTGATTTTGGGGGTGGATGGGAGCAGTATCTTCCACTGGTGGAGTTTGCTTACAACAACTCCTACCAGTTCACCATTGGCATGGCTCCATTTGAGGCGTTGTACGGTAGACCTTGTCGTTCCCCAGCATGTTGGTTGGAGGTGGGGGACAACAAACTACTTGGGCCGGAAGTGATTCGGGATACTTCGGCAAGGATAGAATTGATACGGAGTCGCATTCGGGTAGCTCAGGATCGGCAGAAGAGCTATGCTGATGCGAAGAGGTTCTTCTGGGATTTCCAAGTGGGGGACCAGGTTTTACTCAGAGTATCTCCTATGAAGGGGATTATGCGTTTTGGGAAGAAGGGGAAGTTGGCACCGAGATACGTGGGGCCATTTCCTATCATCGAGCGGATTGGGTCTGTTGCATATAGACTTGGGTTACCGGAGCATTTGCACAGGATTCATGATGTGTTTCATATTTCCCTCGCTAAGGAAATATGTTAGAGACGATTTGGCTCATTCTCACATTGCTTTGGAGGACATCGATCTCCAGCCTGATAGCTCCTACGAGGAGGGGTCGATTGCTATTTTGGACCGAAGTGAGCAGAAACTGCGGTCAAAGATAGTCCCGTTAGTACGTGTTCAGTGGCGGCATCATAATGCCGAGGAGTCCATATGGGAGCACGAGGATGAGATGCACGAACGTTATCCAGAGTTGTTTTTACCAGGTACTTTCTAGTTCCGAATTTCGGGACGAAATTCTGTTATTAGGGGGGAAGTATGTAATACCCCCGTACTTTTATTGATATTTATTTGTGGGATTAATTAAATTAAATGGGAATTAATTGAGAATTAATCAGGAAAAAATACTAACGAGATGTGAGTTGGTATTTGATTATAATGTGTATACATATGATGTTATATGAATATTGAAAATATTGAATTTGTCGCGAGATAGAAATACGACAATTTGGGAAATTTTGTTGGGACGCGCGTGACAGTCGCGTCAGGAATATAATTATTTTTAATTAAAAAGTGAATTTTATTTTTATCAACCGTATGGTCATTTTGAGTGCGTCAACGTGTCCGGAAGGGTCGAAATAGTCAGAAAACACTAGCCGGGGGTTTAGTTTGGGTCCCGAGGCATTATTAGGCCATACCGGCAACATAAAAGGGTATTTTGGTAATTTTAGAATTTGGGGATTTATGACCAACGAATTTTGGGAGTTTAAAATAGGGAATTTAATGACCCACTAACCCATTACCAACACTTAAGTGATTAGAGGGCAACGGGAGTTAGAGGAGGAAGTTAGAGAAAGTTTCCAAAAGAGAAAACACAACCTCCATCTTCAACCTTCAACCTTGGGAGAAAAGGAGAGAGAGCAACCTTCATCAATTCAACTGCAAATTCAGAGAATAATCCGAGGCAAGTGGTTTAATTACGTTAATTTCAAGCGAATGCTTCTTCCATGCTTAGAAAAATTTATACAATTGCATTGTTTTGGGAGATTTATAAAAACCCATGGAATTGGAATTAGAAATTCATGTTTTGACAAAGAGATTGTATGTAGAATTGTGTTTGGGCGATGATACTGATAGAAATATATCTTTTATGTTACAAAAAAGGATTTAATAAGGGAAATTGATGAATTTAAATTTCTAGGGTTCATATTCATAAGGTTTGGGGAAAATTGGGGAGATTTGATAATTAGATGTGGTTTAGGATGATTTGACCCCATAAATATGTTAAAATACGACCTAAGTATGTTTAGGAATGATTAGAAACCTTGAACTACTGTTGGAATGATGTTTAGATGAGATTAGAGGTGAAGAAAATTGGGAAAAACGAGATAGGAAAATTCTGGGCTCGAAACTGTCACCTCGTTAGAAGACCTGCCCAGGTCGTTCGAACGAGCTCGTTCGAACGAGCTTCTAACGAGTTGGAAGTTTGAATTCTAACGATTTGGATGTTCGTTCGATGCCTTTCGTTCGAACGAGACCTCGTTAGATGCCCCTTTCGTTCGAACGAACTCTCGTTCGAACGAGACTTCTAACGAGTTAACAGAATGGCCCTTTTTGGCCTGATTTGATTTCTAGTGTCCCGTAGCCTTATTTAATTGTAGAGATAACTTTCCCTTGTTAACTATTTGGTATAATTGGGAGATTTGGGATATTTTGAGGAGTGAAACATAGAAGTGTGATTTGAACCAAATGATATTTGTGGATTAGGACGAGAGTGACTAAGCACGATGTGAGAATTATTGACTACTTAAACATTTGTATAAACCGGGGATATGTAAATTGTGTAACATTATAAGTTGGTATGAGAATGAGGAGCATACCTCTATTGAATTATGGTTATCACTAAGATGTGTGCATGCTTAGTATATATATATATGATTTTATGTGTATGACATACCTACCATACTTGCTATCACGGGAGGTTTGCGTTTGTTTAGGGCCATCTAATCTTTGTGTGCCTACGGGGGGGGATTTAGATTGGTACCTCGAGGACATAGGTAAGAGAAGGACTTATTGGGAAGTTAATAAGTCTGCTGATCGTGGGAGTGTAGGTATGTGCGTGGCCCATGTGATGTGACTGTGTTCGCCTCCATTATTGTGATTTGCTATTATCTGAGACCATACCTGAGAGATTCGGAATGCGTGATCCTTATGTACGTGATGTACCGGGATGGGATAGCAGAGTATGTGAGCACCGCAGCTTAGTCTCGGGGTGCTAGTATTGTATATTTATGACGTGAATAATATACGGTTAAATGATGAGAACTTTCATGTTTATATTGTGTAATGTAATTAGCGTAATAATCGCTGAAGAAAAAGGGATAACCTGTAGTGAATTGTATTGATAATAATTGAGAATCCGAGTTTAAGTAAAGCTCTCTATTTAATTGATAACGTTGGAATGTATAATGGGAATCGAGTAGAAAGGTTAGAACTTATGTCGGGTTAGTTAGATATGAGAATCACTTGAATGGGTACAGGTACGTTAGGAGTGCACAATTAGTCGAGAGGTGAGTATTTCATGTGAGAGCACGTCCTAACATGTATTTTGCATTCATTATTTTAATGTTATTAAAGCACTTGCCGTTTTTAAAATACTCTCCACTTTCGGGCTCTGACCCGTTAGCTTTCAAATCTATTTTTTGTAAAAACCTTTTTAGGTGCCTAGCCACAAGGACACCATGCATAGGATTTCTATTCAGGTGACGAGCTGTAGCTGTTGTGGAAGTTACAGGGCCTTGATAGTAGATGCCTCCTTTTCTAGTCTTGACTCCATATTCAGTTTCATCATTTGTAGGGCATGTCGCCCATTTCTTTTAGAGACATTTTCTATTTCAGTTATTCAGACCTTGGCTTGTAATTAATTCAGGATACACTGTTTTATTTATTTCAGTTTTGGG